>CM051234.1:541021638-542221638 GCA_027917425.1 Gastrophryne carolinensis
CTGCTGTGCCCTGGCCTTCTTAAGCCTGGAACCGTGCTTGATAAAAACCCCTCGGAGCACACATTTAAGGGTCTCCCACTGGGTTGGGAGCGGGGTCTGATCCTGCGAGTGGTCAAGTTGGAAGTTGGCGATGGAAGACCTAATTTCAGCTAGACATAGGGGGTCCTTTAATAAATTATCATTCAGTCGCCAGTTGTACTGCCTGGGGGCAGCGTCTGGACATGGGAGGCTCAGAAAGACGGGAGCATGGTCAGACCACAAGATCCGGCCAATGGAGGCATCTGGGTTTCTTGAGAGCGCGTGATGACTGAGAAAGATATAATCCAACCTACTGTAGGAGTTATGGGGGTGGGAGAAAAATGTATAGTCCCTTGCCCCCCCATGTTGGATTCTCCATGTGTCAACTACCTGGAGGTTGCGAAGCGCGCCCCTCAGCTTCTGTAGTTTGGAGCAGGGTATCCCCGATTTGCCCTGGGAAGAATCGAGCCGCGGGTCAAGGACTAGGTTGAGGTCCCCTCCCATCACCAGAACCCCCTCTGAAAACCCCTCTAGAACCTCAAGGATCCCAAGTCCAACCTCCACCTGGGCCTGGTTTGGAAGATATAAATTGGCGAGAGTGTATCTGACCCCGGAGAGTGTGAACCTGAGAAAAATATATCTGCCATCGGGATCCACCTTGGAGTCTAGCGGCTCCAAGGGGACACCTCTATGTACTGCAATAGAGACACCTTTAGACTTGTTCACCGGGTTGGGGCTGTGAAACCATCTATTGTAGTATTTGTTCCTGATATCAGGAATCTTCCCCACACAAAAATGAGTCTCCTGCAATAGGAGAACATCTACTCTTTCCCTGTGGAACCCGTATAGTATCTTAGCTCTCTTTTCAGGGACGTTCAGCCCTCTAGCGTTAAAAGTGCAAAATCTAATCTCCGCCATGCTGGCCCAGCGGTCGTGCCTGGATTCACGGGGTAAAATGTCACAGAAACCAATGGGGCGTCAGTGGGCTGGCCAACCCCGTGTAGGCCAATGCTGGAGTCGGGCCCTGGAAGGACAAACACACACGATAGACAGGGGGAAGGGTAAAACACTAGGGAAGCAGGAAAGCACAGAAGCTAAGAAAAGAAAGAAAGAGCCCCTATCCTATAGAGGAGGGCAATGGGGGTGTAGAGGGTAAACCCTCAAACCCGCGTACACCTATCGGCAGGTATTCAACCGGGTGTCGCGGAACAGTAGTTGTGGAGGTAGCCTAGCCATTCGGGAGCCTCCCCAATGTATAAAGGTCAACGAGGGTTAGATTCCTAAGCCCCGGGTTGGCTAAAGAGAAAGTCGCCCCGAGCGGTAACAATTAACAAAAACCCCATAACGCTCAGGGGGGGGTCTGAAACCCGCACCTCCCCTCCCCCCAGGGAGGGCCCAGCACACATCCCCGGGTTGGGCAACCTGAAAACTTGAGAACATATCTCAAATACCTATGGAAACACTACTAATTTCTCAATAAAAGCAATCTCGATATCATAAGCAAGCTCCCGGGGACTCCGCCCACCCACCATGGCAGGGCACCCCCGGAGCATCCCGCGCCCCCGGGGCATCCCCAGACTCAGCAGCGAAACATCAAAATAGCAGTAGATTGACACTAAAATAATGTTAAAGTGTACCCAAATGCACCCGCCCCCCCCGCCCCACGGACCCCGAGAGGGCCGGCAACCCGCCGCCACCCCGCGAGGGGGCGAGTAGCGGGGCCAGCCCCCCCAGGGGCCGAGGAGGGGGGAGGGGAGGAGCCGCAGGCGGCGCAGGGCATCACGCAACAATGAATACATCATAATGAACTTCAAACAGTAAACAGTAAACCTGGAGTTACAACAGTGGAAAATGTGATCGGGGCATGGAAGCTCAGAGGGGGTGCGTCCGGGCCAAAAATACTGGGTCAGAACGTGGGAGCCATGAGGGATGGGCCGAGCTAACGACCCCGAATCGGCCCAGGAGCATCGCCCCTACGACCCCTGGCCAGCCGGGGTCTCCTGGGCGCCCGCTGCGGCATGGGGGGGGGGAGGGGGGTCAAGTCCCAGCCAGTCCGGGACCGGAAAGGGGTCCGTTTCCAGAAAAATAAACAGACCCGGAAGGTCCGCCTTGCTTCTGAGAGCGTAAATGGAGTTGTCCCTTCGAACCACGAGGTGGAATGGGTGACCCCACTTGTAGGAAGCGCCAACTTCTAGAATCCGGTCGAGGAGCGGCCGTAGCAGACGTCTCATCTGGAGGGTGCGGCGAGATACATCGGGTAGGATAGTAACTTGAGAGCCTCGAAATAGAATCCTTCCCTTCTCCCAGGCCCGTCGCAGGATCTCCTCCTTGACAAGGAAAAAATGAATTCTGCATAAAACGTCTCTGGGGGCTTGAGGGTCCCCCACTGGGCGTCCAGCCACCCTATGTATTCGATCAATAACCAGTTCAGCGTTCGGTGGCTTGCCCAACAGGTCGTTGAACAGTTCCGTTGCCCAGGTGCACAGATCTTCTGATCTAACGGATTCTGGTATGCCACGGAGTTTCAAATTGTTGCGCCTATTTCTATTCTCTTGGTCATCTGTCTGCAGTCTGATGTCAATCAACTGCTGCTGGTGCATCCCCTGGTTTCTTTCAAGAGCCGCCAAACGGGCCTCATAATCCGGGCGAGCCTCTTCTAGCGATGCAATTCTAGTATCAAGAGCAGAAGATTTCTGTTGGAGGTCTTCTATTTCTCTGCGTAAGGCCCGCTCGATTCTAGTAGCCACGGCCTCTAGATCCGCTTTGAGTTCAGCCTTTGTTGGAAGACATTGTAGGAGATCCCTTAGACTAGGGTCGACAGAAGACCGCAGGAACAGCTGGTCCTCCGGGGCCCGGGACGGGGGCATCCCAAATCGGGGTTCGCCCGATCTCACGGCTGAAGCAGGGCCCAGGGCACACTCCAGGCTCTCCGGCCCGTTTGCAGGATTGCAGGGCTGAGGGTCAGCGGCTGGTGCGTCGGACCGGGGTCCCGGCGACCATCCCAGGGGCGAGGACTCCCCGGAGGCACTCAGACACCCAGGGCCACCCCCCCGACTCCCAGGGGGCAGATGTATCTCTGCGTGGGTCAGTTGTGGGCTCCGTACAGGTCCCCCTCCCCAGGCAGGGGAAGCAGGCATCGACCGGGGTGGACTGTCTCCCCACAGCTGGTGCATGGGCCGGGAGGGATTCGGTGACATCCATTCGGGGGCCGAGGGATCAAGCCGTGAGCATGAGCTCCTGTGGGTGTGCCCCCCTGAAACCTCCAGGACCGGGTCCCCGGGTAAGTCCTGAGCTGGGGTATTGCTGCACAGCAGAGAGGGCGCAGGAGGGGCTGACATGTGTGAGGGAGAGGGCAGGGGGTGCATGCAGTCCTGATCCTGGAGCTCCGACCTCTCCCCTAACCCCGCACCAACCTTCATCTGCTCCTCTGGTGAGCTGGCCTCGGCCTCGGATACGGCGTGCCCCGGCGAGGTCTGCAGGTGCTCAGCCCTGTGAGTCATCAGGGCAGCGTCCCTCTGATCACGGTGTGGCTCCACACTCCTCCGCCTGCCCTCCGCAGCACAGCCGGTCGGTGACGTCACGGCGGGTGTAAGGGGAATCACGGCTGCATCTCCGGCTCCAGGCTCCATAACAGGTGTCTCGGCGGGTGGAAGGTCCTCACCCGCGGCGGGCCCCGCATGTTCCCTCATCGCTCCCGCAGCCATGCGACGAGTTCCCATGCGCTCCTCGCAGGTCGCATGCCGGTCGGCCGCCATCTTGGGGGGTTGGGCTCTCTGCCCCATCGGATCTCGGCGGCCGAAATAGCTGCCTATGTCCTTCTTTGGGGGCTTCCTCGCCGACCCCCCGGTTCTCCTCTTCTTCCCGCTCCCCATCGCAGCAAACAGGAGGGATTTCAAGGATCTGGATCAGCTATACGGTAAGGGAGGACAGCAGAGCTAAGGGCCGTGCGTCTCTACTCCTCCATGGCCAGGCCACCAGGATGGTGAGTTTTAATGGCGAGCCTGGGGGGTGGGGGAATACACACAGCAGGGGATTCAGAATGAAAAACTTTCCTGCTACCCCACCTGGTTAAGCATTGAACTACTGACCTGGAATAAGAATATAAATTGGCAGATCAGACTTTTTAGACTTCACAATCTACTGTAGAGGCATCATCGAGGTCCAGTAAATAATATGTTAAAATGACCAGTAATGAAAATTGTGATCCCCCCCTATTTTTAGCAGTTATAGTGGACCAGATCACCCCCCCCCCCCCCCTGCTTCTCAGAGCAAACCGATTTGTGGGATGTGAAACCACGTTCATGGTATACTCCCCTCGATCCTGTGATTCCATAGTGCATGCAATGGCAACATCCTTGGTCTTCAGATGGGGCCAGGCTAACTTGAATAGCAATAAGTGGGTGCACACAGCTGGAGAGAGCAGACATGCCACAAGGTGCAATGATCATTACGACTGCCAATGAGCATACAGCAAACCAGGGGTTTTTACACATAAGGGAATCCCCCCCACCGAAAAGGAAAAAAAATACCATTTTGTGTGATACGCGCCTGTAAAATGGTTATTACGAGTATGTCACACCCCCCACTTCCCGATATTCATGACACTTGGGAACCCGGCCTGTAGAGGGCGATCTTGCAGAGATGACATGGAAAAAAGGAGCCCCTCCTGGTCCATAAGTACTGGGTTCCTCCCACTATTCCTCAGTCTTTTTAAACAGCAGTGAAGAACCAGGAAGAGCCAATTATATTCAATAATTGTAAAATTATATGAGAATAATAATACCAAATAAAGGATCCCTTAGAGCAAAAAGAGCCAATTATATTCAATAATTGTAAAATTATTTGAAATAATAATAATCACCATATAAAGGATCCCTCGAACACAAAAGGGCGGGGGAAGTGGGGGGTGTGACATACTCGTAATAACCATTTTACAGGTGAGTATCTCACAAAATGGTATTATTCCTAGTATGTCACACCCCCCACTTCCCGATATTCATGACACTTGGGACATCCAATAGCAGTGTCTATAATGGGTGGGGATCCCAAAGGAATTATGCATAACTTAAATTACTGCAGCTTGCAGAACTTTGCGGCCAAAAACAGCATCCGCTGAGGCCCGCACATCAACCTTGTAAAACTTAAAAAAAGTATGCACAGAAGACCAAGTCGCAGCCTTGCAGACTTGTTCAACAGAAGCTTGGTGCTGAAAAGCCCAAGAGGCTCCAATAGCACTAGTAGAATGAGCGGTGACACGAAAAGGGGGAACCTTCCCCTTCGCCATATAGACCCCAATGATAGCCTGACGTATCCACTTACTAAGGGAAGATTTGGCAGGAGCAAAACCCTTCTTGGGCCCAGAAGGCACAACAAAAAAGGCATCCGTCTTGCGGAAGGCCGAGGTAATAACTAAATAATACTTAACACAACTAACATCCAAAGAATGTAAGACCCTTTCCTTGTCGTTACTAGGTTTAGGACACAAGGAAGGAAGAACTATATCCTGATTTAGGTGGAAAGCAGACACCACCTTAGGAAGGAAATCTGGTTGAAAACGCATAACAACCTTATCTTAATGCCTCTCAAAATAAGGGGCTTGAATAGAAAAAGCCGCCAGTTCAGAAACTCGGCGGACAGAAGTAATAGCAACCAAAAAGGCAACCTGCTGAGTAAGAATAGGAAGAGGAATATCCTGCAATGGCTCAAAGGGAGCAGCTTGCATAGCCGAAAGCACCAAATTAAGATCCCAAACAGGAAGTAAAGGCTTTCTGGGAGGCCGCACATGTGCGACTCTTTGGAAAAAGGTCTTAACCAAAGGATGAAGAGCAAACGATCTTTGAAAGAAAATTGCCAAGGCAGAGACTTGCCCTTTCAAAGTACTAATCTGTAATCCCATATCCAGACCTCGTTGCAGATATTCCAGAATTCTAGGAATAGAAAATACTCTACAGGGCAAAGCCCTGGATTCACACCAATCAATATAGGACCTCCAAGTCCTGTAATAAATGACAGAGGAAGACTTCTTCCTAGCTCTAATAAGAGTCTGAATAACCACATCAGAAAGACATTCTTCTTTCAAGATGGAGACTTCAGCAGCCATGCCGTCAAAGCCAGGGTTTGTATATTGGGGTAACAAAGTTGACCCTGAGTGATGAGATCTGGAAGAAGAGGCAGATGGACACGATCCACTGCCAGCCTTACGACGTCTGCGTACCACAGACGTCTTGGCCACCTTGGCGCCACCAGAATTGCTGGCACCTCCTCCAGTGCTAGCTTGCGCACCACCTTGCTGATCATGGAGAATGGGGGAAACAGATATACAGATCCTTCCAGGCTAGAGACATGGCATCTGCTGCCACTGGGACACCTGGGATAGAGACAGAAAAGCTGGCGGCTTGTGATGAGAAGCAAACAGGTCCAACCGTGGAGTCCCCCACTTGTGACAGAGAAACTGAAAGACCCTTGGATTGAGAGACCATTCTCCCTGGCGAGAACATCCCCTGCTCAGGGAGTCTGCCTCCACATTCTCTATCCCCAGAATGTAAACTGCTGATATACAGGGAACATTGATCTCTGCCCACTGAAGGATCAGAGACACTTCCCGGAGGGCACCCCAACTGCGAGTCCCTCCCTGGTGATTGATGTATGCAACAGCTGTTCGGTTGTCTGACCGAATCTGAACTGGCAGACCCTGTAAGAAAATGGGTCAGTCGAAGTAGAACAAGACGTATGGCCCGAACCTCTAATACACTGATTGGAGAATGAGCCTCCTGAGGCCCCCACAATCCTTGGAACGCAGAGTCAGAAATGACTTGCCCTTCTGGAGGTTGTGCGATATTAACCACCACTGAAGGGACTGCAAAACGTGGGGAGACAATAGACAAGCCTGATTCAATGATAGTGGGCACCTGTCCCACTTTGCCAAGAGGAAGAGCTGAAGCGTCCTTATGTGAAACTGGGCAAACGGGACTGCATCGAATGCAGCTACCATCAATCCCACTAGTCTCATCCCTAGACAGATAGACTGACGAGGGTTGGACAAGAATAGACTAACGAGGGTTGGACAAGAATAGACTAATCAAGTCCTGAACCATTTTGGACTGAGGAAGAAAAACCCCGGCCTGAAATGTATCCAGAATCAGGCCCAGGAAGGGAATTTCCCTGGAAGGACAGAGATAGGATTTGGGGTAACTTATTACCCACCCGAACCTCTCTAGCGTAAAGACCACCATCCTGGTGTCCAACTCCGATTGTTCGAGGGAGGAGGCCGCGATAAGAAGATCTCCAGAAAAGGCACAATGCGGATGCCCTGGACCCTGAATATAGCCATCACTCCTGCCAGCATCTTGGTAAAGACTCTTGGGGCCGAGGTAAGGCCAAATGGCAGGGCCACAAATTGATAATGCTGGTCTTCTATTGAGAACCTGAGAAATCTCTGGTGACCCGGAAAATAGGAATGTGCAAATAAGCATCCTTGATGTCTATGGATGTCATGAAGTCCCCCTGACGGAGAGCATCGATCGTTGATCGCAGAGACTCCATGCGGAATTTTCTGAAACGGATTAATTGATTGAGTCACCTTAGGTCTAGGATAGGCCGAACAGAGCCGTCCTTTTTGGGTACCGTGAATAGGTTGGAGTAAAACCCCAAATCCCTTTCCGCTGCAGGCACTAGGCCAATAACAGCCATGTTTAACAGATTCGCTACTGCTGCCCGCAGTCCGTGCGCAATTGCCGGATCTGACAGCATCTGGGACATGAAAAATCTGGGAGGAGGCCGGGACTCGAATTCCAGTTAGTAACCGGAAGAGACCACTTCCAGAACCCAATTGTCTGATACCTCCTGAACCCAGACCTGGAAGAAGAACCGCAGCCATCCCCCCCATTCATAAGGGTGAGGACGTCCCCTCATTGTTGAGCAGGCTTAGTGGCAGATTTGTTTTGGACCCCCAATTCTGACTTGGACAGCCACGTCCCTTTCCTCTATTCCACGAAAGGAACAATGTTGTTTCTTACGCTGAGGTAATTTACCTCCTTTAGTGACAGAATCCAATTCTTTCTCCAAAGAGGCGCAATCCCACAAAAGGGAGCACTGTAAGCAATTTCTTAGCTACAATATCAGCTGCCCACTGCCTCAACCATACTGACCGCCGGATGGCGACTAACAAGGCAGAGGTTCTGCTGCACATGAGCAGAGTATCATCTAAGGCAGAAAGTACAAAAGATGCAAACATCTCACATCGCTTAAAAGCGGCGTACTCATCAGAGGCCGGATCAAGCCCTGAGTAATTCATTAGGTCTCTCACAACAGACCTAATGTCGCTGTCATGAGTGCCGAAGCACCAACAGGCAGCAAGGCCGAGCCCACACTGGAAAAAGCGTGGCACGCCATTTGATCAATACGCTTATCCTCTCCATCTTTAAGTGTAGTGGAGTCAGGAGAATGCAACACAGAAGAATTGGATAAATTAAGCACAGGGGCATCCACCCATGAGCAGAGTATCTTTTAAAAATCCAGTCTCTCTATAAATTAATTAAATATTAATGCATATATGGCCATTGTATGCTTGCGCACACATAGGAATTTGTCCTCCGCATTTAACCCATCCGTGCAGTGAGTGTACACATGCCCAGAGTGGTGGGCACAGGTGGTGATGACCAATGCTTAACAGTATCAGCTGGGAAGGGATATTTCTTGTCCCAGCCCAAGGGAATGCCAGGAAGCCGCGCAGGCTTCTCCCATTCTTTAAGAATAATTTCATCAAAATGCTTTTGATTTGGAAAATCTAAACGAGGTTTAGAGACTCCAAAGAACTCCCCTTTTTGTGGAGGGACTACTTCAGGAGGAGTAATAACCAAAACCTCAAATAACTGAGCAAGAGCTTTTGGGGTATCCACAACACTTGCTTCACCCTGCTCAATCTCAGTACCAACAAATTGCTGTTCATCAGAAACATCTGATTCCTCATAATAATTCTCCTTCTTCTAACTGAGAAGGATCAGACCAATCAAGCAATTCACAATTGTCTGACTCCCTTGCCGGAGCGGCATGAGTCAAGTGCTTTCTTTTATCTGAGGCCTTCTTAGGCACAGAGGTAGACATTAATCTTTCAAGATGAGCCAATCTGGCACATAAATCAGCATGCGACTCACCACCCATGACAATATCATTGGGGGTACGGACAAGACATGGCGGAGTAGGAGATGAGGCATTAGCCGCAGGCCCTGAAGCCTGGGCCTCAGTTTGCTGCATAATAGTTAACTGTGCACAAGGGACGCAAAGAATTGCGTTATCCCCAACAAGGGATGCCCCACATCCAAAACATTGCAGAGTCTGTGCAGAGGGAATTGCATGTCCGTTATCCTGGGATGCCTCCATATGGTGTTTAGTATTATACTATAATTGATTATAGTCGCCAAGTATATATGGGATTTACGCAATTGCTACCCGGGATGCCCCTTTAAATAGTCCCAAGTGGGAGGATTGAAACACAAATGGACCCCTTATTAGGACCAGGAGAAACCCCTTTTCAAATAAGGAGTTTCTACCTACAGAGAAAACAAAAAAAACAGTCACTAAATGCACACAATATAAATAAATGACAGAAAAAAACTCCCTTCAGCCAAGCTGAAGGGTACTCACAGCCCATGCAATAAGCTCACATCATGAGGTAAGGCCACATGGAAGCAAAAAACAGGAAGTCAAACAGAGCATACAGGTGCTCTCTGAATAAAAGCATGCCTAAGCCCCGCCCACTTCCAGGATCACATGGCCAAAAATGGAGGGAAAATTCAAATCTGAACACAGCCAGAAAACAAAGAGCTTTAATAGGTAAGCAAAAAATGCTGCCTAGACAGAGATAGGAAGATCTAAATAAAACATTTCCTATTAAATAGTATAGTAAAACATACATAATAAAAATAAGAAATAAAGACTTATTTTATATATCTCTTTTTCTTTGTGTGCATGGTGACAAATAAGCCCAGATATCAACCCCCCTTCCCCCCTCCTTTTTACCCAGCAGGGTTAAAGGAGACTAAGGGGAGAGGGTAGAAATGCACCCATAAGGCACAAGGGGATTATAAAGGGACAGGGGCATCCCATGCCAGGATCACCAACCCGGAAGCCGCCTACCCACATTTGGGTATCACGGAGGAGTAATACTCCTGTATACACCAGAAGGTGTATGTATCTACCTTTGCCTGCACCACACAGCCAGGGCTGGGAGGCATACAATATAACCAAACAGGTTTACAGAGTTTCAGACAGAAATAGAGAAAAAAAGGGCCGGGGCAAACCCGGCTACCTGCAGCTTGAAGGAGAGTCATCTTCTGAATGCTTCGCCGACTGCAGAGACGAAAAGACTGAGGAATAGTGGGAGGAACCCAGTACTTATGGACCAGGAGGGGCTCCTTTTTTCCATGTCATCTCTGCAAGATACAGGCCGGGTTCCCAATTGTCATGAATATCGGGAAGTGGGGGGTGTGACATACTAGGAATAAATACCTAAAATAAAACGTAACTTACCTTAAGTTCTCAGGAATCCAGCATCATTCCCCCAGTGTCCGAGACATGGGTGTACCATACTGGATCCGAGACACAGATTGGCATCCCCACTTTGTGCACAACCCTGTTTGTCCAATCACTCTTTATGTGGCCACCGCCCATAATGCTGGTGACTGTACTTGAACCGGGCGAGGCAAGAGGAAAAGGACATCCACTATTGGTGCAGCCAAAATTAAATATGCCATCATTTTCACATATCAATAGACAATAATAGCATCTAATCAAATATAGCCACCAGAGATTACAATGCTGCTGTCATACATTAAATGACTTTTCCCATCAACAATCCGGTTAATTAAAGTAAAAAGAAGCATTTGTTATCTTACATTGAATTTAAACTGTCTGCGGTGAGACTGTTCCACATGATCTCATTAGCCTGCAGATTCTCCATCTCTTCTAGCAAGGACATATCAAATTCAATATCCTCCTTCTTCAACTCTGGTGACCTATTTTAGGAAATTAAATTACAAAATAAAACATTTCCATTAGACTGGAGGAGGCAGCCAAGTTTATTTCATGAACAAAGAGAAAACATTTTGATTTAAAAGACAAGTTAATGAAAAAATAAAAAAAATGAAAAAATATGCAAAAAGGTAATTTGTCAAAAATACCATTTAACACACACACACCATTTAAAATATGACAGAGGCTGCAATGCAAATGCCTTCCAACATAAAAGTCAATAAACACACAATACTTTAATATCCAGCCTAGTATAGTCCCAAATAAGGGACCGATTCAACACCTAGTGCAAAAAGTACACTTTGGGAAAAAAAAAATATGAAAGTGCTCTTTTTACACCTGGTGCCGAATCTATCTCCAGATTCAAATTAAAAGGAAATTGCACTCTCATTTAAAAATAAATAAATAAGCACACCGGTTACCAAATAACCCCCCACAAATTCAGTTTAGCAGCAGATGCAAAATTGTTCACTACATGCCATTGTCTGCCTAGTAGTTTGAAGGTAGACCTGGTGTAAAAAGTGCACTTCTATTTCAGGCTTCATCTAAAGCAGACCTGGGCATTGTACGGCCCGCGGGCTGTATACGGCCCTTTGATTGGCTCTGACCGGCCCGAGTCCCTCCGCTCGTGCTGTCAGTGAGGCGCCCACCCGTCCCTCTTTGCAGCGGGTTGGCGCCTCCCGCACACAGGCTATCACTTACGCAGCAGCCGATCGGCTCTTCGGGTCTGGCGCGTTCTCCCTTTCTCACTCATCGCCTGTGTGCAGTGCTGGAAGCGCCGACCTGAGGGATAAGCAGGCGCCCGACAGTGAAGAGCGGCCAAACCAGGGGAGGAGAAGGAGGTAGGGTCCGCCACCATTTTGCCTAAGGCCCTGACTGGAAGTCATCCTCGGGCTGCTGCTAAGCTTAAGGGGAAGGAGAGTAAGGGAAGTGGGGCTGCATTTGCTCTGCTCAGTGTGGTGGAAGAGAGAGCTACTGACATCTGTGGTGCGATATCCCCCGTTTCTGTGGATCCTACCAACCGGTATCACCCTCCCCTCCAGTTGTCAGCTAAGTGCACATGATCCTTGTCACAAGAGGACTTTAGCCCTCAAAATGGAAGGTAGATGCTGAATGCAGGTTTTTTTTTTTTTTTTTTTTACCATTGCTTTGGTACATTTTATTTAATAAATTACATTTTTTTGTAAGGCAACCTCACTTTTTCATTGCTTAACTATAACATATCAGGTATATAAGGTTCAGCCTTTTAGCCCGGCCCTCCACAATATTTTTAGTTTCTCATGTGGCCCCATGGAAAAAATAATTGCCCACCCCTGATCTAAAGTGTATCCTTTGCACCAAGTGGCAGCCCAGAAAAGGGTAATAAAAAAGGTGCTCATATAAGCTGCCATTACATCTACTGTGTACAAAATAAAGAGTAGTTATGAAACCCAGTTAAAGCGGACCAAAACCCACTGACCTTGTGAAATACATTTGGCCAAAGCATCTGCCAATACTCCCTTCTTATGGTGTAGAACTAGAAATGGATATTTTTGCTTTTCGAATTGTCTTGGATCACCAATGTATTTGTCCCTTCCTGTGAGATTGCAATGACATCATTGCCACACACAACAGTGGCAATGAATTGAGGAGGCAGCGCTTTACAGCTAAAACAGGTACCTGGGATTAGAGTGAAGCAACAGCAATGAAAATTGGCAAAAAGGGCCTCTTCATGGGGGAGCAATTCAGGGGATGCTAGTTTAAAATGTGGGTTTTGGTCTGCTTTAAGGATGAGCACATGGAACAAGTGTGAGGCAAATGATTGGAAACCTCATTGGTCAGCATACCACTCTGGGTAATATGCTTTCTATCTGCTTTGCACAATTTTTTGTACTCAATATGCATTTATGTATGGACAAATGAACAACGAAGCTTATCTTAGTGTTTGAATCATTGTATGTAAGCTGCAGCACATGTCATGCTGACCAAGTAAACTAACTGCAGTCTGCAGCGTATAGCACTGTTATGAGCTGATCTAATACTATGTTTCACACGTTGAAGATACTGTGTATCTGAATCTTGAATCTCTCTAAATGTGAGTGAACTCATACTGTGGATACAATTGTTTCTACTGCTTGTACATTAGCTTATGCTAAATATGAGACAACTGCTGGGCTTGAGACCACAGATAAGAGTTCACAAACAAAAAGAGATTGCCTACATTAAATGTATATGCACCTTTGTAAATATATTTTTTGTGATAATATACTACTTTACCCCTGCCTGTATGAATTTAATATGGGTCATAATTGCAGAACAAAAAAGTAAAAAAGTTTTTTAGTATAACTAGTGTGCGCCTTAATCTCTAATAATATTAGGTGAGGTGTTGATTGCATTAGCATGAGAGTTACTTGGTGTCAGTAACTACCTTTGGTGAAAAAAAAAAAAAAAGAAATTGACTTTATTGGGTTTTTTGTTTCTTCCTGACAGGGCATCCCGATTTACCATAAAACCCACCTACGTGGGCTGAAAACGTCCCAGACATCAGTGCAGAAAGGAACTCAGAGCAAAACTCTGAGCAAACGCAGCTGGCCAAATCCTTGCCTACTTCTAGCTGTGCACATTCCCACGTCAGCCAATCAGAAAAGACTGGCACAGGTGCCCAGCAAGGGATCCAAAAATAGGGAAGGAAATCCGTCAATCTGGAGGATTTCACACAACGGGGGATGCCCATAAAGAGGGAGACCACTGCCCCTCAGAGGCTGGATAAGAAACAGACTTTACACTATTAGCAAAGGGACCCTAGACTAGTCGCACAGCCCCTACAAATCTGCCGCACACACAAAAATTTACTACTAAGATAGTCAAAACATGTATAAAAATGTGTAAATTTATTAAATCATCCTTAAAAACTATTTACAAACAACATAAATAACTCATTAAAAAACATAAACACATGCAATACGCTGGGGGGGGATACGCTGTTGAAGTGGGGGGGATACGCTGGCGAAGTGGCGATAGGCCACGCAACGCGTCGGTGGAGGGCCGCTGTTGGGGGACTCTGACTCCATGTATTTGGTGATGTCATTTTATGTTCATTCCTGTATATGACATTCTTTATGGCAATCACATTGGTATATGTTGAACACTTGTGGATTTATCTTCTAAACACTTTGGAAATATTATTTCACACATATATCTGAAAGTCGAGATTTTGTAGCATTTTTTTGCAATATTTGCATTTTTGCACCATGCACTGACATACTTTTATATTAATGCACACACTTTTATATTAATCACATTTTGCACACAGCAGCTTTATATATCTGCTGACTGCATTTAGTATATCCTTTGTTTTCTTTCTCTTTCAGTACATTTTTTCTATATCTGCACATATTAACTATTTTTATTTTTTCTATATGCCATATTTATATTTCGAATGGATCAATTTGGATTATTCATTAAATTGTTTACTTATTTATTTATTTATGGGATGAACTGTTGAACTTACAATAATAAGGGAGTCAATTTAGGGATTAATATCCCCCCCAGCGTATTGCATGTGTTTATGTTTTTTAATGAGTTATTTATGTTGTTTGTAAATAGTTTCTAAGGATGATTTAATAAATTTACACATTTTTATACATGTTTTGACTATCTTAGTAGTACATTTTTGTGTGTGCGGCAGATTTGTAGGGGCTGTGGGACTAGTCTAGGGTCCCTTTGCTAATAGTGTATTGTGTTCCTTCCCTCCTGCTAGCACCCTTTTCAACTGGCTGTGCACACCCTAATTCCCTTGTTTTTCAAGAAACAGACTGACTTTATTGGGGAGGACTGGCGTGGATCTCCTTTTCCGTGCCTTCTGGTGGATGTGGTGAGCTGGCTGGTGAGCACAAGAGTCTATAAGGTGGCTGCTACTCTAAACACATCATTGTAAATCCCACACAATGAGTGCCGCACTCCCCTGCCTCGAGTCAAGCTTTGCTTCCTCATCTTCACATAAATGGCTTCTTTCACACCACTTTTAAACAGAGTCAGGAGACTTGAACGTCTCCTGCAGATGTAGGCCAGAGGAGTTTGCACTGCTTTTGGCTTTTGTTTTCTTTCTTCTGGTTTTTGCCGTTTTGACAAAAGGTAAAGTGGGAGTGAATGTCCTAAATACTTCGGTGTCCAGCCTTCCACACTCACTGATGGTTCCTAGATTGTCCAAAAGGGCCAATGTGTTTTGACAGCTTCCTATATAAAATTAAAGTGGACCTGGGTCCTGGGTTTTGGTCCACTCCCCCAGGGCACCTCGATCGGGGGTGGCCCGCTATGTGAAACCCCCCAGATCGCCAGCTTCAACTCACAGCGGTAATACGGCGCATGTGCGGCTGCTCGTCCAATAGTGTGCTCGGAGCCGCTGAACTATCGACGTCTAACCCCACGTCTTAGCTCAGCAGCTCCGAGCGCGCTGGCAACCGCATCTCGCGCTTCCCTCTAACAGGCAGCTCTCCCACGCCAAGCATTCACAGATTGCCAGCGCGGGCACGAGCCCTGCTAGAGGGTTGGCTCGGGATTAAGGTAAGTGTAGCACGCGACCTGGGGGGTTTCACGCAGCGGGGCATCCCGATTTTGAATGCCCTGTGGGGAGGGAATGGATCGGCCCGGGAATTTTATAGATTCCCGGGCCAATCCAGCTGGGTTTTGGTCCACTTTAATGTTAGGGTGCACTGAGTTAATGTATAATCGAGAAAGATTGTTGGTAGGGTAGGAGCAAAGGGTTGTGGCCCTGTGATACTTTATGGTAATCTCTTGGATGCACTCTCAAAAATGTGGCCCCTACCTCTCCTACGGACATTAAAAAAAAAAAAAAGGAAGAAGAAAGAAATTATAGATTTACATGTTTTTCTGGATGAAGTCTTCATATTCAGTGCTTGGTGTTATCTCCTGAACACAGGTCTCTATTTCTTTGTGCACCGCTACAATTTCATCTGACACAAGACTTGTTATTTGGCAGTATTCATCAAAAATCCCTTTGCTGTAGAAAACAAATCGAAATAATCAGTGTTATATGGACAAAGAAAAAATAATAGTAATAATAACAATTTCTACACAACAGCCATTTAAATATAGTAGCATTTTTTCAGACATCCTACAATTTTCAACTATCCCCCTTTTGCAGCTGCAGTCACAATCTGATGTAGCAAATTGTTGCAGCAGAGGCATGCTCTTACAATACTACAATTAAATTCACTCACCGAACAATGGAGGAGTGGCAGGCGGGGAGGTACAGTATTCCTGCCTGCCCACCGCTTCTATCTCCTTGGGCGCAGGTATGCGCGCACACACATCCGGGCAGTGTTGGCCACGCCCACCTGGACCTGGGTTAGTGAGCGTGAGTTTTAGCCCAAGGAAAATCAGCAAATGTTCAGGGTTCAGTTACCCTGCCTGCCCACTGGTCCTCCATTGCCAGCTTCCCAGGGGCTGCTGGAGCCCAATCAGGGAGCTCCTGCAGAGTGCCGATTATGTAAGTTCTCCTTTTTTGCCTCACAATCGCTCCATAAGATACACTAACATTTTCCCCCACATTTGGGGGAGAGGGGATTGCATCTTATGGAGTGAAAAATACGTTACATACAATACAGATTTTCCACCATCATGTAAAAGACAACAAACTAACAACCTTTCGCCAACCTACAGAAAACGTACATGAAAAACAGAATAGTAATTAAACACTCCTTACAGCGCTTTAATCATTTCCTCCTGCATGGTTTGCAAAGAGTCGAGTAGAAGAGGCAGGGTACAATCATAATACTGGTTCTGGTGTAGTTGGGCTCCCTTAAGAGCAAGAACATACTGATTATGGAGCATATGAAGCTTCATGGTAGCTTTGTCATAGCGGTCCCTGGCTTTCTCTGTCTCTTTTCCTAGGAGGAAGAGGGCAAGACAAAAATCACAAGAAAATAAATATGAATTAGGGTAATTAGGGGACATTTCATACATCCTTTTCCTATTTGTTACAGAATTATCAGTTTTAAAATTTACACACACATTTAATAATGGTTTAAAGAGGAACACACAGAAATTTAACTTTCCCATGTGTTGTTTCTCTGTGTGGTGGCATTCCAAATTGGGATGCTCCACTGTGTGTGCCCCCCCCCCCCCCCCAGATCGCCCCATTTCTCTCACCTTTCTTCAACTACCACAGCGCAGACACGGGTAAGAGTGTGTGCGCTGTAACTCGGCTCCCTTTGGCTTCACTGACAGCTAAGATGCAGAGCAGCACGGCCCAGCCGCATGCCCCTCCCACCTTGCAGTCGTGGTGTGCCTGCAGTCAGAAAGGCGGACTGCGGGCACGGCTTGAGTGGGGATGTGGCCGGAGTGCGAGGGCTCCAGGAGAAGGTGAGTGAAATTGGCGATTGGGGGGGGGGGTCACACAGTAGGGCATCTCTATTCAGGATGCCCCAAGGAGTGGAACTCGGACAGCCCTGGAGTCTTTTAGACCCCCCATAGTTACGCCCCTGTATACAGCCAAAAACTAGGAACAATTGTTAAAGCGTCCATTGCCTGCTAAGTGTTGCAAGTGCATCTGATTGGATGACTGATAATCCTTCAGGCTGTAAAATATAACTTCACAAAATATTTTACTAGACAAATGGTATATTAATTTTACAGTAAGCTGATGTATAATACAGAAATTAATATCTTTGCAATCAGTCAGGATCATTTCAGCTTTTCCAATTGCCGATTCCTGATTCTATAAATGAATGAATGACCACATTTTAAAGAGCATATTTGGCAGGAGATATGGCAGGACATACTCGCAAATACAAAAACTGTTGTTTTAAAATGTGGGGCCTAATAAAACAGATAGTGTGCCGAGTCTATTTCCCTGTCAGAGCTGGCAAAGTAGTATTTAGTGCCAAGTGTTCTAACATTATCATAGTTTAGCTAGTTTATGGTCCAGGGTTAATCTGAAAATCTCCTCCAGATTTCAAAATGCAGTCTTAAATTGTTTGCTGGTAGAGGAGTACACGATTACATATATAGTTTGTTGATGTAGAGCAGGGATACAAAACAGAAAAAAGGCAATAGGAACAACTGAGTGCAATACAAACTTTTGCTGCCAAGATGCTGACCTTAAGCAGTGACATTTACCCATCTCATACAGACTTGCAAGCAATACCCCCAGGCAAAGTACTTATCAAAAACTAGACCATGCTGAATTTATAGCAGTAATCCATAGTATTGTACACAACTGGTGCAATGGTTCTTGAAGCCATTATTGCACAATTAACTATCAAAACCACACAGCTAGAATTTAGTGTAATGAATATATACAGTTTAAATTTTAGAAATCACTACTTTTCTGTATGTGTTGGCTGTGTATGCCAGAAGAATAATAATTACATAATTTTATAAAATATTATTGTTAATTATTATTATTATATTATTATTATAGTTAAATTATTGTTATAAAATGACATTATATAATAATCAAATCAATGAATTAATAATTTAATCTAATACATTTTATTAATAATAATTACAATTTTATAAAATAATTTCATGTTATTATGACATTAAAATAAATTATAAAATTATTAATATAAAATGTATTATTATTATTATTATACTATATTTAATTTTATAACACTAAAATCATTTAATATAAAATTACATGATTTGTTATTAATATAATCATCAAACCACTTAATTGGATAATCATCAAATCATTTAGTTTTATAATCATAAAATCATTTAATTTTATAATTAAAATATCATTTAATTGTATTATAATAATATTTACAATTTAATATTATAAAGTAATGTAAAATACATTATTTTATAATTTCATAACATTATACATTTAAATGATTATTAATTATAAAATTTAATGTATTATTATTATTATTCTTGAATGAATACACAGCCACCCAATGAACATGGGATGTAGCAAAGCCAACCAGATACTGGACCCAAGTGCACTTTCAGGACTATTTACTTCCTCCATATCACTTAGTCTTCAGTCTTGCCAGAATACATCCAAACTTGTTCCAAGCACTTTCACATAACACAACATCCAGACTATTCCAGCCACCAGGCAGGGGCTGTGTCTTCTACAGAGTACCAAAACCCAGGTGAGAGATCATACTTGGCTAGCTGTCCTAGAGGATGACTGGAAATTCCATTACCAGTAAGTTAATTTGGGTATTTTGCTTTCATTTATTGAAATATCTGTTTTTTTGGAATGGTCAGCCTGCTGATTTAGGTAGCTCTGTAGGTCCGCTAGTTTTGGGCGATTAGTTTTAGACACATGGAGTTAGTCAGGCAGGTGTTTTAGTTGATAAGTAATAATAGGGCAGCGTACTGATGTCATAATTGGCAAAAAAAAACCTTTGGTTAAATCTTTGTGTCTTTTTGTGGTTCTACTTGCTTTAAGATGATTTGCGCGTATTGGTTCTAAGGTAGCAACCTGGTAAGGTTGTGCAGTGCTTAATTCCCCTCCATTTGTACACTACCTTGGTATAGATCTTTTTGTTGGCAAAAAGATCTATTTCTGGTGAACCCCTACCCTGCTGAGCAAGTCCGCTACATTTATTTCTTCTCTGATATGGACCACTCGTAAGGAAACGGCAATCTCTTCCAGCCTGGTGCAAATCTTTACTGCCAGAGACCTGAGGTTGAAGGATCTTGTACCTACCGGATGGTTCAAATAAGCCACAGCAGTGGCATTGTTCCAAATGGTGAGGACTTCTTATCTCTTTCTCCAGGCAATTCAGAGCCAATTGAATCGCCATTAATTCTCTGAAGTTTGATGACTTCCTGGCCGTGGGACTTGACCAGGTTAACTTAACATGACTTCGAGGAGTGTGAGCTCCCCACCCGAGGGAGCTCGCATCCGTAGTGATCCGGACTAGATCCCTCTGTCCACCACCGGAGTCGTTCACCACTGAAGAGAATGATGAATGACAGACAGACTCTGGAATAGTCACTAGACAGTCCAGAGACTTCAGGTCCTTGTCTCATGTTTGAAGGTAGAAGGCCTGGAGCTTTCTCTCTCTCATCAGTTCTGCCAGTATTTTTGTGAAAATCCGAGGTGCGGAGGCATTGCCCAGAACTGCCAGTGATGGACAACCCTGTCTATCTTAACTGCAAACCTCAAATACCCTCTGTGTGAAGGGAAGATGGGGACATGAAGGTAGGCGTCTTGGAGGTCTATTGAGACAATTCAGACCTGATGCTCAGGTTTGACCTCTTTAACTGAATTGAGGATCAACTGGAAGTCCCCTGACGGCTTCTGTACCAAGCAGTAAAAGCCTGTCCTTCTAAGGTACCAGGGTACTTCCCTTTATCATCGCCTTTTCCTTTAGTTGAGAAATCTCCAAGGGTAAGGCTTGTGACTTTACAGGGTCCTTGAGACAATATGTCACTGTAAAAAATTTATGGCGTCTCGTAGAAAACGCACCACAGCAAAACTGTTAATAAGGACCACTGAGTCCTAATACTCCCTCAAGCCAAGTAGGGGGACCCCGTTAGGATTGTATTCGCCTAGCAGGTAAAACACAACAAATGATACAAGCCACAATGTCCCTGGTGGCTAATAAGCAGCTCCAACGTGTTCCTACATTTCCACTGAGCTCATTGAAGGAAAAAGGGGGAAGCCTAGCCCAAAAATGGGTCCTACCCTGGAGGCTGTCACCCGGACTAGCTCCAGGGAAGTGACCTCCCAGGGGAACAGAGAAGTAGAGAGGAGAGGAACCCCTAATGGGAAACGGTTAAAAGGTCAGCTGCCAAAGCATAAAGGAGGTGAACGTGAGCCACAAAATTTGGTCTATATAAATCTGGATAAAACATAGGTCTTGTTTGGCACACATCTGCTCTAATAGATTACAGTTAGGACTGGACCTACACAGAGGCACCTCAGTGTTTGTGCAGCTTCAACATAATTCTACAGATGTGCTAACCAAGAACTCTGTTTTTAACCAGATTTTAGAGACAGATTATAGGATTGGTTGCTGACCTGCTTGAAGGTCAGATATGCCTATAGATATCAGAGAGGCTAAACAAATAATGAATAAAGCGTAAGTACAAATTGGACAGCAGCCTGCGTATGCACTGTGGGATAGTTGGGAGGCGAGTCCTAGGGCTTTCACATATGGGGATGCACTGCTGGAGAGGAATAATCCCCCGAAATGTTCCCTTTTAACAGGACTTAGCCAAAGAAACTAGCAGAAAAGGACGAATTTCTGTCTCCCCAGGTAGTTCTGGGTGATAATTAAGGAAAAATGGTTGAATAATTAACTGCAGCTAAGGCTTACTTCCCAGTCAGGTGGGCAGCATAGGAGGAACAGGGGCAGGGTGGATAAAAATCAATGTTTTTTTAAAAAAAAATCAAAAAAATCAGATTTTTTTGATTTAAATCGGATTTTTTTTCAATAAACTGCTTTTTGAGGAAAATATTTTACCATCCAAAGGTTCTTCCATCATGAAATAAAGCTGAGTTGTTTAACTCAGTAGAATAAAGGCTGTATATGTGTAACATTCACAATGCCATGCTCTTCCAGAGGTTTCTGTAGGATTAGTGGGCAGTTTCTCTCCTATATTATCACAGACGCTCGCTTTACTTACGCAGTTCTCAAAACTGAATTTGACTCCGCAGAGGTCCCAGCCTCTTCTTCACAGCAAAAATGTTACAACATGAACAGAGTTGAGAAAAAGACCTTAATCCTATTGTTCTACAAACCTATGACTAGTGAGCTACAGAGGACAGCAGGAACAGTAGTATTTAAGTTTTTCATGTGTCGGCTGGACTGACAGTCTAAGTTTCTTAAAATATATATATATTTTGTTTAGCCAAATTACTTAACAAAACATGGATGTTTGTTTAAGCAAATAACTTATGCTGTAATGTTGTTATTGTTTCAGTTGAATAAATCTATTTAAATTGTTATTAAGGTCAGGATTATTTTTCTCCTTCCTAAGTACAACAGAACAGTGGTGTCCAAATATGAATGATTAACCCATTAAACTGGGGAGAAAAAAGTAATATAAAAAGGGATTCTAAAAATCTTCATCTACTTGCATGTTAAACTAGTTTAGGTAGAAACTTTGATTTAAATCACTGATTTAAATCAAGCCTTACTGACTAGTGATTTAAATCGTGATTTAAATCAGTTAGATTTAAATCAAATCCACCCTGAACAGGGGAGCCTGAGTCTGGGTTCACACTGCCGGTATGTTGTTACAGCGATAACCGCTATTGCAACATGATCGCCTGGCAATTTGGCTGCATTTTAGGAGTGATCACTGTTTGCTATAGAGAAATCGCTAGCACTATCGCTCCCAAAACGTTGCATACATTACTTTTTTCAAATCTCTATAGAAAAATCGCCCCCCAATGTGACAGTGTGAACTGGGCCTTCGCCTGCAGCAGCAGACTTGTCCTCGGTTTTTAACCAGACTATCGATTTGTTGCCATCTAACAAGGTGTGAGTGCTGCCGCTCCCTAAAAATATCTACCTATCCTACTTACCTTGGGCTTCTGGGGGACGTACAAAAAATACAATTCTGTGATTACTCACCTTATGGAATTGGTATTATATTGGTATTATTATGCAGCACGTCCTGCTCCAGATAGTATTCATAACATCTGGGTTATACCTCCACAAGAGGGCGCTTTACTGCAGAGATGGCAAAAAGAGGCCCCTCCCGGTCCATATATACCTCCCACTAATTCCCCAGTATAGAAAAGCAGCAGTAAGGGAACCAGGAGAAGCCAATAACAAATTTATCAACGGTAACAAGGAACAACTATCACAATATAGAGGATCCAAGAATAAAGCAATCAGGGTGGGATGGAGCAGGACGTGCTGCATACTTATAATACCAATTCTACAAGGCGTAATCACAGAATTGTATTACTCCAAGTATGCAGCACGTCCTGCTCCAGATAGTATTCATAACATCTGGGACATTCAATAGCAGTGTCCATAAACGGGTGGGGATCCCAAAAAGGCAACAACATGCAGTTCAAACCACTGCCGCCTGCAGAACCTTGCGGCCAAAAACAGCATCCGCTGAGGCCCGAACATCAACCTTGTAAAACTTGGAAAGGGTATGAACAGAAGACCACGTAGCAGCCTTACAAACTTGTTCAACAGAAGCCTGGTGCTGGAAGGCCCAGGAAACCCCAACAGCACGAGTAGAATGAGCAGTAACACGGAAAGGAGGATCCTTCCCCCTAGTAGAATAGGCCCTAACTATGGCCTGACAAATCCATTTGCTAATAGTAGACTTAGCAGGAGCCAACCCCTTCTCGGGACCTGAGGGAACCACAAACAAGGCGTCCGTCCTTCTGAAAGGCGCAGTAGCCACCAGGTAGTATTTCACATTCCTGACAACATCCAGAGAATGCAACGCCCTCTCCTTGGTATTACCAGGATAAGGGCACAAAGAAGGAAGCACAATATCCTGATTGAGATGGAAGAGGAGACAACCTTAGGCAAGAAGTCTGGTTTAAAGCGGAAAACCACCTTGTCCTGGTGTCTCTCAAAGTAGGGGGCCTGAATAGACAGAGCCGCCAATTCAGAAACACGCCGGACAGAGGTGATAGCCACCAAAAAGACAACCTTCAGGGTAAGGATAAACAAGGTAGCCTCATGCACCAGATCAAATGGAGGACCCTGAAGTACAGACAATACCAAATTCAAATCCCAGACCGGTACCATGGGTTTGCGGGAAGGCAGACACACCTAACCCTTCAAAGTGCTGAGCTGAAAACCCACATCCAAACCATGTTGAAGGAACTCCAGGATCCTAGGAATGGAGAACACATGACAGGGAAAAGCCCTAGACTCACACCAGTCAATGTAGGTCCTCCAGGTCCTATAGTAGAAGAGGATTTCTTCCTAGCCCTTACAAGAGTATGAACAACCGAATCAGACAATCCTCTCTCCTTTAGGATGGAGGTTTCAGCAGTAAGGCCATCAAAGCCAGCGTTTGTAAATTGGGATAACAGAGCCGTCCTTGAGTGAGAAGATCCGGAACCAAGGGTAGAGCGTACTGATCCACTGTTAGCTGCATGACGTCTGCGAACCACACCTGTCTTGGCCACCTGGGGGCCACCAGAATGGCTGGCACCCTCTCCTGAACCACTTGCGCAGAACCTTGCTCAGAAGAGGAAACGGAGGAAAGATGTACAGGAGACCGAGTCCCTGCCAGGACAGAGACAGAGCATCCATCGCCAGAGCCAGAGGACCCTGGGACAAAGAGACAAATGCTGGCAGCTTGTGATTGTGGTGAGAAGCAAACAGATCCACGTCCGGCATCTCCCACCGGTGACAAAGGGATAGGAAGACCTCGCTGTTGAGGGACCATTCCCCCCAGCGAGAGGCCCCCCTGCTCAGGGAATCCACCTCCAGATTCTCCGCTCCCGGAATATAAACTGCTGAGATGCACGGGAACCGCCCTCAGCTCCAGGACATTGATAAGAGCGTGAGGCTCCTGAGGGCACCAACACCCCTGGAAATGGAGGGCTCTCCAGTAGCCCCCCCAACCTGACAGGCTGCCATCCGTAGTGACCGTCTCCCAACAAGGTGTCAAAAAGGATCTGCCCCCCCAGAAGATTCCTCGAGTCCAGCCACCACAGGAGAGACCGCCAGACCAGAGGAGAGAGAACAAAGACCTGATCCAGAGACAGGGGACTCTTGTCCCAGACTGAAAGGAGATGGAGCTGAAGGGGTCTCATGTGAAATTGAGCGTAAGGGACTGCCTCGAAGCAGGCCACCATCTGTCCCACCAATTGCATTCCTTGCCTGATGGAAGGACGACAGCTGGACAGCATGAAATGAACCAGAGCTTGAAGAGAATCCACCTTCTGCTGAGGAAGAAAAATCCTGGCCTGAATGGTATCCAGATTCATGCCCAGGAAGGGGGTCACCCGGGACGGAAAGAGGGAGGACTTGGGATAATTGAACACCCATCCGAATGTGTCCAGGGCAGTCACCACCGTCTGGGTATCAAATTCTGCCTGCTGGATAGAATGAGATGTAATAAGAAGGTCGTCCAGATAAGGGAGAATGCAAATGTCCCCGGCTCTGAGGAGGACCATCACCCCCACCAACACCTTGGTGAACACTCTGGGGGCCTATGTGAGACCGAAGGAAGTGCCACAAATTGGTAGTGCTGGTCCTCCAGGGCGAACCTGAGGAACCGCTGATGCCCTGGGAAGACTGGCACATGAAGGTAAGCATCCTTGATGTCTATGGAGGTCATGAAGTCCCCCGGGCGTAAAGAGCTGATCGCGGAGTGCAGGGTCTCCATGCAAAAGCGCCTGGTTCTGATGAACCTGTTGAGAAGTTTTAAATCCAGGATGGGCCTGATAGAGTCATCCCTTTTGGGTACTGTGAAAAGACTGGAATAATAACCTTGACCTCTCTCCCCCGGAGGGACCGGACAGATGACCCCCCATACCCAATAAGTTCTGTACAGCTTGAAATAAACCCTGAGCGGCCAGGGGGTCTAGAGGAATCCAAGACCTGAGAAATCTTGGAGGGGGCCGTACCGCGAACTCTAGCTTGTAGCCGGAGGTCACAACCTCCAGAATCCACCTGTCTGAGACCTGTTGTCCCCAGCCAGGAGCGAAGAGCCGTCATGGCTGAGCGGGCTTAATGACAGATTTGGGCTTAGACCCCCAGGAGGATCCGGGACGGGCACGGCCTCTACCCTTGCCCCAGAAATCACCCCTGTGCCCCGCAAAGGGTAACCCCCTCCCTGACCTGGATCAACAAAAGGAGGGGGTAAAGGACCCTGAACCCCGAAAAGGGCCGCAGTTGTCTTATGTGTTGGGCCAACCTACCTCCTTTTGCAAAAAGGTCCAACCGGTCACCAAAAAGGCGCAGCCCCTTAAAGGGTAGCCCTGTGAGAGCCTTCTTAGCAGCATTGTCAGCTGCCCACTGGCACAGCCAGACCGAGCGGCGAATAGAGACAACCAGAGCCGGGGTCCTGCTGCACATTCTAATGGTGTCATCTAAGGCAGAAAGAATATAAGCAATAAACAGCTCACATTGTGATAAGGCTCTAAATTCGGCACTGGAAGAATCATCAAAATAGCCTTCTAACAGGCCCTTGACCAGAGTCCTAATGGCCACAGTAGTAATAGCAGAAGCACAGACCAGGCGCAGGGCCGATCCCGCACAGGCAAAGGCATGGGAAGCCAGCTGGTCAATACGTCAGTCCTCACTATCCTTCAAGGTAGTGGAATCAGGGGAATGCACCACAGAAGTATTAGACAACCCTAAAACTGGAGCATCCACCTCTGGTGGAGTTGACCAACATTTAACCACATCCGTGGGAAAAGGGTACCTTTTATCCCATCCCTTAGGGACACCAGGGAGCCGGCTAGACCTCTCCCATTCCTTGTGAACCAGATTATGGAAATGAGCCTGCTCTGGAAATTCCAAACGTGGCTTTGCAGTACCAAACAATTCCCCCTGTTGCCTGGGTGCCGCAGCAGGGAGAGAAATGGAAAGTACTTCAAAGATTTGAGTCAAAAGTCATCAGCATTCCAATGCTCTGAGCCGGCATCACCATCAAGGAAATGCTGATCATCGGAAAATTCTGAATCTGAGAATAACTCCCCTTCCTCAAGGGGGGTACAGTCAGACAAATCAAGGAAATCTTCCGTCTCCATAGGGAAGGCAGACGCAGCAGGCACCAAGTGCCGTCTTTTAGCTGGGGCCTTACGGCCACAGAGCTAGCAATCAATCTCTCAATGTTGGCCAGCCTGGAAGACACATCAGGCTGAGACTCCCCACTAGTGTTGATCCCACCGGGGATCACGATCAACCGAGGGGGCGAGGGAGAAGACATGGTGGGCGCAGACCCAGAAGCAGATAGCCCAGAATGCCGCGCAAACGCCTGTTGGCCGCAGGGAACACAAACCCGCGCATCATCGCTCACAGGGGATGCCCCACACACCACACACAGCCGGGCTTGTCCCAATGGGACCCCGAGCACAATATCCTGTGAAGCCTCCATATGGTGATTTTTTGTGGCACAACTGGCCAATAGGAATTACGCTACACAGCTACCCGGGATGCCCCAAATGTCCGCTAGGATAGTGGGAGGATTTAAATTATTAGGCCTCTAATAATGTGAGTTAGAACTAATAGAGGGCAGCATTTTGCTAGAGGCTGCCCTCCCTTGGGAGTTAATGGATCTCAAGACAGATGGGGATGGGAGGTGGATCTTCCTTAAGGGGAAGATTGCTACCTCTGTATATACCTTTGTCAACATTTACGCGCCCAACTCGGGCCAGATCACCTTCCTGGAACGAGTCTTGGAGGAGCTGGCCCCCTTTAGAGAGGGGGAGTTGATAATTGGAGGAGATTTCAACATAGCACTGGACCCTCTCCTGGACACGTCTAAGGGGAGCCCCCATGAATCCTATGCTAGGCTGAAACGACTTAAAAAGATTTTGGCCCTCCATCAACTGGTGGACCCCTGGAGAATACTCCACCCGAGCGATCGGGACTATACCTTTTTCTCTGTGCCACATGGGTCGTATTCGAGACTGGACTTTTTTCTGATCCCACATGCTTCCTTGTCCCGAGTTGTGGACTCGACCATAGGGAACATCACGGTCTCGGATCACGCCCATGTCGCGCTTACTGTCTCCCTGCCCCTTCCTGCCCCGAGGTGCTGGTCCTGGAGGTTAAATACCTCATTGCTAGAAGACCAAAACGTGCTGACGGAGTCCAGAAGGACCTTAAGGAGTTCTTTGAGTTAAACACCTCAAGCGAGACTGGCCCTGGGGTCCTGTGGGAGGCCCATAAATGTTTCATAAGAGGGACCTTCATTAAGCTGGGGTCCAGAATTAAGAAGGAGAGGGCGGAAATTACTCTGGGGCTCCTCGGCGAGATCGGGAGGTTGGAGAAGATTCATAAGAAGTCCCTGGCGGCTTCCCATCTTGCCGAGTTGACCTCCCTTAGGGAGAAGTTGAAAAGTCACTGCTGTGATAGAATAAGAGCCCAGCTAATCAAATGCAAAAAAGCTTTTTATGAATCTGGAGATAAGTGCGGGAAAATGCTAGCGAGAGCGTTAAGGGCAGAGCGGGTTAGGACATACATCCCCAAGATCGCTAACGCAGAGGGCCAAATAGTCCACCTGACTAGAGATATAGCTAGGGCATTCCGCAACTTTTACGAATCACTGTATAATCTACCCAGCATAAAGGGGGAGAGACAAGAACTTCGCATAGAGCAGTATTTACAGGAGTCGGGAATGCCTAGGCTCCCCCGAGAGGTTTTGAGAGAATTGGAGGAGCCCATCTCCCTGTTGGAACTGAAAAAGGCAGTGGCTGGGGCCGCGGGAGGAAAAGCCCCAGGCCCAGATGGCCTGAGTCTTCCATATTACAAGACATTTTTTCCTATCCTTGCCCCTATAATGTTAGGGGTGTTTGACTCCCTCAGGGATGGGGGGACGCTCCCGCAGGACTCCCTTAGGGCCCACATTTCAGTGCTCCCAAAAGAGGGTAAAGACCCAAATTGTTGCACTAGTTACAGACCAATCTCGCTCCTGAATTCTGACGTGAAATTATTCGCAAGGGTTTTGGCCTCCAGGATCGCACCTCATCTGCATCATATAATAGGCCTCAACCAGGTGGGGTTCATGCCGCTAAGGGAGGCTAGGGACAATACGATAAGGGTATTAAACCTGATCCATATGGCCCAGCGGAAGAAACGCCGAGAAGGCGTTTGACCGCGTGAACTGGCAATTCATGCATGCCACATTGCGGCACATCGGCCTCGGGCCGAATGCAATGAGTTGGATTTCCAGCCTTTATAGCTCGCCCTCGGCGTCGGTGAAGGTGAACGGGATTCTTTCAGACTATTTTAGGATTTCTAATGGGACTAGGCAGGGGTGCCCTCTCTCCCCGCTGATCTTTATCATCACCCTAGAACCTTTCTTATGTAAGATCCGGCGGAACCCTGATATTAAAGGGCTGGTGGGACCCCACAACCATTACAAAGTAGCCGCCTACGCGGACGATTTAATCTTCAGCTTGACGGGGCCAGAAACGTCACTGCCTAACCTTTTGGAGGAACTGAGGCGTTATGGTGAACTTTCAGACTACAAGATCAACTACCAAAAGTCTGAGGCGCTCAACATAAACATCCCCCCCAAGAGGTTCCTTAATATCCAGAACTCTTTCCCTTTTAAGTGGGCGAAAGAGCATGTAACGTATCTTGGGACCAAAATTGGAAGCAACCTAAAGAACATCTTCACTCTCAATTTCCCCCCTCTTCTGAAAGAGTTCGAGGGGGAGATGTCCCGGTGGTCCAAGGGATGGTTGTCTTGGTTTGGTCGCTGTAACGCCCTCAAGATGAACCTCCTCCCTCGTTTACTATCTCTTGCAGGCCCTCCCAGTGGCAGTCCCGCTGACTTTTCTGCAAAAGGTCAGAGCCCTTTTCGTTAAGTTCGTTTGGAAAGGGAAAAAACCGAGGATCAGTAGAAATATCTTGACCAGAGATAAGGAGCATGGGGGCCTTGGATTTCCAGACCCAGTGTTGTATCGCGCAGCAGTCCATCTGAGCAGGGCCATTGACTGGTGTATCCATGCCAACCACAAACAATGGGTGGGCCTGGAACAGGAGTTCTCAGACTCCCCGCTGGCCGGGGTCCTGTGGCTGCCATGCAAGGATACCCCATTGGCGATGAAACACCCCACTTTGGGAACCACATTAAGGGTTGGTAGACAATACCTGGGCCGTCCTGACCTCTCTCCCTCTCCCTCCCCGATGTTCCCAATCCTCGGTAACCCTTGCTTCCCACCCGGGTGTGAGGGGCGCATCGCCAAGTCATGGATGGGAGGTGGTATCTATAGGGCAGGGCACTTCTGGGCGGCTGAAGGGTGGACAGATTTAGACAGCCTGGCAGGCTCTAGGGGCCTTCCAGCTTGGCCGGATTGGCAGCGTATGCAGCTTCTCCACTTCCTCTCCTCGCTCCAGGATCTTGTTGAGGGGCAAAGAAAGCTCACTCCATTCGAAGAGTTGTGCTCGAGCAGCAATGCGGAGAGACATACGCTCTCGTTCGTGTATAAAACCTTGATTGCCCCCCCCGGAGGGAGATGAGCCACCCTTCCTCAGGAAATGGGAGGAGGACCTGGGAGTGGTGTTCACACCCAAGCAGAGTAAAAAGATCCTGGCGATGCCACACAGAACGGCTGTCTGTACCAGACTGCAGGAGTGCAGCTACAAAATCCTCACCAGATGGTACAGGGTGCCATCTCTTCTAAATAAATGGTTCCCAGATACCTCAGCTGCGTGTTGGAGGTGTGGAGTGGCACCGGGCGATTTATTGCATATCTTTTGGTCATGTCCCAAACTTAAACCATTCTGGGATGCTGTTAGGGAAATAGCGGGGAGAATGGTTGACATGGATATCCCTGAGGATCCAGCCCTATGCCTGCTCCACTCAACGAAAATCCCAACTAAGCAGTACAAGAAATCCGTGCTGTGCCACCTGCTAAATGCGGCGAAAGCCTGCATCCCCCAAATGTGGAAAAAAGCTGATCCTCCCTCTATAGCCATGTGGGTATTAAAGGTCAACGAAATTATGCGGTTCGAGAGTCTGATTCTCTCGAAGGACAGCAGGCAAGAGAGCTTTATGCGTACATGGTATAGCTGGAATGAGTTCTCCGAATCTAATGAATGCAAGATGTTGTTTGGTAACACATAGGTCTCCTTCAGTTCCCCTCCCCGAGACCCCCCTTCCCTTCTTCCCCCTCCCCCCCCCCTCCTCTGGTAGTTCCCCTCCTCTGGTGAAATGAGAGTACAATTGATTGGTTTGCAGATTGTATTTTCTTTATTTCTCTTTTTTGGCCAATATTAAGATGAATCATTCACACATTGAAATCGGATCCATACTGTTCATAACCTAGTACTTTCTATGTAATCACCAGTTGGAGCCACTGTTGTATTTGTTATGCTATGATGTCTGTTTTTCCTGTATGGATAAAAAGTTATATAAATAAATAAATAAAGAATTTAAAAAAAGAACTAATACAGGGCACAGGACCGGGAGAAACCTCTAACCAGTTTTCCCACCTGAAAGACATAAAACAATATACCCTATCAGATATTATAGACAATAGATGGATAGCTACAATAAAAATAGTAAACCAAGGCCAGCATGGGCACTCACGGACCGCCAAAGAGCTTGCAATCGACCAGGAGAAGAAGGCATGATGGCGCTGGAGGGCTCTGAAGGGGCGGGCCGCAAGAGGTGAGCACGGAACGCGCCAAGCGCTAAGCCATGCCCCCTCCAGGAAGCGCGGGGAAGGTCGACAGCAGTGCCCAGCAGAACCCGGAGTGACGCCACCGCTGACCGCGGACGCCGCAGGGCGCGCAAGTCAGCGGAGGAAAATTCAGAATGCAAAGGGGAGAGGAGAAGCGCTGAGCTGTTTAGTGCCAGCGCGAGTATAAAGTACACAACCACAACTTAAAACAGTGGAGTTTGAAGGCAAGCGCTTACACGCACAGTCACCCCCCCCCCCCCCCCCCCGACGAACCAGGATAGTGGGAGAAGGGGGAAGTAAGATGCCCATAAATACATTTGTGACATGTAAGGGAGGTCAAGCAGATGGGGCATCCCAACTCAGGTTCACCATAACTGGACCGCCTACCCTTTGGTGGGGGGTTTGCGGTGGAGCAAGCTCCTAATAAAGCATATCTGACAGATGCTGCCTACCATCACCCGACCAGGGGAGGCATAGTATTAAAGTGGAACGGGTGGGAATAGTCCTACAGGGTCATGGGCTGCAAGCCCAGCTCACCTGTGAGAAGATAAGCCATCATCTTGTCCTTCGCAGCCCACTGCAGAGAAGAATCTGAGGAATTAGTGGGAGGTCCCGGGTGTATATGGACCGGGAGGGGCCTCTTTTTGCCATCTCTGCAGTAAAGCGCCCTCTTGCGGAGGTATAACCCAGATGTTATGAATAATATCTGGAGCAGGACGTGCTGCATACTTAGAATATACATGCATCCCAAACCATGAGGTCTGTGGGGGATAGGAAGGAGGTAAAATAGGCCCTAAGGTAGCTTCATCTCTTATCCAAATGTGTTAGCAATCCTAGCTTATAACTAGTCAATGGCAACTTGCTAATTTTATTTGCGTTGTAAAGAAAACAAAGAAAGGATAAAAGCCTTATTACCTTTTGTGACAGCGTCTTTAAATTTTTCCTTGGCTGAATTGGCTTCTTTTGTTAGCTGCCTGTAACTTAACTTCAGCTTTTCAATTTCCGTTTTTGTTACCTAAGCAAGAAAAAAAAATATTAATCATAAAATTACCAACTACATTGCTGTACATTGCTTTTCTTTGAGATGTACATCAAAAAGGACAGAAGAACCTGTTTTTTTCTAGGAGGAAAGGTCCACCTTTGTGGAATTTTACAGTAGGTCCCAGACCAAACTCTCCTGCTTAACAGCAGCCACTCATGCGCAGATCAGCAAGCTCTTTGATGGGTCCTGTTGTCCTGGCTTCTGGTCTCAAAGTAGGTCTATGTGGAGCACTGATACAAGTGAAGCTCTCACCAAGACACCAGGTGCAGAGTACAATAACAGGTGCTGGGGGAGCAGGTAAGAGGGTTCCAATCCTGTGCAACAAATGACACTCATGGTCTGGGTCTAAGAGAACAGTCCACAAAAATGGACTTTTCCCCTTTAACAGAGAATGTAAACCTGGGAGTCGATAAAACCAAAAGTCATGAAGGAGGGCCCAAAACAATCCTAATTACAGTCTGATCTAATGTATCAGACTGTAATTAGGACCATAAGAACTATATATCCTGTGACCATATAACCTGTGACCATAAGAACTATATATATCTATGGAATAGTAAACCACACAGCATCAACAGCTGACGGCTTCAAAAAAGGATTAGATGCATTTTCAAAGAAAATAAAATTAACAGTTCTCTACACTATTCTGTGCAAGTACTGAACTCAAAGGGCATATTTCTTTTTCGACCATATTAAACCGGACCTTCAGCATGATTTAATGAAAAGCCCAAACCCTTAAAATACTATTCCCCAGTATCGAAAATTGATATATTTCAAGTTTTTAGTCACTTATTATTCTTTCCCCCTGTTCAGGACTTTAGGATACGGGCGCCGCCATCTTGAATTGACTTGAGGAGAGCGGGATAAAGTGCAGGGGGTGGGTTATAGCTGTGCTTTGCACAGACAGAGCAGAGCTGGGGGTCAGGAAAAGGACAGCAATCCCAGAATGCAGAGCGACAGAAGACACTTCCTGTTTGCAGGCTGCCTGATACTACATGAGCCACCATCTTGGATGTTTAAAGGCTCACAACATGCAGATGGAGGTATGATGATTTTTAATGTGTGCAATCTGTATGTACAAGGTGGGGGAAACATATAAGATATACTCTTATTCAGGGTGAAGGTCCGCTTTAACTATGCAACAAACAAAAAAATAGCAGGGGTATTATTCTACAGTGTTTTCCCTATTTGGCTGGCATTTCTGCTAACTCCACCACTGGTAAAACTTACTTGTTCAGTTGCTCCCCCTTCTCTGGAACAGCAACGCTGAGATAAGAGTTAGGCAAGTCTGGGATTTCACTAATCAACCAGGGAGCTTGGTCTCCTATGATTAAAAGGTAGGAGCAAAGCATTCTTACAACCCAACTGACTGTGCCAAGTAGCAGAAAGAAAAAACAAAAAAACATAAAGGACTTGTAGTTACCCCCTACCCTCACACATCTTTTATTAGACATGCTCCTCTACTTACGGATAGCTAGGATACTGTTAAACCAGACCAACACCCTTACAACAAAGGTGCACATATGCATCTCCTGGGGAGGGAAGTGCTACTGGGTTTCCTGTCACTGTGCATTGTCAGTTGAATCTAGGGAGCAGCACAGAAAAGGAAGCTCCAAAAATGGCCGCTACCAGAAGAAAATCTATGAGGTGGTGTTCATCAAATGTAAGGGTCGACAATGTTTCAGTATCATTCATGCGGAGGGGCAAATGAGTTCTGGGGAGTTTTGTTTACCAACTGTACCAGGCTGTTGGTCTGGTTTAAAGTACCTAGGACCAATTCCAAATTGATATAAATAAAAAAAAATAAAAATAAAAGGAAGAGGGACTGCTAAAGAATGGAATACCTTTAAACAAATAATAAGTGCAGAGAAAGATAAAAGAACCTACAATAAATCAGCTGCTGCCATCTGGTGGACACAGATAGATATTATAAAAAGAGGTCTTAGGAGTTTTCAAACCTTTTTCCAGTAAACCGAACCAATACCCATTTTGCAAAACATGGATGTTGGTCCACTGCAGGGGGGGCACCCCGACTGCCAAGGGTCCCCCCTTCAATCAAGCGCTGTAAAGCCTGCAAACGTTACCTGACAACTCGCTCCCTCAGGGAAATGCTGCCCCATGATTGTCAAACCGCCCCAGGCTCAGGGTTCCGCTTTGCCAGCAGCCAGCCATGTGACAGCGGCAGCCAATCACCGGGCTGCATGACCCTTAGGTTACTTGTTAGGTAAGGTTTGCAGGCTTTACAGCGCTCGGTCAAAGGGGTGGGAGGCCTGGCTATCGGGGTGCCCCCTGCAGCGGACCAATACGCATGTTTTGTAAAATCAGGTTTAAGCACCACTTTTTTCATTTTTCAGTTACATTAATCACCACCTGGGTGGTGCGTGTGGGCTGTCATTCGAAGTGAATGAAAAACAATAAATGTGCATACAGTCAGGGTCATGCAAGTCCAAGCAAGATGTCAGGGCTGGCAGCAAATAAGCGTAGTCAAACAAGCCGTAGTCAAAATCCAGAGAAGCAGACCAAGGGTTGATCCAGAAAAAGCACAAAAAGTCCAAAGCCAAGGGTCAAAACGAGGAATCCAATAAGAGTAAGCACACTCCAGAAGAAAGAAAACAAGGGTCTGGGAAGATAATCCCGTAATTTCCTGGTGCAAAGCACTTCCATACAAAGCAGGTGTAAATAAGGGGCCTTTATGGAAAATCAATATTGCTAATAATGTTGCATATTTAAGTATAGGAATATACAGCAAATAGTTTACAATACCAGCATGCACAGGTGGCCGGGCAGGAATTGTATTCCAATCAATCAGATAGGACAGCATCCTGGAACAATAAAGCAGGGCTGGGACAAGATTGAGAGGCCAGATTAGAAGAAGACTAGGGTCGTAAAAGATCAAAGGAATACCAGAAGCCGACTCTTAGTATAATTGAGGGGGGTGCAGACAGGAGGGGGGCAGAAGAAAAGGAGGCAGAAGGAGAGGCAAGACGGGGGAGACGGGTTGGAGCGGACACTGCTTGGAGATGAGAAGCTTGTGAGTGCCGTATCAGGAGGGTAATGTGTCTTTCCCTGTATATATGTATGCCTGTCTCATAACTGTATGCCAGTCTCATGTATTGTGTTTGATTTGAGATTTGATTGCATCATTGTGTTATTTAGTCAACAATATATCTCTTTATTTACTGCGTGTCTCAGTGTCTCTTGCATTTACCAGAAGTCAAAAGAACTAGTCTTATAGTCTTATGCGTGTATCCATTGCGTGATTATTGGCCGAATATTGATAATATTGGTATATGTGTTGCCTATTTTAGTCGAGCCGGGCAGGATATAAATATATACACAATATTATTAATATCTAGATATTGATATAATATTTTAGTTATTAATATTTTAGTTGTTTATGCTATTAATATTGTTTACATAATTTGCAGTGCGCCAGCCAGGAGATACTAGATATTATTATTATTATTAGTATTGTTTACAGATTGGCGGCAGGCAGGAGATTAATATTGTTTACAGTTTGGCTAAGCCAGGCACGAGGCATCTTGTGTATTTGCAGAGCACTGTGTTGTGGTGAATATTGAGTGTATTGTGGTATATAATACATTGTGCAATTCAATTTCTATAGTTCACAGACCACTGTTGCTATTGGTAACTATAGCATATTTTTAAGTGTTGCAATTGATTTGAAGTGCCTTATTGTATAGTCATGGAGGGTCTTGTAAAAAAGATTAACAAGGTAAAGAATGCAGCGGGGATTATAAGAGCAATGCAGGGATCCAGTAACCCATGAGCTGAAGCCCAGGATTATGTATCTAAATGCATTGCTGCTAAACAAATATCCAAATCTGAGGGCAAACGCTTTTTGATTTATGGGGCAGTTTGGATTGCAAAGGAGTTTGTTTTGGTGAAAATACAAAATGAAAGCCTCAAAGAGGAGGTAAACTCCCTGGATAAAGCGCTAGGAGCCATGAGGGCATCCACTGAAAGTTTGGGCGCAATTGTGGAGCAGCTGAGAGCTGAGAGCAGAGAATTGCGCAGAAACAATCAGATAATGTCAGAAAAGCTGATAGTCACAGAAAAAGAAGTTGAACTTGTGTCTGTGGATATCAGGAGACAGGATGATGCTTTTCCTAGTGCTGCTGAGGAGGTTTCATGTGGGTCTTCACCAAATGAGCATATAGATTCGGGGGTGCAGGGTAAGTGTATGAGTGAAAATTACCCAAAGGTAGCCCCAAAGGTTAGTGCAGTCACACAAGCTCCAGTGGCAGTCTCAAGGCCCTCATTACAAAAAGCAATGCCTAGAATAATTAACTCTGCTGTACCGTGCAGAAACAATGTAAAGAGAGCTAGAAGTGTGAAGTGTCACTCTTGTGGCCAAGCGGATCACATTTCCAGGCTCTGCCCCTCTGCGAAACCAATGTGTAGTAATAAAGTCCAGAACTATAGAACCCACAAAAGGCAGACGATGGTGTATTCTGCTAGATTTGGGACAGGGAGCTTTAACCAAAAGAAATTTGCTAGGGAGCATTATAGTCAAAGCAAACCTGTAAAGTGTGTCCCAGTAAAATGGTTATGAGCACGAAATGAATACCTTATGGCAGAAAATCTGCAGTTGAGGAGTGATATGAGCTCCCTGATACAACAGGTTATGGCCATAAGAGAGGAGGTAAGTATGTCGGGGAACAGAAGAATGTCAGATGAGCCAAGGCTTGCACCAAAGGTTATAGAGAGGCACCCAGTTAGGTGTTATTAACTCTGTGTGCTTTGTCTTTCAGGTCCATTGGATAAAATCCCGGCTAAGTCTCTGATTAACTCTTTGATTTTTCTATTAGGTTTTGGGGACCTTAACGTGGGCTTTTTTGTGTTGGTTTTTTTTTTTATGTGCACACGTTTAGGATAAGCCTCAAAGATTAATTTGATGAAAGCAGTCAGGTTATCAAAAATCTAAATTCATTTTTTGTTTTTTAGTTAAAAGACCTGAACTGCTAAGCTGGCAGGGACAGGGTTTCGGATATCCCTGATTTCCATAGAAGTGTAAATTTTGTATTTTTTTATGATTGCGCTATATTTTACAGAGTGCGCATATTTAGTAACTAGTGCCAGCCTAGTGTTTGTAGGTTTTGCTCCCAGGTGTCACTGACAGGCTGTGTGGAATGCTCTGTTGCTGGGGTTGCAGTGTCACTCCCAGGCATTATTAGCATTAGCATTTCTATACAGCCAGTGTCTTTCCAGTGACAATGCATTGGGAACCGGTTTTTACGCTTTTTTTTCTTTTACAATGAACAATGAAAAGGTTAAAATTCATATTTTAGCCTGTTCATTGGATCAATCATTTTAAATTGTGTGCTTGTAAGCTATTTTTCCTGTTAGGTTATTGGAGTGGGAACCATTTTTTTTTTCCTAAGTAACTTTTTTTGTAGTTTGTACACAGGCACACAATTTGAAACTGTTTGTTTATGTTTCCTACTTTGTATGGTATGAAGTGGGCGAGCAGCTTTTCTCCCCCATTTTCTCCTCAAGTTTTACTTTAAATGTTATGAAGTGGGCGAGGTTTAGTGCTTAGGATTTTTCAATATGGTCAACATACCAGGTCTGCATTAGGCTGACCTAATATCTTAGGGATGTTTGTTGTAATATGTGGTATATTGTAAACATAACTTTTTAACAGATTTTCCATAGATAGCCCAGATATGCCCTTGATTTGAGTTTGCAGAGACGGAGGGGATTATTGATATAGCATAGTGGCAATCTTATTTTTCTTTGGTTATAGCTTGAATCCTCAAAGCCACATCTACAGAGTCACACTTTCTTTTGTTCAAGGTTTTCTTTCAGACATTTCCACCGTAATACGCCGTTTGCTATGTTGCATTATGTTTATGCTCTGTGACCAAAAAATCTATTTCTTGGAGTCTGCTGTGTATCACTGTGTTGGAGAGTATATCACCGATTGCTTCTAATATTGCAGATGTACTGTTGCTGTAACTCATTATGGTCTGTGTGAACTGTCAGAGTACATTTGCACCCATAACAATATGGACTGTTCTAATGATATGCACCCATGACAATATGGGCAGCTCTGATGCTGTGCACCATGAAACCATGGGCAGTTCTGATGATGTGCACCCATAACATGATGGACTATTCAGTGCACTCATAACAATATGGACTGTCACGCTGTGCACTCAGTATATTATGGACTGTCACCTTGTGCACCCACCTCGCTGATGATAATACAGGCCTTGGAGACTCAGTGACAGCTGATAAAGCATTGTCTGCAACATACAATGGAAGTCGACGGATGTCTGTCAATACCAGCAGCAGTGAATAAATCCGGATGTCACCAGATTTGGTCACCCAAATCACATAAGCGGTTATGGATGGTGTAAAAATATGAAATATGTTTGATGATCTGTTGAAGAAGGTGTGGCATTAAAACAGTATGTGGTGGCTGAAGGATGCAGGCTGTAACTTGAGATACTGGGGGTTGTGATAACATTGTGCGGTAATATATCGGGTCCCATCGGTCTCAGCAAATTTGAAGCACTTACATTTTATATATTTGTGAGACCTCGATATATATATATATATACATATAAATATAATATATATATCTCTGTCTCAAGTGGGCGATATGTAAATAAGGGGCCTTTATGGAAAATCAATATTGCTAATAATGTTGCATATTTAAGTATAGGAATATACAGCAAATAGTTTACAATACCAGCATGCACAGGAGGCCGGGCAGGAATTGTATTCCAATCAATCAGATAGGACAGCATCCTGGAACAATAAAGCAGGGCTGGGACAAGATTGAGAGGCCAGATTAGAAGAAGACTAGGGTCGTAAAAGATCAAAGGAATACCAGAAGCCGACTCTTAGTATAATTGAGGGGGGTGCAGACAGGAGGGGGGCAGAAGAAAAGGAGGCAGAAGGAGAGGCAAGACGGGGGAGACGGGTTGGAGCGGACACTGCTTGGAGATGAGAAGCTTGTGAGTGCCGTATCAGGAGGGTAATGTGTCTTTCCCTGTATATATGTATGCCTGTCTCATAACTGTATGCCAGTCTCATGTATTGTGTTTGATTTGAGATTTGATTGCATCATTGTGTTATTTAGTCAACAATATATCTCTTTATTTACTGCGTGTCTCAGTGTCTCTTGCATTTACCAGAAGTCAAAAGAACTACAGTCTTATAGTCTTATGCGTGTATCCATTGCGTGATTATTGGCCGAATATTGATAATATTGGTATATGTGTTGCCTATTTTAGTCGAGCCGGGCAGGATATAAATATATACACAATATTATTAATATCTAGTTATAATATTGTCTACAAGTGGCGACCCAGGCAGGAGATTTAGAGTTATAAATTAATATCTAGATACTATTTATAATATCTAGTTATTATATTCTCTTGTTTACATTTGGCTAAGAGCCATTCAGGAGATATTAATATTTTAGTTATTAATATTAATATTATTATTGGCATTGTTTACACAGGTACGAGCCATACAGCAGGCATGCATGCATCATGTGTTCACACTAATCATGTAGCTGCTCTAGTCACATGACATCACTACACACCTTAAAGAAGCACTATACTATATATGATAAAAATCCATATAAGTTTGTTGGATGGCAGGAGGAGGCAGCATCAAGAAATTTCCAGCCAGGCTTGTTTTTCTTTTATTTAATGGAAGTAAAAGGACATCCTGGTTAAAAGGCTCTGTCACCCCGATATACTAAACCTGTCACCCCTGGATTTTATTTCTACCATGAGAGAATAAACCAGAAGCTTGGCAGTAGTTTTTTTAAGTTCGGGTGTATAAGTGACCCCTCCTCTCCTTAGCTGATTTGTTTAGATGTATTTTTTATATTACACATTTTCGCGATAGTGCTCCTTTTTTTGGCCTGAGCTGAAATCAAAAGGCAGCGAATAGATGGGAAAACCCGTAAGTGGACTACCTGCTGGAGCGAACACTTATATTTTCTGTACATTGAACCCTGATTATTTCTGTCCCTTTTATGAGCAGTTTTGCAGTCATCAGGCTTAGGTAAAGTATAGATGGCAGCAGAATAGGTTTGGTACATACTTGCAGCCTAGTCAAGTATCACAACATAGGACCTTGGGGACCATCAGTGGGGAACCCCTGTATTAGACTACACTCAAGCATGAGCATTCATTATTATATCATATATCATAACACACACAAGCTGATTGGCTGATCTGAAGCCTGCCACGTCGAAGTGTAGCCAGCTGTCCGGCCCCATAGGGTTTTCTCCATCTTAAAGTGATCATATACCCAGAAAGAAAGTTTATGTTATAACCTTCTTATCCCCAGCTCAGTGCACCAAAACAGCCACTGCTTTTTTTTTTTTTTTTTTTTTTTACTGCCTTTGCCCAGTATTCATAAAATCATAAACCAGGTGCAGTCTGCTGGTCAAAATGGTTGCCAATATTGCTCCACCGTGATCTATTTTGTTAAACACAGCTCAGCCTTAAAGTGGACCAACACCCAGACTGATTGGCCCAGGAATCTATAAGGATTCCCAGGCCGATCTGATCCCTCCCCATGGGGCATCCAAAATCGGGATGCCCCGCTGTGTGAAACCCCCCAGAACGCCCACAAACATTACGCCCGGTCCAGCGGCGCATGCGCAGGCAGCATCTCACGCTTCTCACTAGCAGGGCGCATGCCCGCGCCGGCCATTTGTGGCACCTTCAACAAGCAGTTCAATACAGGCACCCCAATCCGGCAGTCACCTAACCCACATAGGACAATTATACACCTATATTAGCAGACTCCCTCACCAATTGGTTGCAGGGAAACATGAAGACCATGGGGAGTACTACCATACATATGTATCCACGGTGGTCCCGGTTTCCTTTGGCAGCCAGAATTCCAAAAGAGGAAACTGGAACAAAGGGCCGCTGGCAGTGAATCACAGGGCCCAATTCCGCAGGGGCGAGTAGGGGGCAGGTAAGGAAAGCTGGGTAGTGTAGAAAAGGTGAGGTGGTTAGGGGGCTTTAGCAAAGAGGGCACCCGAACCATAAGTACGATGCAAAGAAAAACTATCAAGCAGATATTTTCAAGTAAGCCCATCCCTTGTTAACCCAACGTTAAAGCGGACCTTCACTCTGAATAAGAGTCTATCTTATATGTTTCCCACACCCTGTACATACAGATTGTCCACATTAAAATTCATCCTACCTGCATCTACTGCATGTTATGAGCCTTTAAACATTCAAGATGGTGGCTTATGGAAGCCGCCATCTTATCAGGCAGCCTGCAAACAGGAAGTGCCTCCCGACTGTGCTCCTCTGCATTCTGGGACTGCTGACCATTACCTGACCCCAGCTCTGCTCTGTCTGAGCAAAGCACAGCTATAACCAGCCCCCCTGTACCTTATCCCACTCTCCTCTCCTCAGTAAGTGTGATGTTTCTGATTCAAGATGGCAGCGCCTGTATCCTAAATTCCTGAACAGAGTTGCAGCCCAGTGGGGGAAAGAATAATAAGTTAGTGACTAAAAACGTAAAATATATTTTAGATGCTGGGGAACCTTTTTTTAAGAGATTGGGCTTTTCATTAAATCGCGCTGAAGGTCCGGTTTAAGTACAGATACCGAAGCAGTTCCATATTACAGAGAAATTCATTGAGCCTTACCCTACACATTTCTGCCTCAATTTGCTGGTGGATACTGCAGTAACTTTTCTTTACTTGCTGCTTATCTTTAATCATTATTGTTATTCGATGAAGCGGTCCCGCATTAAGTTCCTCAGCATGGCTCTTCATTATCCTACTTAGCTGTTCAGTCTGATGAACCATATGAAGCCAGGACTGTAGGAAGAAAGACATTTAATTAAAATAAAACAAAAAGATTGTACTTCTGATTAACTCTTTTCCATGTAGAACTTTCCATTAGAACACATAGAAAATGTTATCAGTAACCATACTGGGGATGGGTGTATTACTCTATGGAAGGAATTTGCTGAATGCTGGAAAAGAAAATAGCCTTGAAGTACTATTCCATATCTTCCTAAACTTCCACTAATGCAATGTAGCCTAATGCCATTTTAATAATGACTGTAGGGGACAGCCATCCTATACCCATATGTTAACCATTTCCTCCATGGCGAGTAGCTGGCAATCACATGCCGGTGACCAATCTGTTTTTTTCCAGTGGACTTACACACCAAAGCTGAATGGTTTCCTTTGGTCACCTGATTAACTGCCATTTGGTGCAATACACCATGAAAAAAAAAAGGAAAATAAAGGAAATGGCTACTAAGTATAGTGCCAATTTGAGCACTTTACGGGCCCGCGTAAAGCAGAATCCACTGCGTTAACATTAACAGAAAGTCACATTGGCGTAGAAGATGTATTTACTTTTAAAGCCACCCGATGGTGTTGGACAGAATAACCTGAACATGCCTATCTGCTGGGGAGGCCAGCCTTAAAGCCAAACCCCCCCAGGTCACTGGCCTTCCGCTGTGTGAAACTCCAGGGCACCTGTAAACACTCACCCCCCCAAGTCATTGTGCAAATGGCTCTAATTGCTCCCCACTGGGGATGCGGCAGTGCACGCTCCACAATCTAGAGAGCCATTTGCTGAATGACATAGTCCCGGCAGACAAGAGCCTGCGCATGCACCACTGAAACCAGGTAAGAGTGAAAAGCAGCGTTCTGGGGTGTGTCACACAGTGGGGCATCCCAATTCGGGATGCCTGGGGGGGGGGGGGCAGAACAAAACGCAGGAAAGTCAAATTCCTTGGTTTTATTCCCCTTTTAGCCAAGTGCTCACTGTAAGCACAAAAAAAAAAACTCTGACCTTCTCACAGTAAAGGCTCCTGGACCAAGATCTCAAATATGTAGGTATGGCCTCCAGAAGCAGCATGCTGACAATGGATAAGAGAATACATTTTGTTTTGCCTACAGTGGCTCTCTTACTAGGAAGAGCATGGGGGGGGGGGGGGGCTTACAGCGTTCCACCCCCAGTTAAGCTCATAGTCAATAACGTAAAAAGTTCCTGTCAGGGCAAAGAGAAACAAACAATAGATACTCCCACAGCTGATAAGCTTTATAGCGGAAGTTTAAAAAAATTGGCATTTTCGTCCCAGCAACCCAGCACCCCATATCGGAGCATCCGTACCCTCATGCCAGTCACTGTGACGGACTTCACCCGATTTATTCACAACGGTTGGGGCGTGTCAACACAACCCCTCTACTGAAATGAATAGAGTGGGTGTGGCCAGCTGCCATGAGTAATGCAAGAGGGCAATTTTGAAACTCTCAGTATAGGGCCAATCAGCTGCACATGACTATTGGCAAGTATCTATCCTTTTATTTTTATTTGCCCGGACAGTCCCTTTAACAACAAAATAAAAATATGGATCCAGATTTTCTTCTGCAAAAGTGGGGCACCTGTGTCCCGAGTTTCTCCAAGTATTGGCTGGCTGCCACTGCCCGAGAATAGGGAGGGATGGTCTTGTCCCCCAATCATTGTGGCATCAGTGGCACTCATCATGCTCATGCAGCTTAGCAGACATGGACACTGGGACATTGGTCCCCAATGTGGGTTCTGGCAACTAGGTAGAATTCTTTTCCATGTTTAAAGTGGACCAAAACCCAGGATTTTGACTATCCTGGACTATCCTTGTTGCCCCCGGGACACCACAATGTGGGATGCCTCACTTTGTGAAACCCCCAAGCTGCCCACTCCAACTCACCTTTCCCTGGTCCTACGGCACATGCACAGTCTCCCATCCAATCAGCGTGCTCGACTGCGCTGACGTGAGCTTGTCTAGGCTCGTATAAGAGCAGAGTGCACCGGTGGCTGCATCCCCGCTACACTCTAACAGGGAGCGTGCCCACACCGGCCATACACAAATACCTGATCCGGGCAAGTGCCATGCTAAAGAGACAACTGCTGCTCGTGCGTGAGAAAGCGAGTATACCAGCCGATTTCACACAGTGGGACATCCCAATTCTGAATGCCCCGAGCGGGGGGCAAGAAAACAAGTATACCAGGGGACCTGGGGGGTTTCATACAGCAGGACATCTGGATACTGGATGCCCCAGAAGGGGAGGAAGGAGGAATCCATGGGTTTTGGTCTAATTTAAGCTTGAAAGGAGGGGGGTTAATCAGAATTTTGACCCAATTTAAATTGGAGATATACCATTTCAAGGTTTAATACATTGCCATTTAAGAAAATAATATACGTGGTAAAATGTTCACCTTAGACACGTTGCTAATGAAGTCAACTTGGGTAGCGCTCTCCTTGTCTACTTGGTTACATAGGTTCTGCAGAGTGGATGCATAGTCCTTGTCACTCTTTACCCGTAAGGCCATAAACTTCTTCACAGTTTCTAAGATCCTCAGTTCCCAGTCCTGCAGCTTTAACAAAGCATCATGAGAAAATCTAAGATCTTTTCCAAACCCCATCTTCACCAGGGCACTTGGGAGGTCTGGTGTTGGCAGAGTGCGTTTGGTCAGCACATGCCAAAAGCCTGAAAGAAATTGTAAGGTCAGAATTAAGGGGATTCTAGCAGGAAGAAGTAGTTTCGACCAATTAGCAATTAAATCTTTCATGTCTACTGCTCCCATAATAATAATTCATAATCGGCTTCAGAATGGTCAGGTGACATCGCTATGTAATAGATCATTGTAAATTTGTGGCAATTATTTATTAATGCACTTGTGCAACTAGTGACTTTGTTATGAAGGATCACATTCATCCATTTAACACTAGATATGTTTATAGTAAATTATCAGGGCAACTGGACTTGCGATTTTCTTTTGCTTCACGTGTTGTTATTCACCCCACTATTAGGCGAAGCAGCTGGATGCCTTGTGAAAAGTGCTGAAGTAAAAAAAAATAGCTATTGTGATTGTCTAGATTTATTCCTACCGATTTGCAAGAGTATATTTTGTAACCGTTTCAAATAAAATGAAAAAAGAATCATGGGCTTTACTCCAGATTACCAGACTGGTGCACCATGCATAGTAAAACCAGGGTCAAAAAGCTGAACAACCTGCCCCGGAATCTCACCAGCCCTATGGCCTTTGGTCAAGATGTCTGCTTTAATATTTTATTAAAACAGTGATAAAAAATAAAAATAAATAAACAAATGTATTGAGTAATAGATGGACTTGCTGTTTTCCTTTGCTCCACATTTTGGTAATTATCCCACAAGATGTATGTGTGAATTCAACAGTGTGTATTGGTAAAGGTGGCTGGATGACTGGTGAAATGTATTTAACAGCAATAAGTGACCCCACCTCATTAGCCGATGTGTTAATATGGATTTTTAAAATTGCACTATTTTACAATACAGCTCCTTTAAATGAAAACTCCTTTTTGGACAAGCCAGCAAAGTGATTGCAGTTTTACTCAATCCACAACAAAAAGTTAAAAAAAAGTATTATGAAGCAGTAGATTGGTCATATTGCAGGCTATTGCATGGTATCCTTTTCTTGGTATTCTACTAACTCAGAACAGGTGCACTTAGCACAAACAGATGTTATGGGTACAGAAACTAGGACATCCTACCAAATGAAACTTATATAACAACTTTTTGTTTAGTTTTTGCTTAGCAAAGTATGTTACATATACTGTGTAAAGAACACAAAGTATCTACTGTATAAGTCTACAAAACTAAAGTAACTATGTAGCGCACAAGGTAATCTTAAAGCGGACCTTCACTCTGAATAAGAGTCTATCTTATATGTTTCCCACACCCTGTACATACAGATTGTCCACATTAAAAATCATCCTACCTGCATCTACTGCATGTTATGAGCCTTTAAACATCCAAGATGGCGGCTTATGGAAGCCGCCATCTTATCAGGCAGCCTGCAAACAGGAAGTGCCTCCTGACTGTGCTGCTCTGCATTCTGGGACTGCTGACCTTTACCTGACCCCAGCTCTGCTCTGTCTGAGCAAAGCACAGCTATAATCCGCCCCCTGTACCTTATCCCACTCTCCTCTCCTCAGTAAGTGTGATGCTTCTGAGTCAAGATGGCAGCGCCCGTATCCTAAATTCCTGAACAGAGTTGCAGCCCAGTGGGGGAAAGAATAATAAGAAAGTGACTAAAAACTTAAAAATTAATTTTAGATGCTGGGGAACCTTTTTTTAAAAGTTTGGGCTTTTCATTAAATCACGCTGAAGGTCCGGTTTAAGTTACACCCATTTCGAGTTAGTACTGGCAGGTAAATTGCAGGTTTTAATGCACTAGTGAACAGCTTCCACCTTCAGCAGAATGACATTCTCTGTGACATATATTAATATACAGAGCAATGTTTACATCACAAGTGTCAGCTGATGTGACCAGCTGGCTGGACGCATCCCCTGTTTCCCAACGGAGTGCGAGCGCCCCATGCCCAGCCTATTTAAACAGCAGGGCATGGAAACGCACAAAAGCTACAGGGTAACTGGGAATGCGGCCCACGGAGAAGACACCATCGTGGGAGCTGCCAATAAGAGTTTACAGGTGACCCCAAATTTTCACGCGGCGGGACAACTTGGATTTGAATGCCCTCGGGGCAGGTTAGTGGCCAACCCTGGAATCCTAGACTTTTGTGCCACTTTTAACACTGGTGCACTTTTTTAGTAAACAGTTCTATTCCCTATGATGCTGAATCAACTCCTCCTATATATAAGCTAAAAAAAAAAACGCCAAATGCTGTCGTTTGTATACAGTTTGAGATAGGGATCTGGTCTACGGGGACTCATTTGACTCTTCAAAAATCTGGCAGCCCTTCTAGACAGCTGGAAAAAGATGCTAATTTCATGGCTAGGCAGAATAGCCGAATGAAGATGACCGCTTTCCCTAGATGCTATAATTTTACAGAAAAGGGAATGGGGAATTTTGCACACTTTCTTTTTTGGGGGGTGGGGGTTGGCCACACTGATTGCTATTGGGTTCTGGGAGGGGGTATTTTAGCACACCATTTGGTTCAGATAATTTGTTCTTACTTTCCTTCTCTAAACCCTAGGTGCGCCATAAAGTGGTAAAAATATGGTACATAGTATTTGAAGGAGGATTTTTAAATCTATTTGGACAGGAGCCTATGCTCCACACAAGGAGGAATAGCAGCTTGGGTATCCCAAAGCCTTTCTTGGCAGAAGCAGCTACTAATACTACAAACTCTAGCAGCACCTTTCTTTGCATTTTTTAAGGTTGTTTGTAACCTTGGTTCTCACCCAATAACATAACAGGAAATCAGTCACCCTCCACCTTCTGTAAATACTGTAAAACCAAAAGGGTATCTTCTGACAGCTGCAAACATTCAGGGAGCCTTAACTCCTCATGTCTACCCTTTTGTTCTCTTTTCAACAACCCATAAATTGGGGGCAGCAGGTCTATGTAGAGATACAAGTTGCATCAGTGCTGAAGCTGAATCTATTCCTTCTCCTTACAAACATATCACAAACTGCCACCTGGCAATATATTTCAATATTTGCAGGTCAAACACCTTCTTCAGACGTTCTTCAAAACAAAACAGACCTGTGTCAGTGGACAGTTTTTGAGTCTATGTCAGTAGTCCTCAACTTCCTCCTCAAGGGCCGAGACAGGCCAGGTTTTGCAGCTCTCCACGCTAATCCACAGGTGAATTAACTGGTGCTCAGACAGAGCTATAGCCCTAATTATTACATCTGTGCATCAGCATAGAGAGCTGCAAAACCTGGCCTGTCTCGGCCCTTGAGGAGGAAGTTTGAGGACTACTGGTCTATGTGTTTAAAATACCCAGGAGACCAAGGAGCTATCTCTGATATTCATTTAACTTTACTTTCTGTTTTTTCTACTGCACTTCCACAGCAGGAAGCTGAGCCACAAATATATGTTGGAGAGAATAGCTGATTAGAAATGTGGGACTGGGTCCTGAAAAACTGTTACAACAGATGAGACAAACCAGAAAATTCATTTCTGTACCCGACTCACTCCTACATATTAGGAGGGAATGCCACTTGGTTAACTGCTTCTAGATTAGGTTATACCAAGCCATTGAAATTATGTTTGGCAGGTCAGTGGAAATAGATCCTTATTAACTTGCAACAAATCCGCATGTAAAGTAATGTGCTTTTTTTTAACAGCTGCCAAAGAAGTTATTGCCAAATCATGGAAGATCTCAACCCTTCCCATTACTGAATTCAAGACTAGAGTGAACTATATGATGTGCCATGAAAAAAAAAATAGCAAAAATTAGGGGACACGTAGACAACCTAAACCAAGGGTGGATGGACCACATAAAGTGACTTGGTAACGGGTTGTAGGCTACAATAAAATGAAATGAGAAGTTTAAATGTATTTATTTTAAATATCATAAATAAGATTTTAATTAATCTAGATACCTACGTTTTAACCACAAAACGTTTATTAACATTGCCCCACACACCAATCCCAAGCAAATTCAAAATCACACATGCCTACTAACTCTTCACACATATTCACATACATACCCTACATACCCAGATCAACACAACAAACAGTGCTCATATGAATCCCTCCCCAAGGCAATTTAGATTGCTGCACATAAAAATTAAATGAAATTTCCCTTTTTCTTTTCTAACTCCTGCAGTAGTAAATTTTAGTAACAAAATTCATGCATTTGCAGGCAACCTGCAAACAGGAAGTGCTGCTGGGCATCCTGTTACTGTGCATTGTCCATTATATCGGTTGAATCCAGGCACCAGCATGGCTAAGATGCTGGGACAGGAAGCTCCAAAATGTCCGCTACCTTTCTTCTCCAACTGTGCCAGGCTGTTGGTCTGCCTTAAATCAGCTGTTTGCTAAATGTAACCCCCCACCCCCCTCATTACATAGAAAACCAAACTAATTACACGCCCCAGGACACACAAAACAGAGAAAGCTGCTCTGTGTACTGTCTGTGCGGATGCCACACGTGAACCGCTGGCAGCGCTGGAACCCGGGTCAGGACCAATATAAACCCTTAAAGTGCTCCTGCAGGCAAAAGGTAATTGTTACACCATTGCCTCTGGCTACATTTGGCATGGTCCTAAATGGTTTTCCATTTGTAAATTAAAGAAATGGCCGAGATATTAGGGTTTACAGGTTCAGCTTATGATTTTTCTTCTGAAAAAGTGGGCGTGGCCCTTGGCTCTGTGACACTGCAAAAAGAGAATTCTGTGAGTACTCACCTGTAGAATAAATTTCTCTTCCATTATTACTTCAGGACATCAGACTTAATTCAGAGACGAATGGGTTAACCTCCCCCGAAGGGTGTGGTCTGCAAGAACAAAGGTGTGTCTCTACCTCCTGGGCCTATAACCACCTGGCTGACTTGATGCACCTCAGTTTAATTGAAAAGCTGTAGAACCTATCCTGTTGGAAACAAAAGGCTGGAGACAAAATACAAGACTCCTCTCTCCGTTTAATTTTTTTTTTTTTTTTTAAATGCTGATCATTATTGACAGCAACTATTTACATATTTACCACTCCACTAAAACTAGGCATCCAATACATGGACATTGTAACCAAGCAGACAGGGAGGGTCTGATGTCCTGAAGTAATAATGGAAGAGAAATTTATTCTACAGGTGAGTACTCACAGAATTCTCTTTTCTCTTCCATTTTACTTCAGGCCATCAGACTTAATTCAGAGACGAATGGGACCTCCAAAAGCAGTACCCGAATTCGGGTGGGATCCCCAAACCTTATTCCTTTCAGGAACAAGACATTCCAAAAACCCTTATTCCTTTCAAGAATAAGACATTTCAAAAACCCTTATTCCATTCAGGAATAAGACATTCCAAAAATATCTAATTACCACTGTATGTAATTCCTTCCTACCAAAGGCTGTACTTTATAGAATTTGGTAAATGTATGAGCTGAAAACCAAGTAGCAGCTTACATTGTTCTATTGCATACTTGTTCTATTGAAGCTTGATGCTAAAAAGCCCAAGAAGCTCCAATAGCTCTTGTCAAATGAGCAGTAGTCCTAAAAGAAGAATTCTTCCCCTTGGGGAATATAGGCTCTTACCACTGCCTGTCTAATACATCGCTGATGGTAGACTTAGATGGTGGAAGACCTTTCCGTGGACCCTCAGGTATGACAAAATAAGGAGTCCGACCTACGGAAAGATTGTATAGCAGTGAGATTGTATCTTAGTGCTTTTCCCTACATCCAGCAATGTAGAATCATTTCTCTATCGGACACTGGAGTAGGACATAAGGACGACAATTCACCTCTTCATTAAGTTGAAAACCACCTTAGAAAGAACATCCTGTTTAAAGCAGAAGACAAACTTGTCCTTATGTAACACTAAATAAGGAGACTAAATTGATAAGCTGCTAATTCAGAAACCTTCCTTACTGAGGTTATTGCCACTAAAAAAAGATAACCTTTAGAGTCAATAAACTTAATTATGCATCTGCCAATAGTTCAAAAAGGAGGACGCTGATAAAGAGCTGATAAAACTAAGTTCAGGTCCCAAACCGGCAGAAGCAGCTTACGAGGAGGCAGCACATGAGCGACTCCCTATACAAAAAGTTTTGATGCATTTATTCACAGCAACGGGTTTCTGAATAAAAAGATAGATAAAGCAGATATCTGTCCCTTTAAAGTACTCAATTGAAAACCTTCATCAAGACCTTTCTGCCAAAAAAAAAATCAAATATTCTGGGAACAGAAAAAATTCTGCCAGCGAACCTTCTGGATTCGCAACAAGCGATAATGCTTTCTTCCTGGCCTGAATCATAGTCTGCATGACTATGCCAGAAGAACCCCCTTTCTGCCAAGATAAAAGATTCAATAGCCAGGCCGTCCAAGCCAGAACATGTGAATTGGGATGCCTTAGAGGCCCCTGTGTGAAAAGATCTGGATCGTCGGGTAACCTCCACGAGTTGCCCTCCGACATCCTTACTATGTCTGAGAACCAGCTTCTTCTTGGCCACCGAGGAGCCACCAGAATGGTTGGGACTCCCTTGTAAGCTAACCTTTCTTCGTACTTGACCCAGGAGTGGAATTGGAGGGAATGCCTATAGAAGCTTGAATGCTGATCCCTGAAGAGTCAGGACATCTGTTGCTATAGTTAGAGGATCCCTGGACCCAGACACAAACTTTGTAACCTTCCGATTGTGTCGTGATGCACAAGAGATCTATGTCTGGAATCCCCCAGCACATGCATAGGGATTGAAAAAACCCTCTAAGAGACCATTCCCTCTGATGCAGGACCATTCTGCTGAGATGATCGGCCTGCAAGTTGTCCACTCCAGGTATGTGTACAGCCAAAATGCATGAAACCCGTTTCTCGGCTCAAAGTAAAAACCAGCTCACTTCCATGAGGGCTCCACTGCTTCAGGTGTCCCCATGGTGGTTGATATATACCACCGCCGTCCGATTGTCTGTTTCAATCCGGACGGGGTGCCACTTCAGATGGTATGTCCAATGACTGATATACAATAAAATTGCACTCAGTTCCAGGATATTTATGGAGAGTTTGCTCTTCTTCAGACTCCACTGTCCCTGAGGCATTGGTGACTCCATTACACTCCCCCAACCCGATAGACTGGCACCCATGGTGATGATCTTCCACTGTACTGGAAGGGAGGATTAGCCAGTGTGAAGAGGTTGAGGACCAGGCTAGAGACTGCCTTGTTGACGGTGTCATGCAAAAAGAGTGATCCAGAGTGTGTGGGTCTTGATCACAGATTGTGAGCTATTCCAACTGCAGGGGTCTTGTGTGAACAGTGCAAAAGGTACTGACTCAAAGCAAGATACCATGAGGCCCAACAGACATATTCCTTGATGAATCGTTGGGTGAGGGCAAGATAAGAGACCCTGTACCCTGGCCTGGAGTAAGAGTCACTTCTGTGTTGGAAAAAACACTCTTGCCTGAGACGTGTCTAATGACAGTCCCAGAAAGAATAACTTTTGAAGCTAGGATATGATATTTGATTTAAGAATTTGACTGGATAGTCAATTATCCAATGTCGATCAGACAAACAGTCTGTGTATTCTTCTGGGCCCCCTGACATGATGTGGCCCATATCAGATAGTCTAAATAAGGGATTATATGTATACCCTGACTTCTTAGAGAAAACATGAGACCTGCCAACACCTTGGTAAACACCCTTGGTGCTGAAGATAGACCGAAGGGAACGCCACAAACTAAAGATGTAGGCCACCTACAGCAATGTAGGTATGTATCCTTATATATACACTGCCCGGCTGGAGTAACTTCACTGTGGATCAACAACTCCAATCTCTAAAAAAGGCGAGATACGCCAGATCTCAATGCTTCTGCTTTCTGCGGAATTCGGGATACCCCTGACCAAGAGAATCTCCAAGGGGGTCTGGCTCCTAATTTGATCTTGTAACCTGAGGATACAACTTCCTGTATCCAAATATCTGTTACATGAAGCCTCCAAATATGATCCAAATGCAGAAGCGGTCCCCCCACACCTGCAAGTGCGGGGGCGTCCCTTCATGCCTGAACAGGCTTTGAAGGGGGTCTGGCTTTATTCTGCCAGACACCTATTGCTTTAATTTGGAACTTTGTCTTATTCCAAAATTCTCTTGAAGAGGCCGAACCTCTAACTGGAACCCCGGAGTATTAGAGGCCCTGCGGAAGCAGTATTAGACTTCGGCTTCTGTGTCAGATTAGATGATTTACCACTAGCAGCATGCTTTACCATGTCGACCAAGCACTCCCCAAACAGAGACACCCCACCTTAAAGGGGAGTCCTGTCATTCTTTTTTGGGGGCTATGTCAGCTGACCATTGCTTAAGCCATAAAGCACGCCTTAAGGCTAACACCAGAGCTAGGCCTCTGGCACTTAAGCTGCTCAATCCTCCATAGCCCGTATCATATACTTGTTGTAGCCAAACTGGTCTTGATCACCTGGGAGCATGACTTCCATGAATGACCCTTACGAGTCTTCAAGTCCAGTTGTTTTAACAACCTCCTGCTCCCCAAAAATGCTATGGATGTAGCCCAGGCCGGCCGCAAGGTCGACCCCATAATAGAATAAGCAGGACATGCCACCTGATCCACGCGCTGGATTCTTTGGAGAAGCACTATCCAAGGATGGCATAACCAAAATCTTAAAAAGACCTGGCCCCACCACAGAAGCGTCCACCACAGAAGGGCGAGACCAGAATTCAATCTGATCTGGAGGAAAAGGGATACATAGTATCTACAACAGGGGGGGGGGGGGGGGAGAGGTGAGTGAAGACTTTATGCTGTGTTATTCTTTGGATACAGTCAGAGTGTTGAGGTATGTTTGGTCTGTATGGGGCTCAAATTTTAACCTGGAGTGGGGGGTTCTTTGGTCCTCTTAACTGGCCCTGGAACTCGGGGTAGCTGTATGCGTCGATACCGAGAAACCAGGGAAGTTTGAGTGGGTCTCAGAAATTACCTCAATCTTTCACTCTGTCGTATATATATGGTTTTCTAGCTTTTATTTCACATTATATACAAAAAACATTAAAGAAAATAGTTTACAAACTCCTTACGATGGTTCTACATCCTTAGCTTATCTACAAAAAGGAAAAAGTCTGAGCCTTCTTGGCTAAGAGTCCTCATATTAGTATGTTGTGGCTAATGGTGTTGTTATGGAGGGGCTAGGGTACTTGCCCTTCCGATGGTGGTCCGTTGTTAATTCCCTCAATTTGTAGCAATGAGGTAGGTTGTTCTATCCACAGTCTGTAGCAAGCTGTTACCCTTATAATCAGTGGTAGCAAGTTAACGGTGCTCCATCACATACGCGTTGCGCATATCGCTTCCTCAGTGTGAGGGTCCGTTGTTTCTAGTGGCAGTACATGTATATATGCGGGTAAGACAATTATAATTAATATAAATCATAGCTGATGAGGTTAATAAAGGTTGGTTACTTACAGTGATACCTTGAGGGGGTGCCCGCATGCCTGAAGTTGTGGCTCGCTGTGGTCTTTTTTCACTCTGCGTGTGTTGTTGGGGTGGTTCCAATTCACCCTAAAATATCTGTGTGTTAGTATGTATGTTGTGTGGAGGGGGGGGGGGTAATGGGGGCCAGTGGTGCATAGAAAGGCTGTGCTCACCTACTAATAGATGGTGGACCATTCGGGGATCAGCACCCTCATTTGTCCAAGGTTGGAGAAGGGTGGTGCTGCCTGCAAGTGCTTCGCCCTTTAATAGGTGCCTGGCGTGCCCTTCGGGCATATGTCCATGTAGCGTGGGGGGCGCGTCCCGTGTACAGCATTCGACAGCGGCGCAAGGCCGTCTGAGTAGCATATGCAGGTTTTTGACCCTGTCCCTCTTCCTGTTTTGCCCCTGATTGGTTGGTGGGTCAGGGGCGGAAGTGCGCAAACGTCGCACTTCCTTTCAGTTCGGCCCGCCCAATCCCCTAATTCTACGTGCATTTGAGTAGTTAATAATGTGATTACTGTGTCAATGCCTGTGATATCCACTACTACAGTAGCATAACCCTGCACACCGTGCTATCCTCGTCCAGTGTCTGTTTGCATACTGGATATGGGGTGAATATATCTGCTAAAGGACCAGATCCAATTACCCCAGATGCCTCTGTCATGGTGATTATTACTAGATTATCTCCCAGGGGGTCTAAAACCTAGCATATAAACAGTTCCTGATAGTCGCAAGAGGGTGAACCACATCAATATATTGCCAGTCTTATCCCACAATCATATAATATATCTTTTTAATACTAGAATTAAAAATACAATTCTGTGATTACTCACCTGTAGAATTGGTATTATGAGTATACAGTACGTCCTGCTCCAGATAGAATACTTAAAGACAGCAAACTCTATCTTGTAACCGGAGGACACTACCTCCTGAATCCACCAGTCTGAGACATGAAGCCTCCAGACGTGAGCAAAGTGCTGAAGCCGTCCCCCCACCCGGATGTGTGAGGGCGCCCCATCATGCCTGAGGGGGCTTGGGAGAGGACTTAAGCTTGGAGCCCCAGGAGGAGCCAGGACGTCCTCGTGGACCAGCAAAGGAAACCCCCCTCCCTTGTCTAGCACCACGGTAGGGGGAGGAAAAGGAGCCCTGACCCAAAAGGGCAGAGACTGCCGCCTGCGCTGGGGTAACCTGCCTCCCTTAGCAAATAGGTCCAGGCGGTCCCCAAACAGGCGTAGTCCTTTGAAGGGCCCACTTACCATAGGGCCCACCAATAGACAGGGGCAATGGGCAATAGTGCGGGAGGGGCATCCCATAGAGGCTCACCATAAGCCTGTACCGCCTACCCTTTGGTGGGGGATTGCGGTGGAGCAGCGCTCCTAAGCACCTAACAGCGGTGCTGCCTACCATCACCCCACCAGCGCAGCCAAGGCTGGGAGGCAATTACTGATGGAACGGGTGGGAATAGTCCAACAGGGCCGCAGGCTAATAGCCCCGCTCACCTGCGAGTAGAGAGAGCCATCTTCTTGTCCTTCGCAGTCCAGACTGCAGAGAAAATCTGGGGATTGTGGGAGGTCCCTGGGTATTTGAGGGGCCGGGAGGAGCCTATTTTCGATGTCTCTGCAATCCAGCGCCATCTGGCGGAGTAGTACCCGAATGTAAGCATTCTATCTGGAGCAGGACGTACTGTATACTAAGAATAAACATTATGTATATATGAATAAATATCATATTAATACACATAATTAAAAAATGACCTACCTAAAGATTTAGGTCCGCTTGAGGGTGGCCGTGCAGCGGCTCACTGAATTTTTGTTCTTCCCCCAGCCGAAAATCTTCCAGTGAAGGCGGGCAGAGAAGAACCGCGGTACTCGGACGAAAATCTTCCACTGAAGGTGACCGCGATGTTAGCGGTACTTGCCACTTAGTCCCGGCCGAAAATATTGCAGTGCGAGCGGTCGGAGGAGAACCGCGATGTTAGTGGTACTTGCCGCTTAGTCTCGGCCAAAAATGTTGCAGTGCCGCGATGTTAGCGGTACTTGCCGTTGCACCCGGCCGAAAATCTTCCAGCGCGAGCAGGGTAAGAAAAGAGCCGCACACCGGTGCTCGCTGCGTTCCCCTCAATCAGGCTCACCAGACAAAAGCCTTAAGGCTGCTTTTTCCTGTGGCGGAATTCTCAGCCAGTGTCACTCTTTTTTAAAAAACAAAAAGGTGACACCACACAGTGCCCCAAGACCCTGGCGCTTACCTTACCATACTGATCCGAATGCAGCTTAACTGCGGAGGCAAAGTGGGTCCATTCAGATCCAAGGAGTATAAGGGCCAAGGAACAGTCAGGTTTCCATTACCCCCGCTTCCAAGGCATAATTCCTTTAAAACAAAAAGTAAATGGGAGAGGAGTTCAGATAAGTTCTTGCAGTGACCACTGCAAGAAAGGAAACTGAGGTGCATCAAGTCAGCCAGGTGGTTATAGGCTCGGGAGGTGGAGACACAACTTCGTTCTTGCAGATCACACCCTTCGGGAGAGGTTAACCCATTCGTCTCTGAATTAAGTCTGATGGCCTGAAGTAAAATGGAAGAGAAAGAATCAGCTCTCCGCACTGTGATGAATCTGTGATGAATCTTGAGGAGGTAGCAGAGCAGGGAAGGACCAACAACCCTGTCCTGCTCTGCTGAACTGATTGGGGGATGGGATGAAAAAGACAATGTCATTGGCTAAACCTGTAAACCCCAATATCTGGGCCATTTCTCCTTCAATTTAAAAATGGAAAACAGTTTAGGACAGCATACCTCCCAACTTTTGAAAGCAAAAAGAAGGAACAAATGTGGCAGTGTGGCAATAATACTGGCAAGCCCCCATGTACACATGCATGCAATAGTGTGGTAGTGTGAGAAGAGGGAGAAAGAGAAAAGAAAGGAAGAGAAACAAGAAAAGGGAGAAAGAAGAGAGAGGGAACATATGGTGGGAACAGAGAAAAACGAAGAAAGAGAGACAGAAAGAGAGGGGATAAAGAATCAATAAAGAATAAATGTATATCAATAGTGAGTGAAAGAAACAAGAAAGGGATGAAGAAGGGAAATAAGAGGAGAGGGAGAGCAAGAAACAAAGAAATAAAAAAAAAAATAAAAAAAAGAGAAAAGAATGAGACGGGAAGGAGAAAGGAAGGAAAGAAGGGAGGAGGAATGGGGTAATAAGAGAAACAGGGAGGAAAGGAAAGGAGGGAGAGAAGGAAGTAAAGACTGAAGAAAGGAAGAGAGAGAAGAGCAAAGGACAGAGAATAAGAGGAAGGGGGGAGTGGAAAAACAAAAAGAAGGAAAGAGGCAGTAGGGGAGTGAGGGAGAGGGAGAGAGTGAAAGGCAGGAAGGGATACATTTGTAAGGAAGAAAAGGTGAAAAAAGAGAGGAAGGAATGAGTGGGAGAAGAAAAAAAGAGAAGGAATGCAGAAAGGAGGGAGATAGGGAAGGATGGATGAAGGGAAGGAGAGACAGAAAAGAAGGAAAGAGAACAAAAGAGGAAAGGAAAGTTGAGAAAAAGACAGAATAAAGTGTAGCGGAGAGAGAGAGAGAGAGAGAGAGAGAAAGGCAGGAAAGAAGAACACAGTGAGAAAGGTGGGGAGGGAGAAAGATAGATAAAGAGAAAAGGAAGGAAGTGGCAAAAAAGTAAAAGGTAAGCAGGGAGACAAAAGAGAAAGAGAGATAGGGAAGGAAGAGAAAGATGAAAACGCAGGACAGTGATAAAGTGAGAGAGAATGGAAAAGAATTATGTCACTAAATGAGGCAGGGTCACAGTACTTGCAATCTGTTACCTATATAGAAGTGAGACACGACTAAAACATCAAAACATCCCCCCCCCCCCCCCCCCCCCAGGGCTTGCCTCTTTCCCCTTTACTGTCCAGCCAGGCACCTGAGACCTCCACGATGCTGATGATCACAGTGCAGGGGGGGGGGGGGGGGAGCTTGGGATCTGATTGCGAGTACATGCTCCTCACTCTGCCCAGCACCCTCCCCTGTGTCATCTTGGGGACAGCCAGGGAGGGTAGGCAGAGGTCAATCCCTTCCGGGCCAGCCGAAGAAAAAAAAAAAAGTCCCTGCAGCTTTTTTCTCTCTGCAGTTTTCCTTGCCGTTTCCCCTCGCTCTCTCCCTCCCCAGCTACCCTGCCTTCAGCACTGAGTCCAGCACGAAGCACAGCCCAGAAGGACGTCCGCTTCACCCACTCCTCCATCATTGGCCTAGTCGTGATTGGGCCTGCCTTGGCCTCCACAACCCGCCCCCTCCTCCCCTGCCCGGAAGACGGATGTTCTGCTGATGCCACCGTACAGCAGGTTGTTACCCCACCCGTGACGGCTCCGGGCACACTGCCACAGAGCAGGCATCGCAGGACATTTCTTGAAGGGACGGGACAGTGGGACATGTAGGGGCATCTCGTGAATGTCCCGGACAAATCAGGACAGTTGGGGGTAGATACACCAAAAAAACCGGGGAAGGAATAGTTGCAAATTTATAGTTGGTTGCTGCACATTTCCATTTTCCAGGGACAGACCTGTGCTGCCCAGAAAGAGGAATGGGGAACACAAAAATCAACCTATTCTCACACCAGCAGTCCAAGCACTGTATAAAAATTAATTAAAGCTGTATTTATTAAGATGTTCCTATGTTCATAAGCTGCCATTCCTACCTTTTTACACTAACCTTATTGTTCCCCTCCAGGTGTATTCAAATCCGGGACTAGACAAAGTGCTTGATGTTCTAAGGCCTAGACTATGAAGAAAAAATAAAACAAGTATATTAACAGAACATAGTAAAAGTGAAAGTGTAAAATAGATAGACAGACAGATGCCCACAGGCACCAGAAGTGACTGAATGCTAGCAGCAGATTGTTTTTTAACATCTTTAAAGTGAATGTCCACTTTTCATAGCACTTTTAAAGTGGACCAACACCCAGGGGTGATCGGCCCGGAAATCTATAAGATTCCCGGGCCGATCACCTCCCACCCCGCGGGACATCCGAGATCGGGATGTCCCGCGGGGTGAAACCCCAAAAACATCTTACCTGATCCGCCGCCTCCCGCGCGCCCCTCCAGACGTGCGCGCGCCCGTGCCGGCCCTCTGTGAATGGCCGGCGGGGGCGCGCGCGCGCCGAGAGTGACGCGCGGGAGGCGGTGGCGGCGGAAGCGGCTTGGACGTTCCTGATCCCCGCCTGGAAGTTGGCGGGGATTGGCTGGGGTGCCCCGCCGAAGTGGACCAAAACCCAGGATAGTCAAAATCCTGGGTGTTGGTCCTTAAATGTGTGTATTATAGTGTACAAAAGGAGGTCCTCAAGGAGCTAATCTAGCATTTTATTCTTTATAATTCTCTCTTACTTATGCATGTTCTGTGTAGTTATCATTACGCGCAAACTGTTGCTGTGGAAACCATACACCAAGATCTACAGAAGTTAGAAGCCCTGTACACAAAGAACACTGCTGCTGGGCATGTGCAAATGTGAGTGAGCTCCCTCAGCTCAACAGCATCTGTAGCAGCAGTGTTTTGTGTTTTAGGTGGCTTAATTCTCTCTTCTTGGTGTATACAACAGGTTGCAGGTAGAAAAAAGTGCTTCCATAAGGCACACATTTGCCAACAAAAGAAAAAAAAATGCTAGAAAAAAAAAAACATAACATACACTCGGAAAAACGCCCTAAAAGTGGACTTTCCCTTTTAAGGACACTCCAGTCAAGAAGCGAGAAACCCAGCGGCAATTGGCGATCCCAGCACTGGTCTCAGCCATCTTTGATCTGCAGCATAAAGCTAGTTATTCATCAAGAGCTGAAAAAAATTCTCATGGTAGAAAAAAAATCATTTCATGAGACAAAAAACCTTAGAATTTAAAGGTTGATTAATCACCAAATAGGAAGACAACTTTTTTACTCCTGGAATAGTGAACTTTTCTCTCCTTTTTACTCTGTAGCAAAAAGTGCCATGGACTTTCATTGTCTTCCTATCTGGTGATTCATCAACACTGACATTCTCAGGCTTTTTTCTCATGAAATGATTTTTTTTCTACCATGAGAATTTTTTTCAACTCTTGATGAATCAAGGCCTAATTCACTTGAACAGTAGAACCCGCTCTGTGCAGCAGATCAAAGATGACTGTGTCCGGGGCCGTTTTTGCCCAACGGTCACCGAAGCTGTTATTCGTGTCCCTTGCCTCATCGCCAGGGGAGGGTCCGCGGTGGGTACTTTGAATGCTTGAAAAATTCCTGGACTGTCCCTTTAATGAACATGCAACTATACCACTAGAAAGTAAACGCTTACCACTGACAGCCCAGAGCTAAAGCGGAACTACAGTTAAAAATTACTATAGTTCTGCATTGCTAGTCAGCAGCCATAAAAGATAGAAACAGGGCCCCTCCAGATCCAGACGCCCAGTATCTTGCTTTCACAGCAGCGACGGACAACTGGTAATGCAGAACTATATTAATTTTTGACTGTAGTTTCGCTTTAATGTCATGCAGTGCACACCACTAAATTTAAAAGTATTTATCAAATTCCTTAAACAGAAAAAAAATCTTGCAGATTTAAAGAGCTATTCCAAGTAAAACTTTTAATTAGCTTGCTTCTACCCTCCATATGTTGGCTGTCAGGGGTTAGATCTTTTATCTAGCAACTAAGTCAGCCTGCTTAGCTCCCAATGAACTCTATCCATTCTGAAGCCCCCCCCCCCCACAGCAGCAACAGATGACTAAGCCATGCATGTTTCAATGTGAGGGTCCCTTCAGAGATCAGTTCATTTTTGGGACCCTGAAAAATTAGTCAGTCATCAGAAGGAAGCAAGTTCTATAGGGTTTATCAAGGAATGCATAGTGCTGGCGAAGATACCACCCCTGACACCCAACATGGGGTAAGCAAAAAATACCATTTTGTGATTACTCACCTGTAAAATGGGTATTATTCATGACATATGGGTTATGTCCAGTAGAGGGCAAACTTCTGCAGAGATGACAGGAAAAAAAGGAGCCCCTCCCGGTCCATAAATACCTGGGACCTCCCACACATTTCCCAGGAAAGCAGTAAGAGGACCAGGAAGAGTCAAATACAAAAAATTTAACAATAAAAGGGCGGGATGAAGCGGGGTGTGTGACATACTTATAATACCCATTTTACAGGTGAGTAATCACAAAATGGTATTATTCCAAGTAGGTCACACACCCCGCTTCCAATATTCATGACATATGGGACATCCAATAGCAGTGTCCAACATGGGTGGGGATCCCAAAAAAGGCAATAATGCACACATTTAAACCACTGCAGCTTGCAGAACCTTGCGGCCAAAAACAGCATCTGCTGAGGCCCGCACATCAACCTTATAAGGCTTGGAAGTATGAACAGAAGACCAAGTAGCAGCCTTACAAACTTGTTCAACAGAGGCCTGATGCTGAAAAGCCCAGAAAGCCCCAACAGCACGAGTAGAATGAGCAGTGATCTGAAAAGGGGGAACCCTCCCCTTGGCAGTATAGATCCCAACAATGGCCTGACGTATCCATTTACTAATGGTAGACTTGGCAGGCGCCAAACCTTTCCGGGGCCCTGAGGGCACCACGAACAAGGCGTCCATCTTACGAAAGGAAGAAGTAGCCACCAAATAGTACTTCACACAACGAACCACATCCAAAGAATGCAGGACCCTCTCCTTGTCATTGCTTGGCTTTGGACACAAGGAAGGGAGAACAACATTCTGATTGAGATGGAAGGCAGAAACCACCTTAGGAAGGAAATCTGGTTTAAAACGAAAAACCACCTTGTCCTGGTGTCTCTCAAAGTAAGGGGCTTGAATGGAAAGAGCCGCCAACTCAGAGACACGTCGAACAGAGGTAAAAGCCCCCAAAAAGGCAATCTTTTGTGTAAGCATAGAAAGTGCAATTTCCTGCATCGGCTCAAAGGGAGGCACTTGGAGGGCCGACAGAACCAAATTCAAACCCCAAACGGGCAACAAGGGCTTTCTAGGGGGCCGCACATGAGTGACCCCCTGGAAAAAAGTCCTAACCAAGGGATGCAGAGCAAAGGACCTTTGAAAGAAGACCGCCAGGGCAGAAACCTGCCCTTTCAAGGTACTAAGCTGGAGCCCCAGGTCCAGACCGTGTTGAAGAAAATCCAAAATCCTAGGAATCGAAAACACCCTGCAAGGCAATGTCCTACCCTCACACCAGTCATTATAGGGCCTCCAAGTCCTGTAGTAGATGTTAGAGGAAGATCTCTCCCTAGCTCTAACAAGTGTCTGAATCACAGCATCAGACAAACCTTCCTCCTTTAAGATGGAGGTTTCAGCAGCCACGCTGTCAAAGCCAGTGTTTGTAAATTGGGGTAACAAAGTTGACCTTGAGTGATCAGATCCGGAAACAGGGGCAACCTGTACCGATCTACCGCCAGCCGCACAACGTCTGCGAACCAAACCTGTCTTGGCCACCTTGGGGCCACCAGAATTGCTGGCGCACCCTCTAGAGCCAGCTTGCACACCACTTTGCCCACCATGGAGAATGGGGGGGAAACAGGTACAGAAACCCCAGATCCCTCCAGGCAAGAGACAAGGCGACCACTGCCAGGGCCAGAGGATCCTGAGACAGAGACACAAATGCCGGAAGCTTGTGATTGTGACGTGAGGCAAAAAGATCCACCTCCGGAATCCCCCATTTGTGACAGAGGGACCGAAACACATTGTGGTTGAGCGACCATTCCCCTCGGCGAGAGAATCCCCTGCTCAGGGAGTCCACCTCCGTGTTCTCCACACCCGGAATGTACACCGCTGAAATGCATGGGACATTGCTCTCCACCCATGCAAGAATGGGAGAAACTTCCCTGAGGGCACTCCTGCTGCGAGTCCCTCCTTGGTGATTGATGTAAGCGACCGCAGTCCGATTGTCTGATCGAACCTGAACCGGTAGACCCTGGAGGTGATGCGTCAAGCGTGACAGCACCAACCGAATAGCTCTCAGCTCCAAGACATTGATGGGGGTGTGGGCCTCCCGAGGACCCCACAGCCCCTGGAACTGATGTTCCTTCCAGAAACCCCCCCAGCCCGACAGGCTGGCTTCCGTAGTGACAGTCTCTCAACAAGGGGTCAGAAAAGACCTGCCCCTCAGAAGATTCCTTGGTTCCAGCCACCACTGAAGAGACTGCCGAACCAGGGGAGACATCAGAAATTACTGATCCAATGACTGCGGACATCTGTCCCAAGCCAACAGTAAATGGAGCTGAAGCGACCTCATGTTGAACTGAGCAAAGGGAACTGCCTCGAAGGAAGCCACCATCAATCCCACCAGTCTCATCCCTAGCCGGATAGACGGGCGAGGGTTGGACAGGAGAAGACGTATCAGATCTTGAACCATCTGCACCTTCGACTGAGGTAGGAACACCCTGGACTGAACGGTATCCAGATTCATGCCCAGAAGTGAAATCCCCCTTGACGGGATTAGAGAAGACTTGGGATGGTTGATCACCCAGCCGAACCTCTCCTGCCTTGTCACCACCGTCCTGGTGTCTAGCTCCACCTGTCTGAGAGAGGATGCCGTAATGAGGAGGTCATCCAGATACGGCACAATGCGAAAGCCCTGGGCTCTGAGGAGGGCCATTATGCCCGCCAGCACCTTGGTGAACACCCTTGGTGCCGAGGTCAGCCCGAAATGGAGGGTAACAAACTGAAAATGCTGCTCTCCCACCACAAACCTGAGAAATCTCTGGTGTGCTGGGAAGATGAAGGTAAGCATCCTTGATGTCTATGGACGTCATGAAGTCCCCCTGACGAAGAGAAAGGATGGCTGAGCGCAACGTCTCCATGCGGAACTTCTTAGTTCGAATGAACCTGTTGAGAAGCTTCAGATCCAGAATGGGTCTTATGGATCCATCCTTTTTGGGAACCGTGAAGAGGTTGGAATAATAGCCCCGGCCTCTCTCCGAGAAAGGCACCGGGCATATGACCTCCATGTCCAGAAGATTTTTACTGCACCACAGGAGCCCCTGCGCAGCCCAGGGATCCGAGGGCACCCAAGATCTGAGGAATCTGTGAGGAGGCCGGTACTCGAACTCCAGTTTGTATCCGGAAGAGACCACTTCCAAGATTCATTTGTCTGTGACCTCCCGGGCCCAAACCTGGAAGAAGTGTCGCAGCCACCCCCCCCCCCCCCACCCACAAGGGTGAGGGTGCCCTCTCATTGCTGAGCTGGCTTGGAAGCGGGCTTGGGCTTGGAACCCCAGGTAGGTCCAGGACGAGCATGTCCTCTGCCTCTGTTCCAGGAATCACCTCTGAAGGTAGAGTAGGCAAAACCTCTGCCTGCTCTGGCACCGCGAAAGGAAGGATTAAAGGAGCCTGCCCCCCGAAAGGAGCGACGCTACTTCTTTTTTTTTTTTATAAATTCTTTATTTATGGATTATCAGCAAAATAACAGAGAAAAAACAGACATAGTCGAAAACACTGGGTTTCAAATTTAAAAAAAAAAAAAAAAAAAAGATTACGTTTCTACAAACATGTTTCATATGCAGACTATCAAACCGAATGGCTCAGATAACAACTTGATCTATATTTATTAACACCCTATATAACAGAAACAAAAAGGGTATGGCGGGTTATAGGGACAAGAAGAGGGGATGCTAGAGCTCCCCAACGCAGGCGTTGGAGGGGGGGGGGGGGGAAGGAGACCAGCGAGCAGACAGAACCGGGGGAGGGGGGGGGGGGGGGGGAGGGGATGTAGAACCTCCTGCTCAGGCTTTTGTAGTAACCCGGATGCCGGGGTTTACATTCCTAATGGAGACTCCAAGATTGCCTTACAGGCATCTGAGTCTAGGAACAGCATCCAATTATACCATATGGTGGTAAATTTTTCGGATCCTCCATCTCTCGTTAATATGAGGCTCTCAAAGCGCATAATATCGTTCACCTTTAGAACCCAGGTTGCCAGCGAAGGGGGACTTTCCTGCCTCCACACCAGCGGGATGCAGGCTTTTGCTGCATTCAGTAACTGACACTGTAGAGACTTCTTATAACCTTTAAAGGGGGCATTGGTTAGGTGGAGCAGACACGCGCCCGGATCGTCAGGCAGGTGATATTCCGAAACATCGTTTATTATCCTCCTGACGGCTTCCCAAAAGGGACGTATCTTGGGGCAAGACCAGAAAGTGTGTAGAAGGTCACCCCGCTCCGCACCACATCTCCAGCAGTCAGTCGAAGAGCCAGGTGCCCACTTACCGACCACGGTGGGGACTGCGTACCACCGGGTGAGTAGCTTGTAATTACACTCCTGGAATTTAGTGCAAATTGAGGTTTTATGTGGCGCGGAGAGAAGCCTCCCAATCTGATCCGGTGACAGGGTCACACCCAAGTCTCGCTCCCACTTTCCAATGTAAGGCGGCACCTTTTCCGACATGGAGGAGATAAGTAGCTTATACATGCGGGAGAGTACGTGTGTCTGCGGATTGTTGCTTGTGCAGATTTCTTCAAAGGTTGTGAGGGGCCTGTGCCGAAGGGGGAAATCCCCAAGGGACCCCAGGAAGTGCCGGAGTTGCGTGCTCTGCCAACTTGACCATTCCGAAAGCCCCCTGGCCTGGGCCAATGAAGAAAGATCCGCCCATCCACCCTCCGACCAAAAGTGTTGTACTCTGTGGACTCCCGCCTCTCTCCACTCCCTCGATCTCGGCCCCTCGCAGCCCGGGGGGAAGGTTGGGTTTCCCAGGACAGGAGTCAAAGGGGAGGGACCGGGGGAGATTTCCGGGAGGCCGGCTGTTAACTTTCCTATCTTCATGGTGGTTCCTATGGTGGGATGTTTAAGAGCCCGGGGTACGTCCCTCCCCTCCAGCCACATAATGTTTTGTAAGGATGTCTCCGCAGCCTCCTGTTCCATGCCAACCCACTGCTTGTTACTCCCATGGAGGCACCAATCTACAATTCTCCCTAGATGTACAGCGGAGTGGTACTTAACTGGATCCGGAAACCCTATTCCCCCGTTCTCCTTAGCCCTGGTGAGCGTGTCTCTATCAATCCTGTGCCGTTTTCCTCCCCAAACAAATCTGGCAAAGAGGGACCTCATCTCCCGCAGAAAGGCTGGTGGGATTGCTATAGGGAGGGCCTGCAGAAGATATAGCAGCCTAGGGAGAAGATTCATCTTCAAGGCGTTGCACCGCCCGAACCAAGATAACTTTCCCAGAGACCATTTAGAGATATCCTCCTGGAATTTTTGAAGGAGAGGCGGGAAGTTTAGGCAAAAGATTTTGGAGAGGTCACTTCCAATTTTTGTCCCCAGATATGTGAGGCTCTCCTTAGCCCATTTGAAGGGGAACGAGTTCCGTATACGAGAGAACCGTTCTGTCGGGATGTTTATGTTAAGCATTTCCGATTTGGAGTAATTTATTTTGTACCCAGAAAGTTCCCCGTAGAGCTTGAGCTCTTCCATTAAGTTGGGTAGTGTGATTTCTGGACCTGTCAAGCAGAAGATCAGATCGTCCGCGTATGCAGCTACTTTATATTCCGCCACCTTACCTCTCGGACCTCTGATGTCTGGGTGCCCGCGAATCCTGCATAGTAGTGGTTCCAGGGTCAAGATAAAAATCAGGGGAGACAGCGGGCACCCCTGCCTCGTCCCATTCGAGATGCTAAAAGAGTCCGAGAACATACCGTTCACTCGAACCGACGCCGAGGGCCCATCGTAAAGACTGAAGATCCAGCCTAGCGCATTAGGGCCGAGGCCCAGGTGACGTAGGGTGGCCCTCATAAAGAGCCAATTAACCCTATCAAAAGCCTTCTCGGCGTCGGTCGCGAGGAGAAGGGCCTGCACGCTCTTCTGCTGAGTAGTGTGGATTAGATTCAACACTTTAACAGTGTTGTCCCTCGCTTCCCTGTGTGGCATGAAACCTACTTGGTCCAACCCGATTACGTGGTGGAGGTGCGGGGCTATTCTAGTGGCTAGGATTTTGGCGAATAATTTAATATCTGAATTTAAAAGTGAAATCGGTCTGTAGCTGCCACATTGTGAGGGGTCTTTCCCTTCCTTCGGCAGCACAGTAATGAAGGCTCTTAGGGAGTCTGTCGGAAAAGAGCCTCCGTCCCTGACCGAGTTGAAGACCGATAGCATTCTGGGGGCCAGGATCGGCAGGAACTTTTTATAGTAGAGCGCCGGGAGCCCATCAGGTCCCGGGGCTTTCCCCCCTTTCGCTTCCCCGACCGCCCTCTGTAGCTCTATCAGTGAGATAGGCTCCTCCAACCCCTCGACCACATCCGGCGGCAAGTTGGGCATCCCCGACTCTATGATGTATCTATCTATTACGGACAGCTGGTCAGGTCTCCGGGCCTCCGGGAGGTTATACAGAGATTGGTAGAACCTCCTGAAGGACTCGGCAATCTCACCAGTTAGGTGTCTGACCCGACCCTCCGGGTCCGTGATTTTCGGGATGTATGTCCTCGCCCTCTCTGATCGAAGAGCCCTGGCCAAGAGCCTGCCACATTTGTCCCCCGACTCGTAAAAGGCTCTCCGACATTTAGTTAATTGAGCCTTCAGCTTATCGCAGCTCAGCGTTTTTAGCTGCTCCCTTAGGGACGTCAATGTTGCCAGGTGGGTAGCTGCCAGGGATTGTTTATGTAGCATCTCAAGTTTCCTGATCTCCGTCAGGAGCTCCAGCGTGCGTTTTGTTCTTTTCCTTTTTATTCGGGAGCCGATCTTGATAAAAATCCCCCTAATGACACATTTATGGGATTCCCACAAGACTCCCGGGCCTATCTCAGGGGAGGCATTAAGGGCGAAGAACTCCTGGAGTTCTTTTTGGATTTCCTCCATGACTTCCTGATCTTCTAGCAAGGAGTTGTTGAGCCTCCAGGACCATCCCTTCATAAAAGGGCTCGGTAGAGTCACTGTGAGCTTGACTGGGGCATGGTCGGAGACGGTGATACTGCCGATCTCTGCTGCAGAGACCCTGGGTAAAGAGGCATGAGGGATGAGGAAGAAGTCTAACCGGGAATAAGAATTGTGAGGGGCGGAGAAGAACGTGTAGTCCTTATCCGACGGATGGAGGATTCTCCAGGGGTCTATCAGCTGGTGCAGGGCAATTACTTTCTTAAGCCTATTAAGTTTAGTGTAGGACATCGGGGGTGCCCCCTTGGAGGTATCTATAAGTGGGTCTAATGTCAAATTAAAATCTCCCCCAACAATCAGCTCCCCCTCCCTGAAGGTCGAGAGGATCTCCATTGCTTTTTCAAGGAAGGCGGTCTGACCCGAATTCGGCAGGTAAAGATTGGCAAAGGTGTAGGGATGAGACGCTATCCTCCCTTTTAGGAAGATCCAGCGACCCTCCCCGTCTGTTTTATAGTCAGTAAGCTCCCACGGGAGATTGGCATCGATTAGAATGCAGACCCCCCGAGACCTTGAGTCCGGGGAGTAGCTGTGGTAGCTTTTTTGAAAGGATCTGTTACCCAACGAGGGTGGACCATCGGCCTTGAAATGCGTTTCCTGCAGGAATGCTATTTGGGCTTCAAGCCCCTTGAGATTTCTCAATATGAGGGACCTTTTTCCCGGGCTGTTAAGCCCTTTAACGTTCAGGGAGACTATGTTAACTTTAGATATGACCTTGGACGGGTTTGCTGGTTTATCCCCCCTAGCCATGACGCCAACAAGTGCCTGCCCAGCACCCACTTAGAGAGGGGGAGGGGAAGAGAGGGAGGGGGGGGGTATGAGGGTAGCTAATCTACCCCTGTGAGGGGGGGGGTACACTATAACCAAAAATTAGAACACAGAACAGAACAAACTAGAAATAACAGTACTAATCCAAGTATGGATAAAACGGGGCCTCAGTTGCCTAGGCGTCCGAAAGGCCCCTCCTATTGGGGGGTACAGCGTCTAGCAGGGAAAGCGGAACCCAGGGGTGTGGACCCCACCGTCCCCCGACCCCTTTCCAGACACGTATACCAGCCAATAAACCACCTATATTAACAATAACCGTGCTAGGGAGAAGAAGACCACATGTATACAACAATAACCTAGAACATGATAGCTTAACAACATCGCCATGGGGACCAAGCCCAAGGGGCTCGTCTCTGGGAGGCACGTCAATTAGTGTTGCCACTCCCGAGTGGGATTGGACCATCTCACTGGCTCATTGCCGAAGCCGAGAGAAAACAAGAGGAGGGGAGGGGCGCCACGTCGGGGGAAGTCAACATCAGACCCCCCCTCTTGGGGCTCGCTGAGGCACCCCCTAACCCCCCAGCCGGGGGGGCCAGAGGGCGAGGGGTAGGCCCCGGCCCCCCGGACCACCCCCCCAGGTGACCCGCACGGGGCCGCAGCACGGGTGTGCCGCCCCGCAAAGAGCGAGACAGCCCGCTCCCATACGGGGCAGAGGGCCTCTTGAGGCGCTGCAGGTCGCGATAGTTCCTCGGGCCTTTTCGTGGGCCACCCACAGGCTCCTGCACAGCGTGTGGAAACTCCGGCGACAACCAATCTGGGATCTGGACGGGCTCGCAGCCGAGAAACTCAAACAGACTCTCCAAGTCCAAAGGAGACTTCAGAATGAAATTGCGTTGCTCTCTCCTCACAATCAGGTGGAAGGGGTATCCCCATCTGTAGGTGGCCCCGTTTGATAGGATAACTTCAAGAAGGGGCTTAAGGGCCTTCCGCATCTGCAAAGTCCGTTTGGAGAGGTCCTGGAGAATTTTAACAGCCGCACCATCAAATTCAACAGTTCCCCTGTGCCAGGCTTTCCGAAGTATCTCTTCTTTAAGGGAGAACAAGTGGACTTTGCACACCACGTCACGAGGAAAAGCTGGATCCGGACTTTTGGGGCCTAAGGCCCGGTGTACTCTGTCAAGCTCAATGGTGGTCGCTGGGTCTCGGTCAAGGATCGTGTTAAAGATTTTTGAGACGATGCGCTGTAGGTTTTCTGCCCCAGCCGCTTCGGGGATGCCCCGCAAACGGAGGTTGTTCCGCCTACTCCTGTTTTCCAGGTCGTCCATATGAAGGAGGCACGTTTGCAGCATCGCTTCTTGCCGGGCGCATCTGGATTCTAACGCCTGCACGCGGCCGGCCGCCGTTACACTCTCCGCCTCTAGCGCAGTAACTCTTAGATCCACTTCTGAGACCTGATGTTTAACAGTTGTCAGTTCCCTTTGAAAGGTTGCTTCATATTTTGCGATGAGACTTTCAATGTCAGATCGTGACGGAATCCCTTTTAGAAGCGAGAGGGTTTCTAGGTGGATTTCAGTGGCTTGGGGTTGAGGCACTTCGGGGGACCCTCCATCGAGAGAGAAAAACTGACCAGGTGGGGACACCGGGCGGGCGCCAGATGGAGACGAGAAGGACCCTGGGGACATGGGTGAAATCCCCAGCCCGGCTTTGTCGCTCACTCCCCCCGGGGACGGCACCAGCGGGGATGGGGGGGAGCCCAGCAACTGAGGGGATCCGAGCCCGGCCGTCCGTGCTCCCTGGGCGGCTTCAAAACGGCCATAATGTATATGGGGTGATTCCCCTGACTGGGCAGCCTCAGCGACCGAAGCAGAGATTCCCGGGGAAGGCATGTTGTCGCTTTCTCTAGGCTCAAAGGCGTATTTAGACAGTTTAATGTGTGAGGGCGCCCTGCCATTCTCTGCGCCCTGTGCCACCTCCCCTATTGCGGGGCCTGCAAGAGGAACAACCGCCCAGCTTATCCCCTGCTGCCCGGCCTGCATGTGTGAAGGGGAAAAGGCCAGGGAGTGCGGTGCTTTATTGTCACAGTGTCCCAGGGGCCCGATGGTGTGGACTGTGTTCAGAGCAGCCTCCTGGCTCCCTGCACTCTGCTGCGGTGCCCCACCAAGCAGCTGCGTCTTCGCCGAGCCTCCGTCGGCAGTCTGGGTCTCCGCTCCCCCTCCCCTCCGAGCGGGGCCCTCCGGTGACCTTAGTGCGGGCCACGACGCGGCCCGTGATGCGGGCGGTGATGCGGCCTCCTCCGGCTCCGCGGCCGCCATTTTGCTGCACCCACCTCGCTCCTCCGGCTCCCCGGCCAGCATCTCTCCTCGCCCCTCAGCTCCGCGGTCGGATGAATGGCCCCGGGACTCCACGCTCTCCGGGTCTGACGCCTCACTGTGCGATGGGACAAGGCTGGCTGCCTCCATCACATGGTATTCCTCGGGACCCGCCGCCATGCCGCTCCTCGCGCCTCTCCCGCCGGTAAGCCACTTGCCCGCCGTCGCCCATTTCGGGGGAGTCTTCCTGTCTCCCCTGTCTCCACTCTTCTTCCCCCTCTTCTTAGACATGCTTCAGGTGGCCAAAATTAGCGGTGCTCAGGCTAAATAAGGGGTCTGGGGTCCGGGAGTAAAACTACCCACGTCTGCACTCCGCCATTGCCAGGACACGCCCCCCCGCTACTTCTTACGTTGTTGTAACTTTCCCCCTTTTGCCACCGAATCCAACTTATCTCCAAACAGCCGCATACCCAGGAAGGGTAGCCCTGTAAGTGATTTCTTAGCCGCAATGTCAGCCGCCCATTGGCGCAACCAGACCGATCGGCGAATAGCCACTAGCAACGCCGAGGTTCTACTACACATGCATATTGTGTCATCCAAGGCGGATAAAACAAAAGACATGAACAATTCACACCGCTTAAGGGCTGTGAATTCATCACTGGCCGGATTAAGCTGGGAACCACTAAACAGGTCCCTAACCACAGACCTGGTAACCGCAGCCGTGAGCGCAGACGCAAGGCTGAACCCACACTAGTGAAGGCATGGCAGGCCATTTGGTCAATGCGCTTGTCCTCACCATCTTTAAGAGTGCTGGCGTCTGGAGAATGTACAACAGAGGTGTTGGACAATCCCAGAATGGGCGCATCGACCTTGGGAGGGGACGACCAGCGCTTCACCACGTCCACCGGAAAGGGATACTTCCTATCCCATCCCTGAGGAACACCGGGGAGCCGGCTAGGTGTCTCCCATTCCTTAAGAATCATGCTGTCAAAATGATTCTGATTTGGGAACTCCAAGTGAGGCTTAGAGGTCCCAAAGAATTCCTCTTTCTGTGGAGGGGACTCTGCTGGAGGAGGAATATCCAGCACCTAAAATAAATGGGCCAGGACTTTGGGGGTATCAACGGCATCCCCCTGCGCCTGCCCAGTATCAGCATCAAAAAACTGCTGATCCTCAGCATCAGATTCAGCAAACAATTTCCCCTCCTCAAGCGGGGAATAATCAGACCAGTCAAGGGAATCATAGTCATCCAAATCCAGAACCGGCGCGGCCGGAGACAGATGTCTTCTCTTAGCTGGGGCCTTTCTGGCCGCAGAGCTAGAAATCAATTTCTCGATGTTGGCCAATCTAGCACATACATCAGATTGCGACTCCCCGCCAATGACAGTGTCACTTGGGGTGCGGATAAGGCGGGGTGGGGTAGGAGATGAGGCCGGTGGCACAGACCCAGACGCCTGGGACCCCGACTGCCGTGTTATGGCCTGCTGAGCACATGGTATGCAAATCAGTACATTATCCCCCGTAAGGTATAACCCACACACTGACGGGATTGCCCCGAAGGGAGCCCAAGCCCGGTATCCTGGGAAGCCTCCTTATGGTGATTTTAAGGTAGTCGCAATGACCCGAGGGAATTACGCTGCTTGAGCAACCCGGGATGCCCCTTTAAGTCCCTAGTGGGAGGATTTATAGGACCCCAAATTTATCTGCAAGGGACCCTTGGACCGGGAGAACCCCCTTTAAATATAATTGATAGGGAGTCCTCCTGAAGGGACCCATGAGCAGGCACACACACATGCAATCAAAGTAAGTAAAATATGACAATAAATAAATATATATATATATATTATATATATATATATAACATATGGAAGGGCATGTTGGCAGGCTGCCCCAACGCGCTAGAAGGAGCACGCAGCGCACATATACAGAAAATAGGGGCCCCAACAGGGCACTCACGGAAGATCAATGGCGTCCTGCCAGCCAGGAGCTCCAGAGAGAGAGGGAGAAAAAAGGGCGGGCCAGCGCGGATCGCGCCTGGCCTGGCCCCGCCCCCATCTGAAAGACGCGGATCCCAGCAAATAGCTGGGATCCGCAATGGTGCCATAAGCACATGGGGCGGACCGCGGCGAGCACCGAGCGCCCGGCTCCGCCCCTTTTCCAAGCAACCTGAGGGGAAGAAGCTGCCCCTGTAAAATTGCCTCCACATGCGGCCAAAAGCCCACACACACCACGCGACAAGTGAGGAAGTAAGCACATACCCGCACACAACACACATTCTAAAAGAAGTTTTGGAGAGAAGGAAAAGCACCCCCCCCCCCCCCCAAGTAGAGGGGAACAGGGAGACCCGGAAGGGGGGGAATCCCGCACTACAGGGTGGAAGGGATAAACCGGGACAGGGCATCCCAAACCAGGATCACCAAACCTGGATACCGCCTACCCCTTAATATGGGGTCTCACAGGGGAGCATGGCTCCCTAGATACACCTCTAAGGTGTTGCCTACCCTCGCCCGGACCTACAGCCAAGGCTGGGAGGCATAGTATGGACTTAATTAAACAAGGTCTGGGCAGAAATAGGGGCAAATTGGCCGGGTGTAACCCCGGCTTACCTGCAAGGAAGAAACACAGCCATACTCTGACTTGCTCGCCGTCCTGCAGAGGTGAATACTGGGGAATGTATGGGAGGTCCCAGGTCCTTTTTTTCCTGTCATCTCTGCAGAAGTTCGCCCTCTACTGGACATAACCCATATGTCATGAATATTGGAAGCGGGGTGTGTGACATACTTGGAATAGCAGGATAATTTAACACTTTGCCTAATATGACCCTAATATCAGAGTATATACATACAGATACTGCAAGAAATATACTTGAATTTCTGCTGTTTGTCCTAGGAAGGGTATATGTCCGCTGTATGTCCAAAAAACTCCCTAAATCACATTTGAGGAACAACCACCAACCTAGAGTCTATAAGCCTGTAGAGTCGGTGATCGCTCACTTTTTTGGGGCATCCCAGTTTAAGCTTCCACGATGTTTGAAATCCTAGGTCTCTCCGGGAACCCCACAGCAAATGCACTGGCCCCGGCATCCCACCAGCTGATGCGCGCTCCCACACCAAGTCTAGCCGAATGGCTGGGGCGGATATGCACAGCTGGAGGGAAGATAATGGAGGGAAGATAATGCAGGGATGCCTGCAGCACCCCCTCCATTCAGCTTTTTATCCTGCTCATCAATATGCATGGCATAGAAAACCATTTGGAGGAGAGCCCACACATGTGCAGAGGGATTGACAGAAATGCCTGGAGCTGGTATGCGCCTCAGCAGGAATGTGGCTGTGAGGTTATTGGTATCCAAAAATCAGGTCTTATTCACCAAATAATGTGCTAGGTCCTCTGTAGATGGTGTCACCAACCTTTTGGCGTCATGTACCACTCTCCATTTTCTAACTGTCATAAGTATGACCAGGGTGGTAATTATGGGCCCTTAGTCACCTACAACTGTTAAAAACACACAAAGCAGACATTTAATATGCACATATGGGATGTGGCTGCGGCCTGCCCCTTGGCAGCGCCAGTGAAGTGAGGTTATGGGTATCCAAAAATCGGGCCTTCAGGGTGGTGGTTGCTCTCATTTAACTTATAAGTGATCCTTTAAAAATATAAGACCAGGTGAATCACAATAAGCATATAACATTAAGGGCACACGCGATATGAACGTGCTAGTGCTAGGTGATCTGTACATGACACAACCATGCATTAAAAATAGTGTACGTCATGCAGTGGTCGGCATCTGCATTTGATTGCAGGAACTTTACTTTAGGCATAGCTGACATAACATGTAGACCATAAACAAAGAACACAAGGACTGAGCACACTGGAATATTGTGGCACACATTACTTTACCTAGCTCATTCCATTCCTTGCATGCTGGAGCTGGTGCAGTCAGGCCCAGGCGCAAGTGGCAGCTGCTGGACATACAATCCCCACTTGCATGGAATCCTTTCTGCAGACAGAGGAATGCGAGTGTCAGTAACTTCCGCTCACAGTGCTTGCTTCAGGCTACACAACGCACAATACAAGGAACCGAGAGGAGATGTCTGGGTGAAAAGATAGATTTACAAAAACCTACTGCCAAGACTAGGTTTTCTGAGCAGCTCCTAACGCCACTTGTCCTATACATCTTGATAGTATTGTATGCCCCCCCCCAAACACTGCATTCAATAAGGAACCATCACTGTCACAGTATATATTCTTGGGAAGTAACAGTAAACTTACAGTGGACCAAAATCCATAGAAACATAGAAAGCCATCGGCAGAAGGAGAGCATACGCTCCAACTAGTCTGCCCTTATGTGTATACTGTATGTGCTCTTTATCTTAGGATAGATGTGTGCTTATCCCAGGCATGTTTAAATTCAGTGACTGTCGATTTTTCAACTACCTCTGCTGGAAGTTTGTTCCAAGCATCTACTACTCTTTCTGTAAAATAATATTTTCTAACATTGCTCCCGATCTCCCCTCTGACTAGCTTCAGGTTGTGCCCACTTGTTGTGGGCTGCCTTTTTTAGCTGTAAAGCTCCGCCTCCTCCATTCATTGCTACTGTTGTGTGTGGCAATCATGTCATTGCAACACCTGTGCAACGACTGATCTCCTGCCAACTCACACCAAGGGACAGAAAAACCAAAAAACCTGTGTTCCAGGATAAATCGAAAAGCAAAAATAGCCATTTCTAGTTCTACATCCTAAGAAGGGGGAATGGGCTTTGCTCAAATGTATTTCACAAATTCAGTGGGTTTTGGCCCACTTTAAGGGACAAGAGTCTAGTAAGACTTTCGGTCAACTTGAAAAGAGCTCTATTGCAAAAATGTTACAATAATAATGGCAGATAGCAGGAGGAGCTACTTCTAGGCCCTGCATAAAAAGAAATAAAAAACCCCTCCAGACAAGATATTTTTCTTCTTTTAATTTAATGCGGAGCAAAACACAGTATTTCCAATACTCTGGGTTTTGTTTCCTGTCCTGGGGGCGTCCTGATTTGGGATGCCCCACTGTGTTAAACCCCCCCCAGATCGTCCATAAAAATGTACCATTGACTGGTCCCACGGCACAAGCGCGGGCTCTTGTCCATATTAATGATCAGCAACACGGCTCTCTTTAGATGCAGAGTCCGGCAATCAGGAGTGAGGGTGACTGCGTCCCCAGTTCACTTTAGATTTGGGAAATCGCCAAGGAAGCCAGATGAAAAGTTGAGTTTTGGGGTCACTTACACAGCAGTGCATTCCGATTTAGAATGTTCCAGGGGAAGGTCAGCGGCCTGCACACCAGGGTTTTGTTCCACTGTAAGGTTAGGAGTCTATGAATGTTGGGTGTGACCGAGGACAGAAACGTTTTAATGAGTGACTTGTTGCGTTTCACATAGAGGGGCAGCCCAAATCGGGATGCCCCGAGGGCAAGAATCAAAACCCAGGATAGTGAAAATCCTGGGTTTTGTTCTGCATTAATCTTTCAGATGTGTGTCGATTTTCCCCTGCTATGAGTGGTTACTACTGTTTGCCACAATTAGGTTGAGGGGACATGCAGCAAGAGCTTAGTTCTCCCCTGTAAAAGTGCAACGGTATATTCTAAACGTTTCACACCTAGGCTTTTGTCTTTCCAGGAGAATTTTCCCAAGCATTGTGTGCGCTCCTGTCCCAGCATATCTGAAGGGCTGAGGCGGGAGTGCAGACCCAGAAAGGTTTGCATCAGAGATCTTGGGCATCAAGCAGGACAATGACCCCACACGTGCATCAAAAAGCACCCAGAAATGGATGTCAACCAAGCACTGAGAGTTCTAAAGTGGTCAGAAATGAGTCCACATCTCAACCTCATTGAAAACCTGTGGAGAGACCTTAAAGTGGACCAACACCCAGGGTTTTCACTATCCTGGGTTTTGGTCCACTTCCGCGGGGCGCCCGCTGCGTGAAATCCCCCAGAACACCCGATTAAACTCACCTCACCCTGCTCCTACGGCGCATGCGCGGCCGCTTATTCAAACAGCGCGCTCAGAGCCACCGTGGTATGCGCGTCCAAGTGGTGTCAAACCACAGCAGCTCCAAGCACGCTGGCGGCCGCATCTCGCGTGTCCTTCTAACAGGGAGTGCGCCCGCGCAGGGCATTCACAAACGGCCGGCGCGGGCACGTTGGATCGGGATCCAGGTAAGGTTTCTGGGCATCTGGGGGGGTTTTCACACAGCGGGGCATCCCGATTTTGGATGCCCCGCAGGGAGGGATCGGATCGGCCTGGGAATCTTATAGATTCCCGGGCCGATCAAGGAGGGTGTTGGTCCACTTTAAAATTGCTGTTGGGAAAAGACGCTCTTCCAATAAGAGAGACCTGGAGCAGTTTGCAAAGAAAGAGAGTGGACCAACCACCTGCTTAGCTGGCCCTAGAGTTAAAGTTGCCCTGCTGTTTGAGCCCCCTAGATCACTCCATATTCACTCACATTTTCTGGGTTCGTTTGCCATGCCCACGTCCCTGGCACCCCGGTATCAGCCATTTAGATATGCTGGGGCTACTGCAGGGTAACCGGGCATTCTTATGCTAGGCTTTCTGATTAAACATTTATCTGCACAGCATAGGACACGGATGGACAAGAGCCTGCACATGCGGTGTGGGACCAGAGAAAGGTATGTTTTTGGGATGAACACCCCAAATCAGTGCCACAAAGAGAGAGAGAACCCCAGCTCTAGAGTATTATAGTTGCTATACATCAAAGACCAGTTTCACCAACCCAGTCATGGGTCAAAGGGGCTACACAGATTCCCAGTTTCACTTTAAAAGTCTAATGTTCCTAAAAAGATTATAAACTCGCATGCAAAAATGCGCATCTTGGTTAACAAGGGAAGTTTACTTCAGAGATAAGAGAAGAGCACAGCAATGCTTCCTTTTGATACGTAATGCAACTTCCCACCACAACTAGTAGACTGGTTATACCAAGAAGCAAAAGCATCATAAAAATAAGAAAAAGGAACTAAAATTCTCTAGATCGGGCCCCAAACCTTGTGGCGTCATGTACCACTCTTCATTTTGTAACTGCCACAAGTATGACCAGGGTGGTAATTATGGGGTGTTAGTGACCTACAACTGTTAAAAACACATAAAGCAGCCATTTAATATGCACATATAACGTTTTGGTGATGTCCCAGATTTCCAATTTATTAAATTTGCTGCTGGCCCAAAAGTGAGGCTGAACCCTGATATTGGTGTTCCAGGTAAAATTCATAGTTTTAGGTAAAATTCCTGTTTGGTCAAATCTCTCAAATGAAAATGTAGAAAGCAGATATACTGTATGGTCTGAAGTTCTTATTTTTAGATTGTAAAGGTGTAAAGAATTGGTACGTGGACCACACTATGGATGTAGTGAGAACCTATCAGGTGGTATGTGGGGAGGCTGCAGGGTGAGCTGTACCCCAGCTTGATCTGCTGGCATCCATATATATTGCTCCATTAAAACTGTGCAAATGCAAAACTGCTCTAGAAGTTGTTAAAAAATGTTTTTAGCTGGTCCCTATGACGGCCATGTATTTTCTCTAAAAATAATTTCCTGCCTACAGTGGCTAAATTAACGCGCCAATATAGTCAAGTCAGCCAACTTCCTCATTCATTGTATGGCTGCCAATCACATGACTGCTGGTGACCAATTAAGCAAACTTGAATGGCTGCTAGCAGTCTTATGACTGGCTGCCATTTTCTGCCAAACATGTGAAAGAGGAATTGATGACTATAGTGTTCCTTTAATAAGGAAGTTAAATATTGTCAATAAAATAACAGAAACAATTTAACAATTGCCTAAAAGCAGAACAAAACCCTTGGCTGCTGGCCTTCCCCTGGGGCATCCAAAATCGTGATTGCCCCACTGTGTAAACCCCCTCCCCCCATCAGTCGCCTCAAAAAATACCTTTGCCCTGGCAATGTAAACCATGTTCATCACATTCCCTGCATCTCTGGGGCGAGGTACGCTCCCGCACGCAGATTGTCAGATAGGCTCAAGAGAAACTGGGGATGCAGCCACTTCCACTACCCATTGCCAAGTGTCTAAATAGAGCCGTGCTGGGCATTATTATGCTCGGCATGCGGCCATGACTGGACAAGGGCCTGCTCGTGCTCCTTGTGACCAGGAAAAGGAATGTATTTATGGCCATTTGATACAAAGATCAAAACCCTAAGTCCTGAGTATTGTTCCACTTTATTGCAGCCTAAAGCTCCACTGTCATCCAATGCATACTACTACTTCCTCCTTTCCTCGAATGACTGCCAATCATGTGACCGCTAGAAAACATGCAGAATTAAAGTTCAAGCTCAGCCAGCAAACCAGATTAGTCACAAGACTGGCAGCCATACGAGGGAACCAAAAGTACTGGCCAGCTCAACTTTAGTTCCTCCTTAAAATAATTTTGTAATTGTAATATGCATACCTTTTCCTTCCTTCTCCCCCCTCCCCCCCCCCCCCCCAACATCCCAGGCCTGTCTGATTAAGCTGACTGACCACTAGATAAAGTTGAGGGAGAGGGGCAACTGTTTGTTGTGCTTTTTCATAACACTCTACCAAGCCAATGGGTAGCAATGGAGGTTCCACAGAACTTCAGGAGCAAGCAGACGGCCAGGCAGGCTCTAAACATGAAGTGGTAATTTAAATAGACTTTTGGACCACTGTCAATATTCCTTATGGGGCAAACTAATTTGTGATGCCTTAAAAAAAAAAACGTAATTATTATTCTTTCCCCCACTGGGCTGCAACTCTGTTCAGGACTCTAGGATACGGGCGCTGCCATCTTGCCTCAGAAGCATCACACATACTGAGGGGAGGAGAGCGGGATAAAGTACAGGGGGCGGGTTATAGCTGAGCTTTGCACAGACAGAGCAGAGCTGGGGTCAGGGAAAGGACAGCAATCCCAGAATGCAGAGCGACACAGTCAGAAGACACTTCCTGTTTTCAGGCTGCCTGATGCTCTTATATGCTCTTATTCAGGGAGAAGGTCCGCTTTAATCCAACTTGCAACTGAGGCTTTGGAGGCTTGCAGTTTGTTATTCTTTCCTGCTAATGGGACTAACAGGTGGTCTGACCTTTCTGGTAGCATCTATGTACAATAAATCTTTCGTGTGACTGTTTCCTGCTTTATAGAGTGTAGTGGAAATACCGGTAAACCTGTTGGAGAGACCTTTTCTCTTTAATATGTCATATTCAGAGTCCATACTGCTAGGTTGAGCAATTGGGGACGTGGATCCCTGACAGATCAGACCTGGAACTACCAGCAGAAGACACAGGAGATTCGCCGACATTCACGCCAGGAGAACCACGATCATCTCTGGTGATTTAGATTCACAACCATCATAACGTTATCCGACACTATTTGGATATCTCTGTCTCTTAATTTCTCATCCAGAGCAGAGCTATCTTCACTGCCATAAGCTCTCTGAAACTGGACAATTTCCTGGATATTGCTGCTGACCAAGAGCCCTGTATATCCAGACAGTGTGCCCCCCAACCAAAAGACCTTGCATCTGTGGTGACTACCAGGGGGTCCTCCCCAGTTCCAGGCCCTGACATTTACTATGTTTGAAGTCTGAGTCCACCACAGAGCCTCTAAATGTCTTGATCCATTAGTGTCACATTAGTGTGACAGTCAAGTCCAAGGGAGTTGGGTTTTTGCCCCAGACTCCCAGCAAAAGATGTCGAAGTGGTCTTGAGTGAAGATCAACTATGCCAGCATACACCTGCTTGCACAGATGAAGTCATTAGACATAAGGCCAGAATCTGCCTTAAGGATATGCTGGCCCTGGATTTGCCTGAATCTGAGTAACTGCGGCTATCAGCTGTTAAAAAAAATATTTGGTTGCTTTTGTTTTGATCTCATAACTTCGGTGGCGGGGAATGAGATTGGATCTTTCCTAGTCTTTGCAAACACTGCTTTTTCCTTTGCAGTCCGGCTAGAAGGGAAGGCCGATCTGACACAAACAGGAGGAGATCATCCAGATATGCAATGATATTTATCTGGTTCAATCTGAGGTGTGCTATCGCTTCCGCTAGCACCTTTGTAAAACTTCGAGCGGCAGGTGAGCCCAGCTCAGGACTGCCAATGAGTTACCTTCCAAATGAACTGGAAATCTTGAAAATCTTCTGTGGAAGGGATGAATAGGTATATAGAGATAAGTGTCCTGGAAGTGTAGAGAGACCATCAGGGTATCGTTTAGCAGAATGTCTCTGATCGTGTAAATCAATTCTATATTATATTTAGTAATTTAAGGTTTACAAGTAAAGAAAAAAACTTTCCTGAAGGATTCAGCACTAAGAATACATGAGAATAAAAATATCCTCACTCCCGTGAAATCCCAGGACCAGCTCCATCACTGCCTTGCGATAGAGCTAGAAAATTACTCCATGGGAGGCTTCTCTCTTGAGCCTGTCCTGAGGGGCTGGGTCACTACGGTAGAAAATGGTCATGCAGCCAGTGGGCAAATTTCAGTGTGTACCCATTCTGAATAATCAGAAGGGGACTTTGGGAGACCTCCTTCCAAGCTGGAAAAAAAAATGTAGACATCTCCCACCCATTGGACTGTCAGGACTGGGGCTTAGAGGCTGGTGGGGGAGCTGAAAACCAAAGGCCCCTTGCCCCTGCCCCCTTGTGCCTGCCTGGGCTTTCTATTATCTGGCCTTCAGAAATCTCTTAAAGTTGGGCGCAAGACCATGCCTTAGCTGCAGGAATGCTGGGGATGTGGGCACAGCGGAAAAGTAAGATTGCGGGACAACTGCCAGAGGTTTATACAGTTGGGCATCCTGAGCCTTTTAGACTCCAGGGCAGACCACAGCAGTCATATATGCATGCTTGGTTGGGTTAGAAGTTAGGCCACATTCACCTTTGTTCTACTCTTCATGCCCCACTATGATAAATCCTCTGGGATCGCTAGGCATACCCACATTGCAATACCAATATTCCACCTCACATAGGCAGGACATAGAACTCTGGCAGCAGCTGGCATCCCCAGTTTCCTTTAGCGTGGCATGACATCAGCCAGGAAAACGGGATATATGGCCTGTGCATGTGCCATGGAATTGCTTGTGAGTTAAGCAGACCAGCGATCCTGGGTGGTTTCACACAGTGCAGCATACCAAGGAAAGCAGCCCACTTTGAAGTCGTTTAGACTTCAGGGATGATAAATAAAGGTTTTAGTCTACTTTAAGAATTGCTAGTCCACTCGCCCCTAGCATCAAGCATGATACTGGAGGAACTGGAGCAGCATCATGGCCACCCATCACATCTGGCAGAGGAGCAGCATCATGGCCACCCACCACATCTGGCAGAGGAGCAGCATCATGGCCACCCACCACAACTGGCAGAGGAGCAGCATCATGGCCACCCACCACAACTGGCAGAGGAGCAGCATCATGGCCATCCACCATATCTGGCAGAGGAGCAGCAGCATGGCCACCCACCACATCTGGCAGAGAAGCAGCATCATGGCCATCCACCACAACTGGCAGAGGAGCAGCATCATGGCCATCCACCATATCTGGCAGAGGAGCAGCAGCATGGCCACCCACCACACCTGGTCTTGGCAGAGGAGCAACATCATGGACACCTATCACATCTGGCCCCTGGCAGAGAAAAAGCATAATGTCCACCCATCACATCTGGCCCCTGGAAGAGGAGCAGCGTCATGGACACCCATCACATCTGGCCCCTGGCAGAGGAGCAGCATCATGGACACCCATCACATCTGGCTCATGGCAGAGGAGCAGCATCATGGACACCCATCACATCTGGCTCCTGGCAGAGGAGCAGCATCATGGACACCTATCACATCTGGCCCCTGGCAGAAGAACAGCATCATGGACACCCATCACATCTGGCCCCTGGCAGAGGAGCAGCATCATGGACATCCATCACATCTGGCCCCTGGCAGAGGAGCAGCATCATGGACACCCATCACATCTGGCCCCTGGCAGAGGAGCAGCATCATGGACACCCATCACATCTGGCCCCTGGCAGAGGAGCAGCATCATGGACACCCATCACATCTGGCCCGACAGAGGAGCAGCATCATGGACACCCATTACATCTGGCCCCTGGCAGAGGAGCAGCATCTGGCCCCTGGCAGAGGAGCAGCGTCATGGACACCCATCACATCTGGCCCCTGGCAGAGGAGCAGCATCATGGACACCCATCACATCTGGCTCCTGGCAGAGGAGCAGCATCATGAACACCCATCACATCTGGCCCCTGGCAGAAGAACAGCATCATGGACACCCATCACATCTGGCCCCTGGCAGAGGAGCAGCATCATGGACACCCATCACATCTGGCTCCTGGCAGAGGAGCAGCATCATGGACACCTATCACATCTGGCCCCTGGCAGAAGAACAGCATCATGGACACCCATCACATCTGGCCCCTGGCAGAGGAGCAGCATCATGGACACCTATCACATCTGGCCCCTGGCAGAGGAGCAGCATCATGGACATCCATCACATCTGGCCCCTGGCAGAGGAGCAGCATCATGGACATCCATCACATCTGGCCCCTGGCAGAGGAGCAGCATCATGGACACCCATCACATCTGGCCCCTGGCAGAAGAACAGCATCATGGACACCCATCACATCTGGCCCCTGGCAGAAGAACAGCATCATGGACACCCATCACATCTGGCCCCTGGCAGAGGAGCAACATCATGGACACCCATCACATCTGGCCCCTGGCAGAAGAAACGTATCATGGACACCCATCACATCTGGCCCCTGGCAGAGGAGCAGCATCATGGACACCCATCACATCTGGCCCCTGGCAGAGGAGCAGCATCATGGACACCCATCACATCTGGCCCCTGGCAGAGGAGCAGCATCATGGACACCCATCATACAGCATGCAGGCCAGGCCCTCACACTAAACCCTGGGCTGCTGAATGTGTACAATCACATTGAAAGGTGTGTGTCCAGCAGGGAGAGGCCGAGGCAGCTGGGCAGTGTCCCCCAATAATGGGCCCCCCGGGTACACACACACACAGTGCAGGGAGTGAGGGCGGAGCAGCTCCAGCATCCCCCGGTTCCGCCTGCGGGTGACACCCCTCACTGAACAATGCTCCGCTTTCTCCCGGGCTGGCCCCGCCCTTCACGTTCCTCCCGGCACCACGGAAACCCACCCACAGCCTGTCTGCTCACCGGCTGCAGCCTCCGCCAGCACCGACACCACGGAACCCGATAAGCAGCGCGTCACCGAACAACCAGCGTCAACCCGCCAGCCAATAGGAAAGCGGGAGAGAGGCGGGGAGCAGAGAGGCGCCGACCAATCAGGGGAGGCGGAGGAAGTCATTCTTCGTGCACCAAGGGAAGGATGGCTGGGAAGGGTCACGTGAACACCAGTGGCTGTGTGTAAACATGGATGTGACTGGGATGGAGGGCTCTTCCGCGGGTTGGTGCCGGCCGGCTCCAGGGAGACCAGCTTCCTCTTAGGAAAATGGAGGGTCCGTAAGCTGCGTTATCTCTCCTGTCCTTCAGCTGTGGAGAGGAGAGACGCTTTAGTAAATAGCCATTTACCCACGGCGTGCGATATTACTGTGCCCGAATAAGGGCCCTGCACAGGGTGTGGCCTAGAGACCCGCACACCCAGAACCCAGCCGAGCTCCTGATGTGTGCTGTGGCCCTGATCTGTCTGGTCCCCCAGTAGAGCTGACTCTGGGGGCCATTAGGTGAAAATATTACTGCATTAAAGTGGACCAAAACCCAGTATTTTGACTATCCCAGATTTAGTTTTTTGCTGATGTGTACCTATCCCACATGAATGGGCAATCGGTGGCGTATGCCGTGCATATTAATGCCAGGCAGAAAAAAGTAGCAGTTGCAACTACCAGCCACAGCAGCCACAAATAAGGGAGCACCACCAAAGAAGAAATTCTAGTTTAGAAAATAATTTTGAGTACAAAAACACTTTAAAATCACATATACACATCAAGACATTTAAAACCAACCACTGACTACCCCAGTCCTGTCTCACATCATAATGACCCACAGACAACAAAATGGGTATCCCAAATGGGGAGGACCCATGTGAAAAATTGCAATGTTATTGCTGGCAAAACACCGCTATTAATGTAATTTTTTGTGCCGGCACAAAAGATAATTATGCTAATAAAAAATGAAAAGAATACCCCTATCTGAAATATCTAAAGCAATAGGTGCTCATGTGAAAAATATATGCAGTCACACCTGCAGAGCAATGACCAAAATGTGTTACGATACAATAGCTAAAAGTCTATTCAAACAAACAAATGAAACTTCTGACGTTCTCTCAAAACCTAGTCCAGTGAAAATGCTATTACACAAAATATGTGTCAGCATTGTAACCAATGTTCAAGTAAAGCAGTGGATGAATCATGACTCAGTGATTAACAATACAAGTGTTACAATGAAAGAAAGAAATAAAAAGTGCAAAGCCGATACATTGTTACCAATCCAAGTGAGAGCAACACATGGCGTCCAGAAGGTGGGGAGGTAGAGCAGGGGGCAGCAGACATGTTAATGCCAGGTGTATGACTCTGTTTAGTATATAGAGCCTGGCCGCCTTCCTGTGGTGTGCAGCAGACTCCCGCCCTCAGCCTACCTGAATGGCCGGGGGCAGGAGCGTGACCCAGTCCAGAGTTTCACAAAACTGTGGGCAAACCCGATTTGGAATGCACCATGGGAAGGACAGCTTTTAGTCTTTTAGACTCCAGGCCCAGCTGCCAAGGTTTTGGCCTGCCTTAAATTGGACCAAAACCCATGTGCCGCTTACCTACACTCGGGGGTATCATGATTTGAGATGCCCTGCTAGTTGAAACCCCCGGAATTGCTATTATACTTACATTGCCGGAGATAGCGTGCATGTGTGGCTTGTGGCCACATCTCATAGCTGAGGCATGCTCAATTCTGTGCATTAAAGCTAAATTCCAGTCAAGCTATAACCCCCTCCCCGTCCCTGTCCTGCCACCCTACCCTGGCACTGAGGCAGGACGGGGGGTTACAAAGAAGAAAACCCTTATCTTATCCAGGGGGCAGTGCTGCTCTTGCTTTCCCTCTTCTCCACATTTCCTCAGTCTGTCACTGTTTTCCATATTCCCTCTGTCTTATCTCTCTTTTCCACTTTCTGTCCACCTTTCTCTTTTCCACTTTCTGTCCACCTTTTCTTTTTTTTCACATTCCCTTCACTTTTCTCTCTTTTCCATATTTCCTCTGTCTATTGCACATTTGCTAGTGTTTTTTCTCTTTTCTAAATCTCCCTTCTTTTTTTTCTTTTCCATGTTCTCTGTCCTTTTCTTTCCTATTTCTCTCTTCTCCACATTTCCTCAGTATTTTTCCAGTGTACTTAGCCCTTCAACTCTCTCTTTCACATTCAACTCCATTTACATTACACATTACATACATCTCCATATCTCCAACTCTTTCCCTCCATCCCTCCTCTCATGCTTTCTTTCTGTTCCTATGTGAATGTGAATGGGTGTATGTGCGTTTGGGGGGTGCCATCCTGAAATTTTGCACAGAGTGCCTAAGGCCAGCCCTTTGCCTGCCCTACGCATGGCACCTCCCTCCCCGCGATCCATCACCAGCCCATCAAATAGGTATTTTCCGAATCATACTTCAGCATGACCACAGAGAGTAGGCTCCACCACCTGGGGGGAAACACAAACTTAACAGAGGTTAACCTCCCTGGCGTTGTGAAATAGACAAATGCAATGGTAACGAAAGCGTTACCATTGCATTTGTCTCTGACACACGGCTCCGCCCCCATGAGCCTCTGCGGCTCACAGAGACGGAACCCGGAAGCGGAGAGGGACGCCGCAGCTGCGGCTCTCACCTGCGATCGCGGCGGAGACATCGCTGGATCGCAGGGAGAAGGTAAGGAGGCTGCGCCGCCCGCTCTTGCTCCCAGATCGATCCCGAGCGTGACTCGGGGTTACCGCCACTTACAGCGCAAATTAACCCTGAGTCACGCTCGGGATCACCGCCAAGGGGGTTAAAAGCATCACCCCTTTCTGCCTACCTCAGTTCTTTGTGTTTCCTCCCTAGGGAACCACTGGACAGAATGTGTTAGGAAGATGGTTAGTCTAAGGCTGATTTTTTATTTTAGTTTTTAATTTTAACACTCCAGAGTCCTGGAAGAGCCCGCTGTACCCTAGTGCTATACATCCCGGTTGGAGTTCATACTGTGACTGGGGATGGCCAGGGCTAACTCCCACATAGTCTGACTAGCACAAGTAGTGTGATGTTCCCTTTAAAATCCCAGGCAGGTCTCTTATGCTGCGGGTGTCTGGCCCTTTACATTTTTTGGGGATGGAGCCCGGAAACGGGTGCAGGTTAAAGAGACAGGTCCGGTTATAGACATACCTAAATACCAAAACCAGTAAGATAGATTAGTTGTGGTAATAAATAATATTGCAATGAATGTAGCATTGTGCTTCCAGATACTTGGCAGAAGCCTCTGTGTCAGGATTGCAGAGAAGCAAAGAGGGATGCAGACTTGGCGGCCCTCTTCAGGGATATCCTTGCAATGAGGCAGGAGGTGCCTTAATGCAGGATGCCCAGATGGGGGGTAGGGCAGTCCGAACTATCCATTGCTACTGTACCGACTACTAACCTGATTGAGAGTCAGGGGGATAGTATATAGGTATCCCTTACGGCTAATACTCCTAGTATGTTTTCTGTGGGCCCACTTCAGATTCAGGTGAGGAGGACCTGTCCTCACAGGATTCCTTGGATGAGGAAAGCCTGGAAAACCTGGCTGTTCAGATAAGCTCTCAGAGGAGCTTCAGAATTTATTAGAAGATATTTATGCAATCTGGGGTATTCAGTACGAGGAGAAACCTCTTGTCAATACAGGATGAAATGTGTCAAAAATTGTTGGGAAAAACTTCCAAGGTTTTTCCAGTCCATGCAGCTCTTAAGATGTTAATTAAGGGTGAATGGGAAACACCAGAGAAAAAAGTCATTGAAAAGGAAATTCCTGTTCAGTAATCAGGACATGGAACCATGGAGCAAGTGTCCAAAATTGGATGCGCCGCTGGGTCAGAGCAGTGGATTTGAGTTTTGATGACATGGGTGCATTATGCAAAGAGCTTGGGATGCTATTGCTTTTACATTTAGCCACATTGGCATCTGATGGTATCCTAAGGAGCATGGCTGTTTGGCTCAATAACCTCAGAGGCTACATGAAAAGTTATACTCCCAGGGAAAGCTTACTAGAGGCCCTACCAACCTTTTACAGAGCTGTTACTTTTCTTACTAATGCTTCTGAGGAAGCCACCAGTTTCCTGTGTTAGAAGGGCCCTTTGGTTAAAAACTTGGTCAGGGGACAAGGTTTCTAAAACCTTGTCATGGCAATTTCCTTTTTGGAGAAGAGTTAGATACTATCTTGTACAGGTCAAATGAAGTAGAAAAAAGGTTTCCGGTTAGGAGAAAGAATGCCCAAATAGGGAATAGAGGCAGAGGTATAGTTAGGTATGTATTACTTAGCCTAGACAAAGCGAACAAAAGAGGCGTGGGACTCAAGCTAGGCCTCAAAAGAGGTTTAATTTATAATACAAACCTGCAGAGGGGCCTAAGCCTCAATCCTGACAACTAACTTTCGGTAGGGGGCAGACTCTCCAGGTTCGTTGCAGCCTCGAGAACAGTCACCCAAAATCAGTTTGTGCTACAGACACTGGAATAGGGATATCGATTAGAATTTTCCTCTCTCCCCCACTCCTCCTTTTTAGTGACCAAGCTCCCAAAGGACCCCAAAAAGAAATTCCCTCTAGTTCTTCTAGAACTTCTCCAGAAGAATGTGATAGAAGCAGTACCCTCAACCTTGCAGGGAGAGGGGTTCAACTCTCACGTTTTTCTAGTACAGAAGTCGTCAGGAAAATATTGAATGCTCTGGCAGCCTCCCTAGCTCTCTCCAGCTGTGCAGGCACGCTTTCAGGTGCGCGCTCCACAGTCTGTCAGTTTTATTGATAGGAGCCACTGCGCTGCGAGTGGCAGGCGGCGCAGCGTCTCCACACCTGATAGAATCAGGGGCTGGTCAGCCTTGCTCACCAATCACTCACAGTGTTGTAGTTGCACCAATCACCACACACATGCTCCTTCCCGGGTTGCCATTGGTCGGGTCCCTAATAAATACGGAATCAGCCCAGTGCTCAGTGCCCGTTATAGTCTTTTGTGCTTTGGATGTGATTATCAATTTTCCGACCCCCACTTGATCGACCATCCTTGTCTGCTGCCAGTTGGTACCGACCTTTGCTTTTCTGACCTCGAACCTGCCTGCCCTTTTGAATACCTCACTACCTCTGACCTCCCAACTTGGCCATTTGGTTATTCCTGACTATGCACCTGTCTTATCCCTGTGTTCTGATGCACCTTCTGGACTGACTACCTGTGAATGACCTTGGCTTTGGGATACCCTCGTGGTTCATCGTCCTTCACCGTAAGCAGATATCCTTTGTGCCTATTAAGACCTGGGGGCAACCGTGTCCGGTGAGACATACCTAGTGTCCCGGCAAACAAGGGCTTGACTATAGGCAGAAGCGGCGGTGGAGATTGGGGGTTGTCTGCTTACAGAAGGCTGGTGTCCCGCTGGGAATCACAGCCCTTTACAGGATGCCTACCTGCATGTACCCATTCTGAATGCGCACTGCAAGTTTCTGGAGGTTGGCGGTTCAGATAGACCAGGAAATGTTTCACTACCAGTACAGGCCACTGCCATTCGGCCTTTCCTCATCTCCGAGGATCTTCACAAAGATCCTGGCAGAATCGATGGCTTATCTCAGGCAACAGGGAATTATGGCAATCCCTTATTTAGGCATCCTCCTTCTGTTAAACAAGTTAAGGCCTATTGGATCTGGAAAAGACCCTGTCCTTACTTAAGAATCTTGGGTGGGTAATCAATCTAGAAAAATCCACCTGTCACGATACTGGTGAATACTGCTGGAGTCCAATGGCAGAGACTAGGCCAAAGCACAGAAAGTCAAAGTCCAATCCGGGTCAGCAACAGGGAAGCAGATCAAAGCGGAGTCAAAGTCCAATTCGGGTCAGCAGCAGGGAAGCAGATCAATGCAGAGTCAAAGTCCAATCCGGGTCAGCAACAGGGAAGCAGATCAAAGCGGAGTCAAAGTCCAATCCGGGTCAGCAGCAGGGAAGCAGATCAAAAGCGGAGTCAAAGTCCAATCCGGGTCAGCAGGTAGCAAGGATTTGCAGGGTAAACCGCAAGTGGAGGAACAAACCGGAGAGTAAGTTCCAGGCCAGAGAACTGCACAAGCAGGAAGTCTAACACAATACTCAAGCACTGAGCAACAGGCCTGAGAGGTTTATATATATGACAGGAAGTAAGATGGCACCCAGCTGAGACACAATCCGCCATCTTAACTAAGGGAAAACTTAAGGGAAACAGTCCAACTAGACAGACGTAACAAAGCTATTCCTGACATTACTCCCACCTCAACAGCGGCCTCTGGACGTGACCTGCCTCGGCCTCCCAGGATGTCTTTGGTGAAACTGTCTGATCAGTCGGGGAGCATTAATATTACTCACAGGTTCCCAAGAATTTTCTTCAGGCCCATAACCTTGCCACTTAATGAGGTATTGTAATTGGTTCCTAAAGATTCTAGAGTCCAAGATTTCCTCTACAATAAACTGTTCTTGCCCATCTACCTCCACTGCATCGGGAGGAGAAGGAATACGTTCTGGAAAAGGGTTGAGCACAACAGGTTTTAACAGAGACACATGAAACACAGGATGAATCTTCATGGACTGTGGGAGTTGAAGCTTAACAGCTACAGGACTAGTAATCCTGATAATCTTATAGGGCCCAATAAATTTCTGTCCCAGTTTTGGTGAAGGCAACTTGAGTCTCAAATTTCTGGTGGAAAGCCATACTTTATCTCCCACTTTAAACATTGGTGCTGGCCTACGAAATTTATCTGCCGCCTTCTTGTAATTTTCTTGAGCCTTCTCCAACGTTGTCTTGATTAGTTTCAAATTTTGCTGTAATTTAGAGATCCTTTCCGCAACTGCAGGCATAGGTAAAACAGCAGGGAATTTGGGTAGAATATTTGGATGATACCCCAAGTTTGCAAAGAAAGGAGTTTGCTTAGTGGAGGCATTTTGGGAGTTATTGTAGGAGAACTCAGCCACCGGAAGCAGATCGACCCAATCATCTTGTAAATGACAGATATAGCATCGTAAGTACTGTTCCAGGGTCTGATTTGTGCGCTCAGTTTGTCCATTAGTTTGTGGGTGAAAGGCGGTTGATAAGTTAACCTCAATATCAAGTGCTGAACAAAAACTCCGCCAAAATTTTGACGTAAACTGTACCCCACGATCCGAGATGACTTCATCAGGAACTCCATGAAAACGAAACACATTCTGAACTACAAGGTCAGCAGTGTCTTTAGCGGAAGGTAGGCCGGTACATGGAATGAAGTGTGCAGCCTTGGTGAGCCGGTCAACTACAACCAGAATTGTATTTTGTCCTTTAGAGGTAGGTAGATCTACTATAAAGTCCATGGAAATGGAACCCCAGGGACGAGAGGGGATCGGCAAAGGCTGTAACAAACCCAAGGGTGAAGAACGTGGAGTCTTGCATCTAGCACAAACGTCACATGACAATACATATTTTCTTACGTCCTGTTGATAATTGGGCCACCAAAAGAAACGAGATAGGAATTCCTGTGTCTTCTGCACTCCCTTGTGACCAGCAATCTTAGAATCATGGACTAGCTTTAGAATTTTCAATCTTACTGTTTCGGGTATATATAGCTGCTGCCCATGGATCCACGTCTTGTTCTTAAGCGTTAAGTGCACCTCATCAGATGGTTGAGACAGCAAGGAATCGGTGTTATAGGCCTCTTTTATCTCTTCCAGCAAGTCCTTATTTTGGATTACTCCAATAAAATTAGACTCAGGAACAATAGTTTTGGGTGGAATAACAGAAGTGGAATCTTTGGAAAAAATTCTAGATAGAGCATCCGCTTTGCCATTACGAGATCCAGGCCGATATGAGATTACAAAGTTGAATTGGTTGAGAAAAAGACTCCAACGAGTTTGGCGAGGAGATAGACACTTGGCTGATCTAACAAACTCCAAGTTACGGTGATCAGTTAGAACAATTATTTGCTGTGAGGTTCCTTGAAGGAGATGCCTCCATTCTTTAAATGCTGCAATGATGGCCAACAGTTCTTTATTACCCACATCATAATTCTTCTCAGCGGGTGATAAACGGCGAGAGAAAAAGGCACAGGGATGCAATAACCCCTTGTCTCCTGTTCTCTGAGACAGAATAGCCCCTATAGCACAGTCTGAAGCATCTACTTCCACAATGAAGGCGCATTCTGGGTCGGGATGGATTAGCACTGGGGCTGTAGTGAACTTGGACTTTAGGAGACAAAAGGATTCTTGTGCTTGAGGAGACCAAGCAAAGGCATGTCCTTTCTTAGTCAACTGTGTAATAGGAGTTATGATCTCCGAGAAATTCCTAATAAAACGTCTATAAAAATTGGCAAAACCTATGAAACGTTGAACATCCTTTATGTTTTTTGGAGTAGGCCAGTCTACTATTGCTTTAATCTTGCTAGGGTCCATGTGTAAACCACGGGGTGAAATTATATAACCCAGAAATTGTATTTCAGTTTGATGAAAATCACATTTTTCAATTTTAATGTAGAGTTGATTCTTCCTTAGACGATCCAGAATCAATTTCACATGTCTCTGATGTTCTTCCATAGAGTTGGAAAAAATTAAGATATCATCCAAATAGACGACTACAAACTGGTCCAAAAGATCTCTGAAGATATCATTGACAAGATGTTGGAAGGTAGCAGGGGCGTTGCAAAGACCAAAAGGCATCACAAGATATTCATGATGTCCATAACGTGACCTAAACGCTGTCTTCCATTCATCTCCGGGTCTTATACGGACCAAGTTATAAGCGCCACGCAAGTCTAACTTGGTGAACACCTTTGCATGTCGTACTCTCTCCAAGAGCTCAGGAATCAATGGTAGAGGGTAGCGGTTCTTGATTGTAATTTTGTTAAGTTCCCTGTAGTCAATGCACGGCCTTAGAGAACCATCCTTTTTTTTGACAAAGAATATGGGAGCCCCCGCAGGTGAAGAAGATGGGCGAATGAACCCCTTAGCCAGGTTTTCTTCTATGTAGTCCTTGAGGGCTTTTAGTTCGGGGTCTGCCAAAGGGTAAATGTGTCCAAAGGGTATAGGTGCACCAGGAAACAATTCTATGGGACAGTCATAAGATCTATGTGGGGGAAGCTTGTCGGCATTTTGTTTTTCGCACACGTCCGCATAGTCCTTGTATACAGAGGGTAATTCTACCATTTTATTATTTTCAACTGGTTCCTTAGAATCTTGTTCAGAGTACCCTGTCGAAAGACCATCTTCCCCAGGGAAGCTTATTTCTTTAGTTTCCCAGTTGATGACAGGGTTCTGTGCTTGCAACCATGGTAGGCCTAAAATAACAGGAAAATGTGGAGACGAGATCAACAGGAAAGAGAGGACTTCACGGTGCTGGGGTGTTATAATGACCTCAAGTGGCTCCGTCTCTTGATCCACAGGCCCTGAGCTCAGTGGAGATCCATCTACGGTTTCCATTACCAAGGGTGAGAGTTTTTTGTTAAATCTGACCCCATGCTTTTGGGCAAAAGAAAGGTCCATGAAATTGCCACTAGCCCCAGAGTCCACCATAGCAGAGGCAGAAATCCACTGAGAATTAGTCAGAAACTTAATGGGAAGAAAGCAATGGGAGTCTTTATTTTCTTTCTTAATATGAGGGGCCACCGATGAGATGGAATGGATAACTGCTTCCTCAGATAATTCTGTTTCGGAAACAATTGATTCTCTGTCCGAAAAGTCAGGATCCATAATAGCTGCTACCAATCTCCGAGGGCGGCTAGGGCAGTTGATAAGGAAGTGGTCAGATTTTCCGCAGTAGAAGCATAAGCTTTCCCGGAGCCTGTGCTCTCTTCTGTCAACGCTTTCACGCCTTAGTATGGAATCTACTTGCATCGGCTCACTGCCCGATTCTCTTTGAATCTTTCCTTGCGGTTCCTTAGAAATAGCTACAGGAAAAGAAGGGTACTGCTTAGTATCAAAATTCAAGGTAGCCCATTTCTCTTGTCGTCGTTCAGATAGTCGGGTGTCAATTCTAATACAATGGTTAATAAAGTTGTCTAAGCCTAAAGGGGCCTCTGCACGGGCAAGTTCGTCTTTTAATGCGCTGGAAAGTCCTTTCCTAAAAAAAGACATTTTCGCCGCGTCATTCCAATCAGTGTCGATAGCCCACCTCTTGAACTCCATAGCATACTCGGTGACGGGGCGTCTGCCTTGGCGCAAAGCTAGTAGTGCTGCTTCAGCTGTAGCACCTCGATTGGGATCATCAAACATTTGACTCATGGTGTTGATGAAGTCTTCAAGGTTGTTCAGCCGGGGGTCTTGGGTCTCAATTAATGGACTAGCCCAGGCTATGGCTTTATGTGTCAGCAACATGATGATACACAGGACTTTAGACCGGTCAGTAGGAAACTGGGTTGGATTTGCATCAAAGTATAGCCTACATTGATTGAGGAATCCCCTGAATTTGTCACGGTCTCCGCCAAATCTGAACGGTGGCAACTTAGGACTCATGGCAGGCACGGAAGTAGGTAGTACAGAAGCTTGAGCCTCCAAGTGAGCCATCCGGTCAGATAATGTCTGCACCGTCCCACGTAGCTCTTGAATTGTTTGTCCATAAATATGGACATTGTGAGAAGTCTGTCCTTCAAAGGCATCATATTTGTTTTTCAACGTCTGCATCTCGGCGTGCATATTAGCCAGAGTAGACTGCAGCTGGTTAATGCGAACCTCCAAACACCCAGTCCCAGCGGACTCCATTTTTGGCTTGAGTATCCTGTCACGATACTGGTGAATACTGCTGGAGTCCAATGGCAGAGACTAGGCCAAAGCACAGAAAGTCAAAGTCCAATCCGGGTCAGCAACAGGGAAGCAGATCAAAGCGGAGTCAAAGTCCAATTCGGGTCAGCAGCAGGGAAGCAGATCAATGCAGAGTCAAAGTCCAATCCGGGTCAGCAACAGGGAAGCAGATCAAAGCGGAGTCAAAGTCCAATCCGGGTCAGCAGCAGGGAAGCAGATCAAAAGCGGAGTCAAAGTCCAATCCGGGTCAGCAGGTAGCAAGGATTTGCAGGGTAAACCGCAAGTGGAGGAACAAACCGGAGAGTAAGTTCCAGGCCAGAGAACTGCACAAGCAGGAAGTCTAACACAATACTCAAGCACTGAGCAACAGGCCTGAGAGGTTTATATATATGACAGGAAGTAAGATGGCACCCAGCTGAGACACAATCCGCCATCTTAACTAAGGGAAAACTTAAGGGAAACAGTCCAACTAGACAGACGTAACAAAGCTATTCCTGACACCACCCTAACACCAACACATCAGCAATGCAGATTTCTGGGGTTCAACATACAGTAGACAGCACTCAACAAAAGATTGTTCTGCCAAAAGAAAAAGTACACAGGATCAGAGCAGAAGCCCAAAGATTAATTGCAGTCCATCGGGTCTCCATAAGGGAGATCATAAAAATTCCATGACCTCGGAAATTCCGTCCGTGCCATGGATCCACAAGTTCTAGAGAAAGGAAAAGAGTGGAGACAACGCAACCCAGTGGTAATCACAACAGATGCAAGCAGTTGGAGTTCAGAGAAAATGGACAAGATCCTTGGCAGCCAGGTCCTCAATTTTCAGAGGGCTCCTGGTAGTCAAATTGGCACTGAATCAGTTTCAAGCAGTCATACCAGACGTGCAGATAAGGTCAAACAATGCCTCAACAGTAGCTTATCTAAACCATCAGGGAGGGTCCAGATCCCCTGCTCTGATGAATCTGTCAAACGAAATTCTTCTACCTCTAGAATCGCAGGTCCGACCATCTCGGCAGTTCATCTGAAGGTAACCCTTAACACTCTAGCAGACTACTTAAGTTGGGTAAAGGTTCAGCAGACAGAGTGGTGTCTGAACCAAGAGGTGTTTACTCAGATCAAAGGTGCTTGGGGACTCCCAAGACCTGTTTGCCATTGCCGGTAATACAAAGTGTGAGAACTTTTATTCTCTGACAAGGGGAGACAGTGCGTTAGCAGTGGATGCTCTAGCTCAACCATAGAGGTTTCATCTTGCTTATGATTTTCCTTCCTTCAGAATCCTGCCACAAGTAATCTGCAAGATAGCACAGGAAGAAATTAAGGTTATCCTCGTAGCTCCGTTTTTGCCAAGAAGAGCTTTGCTTGCGGAACTAAGAAGAATGGTGAAAAAGGGTGCTTGGCGACTTCTAGACCTTCCGAACATAATTCATCAGAGCGTCATTCTTAATCCAAATCCATCAAAGCTTCAGCTGACAGCATGGATCTTGACGGGACCATCCTTAGACCTAAGGGCTGTTCAACTAGAATAATTGAAACTCTTCTGGCCAGTCGAAAAATTAACCACTAGATGAATTTAGGAAAAGGTATAGAAACATTTTTCTTCTTTTTGTGAAGTTAACAAGTTGACGAAAAACGAAATAGATGTAGTCCTTGAATTTCTGCAGGAAGGTTTCGTGAGGGGCTAGCATAAGTACGCTAAGAACTCAAACTTCTGCCTTATAAGTATGCCTTGAATTAAAATTGAGACAGAATGAACTTGTTTCCTGTTAGCCATTACTTCTGCCAGAAGGGTGAGTTAACTGCAGGCCTTATCTACGAAGGAGCCCTATTGTTCAGTACTCCCAGATAAAATTAGACTTAGGCCCAATCCATAGTTTTTGCCAAAAATAGTGACTTCCGCTAACAAGACACAGGAGATAGTCCTTCTGACATTACTAATAGGAGCAGGTGAGGAAAGATCTTGAGAGTGGCGAATAGCGGAACAACTTTTAGTAACTTTCAGTGGAAAAAAGAGAGGCTTAGCAGCCTAGAAGCCCACTACAGTCAGATGGATAAAACAGACTATTCCACAAGCATATTCATCCAGAGAGGAGCTTCTCCCCCAGCGGTGTCTGCCCATTCTACAAGAGCCATGCCAGCATCTTGGGCAGAGAGGACTGGTGTCTCTTTGGAAGAGATCTGCAAAGCAGCAACATAGTCATCACCCCACACCTTCCTTAAACATTATAGACTTGATCTACTTGATCTGCAAAACATCAGGCCTTCGGTAGAAGGATACTACTTGCAACTTCCCAACCCTAAAGTATAATTACTGGCCTAATCCTCTCAATGTTGTCATGCTGAAGTTTGATTTGGAAAAAGAATACTTCAGCATGACCACATATTACCAACCCAAAGTCCTAGGGGTTATTTGGGTTACTGCTTGGGACAAAGATGGAGAGCACATACTCTGGTTACCCCCCACACTTATATACCCAACATTGAGGATGTGGTGCTAACGAACACTCTAGCGACCATTCCCTTACTACTGAATAACATATTGTACGCTAACATAGAAACATAGAAGGATGGTGGCAGAAGGAGACCATACGGTCCATCTAGTCTGCCGTTATGTGTATACTGTATGTGTAAACTGTATGTACAGCACCACAGCCTATCCGGTTAGTCAAGGCCTGTATTGGTGAAAACATACAGCATGCGCTCGATGATAGTGACTGGAGTAGGGGTTGTGATTTATGCTCCAAAGAGGCCAACCCTCTGCGGGCGAGTCCAAACCTGTCATAAGATAAATCTAGTGGCTGACATTGCTCGTGCATAAAGACAGGTAGCTTAGACCAAGTAATATGCTTGCCTCCTGCTTGTTTCTGTAACAGATCTATAATCCATGTACCTAGAATCACTGAGACAGAAAGTGAGTGTTGTGGTGGCTGGTGTGGGTGCAGCTGCAGAAAAAATGACCAGTGGATGACTGCGCCTAGGCTGCAGCAGCTCATAGCTGGGGGTCAAACTGTGATGATATGATGGCTCATACTCAGGGGCAGACTGGGGCTAAAAAACAGCCCAGGACTTTTTGGGGCATACCGGCCCTGCTGTACTGTTCCTGGCCCGGTATAGTATCATAATAGCACTATATATTATTATTATCTTAATAGCACTATATATATATATATATATTTTTTTTTTTTTTTTTTTTTTTTTCGTCCCATAAGACACACCCAGGGTTTAAAGACAAAAATAAGAAAGAGAATATTCTGAACCAAAAGGTGTGCTTAAATCCCCCCCATTACAGACAGTGAGCAGAATCCCCCAATTACAGTCAGTGAGTGGAATAGGTTTCAGGGCTAGACGATTCCTAATTTTTCCTCTTTAGACCTTGGCCAGCCAGACTGTGGAATGCTTGTGGAACTTTCCACCGACTTCCAAAATGAATCCAAAAGTAAAATAGCTGGTTCTTTCGGAGTAGACTATTTTGAATCCAGTTTCATGACACTCATTGCACCCATTGCCCAGTGGCATCATCATTTGTAACAGTGACTAGTTCCATTACTACATTCTCTCATACAAAATTGGGCTTTGTCACACTGTTACATATTGAATGTTATATAATACAAGTATATGTATATAAATATGTATGTATATAGCATATATTCATATTATTATGTTATATTGTGGCAGGTGGTCTGCTAGAAAGCCAAGATACTGGGTTGTGAGTGAAAGTGACTCCAGGAAAGTGTGCCCTTTTAGGGGTTTCAAGTAAGGCTCCGTAATAGGGACCTGGAGCCTGGCCAGTACAGGAAACTGGGTGGGTCTTGCTGCCCATTCCTCACAATTCAGAACTCCAGGCCGGAAGGCCTAAAAAGAGGCTGATGCGCCTCAGATGATGGATGCTGTATGGGCTTAGGTGCAGGTGGCACCTGCAGCCAAGCTATGGAGAGTGCTGCAGCCAAATGTCCCTGTAAAGCATGAGCGCTGCTATGGCCTGTAGGAGGTCGGGTTGCAGCCAATCGAAGGCTGGAGAAGGACAGCCTGTTGCAGGGAGCACCAGCTCTGGGGCAGAGGCTCCCAAATATTGTGAGTAGGTCTAGACACCTGAACTTTATGTGTTCTGATGGACAGAAAGCATTCTTTCTGTTTCATTTATGGAAGTTTGAAGAAAATAAAGAGTTCAAGTCCTCTTGTGTCATGTCTGTGTGTAGTGGCCAAAAGTTCCGGGATGCTTACAATCGAGGTCATGCTAAAGGAAGTGCACCAGAAAATGCACATTAGGGTGTGCAATGTAACTTGCATCTTGATGAGCTTTTTAGTTATAATAAAGACAGGCCCGATTGTTGTCCTATTGTCAAAAAGACCCTGTAGTTATTGTGAAAGTATTAGAGCATTGGAGATGCATTGAAAAAATGAGGAGAAACAGTGGGTGTGACAACAGCGATGTGATGTAAGCACACTGTGTGCTTTACATATATCATAGCAAAACAAGTGCATTGTTGTGCCTCTAGTTATTACTGCGAGCACATAGCACAAAACGTCAATGAACAAAACCCCGGCTTTTGTTCCGCTTCGTTTATTTATTTAAAATTATGGGGGTTATTTAGGAAACGCTAGCGCCAGGTAGTGTCACGTAGGCAGGTGAACACTGGGCACTGTATGAGAAACCACATTTTAGAAAGCAAAATCTGTTGAGCGCCTCTAACAGCGCCACGTAGAGTCACATGTATTATTACAGGTGGCTCAGTGTATAGCGCTGTCGCTCTAGGTTCAGGAGCTCCATGTAGTACCTGTCGCTCAGTAGCTCTCACCCATACATTTCATAGTTTTTTTAATTGATTTATTTGTGCAGAATTGAATGTGCAGCTCTGACATTGCAGTGTCATTGTCACAGTGTTAAAACAATGTCATTCCATGTGATTTTTCCTTTGGTGCTGGTGTTTATGTGTTTAGAAACAGACTTTTATCAAACAGCGTCTCGAGCTCTATGCTAGAGAACCCAGTTTAAGTTCCCCCGCACTGGTTGTGTGTAGTTTTTTTTTTTAATACGGGCTTCAGCGTCGAGTGCTGGACGCACTTAACTGGCGCTACCTATCACTAGCTGCAGCATTGTCCTGTTGTTAGATGTAGCGTAGCCTTGGGCACTATGACCGCGGGACACCACCTAGCGTTCGTGACTGGCTCTGCAGTGAATCAGGGAGAGCGTTTCTACAGCGCCCATCACATTCATCAATGCTGGACGGGATAGTACAGCGCCGCTTGTCCACCTGCTAAGCTAGGTTATAGTGCACGACACCCGCTTACAGCGTCTGTTAGCGGTCACTCTTAGCGCCGCTATACAGACGCTCATTTCAATTCTCTGTGTCCATGGGGTTGAGATTCATTGCAACTTTTTTTACATGTTCTGTTATTAATTGAATTAACCTCCAACAATTTCATGGTTGAAAACTTGAAACCCATTATACATAAAGTTTGGGAAAAAGAAGATAAATTTGTTAAACTCGCATCTTTCAGCAGTGAAACAAAACCCAGGTTTTGTTTCACGCCCCCAAGGCATCCCGATCTGGGATACCCCACTGTGTGAAACCCCCTAGATTGTCGTGTGCAGACTTATCTCATCCTGGTCCAGTGGTGCCTGTGTGGGCTCTCATCCAATCAGAGCTGCCCACTTAAGTGACGTAATTGGGTGAGCAGCTCGGATTAGCGTGAGTGGGGATCGAGAGCGGCCACATACCCTGCTGCCCTGCGCTCACATGCACACAGCCAGAGGATGCTTGTGCTCTCGCTCCCCATTCACAACAATCAGAGCCACCTTGCCGAATTACGTTGGTTCAGCGGACAGCTCGGATTGGATGAGAGCCTGCACAGGTGCCAGGGAAAGTTGAGTGATGACTGGGGGATTTCACACAGCGAGGTGTCCCAATTTGGGATGCTCCAAGGGAAGGCCAGCAGCCGGTGGGTCTTGTTCTGCTTTAAGCTAAAACTGGCAAAAAGCTACAAGCTGACGCTTAGTAAATGACATAGTAAATGCATACAAAAGGAAAGTTACACCTCGGAACAAAAAAATCTTCTGCCAGCAGGAAATAGCATCTTCTGTAACCACACGAGTATGTGGCTGCAGGAAATGAATCACAGGCCATAGGAAATAAACACAAATAGCTCTATAGTAAAGGCACTGGCATGAATGGGTCAACCTAAAGCAAGAATTAAACAATGATTATTGTACAAGTGTATTGTATTGTGCAGGTTACTGCATTCTACGGTCACCTTAAAAAGTTATATTTTGTATTTTTCCAAAAGATATTTAAAGATCATTGTTCTCTGTTGTTAATTAATAATCACAATTATTAGATACTTAGAAAAAAATAGTCAAGCACTAGACTAAAAATCTTCAACTCCTGTCTCAGGAGTTAGCAGTATGATGTTTAAAGTGGACCAAAACCCACAGCGATCGGCCTGGAAATCTATAAGATTCCCGGGCCGATCAATTCCCTCCCCCCCCCCCGATTTTAGATGCCCCGCTATGTAAAATCCCCCAGGTCATCCCATACACTTACCTTGTTTCCTGGTCGAACAGCGCATGCGTGAGCCGCAGCCGCATCCCCGCTATCCCTCTAGCAAGGCACGTGCCACGGACAGTGCACTGAGCACTGGGAACTGTCAACTGTCAACTGTGTTTATAATGGGGCCCTGTGGAATAAGGAGATCATGGTACCATAAATAACACACAAAATGTAAACATTTTAAGAAAACATACATTGTGGAAATCTTTTAAAGCAAAATGCATAACTATTACTATCCTTATATGTATCACGCTAGTATTTACAGGAGCAAAATTAGACAATACAATATATACTTAGAAGAGTTCTTATCAATATAATAAAAGCTTTTCTACATGACCAAGCTCAGAAGTACATGCTCCAGGTTATATATTCCTTATCTCTCTAGAAGGAGGGGATATCCAAGCAATTGTCCAGAGAGCTTATTTATTGTGTGTCTATTAAGGACACACCACATACCCCACCAGATGAATCAGTGCAAGGAGCATCTTTTGAAATAAACATAAAGAAAGAATAAAAATAATAAATACAAATGGATGGGACTTCATATCCGTTTTCGAGGACTAACTCTATATCAGTCAGGAGTTTTTTTGGGCTCCTCCTCATGGTGAGATATGGGATTCCCATGATGTTTACTTATAGGAGAATTTCTCAGGTTCCCTTAGTATCGAAGTGTCTTCAATCTCGGATGTATGTTTTCTCACATTATGAAAGTGCTTCACAACGTGTGACCTCTACCCTAAAACATAAACAGATACACAAATCGTGAATATACATCCCCAAAGAAAACACACAACTAAAGGATGTCAAAGTCCTATAAGCAAAAACCAATGCAAACATATAATACTGAAAACATATACTTAAATCAAAACAACAAAATTACTCCCTTCCGAAGTATGGCGTGAAAAAGACATCCTCATTAATGACAAAGGGCACCTTGGTATTAAGTCTAAAGATCCATTGCAGCTCACACTGCTGTAGTCTCCTTTTTAGATTTCCTCCTTGGACACCTAGGCTTACAAAGCAGATTCACAACCCTTCTATTCGCTCTTCATGTTGTTCCAGGAAGTGTGCTACCACAGGTGTTATAGTCTTGCCAGCCTCCTCATCCCCCCTGGCCAATTTAATATTTGACAAATATCCCTTGATCCTGGTCTTAGGTCATGTTACAACACTTTTATTGATAAGAACTCTTCTAAGTATATATTGTATTGTATTGTCCAATTTTGGTCCTGTAAACACTAGTGTGATAGATATGAGGATAGTAATAGTTATGCATTTTGCTATATAAGATTGCCACAAGGTATATTTTCTTATAATGTCCAAATTTTGTGTATTGTTAATTATGGTAACATGGTCTGCTTATTCCACAGGGCCCACTGACAGTTGTCAGTGCGGCAGTTCCTCGCTCGGCACAGTGTCCGTGTGAAGGTGCCCCCTATCGCAGGGGGTGGTTAATACAGTGGGCACTGGGGGGCTTGTGTGCGTTCCAGTTTGGCCGGCAGATGTGAGGTGAGGATAGGACGTGTTGCCCATCCGACTTCCAGTTGGAGGATGGACGAGGCATGTAACTGGTGGCTTTCACCAGCCATTGGCATAAGAGAAGGACCATAGTGACATAGTAGCTACATCCTGACGTGGTAGGTTTCTACCACACAACGTGTCAGTGTGGAGGCGCTCTGTTGATGGCCAGAGTTCATTTAACATGGTGATATGATTTCTTAACTCTTTGCTGCCTACATTGTATACTGTATTGTCACATTTCCATTGGTGGTTAGTGGTTCCTGGCAAACACATGACACTATGACACCACATCCACCTCTTAACAATTATTATAGGGTATATATTAACTTGGCATTATTTACAACTTGGCATATGCACTTTTAGGAGCACATTGGCAGCAATTAATTAATTGATATATCATCTGAGCTGTTCTTTTTTCATGTCTGATATGTGTTATGTATTGGAATGGCATTGCTAGATATAATTAAAGCAATTGATTTGTTAGTCTATTGAGTGTAAAAATGTTGGGGTAACATACAGTATGGTATCTCGATTCAGGATGCTGCCATTTTTTAGATAGGCTGGAAACTGGAGCGCACCACTCTCTATGTCCTTACCTTATTAAAAAATAATGTACCTCACCTGTAAAAATACCCTGTAGTAGGTACAGGTAATTTTTTAAAAATATTTTTTGGGGGTTGGGGGGTCAACTAGAACAGTATTTTATCTACATTTTAAAAAAAAACTCATTGAGATGTTCCCCATGTTCCGAAGCACACACAACGCTTGACTGAACTAATCGAAGTCTGCAAATGTTGTAAATCAGGGCCATAATATACCGTATCCTGTGGGTTTGGTTGTTTGGTATATGACCATTCTCCACATTACCTTATAAATCTTTAAAGAGGACCAAAACCTGGGATTTTCACTCTCCTGGGTTTTGTTCGATCCCCCGGGGCAACACGCTTTGGGGATGCCCCGCTGTATGAAACCCCGCTGTTGACCCATTAAACTCACTTCTCAGTCCAAAGACCAAAGAATTCCTGGTGTGCAATACGCTGGCTGCATGCGTCGCCTCTTGCCCAATCAACAGAAAAGAATTCCAGCTGCACAAATTGGCAGCACGCAGTGTCACTCGCATACTTTCTGTTGTGTTATTGCTGCGCCCGCACATGTGTATCGGACTTGAGAAAGGTAAGAATTCCGGGGAACTGCAGGGTTTCACACAGCGGGGAATCCCAGTTTGGAATGTCCCTGGGGAGAGGGAACCAGCCAGCTCTGGAGTCTCATGGATTCCAGGGTCAGTTTTGGTCTTTCAAACAAAAAGTAGTGATATGGTTGATAGACACACCTAATTTTTCTTAGGGTAATTCAAATATTTTAAATATTAAAGCCTCTAAAGTCAGAAATGGCAAAACCCAGGGACAAATTACCAGAAGTCATGGAATAAATGGCATGTCCATGATAAATATAGACTTCCAGAGTTATTTTAGGCTCTGCTTACATACATTTGACCTACACTCCCACCCTCTGAGTTCACTGGAGATTTAATTTTTCAGAGCAGCCATTGCTATGTAAATGTCTCTGTAATGAATGAGGGTGGCCGCTCTGCAGGGCTCTCCATATTGTTTATATCTCTGTCCATTGGCCTTCCTTTGGTTATATTTTACAGACCTGCATGGACAGTTTTGGCATGGAAGAAGTCTGCAGAAGAACTGCACACACTAATTCTGTAAACATTTACATAAACTGATATGCCATACCATAATGAAGTAGCATCTTTCAACAAAGCCAGTATAGCTAAAGGAAAATTCCACTTGGAGAGTGCAGTGAAATTTCTAACATACAATTTATACGGCACCTGTAAATACAGGTTTTAGAAAAAATAATAAAAAATAATACAAAATATCTGGTTGCTATGGCTAACATCTCAAATGATCTTGGTTAGTCCTTGTGAAGCAACCTCCACTGACCGAGCTATATAGCATGGTTAACTTCACATCAACTGCTAGGATCCTTTCTAAATTGACTCCAAGTGGTTTTATAACTTGGGTCCTGGGTGCAGCTTTTTCTGTGTAGAGTTCTTTTAAAAAAAAGTTGGGTGGCAGATACTTCTTGAAATTGTGTTACTGTCAGGCTAGGGGTGAAGCGCTGACTGAAGATAAAAGATGGAGATCAGGAAATAGGGAGGCAGATTGAACTATGTATAACACTCAACCTGGCACCTGTAATCTTAGGAGCAACCCTCGTTTTCACTGGAGCTTCCTGCAAGCTATCAGGGATAAGAAGGTCTGGTTGAAGTGCTGGTGACACAAAATCAAGCAAAGGTCAAAGGGCTGGAGGCAAACAATCTTAGTTGGTGTCCAAGCAAGAGGTCAAGGGCAGGTGGCAGAGTATTGCAATCAGTATCCACGCATGCATCAAATCAAGAACCAATGAAAACATGGAACACATCCAGGAACAGGGTAGAAAAGACCATAAGAATATATTCTGGTACTCTCTTAGCGCCTGGACTGCCTACTTATAGATTTTCATAGATGCACTATGGCCCCTGGATTGCTTGTGCATTCACAAGTGCACTGGTTTTCGGCATTGTGCATACATTTGAGAATTTGAACATTCATACTGGATCCATTCCCATACATGTACAGTTATCTTCCCTGAACTTGCATTTAAAGGGTCCGTGCAAATATGCGCACTCCTGGAGCATGTGCAGATTTACATTCTTGGTGACTTTATGACAAGTCTTGTCAAACTAGAGACACAATATGTTTCAAAAACCTCTAAGGCTGAGTGTAAAGTCAGAATATATTTGTCTTACATTTGAGATAGCTAATTTCTATGCGCTTCTCGTGTTTACGAAGAATGGTATATTTTTTCATTTCCATCCCTTGTTTTACAGCATGCCTTCACATTTTGTCTGTAGTCCCTGTAAATAACAGATGTATTTGCCAAGTGCATTATTGATGTACAAGGAATTCAAAAAAACGATGAACAACAATACAGGTCCTATACACTGGTACATTTCAATAAATCAATGGATGAAGTGCCTAGGACAGGATTATTGGACAATAGTTGAATATATTTTGTTTCAAGAGTTTCTCATCCAATGCAAATGGATTAGTGCACTCTGGCCTGATTTTGGCACGGGTTTTAAGAGAGTTAAAAAAACAAGCACATTTGTGGTCAGTAGTGATGAGCGAACCATCTGAATTTCAGGTTCGACAAGTTTGGACGAACTCGAGGGGAACACCCTGCACAAAATGGGCTAGAAAACTAACAAATTAGAGAAATACATTCATAAATAAAAAAATACTGTTTCTTTACGGGTGGTGTAGGCCAAATTGGGGGGGGGGAGACACCAGGGCAAATGCCCTACGCATATACATACATTTAAAATACATGATTTTTTTAGGAGTGTTGAAGGCCAAATGGGGGGGTAACACCTGGGTGATTGCCCTGCACAGGGGCAGGGAAAGTACTCAAAATAATAACAATAAACAGATATACACACCAGGCTTTGCAGCATAATCATGTAGGCCCCAATACCACTGTCAGAATGGTGAGGCAAGACCAAGTTGAGGCAATGATACATTAGATGACATATAGTGCAAGTTCCAGTACACCAGGAACCTGCAAAGCAACCAAAAAAAAAATAGTATTATTACTGTTTACTTACAGAGTGCTATTGTATTCCATATTGCTGCAAAAACTAAAAATTGCAGGTCGGACACTGAATAATCTTCACAACATCCATGGACAGAAACCTGCAAAGCAAATAAAAAATCATTGTTAGTATTATTATTTTTTTCTTTTTTCTACCCCACCCTTTTTTTTGTCTTCAACTCTACTTCTGCAGAGACCTCCACTTCAGCAAGGCCATCTTAGCCACAAGTTGTGTAGAAGTCACTAATGCTCTCTGATGACACTTCTAGCTGGGATTCCGTGGGCCATCCACCTGTCCCTTGCCCAGTTGCAACAACTGGTGTTAAAGGATGAGGTCATGGACATCGGACCATCACAGGACATCTACAATGAGAATGAAACCAAAGTGGTGATGTCAGGCCCTGTGGGACACCCGCCTTCAGAGTAAGCCCACAACCCCCAATCTCCGCTGCTGGCTTCACCTTTAGTCAAGCCCCCATTTGCCGGTACGCTTTATACGCCTCGCCAGACACGGTTGCCCCCAGGACTTAGTAGCACAAAGGATGTGAGCTTACAGGGGTTGAAGGCGGATTAACCAAAGGCCAGACTGGGCAATGTCGGGTAAGTACTGGAAACAGTTTGGGTGCTGCGGAAAAAGGTAATACTGGAAGCAATTCGGGTGCTCAGGAGAATTCAAGTGAAGTCAGAAGTCAAGCCAGGGGTCACACCGGAAGGTCAGAGAGCTGCGCAGTACAAAGGGATGAGACGGAGACGTGTTCGAGATTCAAGCAGATGGTCAATAACGATATATACAGGAAATCACAGGAACAATAACAAAGCCAGCTAAACGCTATCACAGGCACTGACACACTGAAGTGGTAATCCCTTATAGGACTGAACCCGGCTGGATTGGACAGGGAGGCAGTGACTGTGATTGGTGCACTTCGGATCAGTGTACTGATTGGTGCACTTTGGATCTGTGGTTTGATTGGTGCACTTAGAGAGCTCTGGCCTGATTGCCCCAGCTGTACTCCAAAGGCATACTGCCCAGACCTGCACCTCCTAGGTTTAGCTCTATTAAACAGCCTCCAGTGGCCACTCTGTGTATAGCACCACCGGAGGACATAAGCTGACTGTACACGCGCGCAAGCACAAGTAGAATGACAGTGGACGAGGGCGCGCTTGCCAACATACGCGCCGCTGAAGCTGGCATCTGAGGCGGAAGCGGCTGCTGGGCAGGAGAAACCCCGGCCAGTTGCCTAGGGACACCATGGGCACCGGCTGAAAGCAAGTAATTCATGACAGTAACCGTGACAGGTGACTGCTGTGGTTTTCTGCAATGTGGAGCCTGAGAAGGAGCGTAGCGGGGAGAAGGGGGTGGAAGACGATCCCAGGGGAGATGATGAAGTCTTAGACCCAACGTGAACTGAAGGCAATCAGATTTTGGTAGAAGAGGTGGTGGCCACACAGCCTCAGAAAGACAGCAAAAGAGGGGGAAGGGTGCAAACCATCAGCGGTCAGCCCATTGCTAATACTGCTCAGGGACTGAGCACTGAAAAAGCTGGTGCAAAGGATCTCACCAGCATGGCATTTTTTTAAACTGTGCACAGATGACAAGTCTCAGGTCATTGGCATGCTGTACTACCAGTCACTATAGAGGGAAAATTTTGTATAATCCCTGCATGATGTCCGTGACCAGGGACCTGCAAAGCAAACAAAAAATATTATTATTATTATTGTTTATTTATAGAGCGCTATCATATTATGTGGCGCAAACTATGCAAACTAAAAATTACTGGAGGGTGGGATACTGAATAATCATCACCACGTCCATGGCCAAAAACCTACTCTGCTTCCTTCTTTTCTGCCTCCTTATCCAGTCATGAAATCCAGGACCAAACACATAAGTGGTTGCTGACGCTGGACCTGAAGCCTGACAAGGCTAGGCAAGGGGGTATGCAGCAACAGGCAGAACCTAGTAGCAGTCTTGAGCCATGCTGGGTTGAGGCACATCCATTGGCTGGCACATGTGCTCAATAGTGTAGTTCCAGTTACAAATTGTCAAAGTGCAGACCAACAACATTTCACCACCATGCTGCAGTGCTTCCAATACACCACTAATATGGTCAGCGCTGATGATGCCATCATCAGCGCTACTATACCCATCCTTCGCCTGCTAGAAAAAGGATGAAGAATGAAGGATGAAATGGTGCCACATGAAGAAGCAGAGGAGAAAGAGAAAGCCATATTTACAACGGTGTCAGCTTGTCGACACGTGGCTTACAGGGTGGGTTGCTGAACTCGCAGCACCAGCCAAGGGACAGTTTTAGAGTGGCCCCCAGCACAGCTCACAGGCATCACTGGAGCATGGCTGGGGGGAGGAGGAAGAGATGCCTCCCACTGAGGACAGCTTTTCCTTGACTCAGGGCAGCCTGGCTTACATGAGCTACTACATGCTCCAGTGCCTGCGCAATGACAGCAGAGTTGCCCGCATAGTCACCAGTGCCTATCAGCAGCTTTGGCTACATCAAGCAGCAGTAATGATCTCTTCCAGTAACCCTTTAGTTAATGGAACACAAGACAGTGATCTGAGGAAGTTTAATTACAGCAGAAGGGGCTAAATCTGTCATATCTGCCTTAGCCAAGCAAGCTAGAGTTAGGAAGTCTCTAAACCGTATATCAAATGCACTTAATTAATCCACACTGATTGTAAAATGTAGATCAAATGTGATATACAATTCCCCCTGGCTGTAGAATGTAGATCAAATATGGATTACAAATCCACTGATTGTACAATATAGATCAAATGTTGTATACAACTCTCATTAACTGACCATTAACTTGCCTGAGCAAATGGATACTCCACTAATACTTGTAATTAAATAGCAGTGACCCTTAAGTGACCTGAGCAAGGGTATGCTCTAGTATCAGTTTAATACCAATTGTTATAACAGTAGTATTAAACAGTAGTGACACACAAGTGGTTAGAGCAAGTCATATTAAAGAGAAGTCCTGAATCAGTGAATACTTCACTGACAATGTGTATTAAAGAGCAGTGACCCCCAAGTGGTTTGAGCAAGGGGTATTAAACAGTACTGACACACAAGTTGCATAAACAATTGGTAATAAAGAGTGGTGACTCCCAAGTGGTTTGAACAATTGGTATTAAAGAGCAGTGACCCCCAGGTGGATTGAACAATCTCTGTCTAGAGAAAAATAGCTTAAATCTACAGCCGATAATCCTTTTTTACCATTAGAACTATAAATATATGGCATGGCCTCCCACAGAAGCTTGTTACAGCTAACAGCTTCAGAAAAGGATTAGATGCTTTTTTCATAAGAAAGTAATATTAATGGTTACTATTATTATCCATAAAAAATAAAAAAATATATTTTCCTCAACCCTGTCCCTAAGTTGAACTTTATGTCATTATTTTCTACCACATTAACTATGTAACTATGCTTGGCTCTGAATAGACTGTTGCGCAGCAAATTAATAGCCAGGGGTAGGAATTCCTTCCTTGACCTGGAAGTCTTATACGCTGGCGCTATTTAACGCCAACTGATAGTAGAACATGTGCCCGGTGGGAGTTGTTTTCTCTGCACATGTTTTAATCCTTATGTCATGCAGACCCTTTGGCAATCTAATTATCCCTAGAGCCTGAACCAATAACTGTTATATCATAACTGCAAATGTAAGGAATCATTTGTACGACCAGTTTGAAGTCATTAAAGGAAAACTCCCCTTTGTCAGGTTTTTGGTGTTCTGCCTTATTGTTTTTCTCTTCTGTAATGTAAAATAAACATATGTGATTTCACATAAACTTGTGATTTACTTATCAGCAAGTTTCTTATATTACTGTGTGACTGATCCTAAAGTAGGAGTGGCTTTGCTGGTCTTGAGTAAAAACTAAGGACTACAAGTCCTAGCATCCCTCCACTGTAACAGGTGAACTAATCAGCAGCTTTGGCTAAATCACACCCCCTCCCCAGCTGTGAACACTGCGGGTAACCGTTTAGCTACTGGTACACAAGACTGTGATCCCCTTATCTACAACATTTGAATTAGAGCATATGGAGCAACCCGTTAGCTGTGCCTTAGTCAATCAGATGATTAGCAATCCAGAGTAAGGAATGTCTCTGATATGTACTCCAAGAGACCACTTTGGTGTATGTTGCTAATATCAACACATTAGGGAAGATTCATGGTCGGTAGCAAACACACTCAGAGCGCAAATGATTCTGCATGCACCTAGATGCATGATTCATGACTGCGTGCACACGCAGGGTTCATGTGCGAGCACACCAAATGGCACGCTTACATTAAAAATTATCCTAAGTGCATCTACTGCATTTTCTGAGCCTTTAAACATCCAAAATGGCAGCACATGGAATCTCAGGCTGCCTGCAAACAGGAAGTGTCTTCTGACTGTGCTGCTCTGCATTCTGGAATCGCTGTCCTTTTCCTGACAGCAGCTCTGCTCTGTCTGTGCAAAGCACAGCTATATAGCCACCCCCTGTACTTTTGGACACTCTCCTCTCCTAAGTATGTGACGTTTCTAAGGCAAGATGGCAGCGCCCATGTCCTAGAGTCCCGAACAGAGTTGCAGGCTAGTAGGGAAAGAATAAAAACTAAGTGACTAAAAACTCAAAATATATTAATTTTAGATGCTGGGGAATAGTTTTTGAGAGGTTTGGACTTTTCATTAAATTATGCTGAAGGTCCGGTTTAACTGCTTCCGATGGTCCCACATGTTTCTCCTCTTTCCTTGACTTTTTCTCTATAGCAATGTGATCTCTCCAGCTTCTGTGTTTTCTGTGAAGCTCTATTCGCCCTTTCAGGGTGTATTTTCTGGAGAATTTGTGTCCTCTATTTTTTAGGGGGGATATTCTGATTCCAGTTAACCCTTAATGTTTTTTGTCCCAATGTTTTGTCCCAGATGTTCTATTTAACCTCCCCTCCCCTGCTTGGTTTGCATATTCATGCTGAATAATTTAACTATAATTTTTTTATTGTTTGCATTTTTGCTAAACTTTGGGTCACAATATCCATATTTTTGTTGTTTTGACCTTCATTTTTGACTACTTTTTATCAATTATTTTTCCAACAAAAAAAGGGTTCAATCCTTAAAACGAACTTGCGGCTGACACTTTCATTGTTCAAAAACATGCTGCCAGCATGTGTTTTAGGAATGATATAAGCCTGTTACTCACTGGAATCGACAGTTACCTCCATCTATTTGCTGGAGGAAATTCACTCTTCAAATTGCCACATTTGCGCGCGCACATTGCCCTCGAAACATACCATAAATCTGACGGTAGAGACAGTTTGGTGCGCGAAAAGGAAAAATTTCAGGTGCAAATTGGTGCAATGTTGAACACTAGTGCGCAAATTGACAATAAAACAAAAGCGCGTCCCATTTAGATGAGCATGAATCAGATGGAAGCATGAGCTTAACTTGATGCCCCAAATAGTGTGCGTAAATTCACCGGCGCACCGACTATAAATCAACCTTATTGTTGCTACAGAAAAGTGTTATCTTTTATAACACAGAGTTGCAAACCGATAAAGAAAAAAAATAACAGATAAGTTCAGCTCATTGAGCACATCATTGGCACACTATAATAAAAAACTTTAAGAGTGGACCAAAACCCAGGCGTGACGCCCTCCCCTTGGGACATCCAGAACCCAGGCCATTCCCTCCCCTTGGGGCACCCAGATTCGGGAAGCCCCGTTGTGTGGAACCCCCAGGTTGCCCACTAAACTCATCTTCTCCCCCCTAATGCAGTGGCGCATGCCCATCCAATGAGGGCCGTCTGCAGTGACTACCTCATTCTGTAGGCGCCTCTGTTTTGCTAATACCCAGGCCACACCCAAATATCAAATGCTTTACTAATAAATGCCCAAGGCTACTAATATAAATGCAGGTTTATTATATTGTTTTAAAACGATTAAAGCATAACCAATAAAAAATGTTCTTTTATTATAAACAAGATATAAAGTAAATATGTAATATACTTATATAAAGAAAAGTAAGTTTAGCAAAGGTAAAAATACAAGAAACATCCAATAACATATCATCCCCACTCAGTTAACATCTTTCTATGGGAACTTGAATAGGAATGGTACCCTCCTGGCACACACAAGGCATGTCCTTGGCACACCTTTGCTATACCCCAAATTCTTCTTTTTAAAGCAGATCAACCACATCCTATCAAAGGTTAAATAAAAAAATGTATCAACCCCCCTTAGTGTCCTGGTAATGAACTGGATAAAAATACCCACGATTTTGGATTCAAAGGAAAAATTGTGGGAAAATTAAGGGAGAATGTAATCTTCTTTTGGCTCTTTTCTTCCTTTGTGGCTCTTATCTTCCTTCTTTCAGTAGCCTGTAATTCCTCTCAACATTAGATTGCAAGGGGGTGCCCGGCCCTACAGGCTACAGGCTAACTTAGCCGTCATGGCCCCGGGATCTTCTGTCCCACCCCGGCCTTGGGGCGGCAGGTAATAGGGGCATAGTGGTTAGTGGCAAGTCACTTGCTAGTCGCAGGTGACATGCCAGATCCAGAGCCTTTTTAATACTTACCTCCTATCAATCCATCCCCAAACACTGTGTCCCACGATGTTCACTCTCATTTTCGTTCTCCTGCTGCTGGAAGCCTTTTATACCTGCTGAGTGATGGGACATAAAGGGTTGATAAAAAATGGGTCCCCCCTTCCGGGGGGGGGGGGGGGATTCTTTGGGGCTTTTTAAAGGTTAAAACCCAACAATCAGTGCACCAACTTCACAATTAGAACTTACAGGTGTGCTCTCCACAAAACCACTTGAAGCAAAGAAAAGGGGATCATGGAAGCAAACCTTGATAACCCCTATTAAGGGAGCACAACCATATAAGATAAAATGATCACTTTATTTTATTAAGAGTATATACAAAAAACACATGAACACTAAAGACATTTAAAACCATAGCTGTACCCCCTACCTTCAACCTCTTAATAACCTATTGCTAATAAACTTCCAAAATGAATCAGAAAAATCTCAAATAAAAAGTATATGAAAATTATAATTATGGACCCATGTGAGGAGACACTATATTGTCACTAATTAATATGTATTTGTGCCAGCACAAAAAAATAAAAAATAAAAATTTATATATAATTATCTTATTCAATTCCACTATATATGTGGGCCAAACTATGTCCGAGATACTGGGGTCTGAATTTAGTATTCCCCAATGGGTAGTGTGACATTCATGCAGGTCTGATAGTAGAAGGCAGGTATATTTCTCCCAGGTTCCGTTCCTATGTGAGGTAATAGCTGAGCCTCTCACCTGTCAGGTAATTAATTAGGGGGAATGAGAGGCTGACAAAAGGAGGAAGTCAGGGGGCAGATCTATCTCTCTGGCTGAGGACACAGCCGAGGTCTGTGGAGAGATTCATGTGAGTAAAGGTTGCTGGAAGTGTTTTTTGTAGCTGGCAGAGAGAAGCTCTCCAGCTAGTAGTGAGGGTTTTTACTTGTTTAGTTAGTGCCGGACAGGCAAGGATTTTCTTTTGTTGCTGTGTTATCTTTATTTTGCTTTTGCAACCTTTACCAATAAAGCTGACCAAGAGTCAGATTGAACGAACTTTCTGCTGTTTGCCTGATTGGATACAGACAAAATACGTGTCCCTCGACATCAGAAGAGGGCGATCCTGGACACTTATCACAGTAGTCATGATGTTTCTAATATCACGCCATTGTCTATTGAAATCAGCTATTAATCTTACTTTCTCCTTTCCAGTCCCCGTTTGTGTATTCACCTGGCTTTCTTGTAGGCTCGTCTCACCACTATTGATGGATAACCACGGGCCTTGAATCTACACATAAGATCTGATGCTTGTTCTTTAAAGTCAGTTAATCGAGTGCAGTTGCGGCGGGCTGTTAAAAATTGTCCAGTTGTTATCCCATCTTTTAAGTGTCGGATATGTGCACTTCTGTAATCGAGAAAGCTGTTAACAGCCGTAGATTTTCTATACAAGGTAGTACCTATGGTGCCATCCTGTTCTAGAGTCAATGTCACATCCAGAAAAGTCACCTCTCTCTTGGAGATGTTATGGGTGTGTATGATGTTCATTGTGTGGTTGTTCAGCATGTCCAAAAATTCAAGGCAGCGATTTTCTGAACACTCCCAGAGAATGAAAATATCATCAATATAGTGGTACCACCCCAAAAATTGATGGGTGGTACCGCTCACATGCTGTGTTAAATGCGACATGCTCCTCCCACCACCCCAAGAATAGGTTAGCCACAGATGGAGCACATCTGGCTCCTATTGCCACCCCTGACACTTGCCGATAATATTGTCCATTAAAAGTAAATATATTGTGTGTAAGAACAAACTCTAGCATGGTCAGAAGGAAGGTGTGTAGTGGGCCCCGATCCTTAGATTGCTTATTCAGGAAATAACAGGTGGATGTAAGGGCAAGGTGGTGCGGAATTATCGTGTATAACGACTCAATGCCGCAGGTGACTAACAGGACATCAGGGGGTAACTGGATATTCTACAGTTTTTTTAGTAGGTCCCTTGTGTCATGAACATACAAGTTTAAGCTGGTCACATGCGGTTGGAGGAACACATCGACAAAAGTGCAGGCTGGCTCCAACAGACTGCCTATGCCTGACACAATTGGGCGGCCGGGGGGGGGGGGGGGGGAGGATAGGCTCTTGTGGATTTTAGGTAACACATAGAATGTTGGCATTATGAGATGTGAGAGCGTAAGATATTTTCACTCCTGTGTGTCAATCACCCCCTCCTCCCTAGCCGTCAATAACAGTTGATCTAATTCTATCTTGTGCTCCTTCCCTGGATTATGAGAAAGCCTGATATAATTCCGATCATCTCCTAATTGCCAATTAATCTCTTGCAGATAATCGGAGGTGGCTCAAATCACCACATTGCCCCCTTCGTCTAGTTTTGACAGCGGCGAGGACGGCAGTGTCCATTGGCGCTACACACCGGAAGTGACGTCGGGTTATCGGTGACGCCACTTCCGGTCCGGCAGGGAGTCCCGGGAGCCGCACACGCTGCATCCTTTGTGTGCGGACTACACGGCGTGGGCACGCAAGCGGGGGTGAGTATTTAAGGCACCCCCTCCTTGCAGACATCCCCTCACCCCAGCAAGAAGCGGCAAGTGAGCCGCGAGCGCAGGTTTCATCCTCAGCTGCCCCCATCTTCACATCCCTTCTGCCTGGAACCCATGTGTTGTGATTGGTAATTAAGTATCTGTGCCCCTGCACATTGCACTTTACAGTTTATTATTTTTAACACTCTTGATTTATACCTTGTTGAAATTCTTTGTCACAATTATTGTTCTATTTGCATCAACTGCACTGTCACTTTGGTGTCAAGTGTGGAGTTCCTCCACAGCTTCAGAGCGTGCCTCTGTTTAATACTGCTTCTGGCTGGCTCCTTCTCTGGAACTTTCCCCTGCAATATTCTGCTCCACCAGGAGATGGCTCTGTCCTGCAGAGGTGCTGGTAATCAGCCAGCACTTGTGACTTCTTAGCCTATATAAGGTGATCAACTTATTCAGGCAGTGGATCAGCATTGGATTGTCGCCTTGAACCCAGAACGCTGTACCCAGATCCCAGGTACCCTGAACCCCTGCCTCAGCTATTGTGTTTTGCTTCCCCTATCTCAGCCGTGTTTCCGCCTTAGATTTTGGACTTTCTTTTGATTGTTATGCGTGCTTGTTTCCGGACTCCATCTTGTGTATGTACAGCCATAGCGTGTTTATGTTTTCCAATTTACCTATATTTCTGCATAGCAGCTTTAGCACTCTGTGGTCACCTGTATACTTGTATAGTTTCCTTACACCCAGTAGCCTGACCATCTTATATCGTGGTGCTCCCTTAATAGGGGTTATCAAGGTTTGCTTCCATGATCCCCTTTTCTTTGGTGTAAGGTTTAAAACCCCTTATAAATCTTCCAAAAAATGGTGTGCACCCCCCTACCCTGAATAACCAACTACGTGCCTACAAGCCCACACAGCCTAAATGACCCTAAGCTCTTCTGCCCTCGCCGGCTTTGGGGAGGCAGGTAATAGGGGGATAGTAGTTAGTGGCAGGTCACCCTCTAGCCGCAGGTGACTTTAGACCCAGAGCCTTGCGAACTCCTATAGGGGTCTCATGGCTCTCTTACCAGTTCACAAATGGATTAATGTGAAAAAGTACACACACACCAGATTTGTAAGGATTAAAATCATTAAAAATCCCTCCAAAAATTGAATGGGGTCCCCCCTACCCAGCATGGCTAGCCCGGAGACCAGCTATGCGGGGCTTGTAGAACCGGGTACAAGGGCTTCAGTTGGCCCCAGGCTCTTCTGCTCCCCTGGGCTTTGGGGTGGCAGGTAATGGGGAGCTTGGGGTAAATGGCAAGTCATACACTAGCTGCAGGAGACTTGCCAGACCCTGCACCTTGTGAACTGGTATAGGGGTTTCAAGAATTCCTTACCAGTTCACAAAGGGTTAACTGTAAAAAAAGGCACCACACAGATAAAATGAAATGTTTTTCGATCGTCAGCTCTTATGTCCCTCGCTGATGCCCTCTTTCCAGCGATCATCCGCCCCCCCCCAAACATAGTGGTGAAGATGTCAGTGGTGATGATGGAAGCAGGGGGAGGGGGCCTCGCGGGCTCTCTCCTGAAGACTGAAGAGCCTGGGGGGAATCATTGGTCGCCCCGGTGAAGAGGAGACAAGGTGGGAGGGATTGCGCACAGAGGTGAATAAATGTCATTTTTATTTTTTTTTACAGTAAATGCCAGAGACTGCTGAAGTGGGGGCCTATTCCGGGCCCTCTCCTGAAGTCAGAAGGAGTCTGTGGGGGGATTGGTGGCCCCTGGGGGAAGAGGAGACCTTGCCGGATCAATTGAGAGGTGAAGTGAGTGGCTTTTTTTGTTTTGGCCGCTAGCAGTGGGGAAAGCCAGGCACATAAAATTTTCACAAACCATTTTTGAAGGGTTAAACATCATATTCAACAAAATGAATAGTTACACATCTTGGGAAACAAGTTAGTTGAGACCCATTGTCGGAGATATATATAATATAAACCTTACTTAAAGTGGACCAACACCCTGAGGTGATCGGCCCGGGAATCTATAAGATTCCCGGGCCGATCACCTCACACACCGCGGGACATCCGAGATCGGGATGTCCCGCGGGGTGAAACCCCCCCAAACACCCCAAATCACCTCACCTTGTCTCTGAATGGCCGGCGCGGGCGCGCACACGTCAAGAGTGACGTGCGGGAGGCGCCGACGGGCAAGCTACTTGTACGTTGCTGTCAATCAGCTTGTACGTCGGCGCCGATTGGACGGCGCGGCCACGTGGGAGCGGGGAGAGGTGAGTTTTGGGGGCTTTCTGGGGGGTTTCACACAGCGGGGCACCCCCGATCGGGGTGCCCCGGGGAAGCGGACCAATACCCAGGATAGTCAAAATCCTGGGTGTTGGTCCACTTTAAAGTGGACTAAATCCCCCAAAAACAACTCAACTTATTTTGCTCCCCCACGCCAGGTACATTACTGTTTGGATGTTTTCTGCCCCCAATGCTGCTTGGTATTCCCGTTATAGTGATTTTCATTTTACCCAGCTATGCCATTTGTATGCTATTGGTTTCTGACAGGATACCATTGTTCTAAACTAGCTGTTTAAGCCCCCCTCCTAACTAACCCCTCCTCACAATCTCATGCTGGGAGCAATTAGACCCTTTTAAAAACAATACTAGGAAGATAAGAGCCAAAAGAAGATTTAATTTTCCCCCAAATGTCTCCTTTAAAGCCAAAACCATAGTATTTGTGAGTATTTTTAACCAATTCATTATTAGGACACTAAGGGAGTTGATACATGATTTTTTTTTTTTTTTAAATTAACCCTCCATAGGACATGGTTGTTCCGCATCTAACATTTTCACGGCCACATACCTGGCTTCCCATTAGCTGAGGCTCACTCCAGTACCAAGTCATTCAGATGGGGGTGCGCATCAGACTAGAGGGAAGCTGGGGATGCAGTCAGAGGCTTGTGGATCTCAAATCTCCCCGGTGGGTGTGGCTACAGTGCCGATAAGAAGTGGGGGGCATGGGGGAAGCCTAAGAGGATTGTGGTCCACTTTAACTCCCCTGTAGCTAAGCTAGCTTTGGCATTAGTATCCTCCTCCTCCAGAATCAGAATAAGCTTATACACAACTTGCATATACTGAATTCACAGTGGCAAGAGGTGGGAGACTGAAAATTTAAATATCTATATAAGCAACTGCACAATTACAATCAATAAAACAAACGTTTACAGTGGGAACTATTTTTTATAACTATAATTACAGTGAAGATAGATCTAATCAGTACACCACTTGCAGTTGCAGCCGTGTGTAGCAAAAGATTCTTCCCAGCAGATAGACTGCCAACCATTTAACCTGCTGAGTGGAGACACAGTACAATTGTAAAATGCCAGATGTCAATTCTAAAGAAATAAAGCAGGGTTTTCCAGCTATTACCACTGGTGGTACCCGAAATCCTATCAGGGGGGTAATCAGCCAGGATGTCTGCTTATCTGTACACCAGTGTAATCTACATCCCCCAATCCTGATTTGCTTTCTGTAAAAATCTCCAAATGGTGATGAGAACTACAGGTATTTTATACACTTTATATGATTGTTTTGTGTGTTTTGATTGTTTTAGGTGCTGACAACCCACATGGAAAGTGGTTGGAAACCCCTGAACTAAAGGAAATTGAGAAATGGTATAGTCAGATAACTCAAAAACAACAAAAAGGACATGTGGTTGACAGTGGGCCTGGCGGACGGCCGGCCCTCTCCACGTGTTGGCCACCCTGCTCTCAGCCCTGCTCCTGCTCTAAGTACCTCCGCTTATGAAGGGTTGCGCAACCCCGATGTTATGGTGTCAGCTGTCAGCAAAGGACTTCTGCGTGTTTCAAGCTAAGTATAAGCCTCAGAGAGGCACTTCTATTCCGTGTATGCGCAGTCCTTTTGTGAGCTCAGAGATGTCATTAAGCAACATGATAGACTCAGGATGCATGATAATAAGCATCATTGCCATACTGTGGGACTGTCGCATGTGAACCCTGGATGTTGCAGATCAAGATACCATTTGATGGTGAATACTATCCAGCTGGATATTTTTACAGAGGCAACGTTTAGTGTGAGGCTGCAGGCCACTGTCTCTTGAGTACAACTATGTGATTAATCAGCCTTGAGCAGTGTGTCTTGCTTTGATCTTAGGTAGTTTTCAGCAGCGCTGCTAGCAGGGTGGGCGTATGAATGCGTGGTAGCGTGTGTGGGTGCACGGTGGGCCCCCGTGATTTTAGCATTTCACTCTGTGTGTGTTTTTTATGATTATGAGTATGTCCCTTGTGTGTGCTGGGATTGGTGCAATAAAATTGATGTCTGCTCAGCTAATTCTGTGTACTTAGCCTATCTGCCAGGCCCACTGTCAACCACATGTCCTTTTTGTTGTTTTTGAGTTGATGCAGAGGTTAGTGGGACGCCGCTGAGTACACGCGGCAGTGCATAAGGCTGTATATTTTCAACTCTCTCCAGCCTTTTTAATGAAATTTATAGTCAGATAACTCCGTTTACACACTAATAGAGACTGGTTTATTTTTGGAATCTGCACTTGGAGGTATTTCCTTGCATTATTCTTTTTGGGTGAAATGCATTGCTAAAATTCCATTATGCTGTGATTAGCTAACAAAAATGGACTTATGGAAAAAGTACATGTATTTTTATTTGATTATTTGACAGCTGTTTTACTTTCAGGGGGGCACATTCAGGGGCGGACTGGGGTTAAAAAATGGCCCAGGACTTTTCTGGTCACACCAGTCCTTCTGCAGTGTGTCAGGCCTGGAATGCATGCCCCCCAATAACAGGCAGTGTGCAGAACCCCACCTACATAGACTGAGTGGCAGAATCCCCCCATAACAGGCTGAATGGCAGAATCCCCCATAAAATGCTGGGTGGCAGAATCCCCCCATTACATGCTGAGTGGAATAATCTCCCCCACAACAGGCTGTGAGGCAGAACCCTCCCCTAACAGGCTGACTGGCAGAATTCCCCATAACAGGCTGTGAGGCAAAACACCCCCATAACAGGCTGTGGGGCAGAACCCCCCCCCCCCATACCCCATAACATGCTGTGAGACAGAACCCCCATAAGATGCTGACTGGCAGAATACCCCCATAACATGCTGCGAGGCAGAATCCCCCCATACCAGGTTTTGAGGCCAGAACCCCCCATAACATACTGTGGGGAAGAACCCCCATAACATGTTGTGAGGCATGTTGGATCCCAGGAATGGCACAACTGGATACACATTCAGTATGAAAAAAGCTGCACTACATTAAGCCCATGTTTGTGGTTAATTAAAAACAGTGGATAAGAAATGGTAAAATAGAATTTAATTATAGCTCAGAATTCTAACTCTGAGTTGCCCTTTAGTCAGGGGGCATAACATACATTTGGGGAAAAACAGGAAACTGCTGGGATTTGTTGGGAGCTGCAGGGAACATTGTATAAAGCAGAGGTTTTATAAGAGGAAGATAGAGGGACATACTGGAAAACCATAGCCCACACACTACGGGAGACAGTGAAGTGGCAAATATTGCACAGGATGATATACTGCCTCGGGGGGCAAGCATTTTGGTCGCCTGGAAAGGACCCTGTCAGGAAGAAGCCCGGGGGGGGGGGGGGTGCCTTGGTGTGGATCTAACAGTAAAGGAGCCCACCACTGTGGGGGTGGATGAGGCTGAGAAAAGTTCCTGAACTCCGGTAAGGTGCAGCTGCCCCTGTGTAGTGGAGAAACTCCCTTTAGCACTCGTTACCCTGTGCAATTCTGTGACTAATTTACTGTAAGTTACTGTGAGATATTGCTCATCACAAAGCGGGGTAGACGGACCACCAGAGCAACGTTTCCTGGAAACTGTGATTTGTGACATTGCCTGAGAATAAGGGGTTTATTCATCAAGGGGTAGCGGCAGCTAGTAACTCGTAGCGGCAGGCAGCGTCTGGTGAACGGTGGGTGATGTATGCAAAATCACATTTATGAAGGCGATTCTGGTGAGCAACTCTAACAGCGCCATGTAGCGTACAATTCATCATTACAAGCAGCTCAGCGTATAGGGCCGGAGCTCTGGCTTCCAGAGCTCCTGGTATTACACGTCGCTACCTGTCGCTCTCCCATACATTTCAATGGAAGTTCCTTTACTTCTGTTTAAACAGGGGTTTTTTTGTTTTTTTTTTCTCTCAAATAATTGTGTCACTTCTTCTGGCCTAGAAAGAGTCATTTTTGAAAACTTTTTATATTTTTTATATTTTTATGCAGAATTGTCATTACAGGTCTGGCATTAAAGTATTAATGTCACAATGTTAGAACAATGTAATTCCCGTGTTTTCGCTTTGTTACTGGTGGATATGTGTTCAAAAACAGACTTTAATCACACAGAGTCTGCCGCTCTGTGCTATAGCGACCAGATCACATTCATCAGTGCCGGCCAGGTTACTACAGGGAATGAGATGCTCTTTAACAGCGCCCGATAGCCAATCACAGCGTATACTAGCGGTCGCTCTTAGCACCTCTGTATAGACGCTCATCTTCCAACAGCTAGCGCTAGTAATGAATCAGCTTGTAAGTTGATACCGCGACTTTGCTTTCTGGAAGTTACAGCCCTAAACTGTGAATGTGCTACCTGTTGCACTGCAATGTCAAGTCAATAAAGTGGAACTACCTTGTTTAAGCTGCAATTGGGCTGTGTGTGGATTTATTGGCCAATCGTGACATTTGCTGTTTAACTCCTATTTTAGACTCCACAAGAATCTTAAGAGAGTCTTGGTTGAGAACAATATGCTCACAGAAACTCCAATTCGTACAGGATGAGGCCTACGTTTTTTGGTAAACTGATTTGAAACATGCAACTGTTGGTATGCATGACTGAGTCGGGGGGGGGGGGCATTCTACTCTTTCCACTATCCATACCCCGTGCACCCAAACCTCTCCATTCTTATTGCTTCCCGCAATATTTTAAATAAAGGCTCAAACACATATTTTGGCTTGGGATGATATATATTAAATACATATGGGCCACAGTTAGAAATACAACCAAACCTCAGCAGAAACCATACCAAATAGACATCCCCGCTATCCCTTCAGCGGGCGCGTGCCTGCGACAGGGACTTGTAAATGGCCGGTATGCGCACGCTCCCTGTTAGAGGGTAGTGGGGATGCGGCCGCCAGTGTGCTCAGATCCACTCACATTAGACGAGCTCCTGGACGCAGGGGCTCAAGCGGATTCAAGCGCACTGATTGGACGAGCGGCCATGCACGCCCCGTAGGACTGGGAAGAGGTGAGTTTGTTTGGGTGACCTGGGGGCTGGGGGGTTTCACAAGAACCAAAACCCAGGATAGTCAAAATCCTGGGTTTTGGTCCACTTTAAAAATAAATACAGCTTTGTTACATTTACAATAAATAACTATCTCTATACATACACACATACTGTATGCCCATAACATTTATATATTGTGCAATAACATTTATATATTGTCCATACTCTGCTGCCATCTAATGGAGAAAAGGTTTTAAGCCATAGATAAACGTAAGCATAAGTGAATTTTACTGTTATCAAAATAGTAAAAAGTTGAATAAGCATGCCAACACATGTAAGACATGTGATGTGCGCTCATTGTATCAGTATATATCCTTCATATTTGCACATACAGTTTGCTTTATATTCACAAGCTTTATAAATCATGCAAGCTTTATAGGACTGTGTTATGAAATAGGCGGATACCTTCCTCCAAATTTCATTCTCAGTGATTGTTACTATTTGGGACCCAAATCTTCAATCTTTAGTCCTTAGCTAACCCTCTTCTAGGTCTATAGTCTATATCTATAGCTGTAACAAAATGCCCTCACTAATGTGGAAATCTTATTCAACCACAAAATTCCATCCACAGAGTAGAAGCAACAACATTTTATCTTCGCTGTGCCATCAACCACTAGAATTTCAATTGTGTCCCACCACCTAATAAACTGTGTACCATCTTGTTTCTTCAAACACATCAGACTGATGTTTCCTTGGATGGATCAGACTCCCATCAATTCCACGTCAATAACAACACTTTCCTCCAATCAGGGGCATAACTATAGGGGGCCCCATCATTGTTCCTCCTCCATCTTATTGATAATATTTGAGCTCACTTGGCATCATTTAGAAAAAGGAAGCACTATTTGTCTCCACAGTTTCAGTCTTTAGCTCTCTAGCTGCATAAAAGACAGACAATGCTTGCTTTATGAGCCTTAAAAGGAGCCTATTTATTATTAGCAACAGGGCCCCATCTTATGGGCAGGCTGATTCATTACTAGTGCCAGGTATCGGCAGATGAGCGTCTGTACAGAGGCGCTAAGAGCAACCACTAGTATACGCTGTGATCGGCTCATTCTCTGTAGTAACCTGGCCGGCATTGATGAATGAGATGTATGTTGGGCGCTCTAACACCAGTACAGCGTTGCAGGGAGCGAAAGGTAGCGCCAGCTCATTGCGATCGACTCTCATCGACTCACACCATATTCAACAAAAAAAAACACACACAGCGTTAATGCTCTGAATCTGGTCGCTATAGCATAGAGCGGCAGATGCTGTGTGATTAAAGTCTGTTTTTGAACACATATCCACCAGTAACAATGAAAAAACACATGGAATGACATTGTTGTAACATTGTGACATTAATACTTTAATGTCAGACCTGTAATGACAATTCTGGATTAAATAAAAATAATCAAAAAAGTTTTCAAAATGACTCTTGCTAGGCCAGGAGAGGTGACACAGTTATTTGATTAATTTTAAATACTGTTTAAACAGTAGAAAAGGAACTTCCACTGAAATGTATGGGAGAGCAACAGGTAGCGACAGGTAATACCTGGTGTTCTGGAAGCCAGAGCTCCGGCGCTATACGCTGAGCTGCCTGTAATCATGAATCGTATGCTACATGGCGCTGTTAGAGTCGCTCACCAGAATCGCTTTCATACATGTGGTATTGCGTACAGCGCCCAGCGTTCAGCAGACGCTGCCTGACCCTACAAAGCACTACCTGGCGCTAGAGCTTCATAAATAAACCCCTCAGTAGACCTGGGGTCTGAATTCCAGCTAATCTAAATAACAGGATTAGATAGGAAACCCATCGCCATCCAGATTTTTAGCTGCATTTGGGAAGTTTTGAAAAAATACATTTTAAGGTCTTGCTTGTTGTTTCTAAATCGAGTTCTTGTTGCTTCTTCATCTACCAAATCTGTTAAAATTCCCATTTTAATTTTAGCTAGCTTTGAATCTGTGTCATAATGCGCATGTTGTTGTCTGCTTGCATGGAAAAGCAGCATTTGTTTTTCTTTTGCTTATTGCAAACTCAGGAAAGGGAGCTTGTTAGAGATGCCCCAAACAGCACTAAAATATAGTCATTGCTTGAAATTAGCCCCCAGATACTTTTCAAATGTCAACAGGAGGCTAACAAATCAGAACAAAAGCCTGAAAACTTCCTTTTCTGTTTTTAGCAATTTTCCTGTAGGAGATCACACACCCGGCATAAACACAAAGTTTTGAAATGTTTATGAAGCATGATATCCCAAAAATTGATTTATGTCAGCAGTAAAATAACACAAAATTCTGTACAGAATTGCATGAGATGATGCTTTATGAGCACATGCAAAAATGGTTAAAAAATATCTTCAAATGGATTTTCCCACCATGCCGGCATTTGTTTAAAAAGCAAACACTTACCTGCATGGTCAGAGCGTGGAGGCCGGCGCCGCTCTCAGACGCCCTCTGATGACGCGCCCTCTGATGACGCGTCCTCTGATGACAGCCTCCACGCTCCGGCGCCGCTCTCAGCTGTCATCAGAGGACGCGTCATCAGAGGGCGCGTCATCAGAGGGCGCCTGACAGCGCAGCCGGCCTGCCCGCTCCCACCATGCCGGCATTTTTTTTTTTCAGATGAGCGTTTCGTGAAAGTTCGATTCGGCCGATCCCGAATTTCTTGGGGAAATTCGGCGAATCGCCCGAATCGAACTTTTAAGAAGTTCGCTCATCTCTATCAGATATAGTATAGATTTTCTTATTTTTGTTTTTTTTGTTATGTGCAGTTGTACTGTATTACAAATTATTTTTTATCTATCTATCTATCTATCTATCTATCTATCTATCTATCTATCTATCTTTATTATTTACATACCATAAGCTTTCTTATGCTGTCTGGGTAATTTTGTCTGCGCTCATTTAAACACAGCTTTCTTTGTCATAACCATGATACCTGTCCTTCATATCCCTGTATTTCAGAAGATGAGTTTGTTTAAAGTGGACCAACACCCAGGATTTTGACTATCCTGGGCTCTGGTCCACTTCCGTGGGGCACCCCGATCGGGGGTGCCCGCTGTGTGAAACCCCCCAGAAAGCCCCGAAACCTCACCTCACCCCGCTCCCACGTGACCGCTGCAGCCAATCCCAAGCAGAGTGCGTCCGCCGCCGCCTCCCGCGCGTCTCTCTTACAGGGAGCGCACCCACGCCGGCCGTTTGTGCATGGCCGGCGCGGGAGCGCGCCCTGCTAGAGGGACGCGCGGGAGGGGGGTTTCACCCCACGGGACATCCCGATTTCGGATGCCCCGTGGGGAGGGATCTGATCGGCCCGGGAATCTTCTAGATCGGAATGCCCCACTGTGTGATGGCCAGATGGCCCTATCTCACTCACCCCTCCTTGGTAAAGGGATAGGGGAGATGAGACCGCTGTTTGCGCATGCGCAGTTTGACCTGGAAACAAGGTAAGCTTATGGGGCAACCTGGAGTGAATAGATCGGCCCGAGAATCTTACAGATTCCTGGGCCGATCAGCGTGGGTTTTGGTCCACTTTAAGGGGACCCATCGGAAGCATAACCACTTAGAAATACCTGAAATTGAGAAGATGTACTCACCACTGCACTGTGACACTCTGGATTGCTCCCTCCACGAATAGTTACTTTTGCCTATTTTTACTGCTCCTGTTTCACTCTAATCCCAGATAATGGCGCCCGTTTTAGCTGTAAAACTAACAGCCGCCTCATCCATTGGCATCCTGTGTGTTGCTGTGATGCCCAGCGGGACACCAGACTTCTGTAAGCAGACAACCCCCAATCTCCACCGCCGCTTCTGCCTATAGTCAAGCCCCCGTTTGCCAGGACGCTAGGAACGCCTCACCGTACACGGCTGCCCCCAGGCCTTAATAGGCGCAAAGGATGTCTGCTTACGGTGAAGGCCGATAAACCACGAGGGTATCCCTAAGCCGAGGTCGTTCACAAGTAGTCAGTCCGGAAGGTGCGTCAGAGTACAGGGATAAGACAGGTGCGTAGTCAGGGGAAGCCAAAGGGTCAAGCCGGGAGGTCAGAGATCGCAGGGTATCCAAAGGGGCAGGCAGGTTCGAGGTCAGACAAAGCAAAGGTCGGTACAGGCAGCGGAAGGGGATGGTCGATCAAGCTGGGTTGGAAACAGATGATAACTAACGGAATCACACCCTAATCACAAGCGACTATAACGGGCACTGAGCACTGGGCTGATCCCGTATTTATTGGAGACCTGACCAATGGCAACCCGGGAATGAGTGTGTGTGGTGATTGGTGCAATTGGACTTCCCCAAGGCTGGTCAGCCTTGGCAGCAAGGCTGACCAGCCCCTAATTCCCGTCAGGTGTGGAGTGTGCCACTCGCAGCACCTCCTGGGGGAGAAATTGACAGACTGCGGGTTCGCACAGCTAGAGAGGGGCGGGGGAGGCTGCCAGAGTGGCATGCCGCGCTCCCTGTCATCCAGGAGTGGCGGCCACGGTCAGCAGCAGGAGCGCCGCGCCACCCAGCAGACGCTCACCGCGTGCCCACAGGTAAGTTTCTTACATTACCCCCCCTGAGGAGGGGCCCCAGGACCCGCCACCCTGGGTTTAAGAGGATTTTCTTTATGAAATTTTCTGATCAAATGGTCCGCAGGCAAATCTCTAGCTGGAACCCAACTCCTCTCTTCTGGACCATACCCTTTCCGACTAAATATTGCAAGGAATTCCGGAGAAAATGGGAATCCAAAAGAAAATGGAAATCCAAAATTCAGGCCACTTCGAATTCTGGCTGGCCACCAACTAGGATGGAAGAAGGAGAGGAATCCTCCTCCACTCCCCTGGCGAGCTTAAGGAGGGAAACATGAAAGGAATTACAAATTCTCAAGGATGGTGGAAATTTGAGTCTGTTGGTTAATTTTCAGTAAAATGCAAATAGGGCCAATATATTGTGGTCCCAATTTTACAGAGAGTTGGCGTAACGCCAAATTTTTGGTAGAGAGCCAGACCAAATCCCCCACTTTATAGTCTAGATTATTGGATCGGTGACAATCTGCAAAGGTCTTCTGCTGATCTGATGCCTGGACCAAAAGCAGCTGAATCTTGGCCCATAAATCTGGCCACTGGGATAACCAATCTAATAAAGTGCCGAAAAAGTAAGATCTCTCCCAAATACACACCGAAAGGGCGATACCCTGGTGGAGGAGCTAACTGCATAATTGAAGGCAAATTCGGCAAATGGAAGAAATTTGGAACAATCTGACTGAATATCGGAAGTGAAACAACTGAGATATTGTTCTAATGACTGATTGGTCCTTTCTGTCTGCCCATAGGACTGGGGGTGAAAAGCCTAAGACAGAGAAACAGTGAAACCTAGCCGGGTGCAGAATGCCCTCCAGAAGCGTGACACAAATTAGACCCCCCTATCTGAAACGGTATCTAACGGTGTATCCCTGGGACTGTGGTAGATCAGTAATAAAGTCCATGGCCAAGTGTGCCCAAGGCTGTGAAGGAGTGGACAGGGGCACCAGTTGTCCGGCAGGGGTAGACCTAGGGGTTTTATTACGGGCACAAATCTTACAGGCCTGAATGAAAGCCTGGGTATCCTTCCTATAAGATGGCCACCAGAGTTGACGGGATAGGAGGGCCAAGGTCCTTTTAACCCCTGGATGACCCACCGTTTTGGAGTCATGAAACTGCTGAAGTACTTCCAGACGGTGGGACAAAGGCACAAAGAGGAGATGATCGGGTTTACCTGGAGGAGAGTCCGATTGAAACCGGCTTAGCTCAATCGATAGGTCAGGTTGGATGACGGCCATGACCTTATGCTGCGGAAGTATGGGTAGAATCTCCTCTACAGGGGCCTTATCAATTGTGAAACTTCTGGATAAGGCATCAGCCTTAATATTTTTAGTTCCTGGTTTATAAGTAATGGTGAAATTAAATAGGGAGAAGAAAAAAGACCATCGTGCCCTACGGGGGGTTGATCTTTTAGCCGACTCAATGTATTCTAAATTCTTGTGATCTGTGAACACTGTAATTGGGAACTGGGCCCCCTCAAACCAATGTCTCCATTCTTGAAAGGCTAATTTCACGGCCAGAAGTTCTCGGTTGCCGATATCATAGTTTCCGCTCATTAATTAAACTTTCTTGAAAAAAAGCACAGGGATGCAGGCATTCCGGGGACCCACTGTACTGGGAGAGGACCGCCCCTACACCAAGCTCAGAGGCACCTACTTCGACAATGAAGGCTCGGTGGATATCAGGATGGACCAACAGAGGTGCCGAACTAAAGGCAGATTTTAGGTCCTCAAAGGCCTGGATGGATCGGCCCGACCAAGTAGGAGTAAAGGCCCCCTTCTTAGTGAGGTCGGTGAGTGGGGCTACCTTGGTGGAAAAGTTTTTAATGAAACTCCTATAAAAATTGGCAAACCCAAAAAACCTCTGTAACCCTTTTAACTCTTTGGGTTGCTCCCATTGGAGGACTGCAGATACTTTGGCCTGATCCATCTTCAAACCAGTTTTGGAAACAATGTACCTCAAGAGAGGAACCTCAGAGACTTCAAACAAACACTTTTTGAGCTTGGCGTAGAGGCGGTTCTCCCTTAATTTTTGTAAAACCAATTGTACATGTTTCCTATGAAACACTTCACTGACAAAGTCCTGGAAGACTGGCGGAGCATTACATAGGCCAAATGAGATGACAAGGTATTCATAGTGCCCTTCCTGAGTATTGAATGCAGTCTTCCATTCGTCTCCCTGCCTGATTCTAATTAAATTGTAAGCCCCCCTTAGGTCAAGCATAGAAAAAACCTGGGTCCCAATGACTTGGTTAAAGAGTCCCTCTATTAAAGGAAGGGGATATTTATTTGTAACTGTTATTTTATTCAGGCCCCCTATAATCTATGCAAGGGCGCGAGCCACTATCTTTCTTTTCCACAAAGAAAAATCCGGCTCTCGCTGGTGAAGAGGATGCCCGAATAAAACCCTTCTGCAGATTCTCGGCTATGTATTCCTTCATGGCTTTACTCTCTGCTCGTGTCAAATTATAAATCTTCACCCTGGGCGGCATAGTTCCGGGTAGAAGATCTATAGGGCAGTCAAAAGGCCTATGAGGAGGGAGTTCATCAGTGGCTTTCTCAGAGAATACATCAGCAAAATCTGCATGGGGGTAGGGATTCCCTCAGCAGTCAAGTGGGTGGCACGTACAGGAAGCTCAAGACAAGGCTGGAAACATTGTGGACCCCACTTGATAACCTGCCCAGATACCCAGTCAATTTGGGGATTGTGTTTGGCCAGCCAGGGAAGTCCCAAAACCAAAGGGATAAGAGACATCTTCAGGAGGAGGAAACGTATTAGTTCAGCGTGACCCGCACCTACTCTAATAAACACAGGGGGAGTTCTGAACTGGATTACGCCTTTGACAAGGGGGGTATTATCGATGGCCTTGACTCTGATGGGCTTGGGTAAAGATTGCAACAGGATTTTCAAGGCTTGCTCCAGGCCCCAATCAGTGAAATTCCAAGCAGCCCCACAATCTAAAAGGGCGTCAACTGCCCTGGATTCCACATCATATTAACCTCAACAGGCAATTTGATCTGTGCGCAACCAAGCGGAAATACCTTGCAGCCTGGGTGGGTTTCCTCGACTCCACGTAGGCTCTGAAGTTTTCCGATGACTGTTTCCGATGACAGGATCGAACCAGATGACCGACTCCACCACAATAAAGGCATAGCCCTTCTGACCGACGCCTCCGTCTCTCAGCCTCGGAAAACTGCATAGGTTTATCAGAGGAAGAGGGGACTGAGGCATCAACCTTCATGCAGACTTCGGGATGGGACCCGTTTTCCAGGTATCTCTCTCGAATGCGTCGATCGATGCAGATGGCCAATTGCATTCCAAGGTGTTGGGTACTGGATGATTAACCATGACGTCTTTTATGATCTCTGACAAACCAAGCCGAAATTGCCCACACAATGCTGGGTCATTCCAGCGAGAATCCACTGCCCAGCATCGGAATTCGGAGCAATATTTCTCTGCCGGTCTTCGACCCTGTCTTAGGGAGCGTAGTTTGGCATCGGCAGTGGCCCCTATGTCCGGGTCGTTATACAGAATTTTCATGGCCTTGAAGAAATCATCGACAGATTGGCGAGCAGAATCTTGTGGTGAAAGTCCAAAAGCCCAGGATTCGGGATCCCCATGCAAAAGGGGGGAGAGAGATGATAAGTCCCACCCAATGCTTCTGGGAGCCGGAAGCATAGGGGCGAAGCTGAAAATAGAGCTTACAGGCATCCCGGAAATTGGCAAATTTACTCCGGTCCCCCAAAAACTTCTCTGGAAGGGGAATATCAGGCTCAGGCGATTAGGCGGCCGTTGCCCCCTGTGGCACAGGGGGTGCAGGAGCTGGACGGTTCTCTTGAGCCACCACTCGAAGTGCCAGGTGCTCCACGGCTGCGGTCAGGGCCTGCACCTGTTCCAAAATTTGGTCCATTTAGTGGCCCGTTATAATGTGATGCCCAAAGGGACACCAGCCTTCTGTAAGCAGACAACCCCCAATCTCCAACACCGCTTCTGCCTATAGTCAAGCCCCCGTTTGCCGGGACGCTAGGTATGCCTCACCGGACACGGTTGCCCCCAGGTCTTGATAGGTGCAAAGGATGTCTGCTTACGGTGAAGGCCGATGAAACACGAGGGTATCCCTAAGCCGAGGTCGTTCACAGGTAGTCAGTCCGGAAGGTGAGTCAGAGTACAGGGATGAGACAGACGCGTAGTCAGGGGTAGCCAAAGGGTCAAGCCGGGAAGTCAGAGAACGCAGGGTATCCAAAGGGGCAGGCAGGGTCCAAGGTCAGACAAAGCACAGGCAGCGGACGGGGATGGTCGATCAAGCCGGCTCGGAACCAGATAATAACTAACGGAATCACAGCCTAATCACAAGGGCACTGGGCTGATCCCGTATTTATTGAGGACCTGACCAATGGCGACCCGGGAATGAGTGTGTGTGGTGATTGGTGCAATTACAATACTTGTGATTGATTGGACTTCCCAGGGACTCCCATCAGGTGTGGAGGACGCTGCGCCGCCTGCCACTCGCAGCGCAGCGCCTCCTGGTGGAGAAACTGACAAACTGCGGGGCCTGCGCGCGCTCGCACAGCTAGAGAGGGGCGGGGAGGCTGCCAGAGCGGCGCATTGCACTCCCCGTCATCCAGGAGCGGCAGCCACGCTCAGCAGCAAGAGCGCCGCGCCACCCAGCAGACGCTCGCCGTGGGCCCACAGGTGAGTTTCTTACAGAGGCAATGATGTCATTGCCACACACTTATGCAATGACTAATCACCTGCAATCCTACAGAGAGCAAAAAATCAGTGTTCCAGGGGGGGGCGTGGCTTGGCGATGGCCGTGTAGGGATGCTAGGAAGAGAGCTCCAGCCGGATAACGTGGAAAAAGCCCGATTAACACTGTTTTAAGCAGCCTGACTTACCTGCAATGATGTCCAGGAGGAGAAGGAACAAGGGACCATCAGTGGGACGCAGACCTGGCCCCATCACTGCCTATTTCCAGGCTGAAGAGCGCAGAGGTAGGGGGGCGCAATATGGCGCCCGCCTCGCCTCAGAAGAGATCCCAGGTGGCAGAGAGCTGGGGCCGAGTGGAGGAGGCGGAGAGCATGGGCTGCCAGGAAGCGGAGAGCGGACGAGCCCCAGCACCAGCCAGCATGGCCACGGAAGTGGAGGAGAGGCCGTGCTCGTCGACCGGAGCGGGCGCGCAGCGGAGCGGGTCGGTGTGGCGGGAGCCGGAGGAGGCTGACACGGAGGAGACGCGGGGAGGGAAGCAAGCACCCGCCTCCCCGCCCGAACAACCGCATCCTCTGCAGAGATCGCTCCTGCGGTATGACACCTCTGGGCCCGGCGAGGGAGGTGAGAGAAGCTGCGGCGGCCCGGAGGCAGTGCTTCGCCGCAGCATGAGAGGAGGAGGAGGCGGATCGCCGCCGCTGAGGCAAGCTGGGTCCCTCGGCGTCCCTAGAGAGGGGGAAATGGAGGAGCGAGCGGTCCCCCCCGGGAAACTGACACAGAAACAAGTCCAAAAGGGGGGGGATCGGGCATGTGACCCCTTCCTCACACCAATCCATCAGTGGTGCAGGATCGCAGCTCCCCCAGCCCCAGATACAGGAGGGTCTTGCGGATGGGGGGGGGGAGAGAGGGAGCCCAGAAGACACAGCAGTGTGCAAGGTGGGAGACCCTGGGCCCACCCCCAATAACAGGATGTGTCCCCTCTCCCCACGGCTCCCACAGATGGATCTCACCCAGGCAGGCCCTTTTGAGAGAGGGATAATGAGGGATGTGGATCGATCGCCCTCTCCCCGAAGAGATGGGGGGGGCATGGAAGTGAATCCCCCCGGAACAGCATCACCCTGTTTTGCTTCAACCCCCCAGATACAGCAGAGGGGCGCACAGGGCGACCGGGACTCGCTTGCAGGGTTCTCAGACTCTCCATGTTGGTCATAGAGTTCCTCGGATATGGAATTGTCCAACAGAAACAGGATTCCTCTAATCGATTAAGATCAGCACAGCATCAAGGCCCTTATTTCGTCGCTGCCCACTAGAAAGGACTTTGAGAATTTTATTAACAGGATGGAATCCACCTTCCGAAGAGAGAAGGATGAGGTATCAAGGACTGTGACAGAAGTAGGCAACAGAGTCACATTGGTAGAACAGGCCCAGGAGTCTGTTCATCACCGCATTGCCGCGCTAGAGAATTCCCACAGCGCCCTGGAGAGGGCCCATATTGAGTCCTCACAGCAGATAGCGAGCTTATTGCTTCATCAAGATGATATGGAAAATCGGGGGAGCAGAAATAACATACGGATAAGAGGGCTCCCGGAGGCTCCTGAGTTTTCCAACCTCTCAGACACTGTTGCGCAAATCTTCAATCAAGTCCTGGACCGACCATTGGGAGACGCGATGGAGCTGGATAGGGTCCACAGAGCCCCGGGCCCTAAAAACCCTGACTGGCGCAGGCCGAGAGACATTATCTGTCGTGTGCACTTTTACAAATTTTACAAAGCCATCATGCGCCAAGCATGGTAAAAAAAAAAACATTACGTTCAAAGGAGCGCAGATCATCTTGTTACCTGACTTAGCGCGTCGCACACTTCAGATGAGGAAAATCATGAAGCCGCTGTTGGAGAGTGCCAGGAACGTCGGTGCTACCCACAGGTGGGGACATCCTTTTCACCTAATCCTTCAGCTGCGAGACCGGAGCTTCGTCCTTCACCGACACTCGCAGCTTAGGGAGGCCTTCGAGTTCTTGGGCTCCCCAGTTGTGGAGTTGGAGAACTGGCTGTCTCCGTCGTTGTGCCCACCCTGGGCCCCGGAGCTGGACGGTCATCGAACGAACCCCGGCCCAGGAGGGTCAGAGGGGCTGGGCCGCGGGCACCCAATGCAGCTAACAACAATGTCTGGGAATGAGATCGGAAGCTCCTAGTCCATCGTCTGTTGGTGTGTTCCCAACATAGCCCAAGTGTTTCCCTTGTTCCACTCATCCAGGACTTGTCCTTTACTGCATAATGTGTTTTCTGACTTTCTGGAATGTTTTTGCTCTTTCTTCTCCTTCGCATGGCCCGGCTGACTTTTCATTCCCCTATGCCAGCCCTCTTCGGGCCTACGAGCCGTGGACTGTTGGGCAAACCCCCTGGAAAGACGAAGAGGAGTCGTTATGTACCGTCTCTCGTTTCTACATCGGATGAGGTTGGGAAGCCTGATGTTTATACGATCCCCTTGAGAGATGCTCAGGACGAAGCAGCACTAATGGGTGTGTCGGATATTTCGGAGTCCACCTGAGATTCTGCTGGACCACCTGCGCTCCGGCCTGGGCAGTTCTCACTGGTTCTTGCCTTCCACTTCCCCCCACTTAAGTGATCCTCTGCCTTCCTCAGGAAATACCTGAAGAAGCTTTAGGAGATCCAGCGCATTAGTGCGCCAGGCGTGTTGGTTATTTTACTTACTGTGTCTAGTAGATTTTAGTTAGAATAGCTATTGTTGTGACATAGTAAGTTGTGTTCTTCTTATTGGTTGTTCCCTTTTTTTTTCCTGTTGCTGTCCTCTGCTCTTTACCCCTCCCTTCTCCTTTATACTCCTTACAGAGGTCCCTGACCCTCCCCCCTCTTAATCTCCACTTAACTGCCTCTAATCCTTCTCATCGCCTTGGGTAACATAAGGTAAGGATGGCAAATTTAACTGTTTGCTCATTTAACGTGAAGGGTTTCAATGCCCTTGAGAAGAGATCTAAAATATTATACGACCTCCATAAATGTGGTGCCAAACTTATATTATTGCAGGAAATGCATTTTAGAGAGGGTCGAGTTCCTAACATTAGAGATCGTCACTTCTCTTCTTGGGTGCATGCCCCCAACCCTGATGCCAAATCAAAGGGGGTTTCTGTAGCTATCCACAGATCTTTACCCCACAAGGTCTTAGACTCCAAGATCGACCCCAATGGCAGATACATTTTTCTGAAACTATCGATCTGCACAAAGATCTATACTGTTGCGAATTTATACAGCCCCAACAAGGACCAGTCCCATTTCTGCCTCACTGTTTTAACCCTTTAAACGCCAGCCACGTAAATTTTACGTGGCTGCCTCTCCAACAGTTAAACGCCAGCCACGTAAAATTTACGTGCCTGACTTTCCCCAGAAATAAAAAAAAAAGTAAAAATAAAAGACACTTACCTGACCCCTCCGGTCGGGTCTCCTCTTCAGCCAGAAGGGCTCCGATCGCCCATCGGGGCTCCTCCGGCTGCAGGGGAGGGCCCGGAACAGGGTGCCCCCCCCCGTTTCAGCAGCCGCCCGGTTTCCTATAAAAAAAAAAACAAAAAAAAAAAAACAGTCACCTACCTTTGTCCCCGCCGGCTCCCGCAGGCTCTCCTCTTCACGGGGGGGGGGGGCTCCGATCCCCCCCCCCGCTCTTCTGTCTTCTGGAGGGGGCATAACAGCCCTCCTCCCTTGCTGTCTTCCGATGGCGGCCGCCATCTTGGTGACGTCACGGGGCGGGGCCAGATGACGTCACCGCCGGGTGTCATCGGGGCACCCGGCAGTTCATCTCTCAGATGCCGGTGACGGCTGGGCAGGGAATGAGGGAGGTAGGCGATCCTCCGATCGCCTGCCTCCCCCCTTCTCTGCCCAGCCGTCACTGACAGCAGATCGCCGCGGGACACAGAAGATGAAGATCGGAGGTGAGTAAAGTAAAAGTTTTTTTTTTTTTTTAATAAAGTTATTTTCAACAACGTGTCTTGTCTTTTTTTTTTACCTTTTAACCCTTTGTGAACTGGTAAGGGGTCCATGTGACCCCTATACCAGTTCACAGGGCTCGGGGGTCTGGCAAGTCACCTGCGCTAGCGGGTGGCTTGCCATTAACCCCTGGCACCCCCATTACCTGCCTCCCCAAAGGCCAGGGGGGGGCAGAAGAGCCCGGGCCCACATAGGCTATGTGGGCTCGTAGGCTGCAGGGTGGGGGGGGCACAAAAGCTGCCCCCCCCACTCTGTGCCTACAAGCCCCCATAGCTGGTCCCGGGCTGGTTACTGTGGGTAAGGGGGACCCCACGTCAATTTTTTTTTTGATTTTTAAGGGTTTTTAACCCTTAAAAATCAAAAAAAATGGGGTCCGCTCCCCCTGGGAGGGGGGACCCTATGTCATTTTTTTTTTTGATTAGCCCTTTGTGTTCTGTCATCCAGCAGCTATAAAAGGCTTCTAGCAAGTGAGCAGAAGCCAGTGATCGCCGAGGGACAGAGTGCTCCAGGATGGATGGGAGGTGAGTACAGTGTAAAAAAAAAAAAAAAATTAATAAAATATTTTTTCTCTTTTGTGTGTCTGTGTCATTTTTTACTTTTAACCTCTTGTGAACTGGTAAGGGGTCCATGACCCCTATACCAGTTCACAAGGCTGGGGGGATGGCAAGCCACCTGCGCTAGCGGGTGGCTTGCCATTAACCCCCGGCACCCCCATTACCTGCCTCCCCAAAGGCCAGGGGGGGGCAGAAGAGCCCGGGCCCACATAGGCTATGTGGGCTCGTAGGCTGCAGGGTGGGGGGCCACAAAAGCTGGCCCCCCCACTCTGTGCCTACAAGCCCCCATAGCTGGTCCCGGGCTGGTTACTGTGGGTAAGGGGGACCCCACGTCAATTTTTTTTTTGATTTTTAAGGGTTTTTAACCCTTAAAAATAAAAAAAAAAATGGGGTCCGCCCCCCCTGGGAGGGGGGACCCTATGTCATTTTTTTTTTTGATTAACCCTTTGTGTTCTGTCATCCAGCAGCTATAAAAGGCTTCTAGCAAGTGAGCAGAAGCCAGTGATCGCCGAGGGACAGAGTGCTCCAGGATGGATGGGAGGTGAGTACAGTGTAAAAAAAAAAAAAAAAATTAATAAAATATTTTTTCTCTTTTGTGTGTCTGTGTCATTTTTTACTTTTAACCTCTTGTGAACTGGTAAGGGGTCCATGACCCCTATACCAGTTCACAAGGCTGGGGGGATGGCAAGCCACCTGCGCTAGCGGGTGGCTTGCCATTAACCCCCGGCACCCCCATTACCTGCCTCCCCAAAGGCCAGGGGGGGGCAGAAGAGCCCGGGCCCACATAGGCTATGTGGGCTCGTAGGCTGCAGGGTGGGGGGGCCACAAAAGCTGGCCCCCCCACTCTGTGCCTACAAGCCCCCATAGCTGGTCCCGGGCTGGTTACTTCGGGTAAGGGGGACCCCACGTCAATTTGTTTTTTGATTTTTAAGGGTTTTTAACCCTTAAAAATAAAAAAAAAAATGGGGTCTCCCTCCCCTGGGAGGGGGGACCCTATGTCATTTTTTTTCTCGATTTAACCCTTTGTAGTGTGGATGGTTTTTGTGTTTTTTTTTTGTGAATGTTATAAAATACTTGTTTCAGTTAGGGGGGGGCCTCCTGGGCAGGAACGGGGGGCTACCGATAAATATGTGGTACCGTTCTAATCGGTAGAAATGGGGCTTTCACATGCAATATGATTTTCCTTAATAAAATACATTTTTTATTTAAAATAAAGGAGTCAATTTTCTAAAAAAAAAATTTTATTTATTTTTTTTTTCACTTAATATTGTAAAAAAAAAAAAAAAAAAAATTACAAACAAGACATTTCATGTTAAAGTCTAAACTCTGCTGCAAAAAAAAAATATATAATTTTTCTGAAAGTTCCAGCAAAAATGGCGCAAAACATGTCGCAAAACATGACGCAAAATGGGGAAAAATGGCCTGTCAACAGAGGGTGACAAAATCTCAAGTAGGCTGGCAATTAAAAGGGTTAATAGTACCTATGCATGTTGGGTATTGTTCTGTTCGGGGGACCTTGCGCTTTCAGACTTAGCTTGTTTTTTCTGGTTTGCATATTTATATTTTAGGAAAAGGTGTTTTTTATTCAGCTTTTTTATAATTTTTTTAGGGAAACCCTGCGCAACCAAAGAATTCTTTGAGGAATTAATTCCAGAAAGATGAGCCCACTACAACAAGCTGGGTACCCTTAGAAAGCTTAACGTGTGTACTTTCAGGGAATATATGGTTTATGGGGGATATACCAAATGTAAAGGGTTGTTTTGGTTGAAAAATCGCAAGGTGCGCACTTTGTCTGCAGAGCTGAAATTTTCAAGTAAAATTACCGTTATGCGCATGCTTTACTTTGGGGTGTTTGGCAACTCTTCCCTTGACAGAACCTATGCATGTTGGGTATCGTTCTGTTCGGGAGATGTTGCTTTTTCAGATTAAACTTGATTTTTCTTGTTTGTATATAGTTTTTTTAGGAAAATGTGGCTTTGATTCTGCTTTGTTATCCTTTTTTTAGGGAAACTCTTTGCAACCAAAGATTACGTTGAGGGATTACTTCCAGAAAACTATGGCCACATCCACAAGCCTGGTACGCCTAGAAAGCCTGAGGTGTGTACTTCCAGAGAATATATAGTTTGTTGGGGGTATTTTAAATGTAAAGGGTTGTTTTTCTGGAAAAACCGCAAGGTGCGCATATTGCATAGCATAGTTGTATTTTATCTGAAAATCTCCTAAAGCGCTGTTTCAGTTTGGGGGAGTCTCCTGGGCAGGAAAGGGTGTCTACCTATACATATGTGGTACCGCTGTAACCGGGAGAAATTGGGATTTCACACGCAATAAGATTTTATTGACAAACTTACATTTTTTATTCCAAAAAAAACTACAATATGTAAAAATTTTTTTTTTTTTTTTTTTTTTGCACATATTTCACCCAAAAATATTAAGAATACACCTAACAAATGACAAACAAGACATTTCATGTTAAAGCCCAGACTCTGCTTAAAAAAACAATATATCATTTTCCTGGGAAATCCCTGGAAATCCCCTCAAAAATCACAGTTGAACAAGGGGAGCGCAAAATAGTGCAAAATGGTCTGGCAACAAAGGGTGACAAAATCTCAAGGTAGGCTGGCGGTTAAAGGGTTAAAACAGTTGTCTGATTTTGCGGAAGGGATAGTCATATTGGGAGGGGACTTGAATATGCCATTTAACCCACAAATTGATACCTCCTCCGGCAAATCCTCCATCCCTTTGTCGGGGCTCAAGAAGCTAAAGAGTATATTGTCAGACCTTCAGCTAATTGACGTGTGGAGAGCCCTGCACCCGGGTTCCAGAGACTACACGTTTTACTCCACTGCAAACAACTCCTATAGTCGTATAGACTATCTCCTATTAAGTCATCACACTATTGGGTTGATTCAAAGAAACATGTAACAGCTTGGATTTGGCTCACGATCATCCTATTTTTCACGTCCGCTCGTGCGTTCGTATGAACTTGCGAGTGATTCAATAAGCAAATACGTTTCTATCCTAAAAGATACGTCCGTTCGTATGATATCTCCCGAACTTGCCTCAGTCAGTTGGCAATCGTAAAAATCACGTTCATGTGCTCACCTGTTGCGGCGGCAGCCTGTTTTTTCGGCTGCTTCCATCGTCAACCTCTTCCAATTACTTGCGTTTGCCTCTGGCTTTCTGGCTTTTGGCCTCTTAGATTCGTGCGTTCGTATGTTTATAAGATCTTGCGCATGCGCACCCTCAACCAGAAACTTACCTAAACCTCTTAGCGCTTGCATCCAACTTCATTTCTCGGTCCCTCAAACTTACCTAAACCCCTTAGCGGCTGCATCCAACTTCATTTCTCGGTCCCTCAAACTTACCTAAACCTCTTAGCGCTTGCATCCAACTTCATTTCTCGGTCCCTCAAACTTACCTAAACCCCTTAGCGGCTGCATCCAACTTCATTTCTCGGTCCCTCAAACTTACCTAAACCTCTTAGCGCTTGCATCCAACTTCATTTCTCGGGCCCTCAAACTTACCTAAACCTCTTAGCGCCTGCATCCAACTTCCTTTCTCGGTCCCTAAAACGTAAGCAAATCACATAATGTACATATGTCTATATGTTTCTAAGCGTGTTGTTTCTGGTTTGTGTTATTTTTTGGGTGTGTGCATATTAGAAAAGACACATTTAGGAAGGCTTAAAATCTAATTTATTTTAATTATTTGCTTGGTTTTGTTAGAACTAATTTTCAAAACCTCTTTTTTTTTTTTGGTTGTTTTTTTTTAAACTTTTTTTTTTTTTTTTTGGCTCGGTAAAACACATATAAAATTTTTGTTTTTTTTGAACAGTAAAACACATATAATTTTTTTTGTTGTTTTGAACAGTAAAACACATCTAAATGTTTTTTTTTTTTTAACAGTAAAACACATTTTTTTTTTTTTTAAAGTTTTTTTTTAAAAAACATTTTTTTGTTTTTTAAAAATTCAAAAAAACCCTTTTTAAAATGGTAAAAACTTTAAAACAAAGTTAAACAAAGGAGCCAGGACCAAGGGCACTATTCATCATCCTCTTCTTCATCTGTTGGCCCCAACGTCGCCTGTATGGCCAGCAGCTCGGCCACCAACTCCTTCATTCTTTTTTTTTTGCCCGCCAATGTTTGGGGGATCATCCCTGTAACCAATAGAGAAAGAAACATAAATAGGAGTCCCAGACCGGTTTGTATGCTGGAAATAGATTTAGGGTTAATCAAATACATGTAAATGCATGACATCTGTCATTCTTCCAAGGGATACAGTTAATGCATTTCCCACAGGTAAGTGTTTAAACTCCTTAAACCGGACCTTCCACATTATTTAATGAAAACCAATAACTATTCACAAATGATTCTGCACCACCTCAAAGTTAATTAGGGTTTTTTTGGGATTACAGCGCCGCCATCTGGACTCTGAAGCATAACACTTAATGAGGAGTGGAGAGTTGGATAAAGTACAGGGGAGTAGGTTACAGTGGTGCGTTGGGAATCCCGAGCATAGCTGGGTTGAGGGAAAGGTCATCACTCACACAATGCATGGCAGCACCTTCCTTTTTTCAATCTGTATCCCATGCTGCCTGTAAATATTGCGCATTCCATATTCCCCAATATTGGTTTGGTTCAGTCTAATAACATGCATTAGATGGGTGAAGGGTGTTTTTCCATGTTTCTAATCTGTAGGTACAGTGTGATGGCTAATTCTTTGGTTCTTAATACAAGTTAGGGTCCTCTTTAAGCTAACGAAGTGCCCACATGAAAGTGTGAACTACACATTGGCTACGCCTTTAGTTATGTGTGTGTTATTAGCTAACCAAACATTAATATGAATAATGGCATGGAGACTTACCGAGTTGGTGGCCGACAGATGGCTGGTTGGGGCCAACAGGCTGCCCTTGGTCCTGGCTCTGCTGTGAAGAAGTCCCTGGAGAAACATGTGACATTTGGTTAGTACTTGTAGAGAGTCACTATTCCCAACATATCTGGCTCCCAGTCTGGCTGACATCACTCACCTTCCCCAGGATCGACTTCCAGCATCTCTGCTGCCTCCTCCTCCACTATTTCACCCGCACCAGAAGCTTCTACAAATACATAATAAAGGATAACTTCGTTTTTGGCCTGCCATGTATATCTTTGTGCCTATACATGAAGAGTGACATACCAGAGCCTTCCCCATGCCTGGCCAGGTATGACTCCACGCCCACGCGGTTTGGCCCCTCCTCTGTGGTAAGGTCCAGGGGCTGGTCTGAGGAGGCCACAGAGGAGGGGTAGGTCCGTCGCCCGGGAGATCCACCACCTTCACTCACAGATGCAGACTCATGCAGCACTGGTCGGCCTGTACGCCTCCGGGTGCGGCGAATTCTGAAATCCATTTCCAACACTACCAAAGAAAAGTCATTATAAATAAAGGCATAACTTATACATTTGTAACATATACCATGCAATTGCTTTGTACTTACTTGGGAAATGGATTCCAAAAAACCTCCGCACCCGGGGCATGTGCAGACGTTTCAGGTCCGACCAATGCTGCATTATCTGGGTGTGAGTGAAGGTGGTGCTAGTCACACGGTGTATCTCCGCGATGATCTCCCGGGCGATGTCCCTTTTCTCGCACACATTGGGCGCGAAGTCATACCGGCGCTGAAGCATGATCTGAAAAACATAATGGACACAGAGATTTTACTTTTACACACACACACATATGTGTTGCATCACAAGTTGAGAATTTCATGTCATTCACACACACATTTAGAGTGGCAGCCATTTTTGGGGAGTGCCTTAAAGAGGACGTTGACTGTGAATGAGAGTCTGGTCTTATGTTATATGTATCACACACCATGTACATACAGATAATAGCCAACATCCAGAATCAGCCCACCTGCATCTATGGCATGTTAGGATGGTTTAAACATCCAAGATGTAGGCTAATGCTTAGGCTTTTGGACCACGTGTGTGGCTTCCCGTTGTGTTTTTATGGCTTAGGAAAACAGTGTTCCTCAAACATCCGCATCAAGGTCCGAGACAGGCCAGGTTTGCCAGCTAGCCCCGCTACTCCACAGGTTAATTAACTGTTGCTAAGCCGGAGCAATTGGCCGAATTAGGACATCAGCATAGACAGGTGAAAACGTGGCCAGGCTCGGCCCTTGAGGATGAAGTGTGAGGAGCCAGTGATTAAACATTAAGAGACCCCAAACTAGTTCCAAACGCATCATTTACATTTAGGCCATCATTGACTATTAGATTAAAATGCACAGGCAGCCACTTACCAGCATGAGGATCTCTTCCTGTTGACGGGTGAAGATAGTGGGCGCCATCTTTATGCTTCTTCAAGGCAGCAGATAAGTGAAACCCCAGCGGTTTCCTGGTTCCGCTCGAACGTACGTTCGTACGAGCGCGTAGTCGTGCGCATAGGCGTCACACGCTGGGCTCATTATTTAAAGGTCCCTGCACCCAAAGCTCATTCTCTTTGAGCATTTGTGTAAGATGGCACCTAAAAAGCCTATGAGCAAGCGACCCCAGCAAAGCAAGACCGCGGAGGGCCCAACAACAAGGTCCCAGCAAGGTAGGAGAAAGCTGAGAGGCAAGACTACCACCTCGGCCCCACCAAGGGACCCTGGACCCTCTGGAACCCAAAAAAGGGGCCCAAAGCCACGTGCCCCTGCAGCCAAAAAGCAGCCAACTGCAGCACCCACCACCTCTGCCCCCAGAAGAGGCCGCACAAGGGAGCCCACACCGGCCATGGCTTCAAGTAGGGCAGTTCGGCAACCCAGGCCCCGCAGCAGGGCCCGAACCCCATCCAGGGCCAGAAGCCCATCCAGGGCCCGAAGCCCAGCCAGAGGCCGCCGAACCCCATCCAGGGCCAGAAGCCCAGCCAGAGGCCGCCGAACCCCATCCAGGGCCAGAAGCCCAGCCAGAGGCCGCCGAACCCCATCCAGGGCCAGAAGCCCAGCCAGAGGCCGCCGAACCCCATCCAGGGCCAGAAGCCCAGCCAGAGGCCGTCGAACCCCATCCAGGGACAGAAGCCCAGCCAGAGGCCGCCGAACCCCATCCAGGGCCAGAAGCCCAGCCAGAGGCCGCCGAACCCCATCCAGGGCCAGAAGCCCAGCCAGAGGCCGCCGAACCCCATCCAGGGCCAGAAGCCCAGCCAGAGGCCGCCGAACCCCATCCAGGGCCAGAAGCCCCTACAGGGCCCGCCGAACCCCATCCAGGGCCAGAAGCCCCTACAGGGCCCGCCGAACCCCATCCAGGGCCAGAAGCCCCTACAGGGCCCGAAGAACACCATCCAGGGCCAGAAGCCCCTACAGGGCCCGAAGAACACCATCCAGGGCCAGAAGCCCCCGACCTGGCACCAGCCGGGAACAGAGCCCCCGACCTGGCACCAGCCGGGAACATAGCCCCCCAAGAGGGCCCAGAATTGCAACCATGACCACATCTACACCTGGAAGTTCGGTGGCCAGCCACGCCAGAACACCCAGTCCCTTGGCCAGTCCAGTCCAGTCATTGGGAAGCCACCAATCCGGCCATTCCCCTACCCAGCCCCAGGCCATAATGTCACCACATGTGTCTGCACACATGGAGGAGCAGCCAAGCCAACCATCTGGCCGCACATTGCGCCGCGGCCAGTTGAGTGGGAGATTCTCCCATGACCAAAATATGGCATTGGCTAGTGGCCTTACATTATACTATGACGAGCTCTATGGGAGCAAATCAAAACACACCACAAAGCAGCGCAAGATGGAATTGTTTGAAACCATCCTCCGACAAGTAAATGCAGCGGGGGAAGAGAGGAAAGATGTGTCCCAAATTCAGAAGAAAATCTCTGATCTGAAGTATGCTGTACGGCAAAAAGAAATTAAAAGGCATAATTACAGGTAAATAAATGTTTTCTCTAAATATAATGTTTAGGATGTACTGTATGCACCTTTTCTGAGTACCAAACGATTTTCTCTTTTCAGCCTGAAAACTGGAGGTGGCTTGCCTTCTAAATTGGAGTTTACCCCTGCTGAGGAGATTGTGCTTGGACTTCTCCATCCGGTCGCGGTCGGTGGACATGCTGGTCTAAGGGACACAGACTCACCGACCCGTACCCACGGTGAGTACTCTTAAATCTGCATGTTTGCCTGTTTGATAAATAATCTACAGTTCACTAGTAACAAGATAACGGGATGCCCCTATGGTTTGCCTTGCTTGGCCTCGCACTACTGTGCCTGTTTGTGTCCTCTTTTGGTCCCTGTGAATCACACATTTAGGCCCACAGCCATTATGGCAAAGATCAAATTTCCAATTGGATTGTTAAAGTCATGAAGTTTCTCCAGAAAAGTGATATATTTTGAATCAATCACAACACACATTATGTATGGGTTGCCTTTTTGTTGTGTGAGTTGTGTTTGAGTTAACAATGTCATTAGCCACCCCCAAACATATCTGACCTAGAGCAGCGAGACTCAACTGGCGGCCCGGGGTCCCAATGCGGACCTTGGCACCAGATTCCAGGACCCTTGCCCAGACAGCCCTGCACTCAGTTACTTCTGTGTTGACGTGCTCAGAGCTGCCCCCTTGATCGGCGATGTAGTGGTTGTTCTCCTGCCCAATGTGATGGCTCCCTGAAACATAGCATTGCAATATGAAGTACTGCACAGGAAGTGGCATTGCAAGGTACACAGTAACTTGGTAAAACTTTCTCTTGGCACAATCGTGTCCCGCTGCCCCTGCTCTGGCCCATCTGCCACAGTCCCCCCATGCCCCCCCCCCACATAAGCCCCATACATTTGTTACAGATTTGCTCCATCCATCCCATCACCATCAATACGTTAACTCCCCCCTTTAGCCATCCAATCCCTGTCCCCTCAGCTCTGCCCCATCCAGCCCAGCAAGGGCAAGCAGCCTTTATTAGTTTGCACTTTGAAATCTCCAGCCCCTCCACCAGTGTGTTTATTTCTAACTAGACACCCCCTGCGTCAGCACCATGGCCAGACATTCACCTCTCACCACATACCTTTAAATGGGCCTTTCCAACAATTGTTTGAGTACCCCGGACCTAGCGAATGGTAGTCTAAATCCAAAAATGTGCGTTGAAAGTTGTATGCTGACTGGGTACACTTCCTGACTTAGAACTGAGGTCAGTTAGCAGTTTTCGCGAGCCATTGCACCTATCTAAACTTGCGTGTCTTTTAACAAATGTCCCCATTGCTCTAGAGTTGATTAATATTACAAATAGAGCTATATTTGATTACCTATCCCAAAAATGGTTATGTGTGTGTTTACGTGGTTTGTTTTTCTCTTCTTCAGCCCAGCATGATCCCTCAGCAAGGGTAAACTCACCCCCCAGTTTGGTTATGCCTACCAGGTCCGTACAGCATAGGAGCCCAGATCAGAGATTTCCGGTAAGTTAATTTAGTACCATAAATACTACCAAGTGCTTAAGAATGTGTTAAACTGTTGGAATCCCAAATTTGTACGCCAACTTACCCTTTTTTTTTTATATGTCCCTACAGACCCGCACACTCATGGAAGAGATCCAGGACATGGAGGAAGATGATGATGTCTCCATGCAGGGCACGTCGGATGACCTCCCCCTGGGTCCCAATTTGGAACTGCTCCATAATGTTTCTCTGGCCAATCCTCAGCAGCAGAGTGAATCTCCATCCATTGTGCATGCACATGGGGAGACTGACACTACAGTCCCCAGTGTTCACTCTGCTGCTGAGGATTTGCAAAGCAGGCCTGTTGCTGTTGAGGGGACGACACCACGCGGCAGGGCACGCCCAAGAGCCAGGGTAATTGTGCGGCGGACTCCATTACGCCGCCCCACAATTTCCCAGGGGAGGCAGAGTGCCCTGCTTCAATTATGGACCCAACAAAGGGACTCTTATGACGCACAGCTCGTAACAGAGCGTGAGCAAAGGCATGCCGACATGGTCAACATCCATACCAGTCTACAGGGCATCCTCGCGGAGTTGCGTACCCTCAACAGCAACGTGGTCAATGCAAGTAATGGCATCCAGTCAGCCATGGCTGAGATGACCAATATGCAGAGAAACATTGTGGAGCAGTTTCAAATTCACAATGCTGCCATGGCCCAGGCTAGGTCCCATTCACATGGACCTCCACCTGGACCTCCACCTGGGTATTATGGGCAGCCACCCTATTAAGCCATGGGTGTGTGGGACATCTTTTCTCTTAACCCCCACTGTATTTACTTGTCCTTTGAGGTTTCAAACAATCCATTTTGTGTTGCTCATGCAGGTTGTGTTTTGTATTTGCTCCCATATAGCTCCTTAGAGTAATGCTTAAGGCCACTAGCCAATGCCATAGGTCTATGTGGAGGGTATCTGGCCACTTATGGCTTTAAATATGGATTTGGTTGGTGCTCCTCCTGTTTGCAGACATGTTTGTGTGACATTATGGCCATGCCCAAATATCCCTGGGCACAGGCAATATTAATGACTGGACTAGGCTGGCCTTTGGACTGGGTGTCCTTGTTTGGTTGTGCCACTCACTTCCAGGTGTAGATGTGCTCGATGTTTTTTTTGTAATGTTATCCATTTGTAACCACAGATGTATGTGGAATGTTTTCTGTTAAGCACTATAATTTTTCCTTTTCTAAGTAAAAAAAAAATCTCACTTACAATACTTGTGGCGTTTTTAGTGGGAACACATTTTAAACAGCTTGGGCTAAACCAGATAATTTTTGTTTGAAGAGGTGTAACAATGCAAATCTAAAGCTAAGGAAACTACATGAAATACATTAGGCAACAATTAAGGTCTAAATGTTTTACTTTGAGGTAATGCCACATTACGGCAAAACAACATATTTAACAAAAAGGATAACACAGACACACAGAATGTTGAGACAGGGAAAAAAGTTAAGTAAAATGCTGCATGATCAGGTTGGCTCTAACAGATTGGCCAGACTCACTGGGGGGCCCCACAAAATTCTCGACTTCATCCTCGACGGCTGAAGAGGGCAGGCTGTCCACATAACGTGGGACACGTTCCAGGATGGCAAAATTGTGCAAAACAGCACATGCCATGATAATGTCGATCACTTTCTTGGGATCATATTGCAGGGCGCCCCCAGTATGGTCAAGGCAACGAAAACGTGTCTTCAGCAGCCCAAAGGCCCTCTCCACAACAGCCCGGGTCTTGCGATGCGCACGGTTGTACGCTTCCTGAGAGGCATCCTGGGGCCGCAGCACAGGCGTCATGAGCCAGGGTAGAAGTGGGTACCCGGAATCACCTTAAACAGAGAATTAAATGTAATCAAAATTAAAAAGGCAACACAACAAACACAAAAAAATTAACATATATCATAATGATGTAAGGTAAAGTGGCCCAAAAAAAAAACAGGGCACATTAGCCAAATAAATCTTTCCACTAATGTATTACCTAATTAAAAATGGCACTTCAATATACCAATTAATTAACAAACATCTGCACGCCCAAGGGTATTTGGAATTTAAATATATTTTTAGTTTTCAGACATGTTACAATTAGGATGCTGCTGAGGGGCTATCCACATTTATCTGGAAACTACAATGTATGCAGTTTAAGTCCACTTTGACATTTAAAGACCAATAGTACCAAAGGAGCCAAAGCTCAAAGATCCTTGGGTATAAACTCCAAACCAATATATTTAGGGACAAGGAACTTACAGACATCCTAACTAAAGGGAAAACATTCTGAAGGACAAAGCGAGGCAAGCATTTTTTTTGGAAGTTCATAATATATGACCCAAGAAAAAGGCTGTTTGAGGCTTATGTAAAGAATTCAAATACAAACATATCAACAAATACAAGATTAATGCAACATTTAATAACACACAAATAGGACACACTTACCAAGCAGCCATGCCCCCGAAAATTCACCTGCCTCAAATCTCCGAAACAACCCAGATCGCCTGAGGATATAGGAGTCGTGGGACGATCCTGGGTAGCCGGCAAGGACACTCATAAACCGCATGTCCGGACCAACCACGGCCTGGACATTAAGTGAGTGTCCCATTTTACGATTCCTTAAGGCAAAAACATACAAAAAGGGTAATTGATATTTGACCCAAAATAAAAAATTAACAACAAAACATGTCTGCACTCTATTGGGAAATACTAATGAAAAGCCTAGATAAAGCAGCTACACAAATGAGGGATAAACAAATATGCTGCCGCAAAGGAAAACAGGTTACATGACACGTTGGCCAACATAATAACCAATCTCAGTACCTATATATATACTCGTCGGCTGCCCTAGGTACGAGTGCCACATGTGTGCAGTCAATAGCACCAATAACGTTGGGCATGTCGGCCACATTATAAAACCCAAGCTTAATGGCGTTTCTGGCTGCCATATCATCCGGAAAATAAATATATTTTGGAGTTATGGCAGCCATGCCTTCCAAAAATTTAGAGAGTGCGCGGCTCAGCGTAGGCTGTGACATCCCCACGGAGAGGGCACCCAGCCTCTGGAACGAGCCGTTCGCCAAAAATTGCAGGCAGCCAAGCATCTTGGTCATACCTGAAATTGCATGCCCCTTCCTTGTGGTGCGGGCTAACCATGGCCGCAGCTCACTATATAATTTATGGAGGGAAGCGCGATTAAGCCTGGTCAGCTCGAACAGCTCAACATCATTCATGCTATCGATGTTCATGCGACGACGCAGGGGCAATCTGCTCTCAGACATCTCGATCAACTCAATGCCAAAAAGCATAAGCCCTTGATGTGCCACAAACTCGCTCCGCTCCATCCTACTCCCGAGGCCAAATAGCTGCCGGCAAACATTTCGTAAAGCAGCTCTTTAATGGGCTTCCAAACAATTAGCAATCACCTCTCTGAATTGGTCGCAAGCCCATGTGAAGGACGTAAAAAATAGGATCGGACGCAAATAATACGATTTGGACGGGAAAAACACACGAACTAACGCAAATTATACGATTCTCGTACGAAATGCGTATGTTCATATACGTCTATGCGCGAACGATCGTGCGAATACGAAATGGGCAAAAAAACAAGAAAAAATGACAAACACCCACCCAAACTTACGATTCTCGATACGAAATCAATTAACTTTTGCTCTTTGAATCGAGGGGTATGTCCTGGGAACCAAAGGCCAGCATTGGGAATATACTCTGGTCAGACCACGCCCCAATTTTCCTGTCCTTTGAGTTACCCGGACTATACCCAAGTAGGTGGGACTGGCGTCTCAACGATAACTTGTTAAAAGACAGGGTCTGCCTGGCAGCGGTTGAAAACACCATAGAGCATTTTCTGTCTGACCACAAAAACGACAGCACCTCCCTCCCCATTCAATGGGAAGCGCTAAAATGCGTTCTAAGGGGGATCTTAATTCAGCACGGATCTAGGCTTAAAAGGGAGAGATCCACTCTTATCAAACAGACGTTAGCTCAGATCCAAAGCCTAGAATACGATCATAAGCTCTCACCTTCCAACGCCCTATGGCTGGAGTTGGAGAGGGCGAGAAGGAAATTACAAAGCCTTTACAATCAGTGATACCTGCGCCACAGAGACAGGCTGAGAGCTATGTTCTATGAGTGTGCCAACAGGCCAGGCAGGCTATAAGCAGGACTGCTTCACCCTCGTAGTACAGCCACATACATCCCCAGCGTTAAATTACAGGGGGATGTTGAGACCTCCAATCCAGTGAGAATAGCGGGGGCATTCAGGGATTACTATAGCTCTTTGTATAATCTGCCCATTCCTGTCCCCCGTGGGGCCGAGCCTGCTGCAAATGCGGCCGTACAGGAATATATTGACAGAACCCCGCTCCCCAGGATCCCTCAGGAGGAGATTGAGCTCTTGGAGGCTCCTTTTGAGATATCGGAGGTACTCAGAGCTATACAAAACACTCTCGGTGGGAAGAGTCCGGGCCCTGACGGATTCACTCCAAGGTTTTACAAACAGTTAGGTCCACAGTTGGCCCCTTTCCTGACCAGGGTTTTCAACTCGGTGGGTGCGGACTCTCCATTCCTCAGGCAGTCACTAGCGGCAACGATTACTGTTATTCCTAAACCCGGTAAGGACACCGAGGTGTGCGGCAGTTACCGCCCCATTTCGTAAATAAACGTTGATGTTAAGCTTTTTGCCAAATTGATAGCTGGTCGTCTTCAAGCACAGATCCCTAACATCATTCACCCAGATCAGGTGGGGTTTGTTCCTGGCAGAGAGGCATGCGACAATACGAACAAGCTTCTCACACTGATCTCTTATGTGAAGACCAGGGGAATCCACGCCTGCTTGCTTTCCTGTGATGCAGAGAAGGCTTTTGATCGTGTGGGTCGGGATTTTCTCCAGGCTTCGCTTCAGCAGATTGGAATCGGCCCGTCTTTATTGGGTAAAATCATGGCGCTATATAAGGATCCCACGGCCTCAGTCAGGACGAACGACATTATGTCAGCCCCCTTTTCCATTGGCAATGGAACTCGCCCCGGACATAAAGGGAATAGAGGTGGGAGGTAGACAGCACAAATTATCCCTATATGCAGATGATCTGCTACTGCATTTAACCACCCCTGTGACGTCCTTCCCCCTTGTTTTAAAGGAATTTGAGCTATTCGGGAAGGTGAGTAATTTTAAAATCAATTATGGGAAATCGGAGGCCCTTAACCTCACCTTGTCTCCATCAGTGGTGGCTGGTCTCAGAAATAGCTTCTCCTTCAAATGGCAATCAGTGAGTATTAAATACTTGGGCGTCCAGATCCCAAATGATTTAGCAAAAATCTACGAGCTGAATTATGCCGTGCTGATGAACAAAACAATCAGTGATCTCAAACAATACAACAAAAAACCTCTATCGTGGTGCGGTAGGATAAATTTGATTAAGATGGAATCCTACCTCGCTTTTTATATATTTTTCAAACTGCCCCTAACTGTTCCCCCCAGCTCTTTTTTTAAGATTCTAAAATCTGCTTTCCTCAAATTCGTATGGGGGGTCTCAAAACCAAGGATCCGTTATAGTACCCTGTCCCGGCATAAAACGAAACAAGGTCTTGGCATGCCAGACCTTAAACTCTACCGTGCATCAGCGGTCCTGATGAGAATAGTTGGCTGGGCCCATCAGGACACAAATAAAGCCTGGGTCACCATTGAGAAAGAGCTCTCCCCCTGGCCGCTGGTCTCTCTGCCATGGATGGGGCCCCAGCCAAGAAGATGGCTCAGGTCTTCCCGGGCCCTCAAATGCAAATCCTGGGAAATCCGGATTTTGGACCCGGGGTGGGTGTGGAATCTTTCCTGGGCTGGAAGGCTGAGACTGCCCCGAGACTGGGTCAGTTGTTGAGTAGAGGGGGCCTCCCATCCTTGGGCGAGTTGAGGGAGCGGAATCCCGGGGTCCATCTGTCCTGGTTCTTACACGGACAGTTGGTAGCATTCGTGTCATCGTTAAAGGTGAAGTGTAACATTGATGGCCTGATGTTGGAGATGGAGATCCCTCTCCTGGATTTATTCCGCCCTGGTGAACAATATTCATATGGGGTCGTTGGGTTTTATCCCGAGATGGGAGGGTGAGCGGGGTATGTCCCTCTCAGAAGAGGATCAAGCTAAAATGTTTAACCTGGCGCATAAAGCGGCGGTGGGGGGGGGGGGGGGGGGGGCGCAGGAGAGGAACTACAAGATTGTCTCCAGATGGTATAGGTGCCCATCGGACATCAAGAGATTTGCCCCCCACTCCTCAGACCTGTGCTGGAGATGCTTTAATGGGGTGGGCGATATGAGTCACATCTGGTGGGGTTGCCTGGCCATTCACTCCTTCTGGGACAGGGTGCTGAGCGTCTATACGGACACCACCGGTGAATCAATCAGGAATTCCCCCCAGTTGGACACTTCTCTCCTTATGGGAGGGGCCCGCATCACGATACAGGACGGATATACTCCGGCACTTCTTACCGGCTGCAAGAGCAGTGATCCCCAGACACTGGAAATCACAAGAGATTCCCTCTCTACGGGAATGGTTAACAGAACTGGAACAGATTACGAGAGCGGAGGAACTGACCCTGGGAGATAAGGGGCTTGGGGACAAATATGCGCTGACCTGGACCTGTTGGGAGGTTCTGCGGGACTCGGATGGGTTTAAGGATAGGCTTAATCAGTCTGGGTAGCGTTCGGAATGACCGTCTGGGGGGCTAGGCATTTGTAGGAGTGGGTGTGGAGGTTTGTCGAGGTCGCAGAGGGGTCAGGCAACGGATTTCGTGGAGTTAAAACTACCTTTCCCTCTTTCCTTCCCTCTTTCCCTCTAGTTTTCTTTCCTTCTTTTATCCCTGTTAGGTACAATAGGATTTACATTATATTGGAGTCTCTCTTATCCTCATTACCCAGGCACCCGGTGGAGCTCTAGAGCGGTGGCCTTGCATGCTTCTGATATGTGTTATGACTCCTATGTTTATTGTTTGGAACCCTTTTCTGTTTAAAGTGGACCAACACCCAGGAGTGATCGGCCCAGGAATCTATAAGATTCCCGGGCCGATCACCTCACTCACCGCGGGACATCCGAGATCGGGATGTCCCGCGGGGTGAAACCCCCCAAAAACCCCAAACTCCTTACCTGATCCGCCGCCGCTTCCGCCGCCTCCCGCGCACGCCGAGAGTGACGCGCGGGAGGCGGCGGCGGACGTGCTGTCTTGGACGCCCGGTCACCCGCTTGGACGTCGGTGGGGATTGGACGGCGCGGTCACGTGGGAGCTGGGAGAGGTGATTTTTTGGGGGTTTCTGGGGGGTTTCAGAGAGCGGGACACCCCCGATTGGGGTGCCCCGCCGAAGTGGACCAAAACCCAGGATAGTCTCTGGATTATCTCGTCTAGGATCTTACATTGTATCGAACCAGGGACTGTTCCCTATGTAGTGTTTCTGCTTGTATGTTTCAATAAAAGCAGATTATACAAAAAAAAAAAAAAAAACAGTGTTCCAGGGCAATTTGATTAGTGAAAATATCAATTTCTAGTTCTGCACCCTAAGAAGAGAGTATCGGCAGGGGCTTAAGTCAAAAGTATTTCACAAGTTCATTGGGTTTTAGTCGACATTAAATGTGTCAGAAGACAGTGTTGTTTTCCAATGGATTGCTTCTTGTCTTTCACTTGCCTAGCTCCTATGGCTGATGAATCTGACAAACAAGGGTTGTTTCCGTGGTGAGGTAGTATGTATTCCACTTTTTAACATTTAACGTTTTAACGAGTTTTTAACGTTTCAAAAATGTTTTATTAAATTTCAAGTTATAAGTGCAAAAACTGTATGCACAGGGTTTGGTATCCCATTGAATTTTAGACTATTTATTACTGTGTGGTGATTTTATTTGTCACCTTGTTAGCTTGCTTTTATGTTAATTAGTATATTAAATATTCTTTTTATATCATGTCCATAATAAAAGGGCATCTTTATTGTTATGCCCTGAACAATATACAAACCTGCATTTATAGGAGCCCTGCCAGTATTCAAATATTTGGTCTGGCTTGGACATTAGCAAAACAGCAGTTTTCATTACTCACAATCTCTTGCTTGTGGTAACTGCACACCAAGGGCTTGATTCAACAAACATAGAAAAAAAATGTTGTTTTAGTTAAAATATGGGATCACGTGCGAAAAACTTAAGTAACTTTAAATGATTCAACAAAGTTGACTAATTACATTTGTCCAGTCGAAAAAGTGTTTGAAAAATGTATGTTTAAGTAAGCGAGAATTTCTCGGAAATCAGTTTACATTTTCTAGCTGTCCCAGTGCCCCAAAATACTAACCGGATGTGGTCTGCTGTTCGAATGGTCGGCCATTTTGTTCCCTGGTGCTTTCCAGATACATTCAGTTACACACAGGTCAGCACTGGGGATCAGCCTTATCAGTTAGAAAAACTGTCATCCTGTTGCAGTTTACCTTAGAATAGAATGAAATAGCATATGGCATGCCATTCAACATCATGCTGCTTCCTGATTTTTATGAATATTGGGCAAAAAATAAGTAACCCAGGTTGTTTTGGGGCAGTGAGCTTGGGCTAGAAGATGATGACAGAAACTTCCTATCTGGGTATAGGTACATTTTAAATAAGCCCCAGCACTCCTAGGGCAGGGATAAATTGGTTGAACAGCCTTTATCCGTTTAATTTGAAAAAATGGATTAATGTCTGCTAAAACATTTTCATGGGTGTTTAGTTACACTTGAGGCTATAATCTGTGTTGCATTTTCTCTAGTACCATGTGTCTTTAAACTGGACAAACACCCTTACAGGAAGAAGTGAGCATATACATCCCCCCAGGGCAATGCATGTTGCTTACCCCCTCCCCCATAGCATCCTATGGATCGGGCAGTGGCCTGCAAAGAGGTATAGCTGCTGGTTTTCTGCTCCTCTGCATTGTGGATTATGTCGGTTAAGCCAGGCAGCAGTACGGCTGGGATGCTGGCAAAGTAAGAAGCCTTCGGCGTGCTGCAAGATGGCCACAATCAAGAAAAAAGCAAATGGCAAGCGCTGACAATAATTCAGTATCATGCACGCAGATGGGGTGAAGGGAGTTTCGGGAGTTTTGCTTTCAACTGTGCAAGGCAACCTGAAACTTGCATTGTAGCCATGGCCGTCCTGGAAACACCTGGTTTACTAAAAGACCCATCCGCCGCGGCCCCGGGGCAAACCCAGCAGGTGCAAGGGAATCTAGACCTTGCAAGAGCCCACCTCGCACACTCATTAGGGGATCTTTCCTTTCTACAATTCCTTTTTATTCCGTTTCCTATTCCTTTTATTCATTCTTACTTTTTCTTTTTTTTTAAAGTGTCTTCTGACTGTGACACTTTGCATTCTTGGATTGCTGTCCTTTTCCTAACCCCACCCCCTCCACTATATCTCGCTCTCCTTTCCTCAGTATGTGATGCTTCTGAGTCAAGCAGTGCCCATATCCTAGAGTCCTGAACAGAGTTGCAGCCCAGAAGGGAAAAGAATAATATGTGACTAAAAACTTAGTATATATTAATTTTAGATGCTGAGGAATATTGTTTTAAGACTTTGGGCTTTTCATTAACTCATGCTGAAGGTCCGGTTTAATAGTAGAAAATTATTTTCCCTGCGTTGTGATGGGAGGGAATAAAGTAAGAAATAAACAAGCTAGAAATGTCTTCCGAGTGTTTACAGTGGGAGCTCTCTCTTCTATGTAGGTAAGCAGCTAACTGCCCGGCCCACAAATATTATCAACCATATACGAGCTGTGCGCTTCTACTCAGCGGAGGACTGCAGTGTCAGCCACCAGGTGGCGCACTCCCTGAGGACGGACGCTAATACAGTGAGTTTTTCGCCTCTTGTTCCCACAGAGACACACGCACCATATTAAGAAAGGGCAACTGCGCTGCTGCTTCTCACCACAAAGCGCTGCTTTCTGTTTGTACTGCTTGTGGCTTTCCAGGAATAAAGATGGCGGCAGCAGAACTCACAGCTGTCTAGTGAGCAGAGGCGCTGACCAATAGCGGCTCTCCTGTGCCGGGTCATGCTTTGTGTTTTGATTACGTCAAAGCGGCGGTAACAGGAAAGAGCTCCAGTAGTAGCAGTGAGGTGATAGTAGTGTAGAGAACAGTGTGGTGTCGCCACCTTTCCCTTCCCCGTGCTGTGCGTCCTATATGGGCGGCTTGTTCTGTAAGAAGCGGCCCCACACACAGAGCCGGAGGAAGAAGCTCTACACTAGCGACTGCCTGCTGTGCTTCCCCCTGCCCGGGCACCGGAGCGCCCCCCGCCTGCAGCGCCCCCTGCCGCACGCCCACACCATGGCCTGCAAGAGGAAGAACTGCGGGGAGCAGCCCCTCACCCCCTGCAAACTGCCCCGCTCTGCCTCTGCCGGAGAGCACCCTGAGGACTTGTCACCCTGCCATACCCACCCTGAGGAGGTGTCACCCTGCCCTACCCACCCCCACCCTGAGGACTTGTCACCCTGCCATACCCACTCCCACCCTGAGGAGGTGTCACCCTGCCCTTCCCACCCCCACCCTGAGGACTTGTCACCCTGCCATACCCACCCTGAGGAGGTGTCACCCTGCCCTACCCATTCTCAGTGTGAGGAGGTGTCACCCTGCCCTACCCACCCCCAACCTGAGGAGGTGTCACCCTGCCCTACCCACCCCCAACCTGAGGAGGTGTCACCCTGCCCTACCCTCTCCCACCCTGAGGAGGTGTCACCCTGCCCTACCCATTCTCAGTGTGAGGAGGTGTCACCCTGCCCTACCCTCTCCCACCCTGAGGAGGTGTCACCCTGCCCTACCCACCCCCAACCTGAGGAGGTGTCACCCTGCCCTACCCACCCCCAACCTGAGGAGGTGTCACCCTGCCCTACCCACCCCCAACCTGAGGAGGTGTCACCCTGCCCTACCCACCCCCAACCTGAGGAGGTGTCACCCTGCCCTACCCACCCCCAACCTGAGGAGGTGTCACCCTGCCCTACCCACTCCCACCCTGAGGAGGTGTCACCCTGCCCTACCCACTCCCACCCTGAGGAGGTGTCACCCTGCCCTACCCACTCCCACCCTGAGGAGGTGTCACCCTGCCCTACCCACTCCCACCCTGAGGAGGTGTCAGCTGTTAAGGTGTCATCCTGCCCTACTCACCCCAAACCCGATAAGGCATCACCATGCCCTACCCACTCCCACCCTGAGGACTTGTCACCCTGCCCTACCCACCCCCAGCCTGATAAGGCATCATCCTGCTCTACCCACTCCTACCCTGAGGAGGTGTCACTCTGCCATTCCCATCCTCAATGTGAGGAGGTGTCACCCTGCCCTACCCACCCCCAACCTGATAAGGCATCACCCTGCCCTACCCACCCCCAACCTGATAAGAGGTCACCCTGCCCTACCCATCCTCAGCCTGATAAGGCATCACCCTGCTCTACCCACCCCCAGCCTGATAAGGCATCACCCTACCCTACCCACCCCCAGCCTGATAAGGCATCACCCTACCCTACCCACCCCCAGCCTGATAAGGCATCACCCTGCCCTACCCACCCCCAGTCTGAGAAGGTGTTACCCTGCCCTATCCACCCCCAACCTGATAAGGCATCACCCTGCCCTATCCACCCCCAACCTGATAAGGCATCACCCTGCCCTACCCACCCCCAGTCTGAGAAGGTGTTACCCTGCCCTATCCACCCCCAGCTTAAGGAGGTGTCATGCTGCCTATCCCATCCCCAGTCTGAAGACACTTTTTGTAGCCCATTACACTCCCTATGTGAGGGCCTCTTGATGGGGTCATCTTGTCATAAAGCGGAAGCAGCAAACACCCTCTCAAATGACCTGCCAGAGTTTCCACAGCATGGCCCAGAAGAGCCTAGATTGCAGCAGGAGGACCTGCCTCACTCACCTATATCCATACAGCACAACATTCTAGACTTGTCCTCTAGTTCTAAAGCGCATACGGAACACTCCAGGATTGAGGACCGGCCAATCTCTTCTATAATAGGTGCACTCAATCCGCAGCCTATGAACCCATCATTGTGCCGTACAGAAGGTGCCCCCCAGCCCAGGGACCTGTCATGCTCTGGAAAGAAACAAGGCCAACCCTTATTTGGTGACATGCCCCTTGCAGTGAAATCAGTGGCACCACATTGCTCTGGTGTTCATTTGCCACACTGTACTGTAAATAGTCCAGCCACTGGGGACAAAACAAGGGAACACCCTCTTCCACCATCCAGAGACTCATCTGAGGATTTATCTGAAAATCTGACTCGTGCTTGTGTAGAAGACCAGGTATCTCTCTGTTCTGGAGGGCAGACATTACATATCCCAAGGAACTGCCACCATCCTGCACCTCTCAACCTAGTGACTGGACATGGTGATAAAAAGTCTTTATGTGATGGTTCCATGGAGCATGGACAGTCCCTTGAGGATGAACACTACACTAGCAAGTTCTCCAGCTTCCCCTCCGCATGTTCGGACCACATGCCATCTTCATTAGCAACTCCTTGTCAAGTCCAGCTTGAATCCCAGACCCTTGAGGGGGAAGGAATGGTGCCTTGTGAGTCCATACATGTAAACCAGCTTCCCCAATCCCTGCTGCTAAAGGTAAGGAGTCATGACAGCTCGGGCTGTCTCCTGAGACATGTTTGTGTTCCCATCCTGACCTACACTGCAGCCAATCAGATTTTAGTTGATCTACATGTGAATGGTGGCTGTGGGGCTGAAAACCTATTTTGTGAACATGAACCCATCCATTGCCTTTGTTCTGCATTTTATAAAATTGAAATACCTGGTACAAATCCCTGACCATCTGAAGCAGCAGCATATGTGCATAGTAATATGTACTTACTATTAGTGCATACTAATATGTACTTGACGCTGCTTTCCATGCGATTTATATTTATGTTCTAATGTTTAGAATAGTGATTACAATTTGTAATATTAGCCTACATGTTGGACCATTCACCACTGTTTGTAATGTAATCCTGGGCCCTATGTTGGAAACATTTAAAGTTATCCTATACCCAGATAGGGAGTTTATGTTGACACCTTCTATCCCCAGTCCAGTGTCCCAAAATAGCCTGTGCTTTTTTTTTTTTTTTTCTACTAAAGCCTTTGCCCACTATTTATAAAGACACCAACAGGAAGCAGTATAATGTTTGAATGGCAAACATATAATTAATTAGGTTACAACCTAAACTGCTTAGCTTGTAGTGTTTTCAGATTATTTGCAGTTATTATAACTGATAAGGCTGAACTGAATGTGTCATCACTGGAAAGCACCAGGGAGCAATATATCCGACCATTCTGCATCCTGTTAGTTTTTATGAACAGTAGGCAAAAGCTTTAGAAAGGCTTTAGAAAAAAACGGACTGTTTTAGGGCACTGGGCTGGTGGTAGAAGGTGACAACATAGACTTTGTTTCTAGCTAAAGGATCACTTTAATTTAAAGCGAGAGTCCACTTTTGTGAATGTTCCTGACAGACTGCAGATCAGGGGTGCTAAAGAGGGCACTGAGAGGGCTCGCCTGCTTCCACAGTGGTGATCACTTGCCCGCTCTCTCCATTATATGAAGCTGTGTGCTGCACCTATAGGTTTAAGCTAGCCGGGGGTGTGTGGTGGTTTAGAAAGAGGAACCCATAGAGAATAATAGGCTGCCTCAGTTTCGGACACACCCACTTACAGGCAGGCTGAAGCCGTGGCTTCAAGCTGGAGGAGGTCTACGATGGTCAATGAGCTGAGCTTGTGCCTAGTCTGATCTCATACACAGTCACCTGCAGGCAGAGCTATAAATACTATGGCTTCGAGAAATCGGTCACCACCGCAGGATCAGGTTAGGGTCTGTCTGGATAGTTCACAAAAGTGGACTTTCCTTTTAAAGGGAGGCATCCTCCAGGACGGCCTAGCCACTCACTTCCTTTCCGTAAACAGAATGCACAAACTGCCAGAGTATTTATGCCCCGCACCTTACCCTCGGCACTCAGTGTTTTTGTGTTTCCTCCCAGAAAACATGTGATGGAGTATTTTTGTAGGGAGAGGGTTGATGTCGGGTCTGGATCTCTCTTGTGCCCATGTGTTCCCCCTATTTATTCTTTACATAGCCTCAGCTAGGTCACGTTCCCTCTGTAGGTCTTCTGTACCCCTATATGGTGGACAGGACTTTTTTCCTGCTTCACCCCATATCAGTGTAGGTCCTGGCCGGGTGCCAGGCTCCCTACACAAGAGCTCCAAGATATGGGGTTCCCTGACAGGTGACAGGGATGGGTACATGGGACAATGGATGCTACTGCGGAACCCGGGTCGGGAACCTGATTTGCTGCAGCGTCAGTGTAAGTATGGTGTTCTGAGGTTCAGCTCTGGGGGCGCTTCCGGACATTAAGAGGGCAGGTGGTATGGAAGCACTCCCTTCTCTTCTTGATAGTGATACCGTCAGAGCGCCGGGTGTGTGTGATGTCGCTTCCGGGTCAGGGAGGCCGCCTCATCGTGTGCACGTAATGTCATCAACAGGTGCCCAAAATGGAGCCAGAATGCTGGAAGGAGGAGATCTGGGTTTCTCTGCTTAGCAGCAAAGAAACATAGAAAAAAATGTTGACTGAAGCAGCGGAGCAGTAGCGGTATTATTTTTAGATGGCAGCGGCAGCATAGCAGCTACTATGGGCGGTGGTGATTCACAGGACTCCATAAGTGGTACTTACCCCGGGTGGTGGTCGGTGCAAGGAATGGAGGAGCTCAGGTCCCTAGTTAGGCCTTATGTTTTGTTCCCTTTCGGGCTAAGGAGGGAAATGAGAAGCGAAGTGAAATAAGTATGTTAAGGAGCTTATCACCCCTAAGGAAGTTAAATACAGGCCCCTACCTAAATCCTGGCAAAATTGCCAGATGCCCCTACCAGACAACTGGAGCAATCAAGTTATGTACGGATTGTCTCCAGGTTGTGGTTACGCCTAACCTTAATCCCCTGATTTTCGGTTTTTTTTTTTGGAGTGCCTGATAGAGGGAATGGATAGCACATTTGCTTCATGCAAATCCTAATTGGATGTTCCAAAATGTTTTTGGCTGCCCTCCAGACTCTTACCCCAGCTAGTCAGGAGGACAGTGGGGCTGCTCAGTTTAAGGGTCCAGAAGCAAGTGGGTCATCCAGGGTGAGAGCATCGGATGAAGAAGAGTTAGCTTCTTCAAATTAATCTATTTACTTCTGCCACACAGAACAATCAGCTAAGATGGAGACAGCTGCCAGTTCTAGATTCAGATTTGTGGTAAAAGACACGCCTGATCTCATTCAGGCCATCTATACCGCGCTAAAGATTGAAACCCCAGCCTATGTCTCAGAAGGATTCTATATATAAGGGCTTGCAGGATACTAAAACACCTAGGTTTTTTTGTTCATGACTCAATTAAAGAAATGATTTGAAGGTAGTGGAGGAAGCCAGGTTCTTCTTCCCAAAATCATTAAAATGCAGGTTCTCCTTTGAGATTGACAGCAGATGACCATACAGTCCATCTAGTTTGCCCTTATGTGTATACCGTATGTTCTCTTTATCTTAGGATAGATGTGTGTTTATCCCAGGCATATTTAAATTCAGTAACTGTTGTTTTTCAACTACCTCTGCTGGAAGTTTGTTCCAAGCATCTACTACTCTTTCTGTAAAATAATATTTTCTAACATTGCTTCTGATCTTCACTCCGACTAGCTTCAGGTTGTGCCCCTTGTTCTGTCATTAAATTAGCAAGAACTTTGCATGGCAACATAGATTGTAATCATAGTTGTACTGACTTTAATTATAGGAATAAGAAGCCAAACTGCTCAAATGCCAACATGCTGGCAAGTGGAGTGTGAGTTGTTGCGATTGCCTGTCACCCTGGACTGATCCATGTGCTTTGCGGGGGAGAACTGTCTCTGCTGCTGACTTGTGATCGGCGCAGCTTGGAGTAAAGAGGGTTTGATGAGGGGACGGTGCATCCTCTGTAGTGAGTCAGGTCCTGAATGGTTTTTGTGTGTGGTGTAGTGAGTGTCTCTGAGCCTTGTGTTGTTGCTCGGCTTTGAAGATGATCGTCAGCACTGAGGAAGAGACACGAGATGGGCTATGAAGATGAGATGAGGGAGAGAGATCCTATGGTGAAAGCAGGGGCGGACTGGGGCCACTCTGGCCCTGCTGTACTGTGCCCAGCCTGGTATAGTAAGTTACATCACATGCAGGCAGCTCCCTTTCTAGCTGCTGGCCTAACATTGGGAATCCTAACATACAAAAAAAACTTGCTGGGCACCTCCCACTGGCCGCTCCCCTCCTTCTGTGCATGCACACGACGGCCATTCAGATAGGCCTGAAGCGGGAGTTTGCATCAGCAAGATCAGACCTGGGCATTGTAAGGCCCCAGGGCCACATACGGCCCTTTGATTGGCTCTGACCGGCCCGCGACCAACGTTCCCTGTAAGGTGCGCGACCCGCGCCACTCAGTCCCGCCAGCTGTCCGCGCAGTCTTGCCAGAAGAGCAAGGAGCCACTGGCTCTCGTACTCCATTTCTGCCCAGACCAATGCCTTTGGGAGGGCGGGGGGACCATGCTGCAAGGTGGGAAGGGTTTCACACAGCCTTTTATCCAAGGTCGGCCACTGGTCTCCCTCCCCCCGGGCATCCCAAATCAGGATGCTCCACTTTTTGAAACCCTTTAGCAATGTGAAAAAAGGCTCCTTCTCTGAAAGCAGAACAAAACCCATGTAACCCAGCCCTTCGGAGTGTGAAGGAATCCAGGGCTGGGTTACAGGCATCATGCCTCTGTGGCATCACAATTTGGGATGCCCTGCTGTGTGAGACCTCACTGGACACACAAAATGTGGTTTATTTAATAAATTACATTTTTTTTGTAAGGCAACCTCACTTTTTCATTGTTTAACTATAACATATACTCGTTGCAGCTTGTCACAACAATGCTATTTACTGCTCTTTATAAAGAAATACAATATTATGCAGAATTGAGTTCAGCCTTTTCACAATATTTTTAGTTTCTCATGTGGCCCCATGGAAAAAATAATTGCCCCCCCCGAAGCAAGATCGATGCCACCCTAGCCAGTGCATGTGCTGTGGGATCACTGAAAAGATGTGGATGCCGCATATGTGTGCAGCCACCTCCGGTTCCCCTGACAGGCTGAGCTCTGCAAGGTAAAGGTAAATGTCTATTATATCCAAGGCTTACCGGTTGTAGGTTAGAGTAAATATTATATTCCTGGTACATTCGCACTCTAAGCCCCCCATCCCGCCACCAGTAAGACCAGAATTTTAAGTGGGTCAAAACTCTAACTGGAGTCTTCCACTTGCACTAATTGTTGCTGCCATAGGAACCTGAAAATGGGTGAGTATGTGTTACTTTCAGAACTACATCTGACAGAGGACTCCAAAGCGACTGCTCACATTTGCTGCAGCCACATTGGAGTATCAAAAATATGCGATACTTCCTGCAGGTTTTGGTGATGAAAGCCCTCAAATGGGCCCTGAATCCAAGGGCTATCTCTCATTGTTACTGAGCCTTTATTTACCTATACACACCAGTTCTATTTAACCCTCCCACTTTCCCCACAGCAGCTCAGGGCCACATTAGATGTCTCCGAGGGCCACAGGTTAAGCATATATAACTTATAATATTACTTATAATATTATTATTATTCCTAAACTTATATTTACATTTTGTTTGAGGAGCTCTGTGCTTAACGTAGAGAATTACACACATCTGACTTCATATTCATAAGGAGTTAAGGATTAGCACTGTAATAACTATTTTCCTTTGTACATGAATTGCAGCTTTACATGTTTTACAGCTCTGAAATTGTGTTTTCTCTTCAGATTTTCTCTCACTTGTCCTTGAATGAGCGCTGTCTTTCTACATCTCTTGTGTGTAAATACTGGAGGGACCTCTGCTTAGATTTGCAGTTCTGGAAGCAGCTGGATCTCAGTGGCCGTCAGCAGGTAACTCATAAAAAATAAATGATTCTAGTACATACTATAAAATCTTTGGCAGGTGGAAGACACCAATGTATTGCTGAATCAAGCTACCTAGGTTCAACCAGCTGGCTCTTTAAATAGAACTATATATGGTTTTATATAGTGATTTGAACACAGTAGTGGCAGGGGTAGGTTATCCTGCCTGCCTGTCGCTCCTGCATCATCTGTCCCCCGAGTGTTAGCTGCGCAGATGTGACAGTTATGTAAGTTTTTTTTTCCTATCCAGGGGAAGGGGGGTGTTGTTTTGATTCTTCTACACTGCCTGTAGTGGGGGATGCGGGGGGGGGGGGGAAGCCACACTGCCAGCTTCTTCTGGCCCATGCTGGTGCTATCAGAAAGACTCTTGATCTTCCTTACTACTTGAAGGAGCAGCTGCAAGGGAGGCTCATCCGGGACTATATATACTTCCGGTTGCTCTCCAATCCAGTTTCAATATTGAAATTGGACTGGACTGGGTTGTGCTTGGACTTATTTTCCTCTGTGGAGTGTCACTTCATTTTGTGAAGGTGACCCCAAGGGTTGGAGTTCCCTTCTGAAGGGACAACCAGTCGCAGGTTTTTGTCTGGTGAACCTGCAGTGGGGACCATGGGAAATGATTCCCCTTTGCCTGTTTCTTTCCACTTTTGACTTTACATTGACCTTTGTTTATTCAAACAATTTAGGAGGTAAGGGCTGTTGAAATTGTGGTATGAGGCTTTTTTCAAAATTTGCTTCCTGCAGGGGGGGGGGGGGGGGAATCACGGTTGATGGGCGGTCTGGGCCGCAGCCTCTCTTCCTTAGTAATGGCGCTGCTTTATTTTGTGTTGTGGTACTGTATATGTAGCCTGTGACTTGCCAGACCTGGGTAAGAAGTAGGGTTGTCAGTAAAAAAACATTCTGTCAAGTATCACGATATTTCATTCGACGATACTAGAATAGATTTTTTCTTTCTAGAATCGAATTTGACTCCCCCCCCCCCCCCCCCCCCCCACAGTAAAAAAAAAAAGTGAAAAAAACACTCACCTGACCCCTCGTTCGATTTGGCCAGCTTTCCTCTTCACCCGGGGGGCCTCCGATTCCCTCCCTGGGCTCTTCAGTCTTCGGGAGAGCCCCCGACAGGTTCTGTCCCCCTGCCTTCCTGATGGGCGCCGGCATCTTCACGAGTAGCCCGCGGGCGTCATCCCGGCTGGCGGTGGCTCAGGTGTAGGATGTGGTGATCGCTGCGCAGATGAGGGTGTAGGAGATCCTCTGATCTCCTGCCTCCCCCTTCCTCTGTCCGGCGATTACCGCATCTGTCATCGTATCGGTGAGGGACACAGGAGCTGATAATCGGAGGTGAGTAAAGAATTTTTTTTTTTAATTAAAGACATTTTCGCTGTGTGTAACTTGCCATTAACCCCAAGCCCCCCATTACCTACCTTCCCAAAGCCCGGGGGGGGGGGGGGGGCTGAAGAGCCCATGGCCATAGGCTATGCCGGCTTGTATCCTGCAGGGCCAGGGGCCACTAAAGCTGGCTCCAGCACCCTGTTCTACAAGCCCCCAAAGCTGGTACGGGCTGGTTATGCTGGATAAAGGGGACCTCACGCCATTTTTTGGGGGGTTTAACCCTTAAAACTCCCCAAAATAATTGGGTCCAACCCCCCGGGAAGGGGGGACCCTATGTCATTTTTTTTTAATTTAAAAAAATCGCAATATATCCCGAATATCAGATTGGGGATATATTGTATCATGATAGTATAGCATCACCAAATTCTTGCCAATTCACACCCCTAGTAAGAAGCGTCTTGTCAGTAGTTCGTAAATGTGAACCTGAAGCTTTGCAGCAGGCAGAACAAAGCCACGGCCATTTTTGTGTACATTTGTGTATAAAGATCTTGAATGTTTCCTGGCTATTATATATGTCTCTCTTTTTTTGTTTGCCTCATTTTAGGTAAAGGATAACTTGCTAGAAAAGATTGCCTCCAGATACTGGAACATTACAGAGATGAACATTTCAGACTGTCTCAATGTGACGGATGTGGGGATCTGCACATTGGCAATGAACTGCTCTGGCCTAGTGAAATACACAGCCTATCGGTGCAAGCAGCTCTCTGACTCCTCGCTCATCTTCCTGGCTACACACTGTCTCTCGCTTCAAAAAGTGCATGTTGGGAACCAGGACCGTCTAACCGATGATGCTCTTAAACAGGTGGGGTCACTGTACATGTCTTGTCTTTGACCATGTTTCTTAAAGAGACATTCCAGACAAAGGGGTAAACTAGACAGCATTTTGTTGGCCTTGTGCTGGCTGTCAGGGCGGCATCTTTTATTCCCCAGCACTTTGCATTTCCCGATAAACGCTATAGAACTTGCTGCTTTGTGGTGGCTCGTTTTTCAGGGTTCCCAAAAGGTAATGTAAAGCAGGCTAAATAAAGGCTGTATAAAAATTGCAGCTCCTGACCGCCAGCATGGAGAGGGCAGAAAGGATAAAGTGGACCTATCACCAGGATTTTCACTATCCTGGTGATAGGTCCTTGTGTCTGGGACATCCTGATGTGGGGTGTCCCTCTGTGTGAACCCCCCCCCCCAAGATCGCCTACATGACTAACTTTTTCGCCGCTCTCACAGCGCATGCGTGGGCTTGCGTCCAATCAGCTCTTTATGCCATGCATACTAATGCACAGCATAAAGTGTTGGTTAGAAATGAGCATCAGCACAGGGAGCGGGGGCAGCCGCTATGGCCCACGTTTGTGGCATGGGGGGGGGCAGCAGGGTAAGAGATTGTGGGCCAGTGCCAGTGGTTCACACAGTGGGGCATCCTGAAACTGCATGCCCCAGTTGCACTGAGGCAGCCGGCCCTGGAGTCTTTTAAATTCTGGAACTGCTGATGGTGGCCATTGGTCCACTTTAAAGAGGAACTCCGGTCGGAAGTGACTGAACTCCTGGATCTGGCCCCAGCACTGTGCATCAGGTAGAGAACATGGCTGCCTAGATAATCACCTCTTCTACCACAAATGGCCTATCAGACGGCCCGTACTTGAACACATTGGCATGCAACTGCCGTGTCTGCAAGTCTGATAGGCTGCTCCACGGCCGATGCTGAACAGTTAAGTTCTGTAGTTTAGTGGTGCCGATCCCAATCTGGGCTGTCCTGCCGCTTCATAGTAGCCCATCCTTTCTGGCCAGTGCCTGGAAACAGTGTCAGGTTAGTGGAACTTTCCATCCTGAACACAGTAAGTGCAGAATTTTCTGACTGTTCCCCTTCCTGTTTCTTTTCCTACACTTCTCTTTTTTGCTGAGGCTAAGGATCCTGCAATTTGGAGTAGGATTGTCCTGCTTTTACTGTGTGTGTGGCTCGTGTGTGTGTGGGGCTCGTGTGTGTGTGTGTGGGGCTCGTGTGTGTGTGTGTGGGGCTCGTGTGTGTGTGTGGGGCTCGTGTGTGTGTGGGGCTCGTGTGTGTGTGGGGCTCGTGTGTGTGTGTGGGGCTCGTGTGTGTGTGTGTGGCTCGTGTGTGTGTGTGTGGGGCTCGTGTGTGTGTGTGTGGGGCTCGTGTGTGTGTGTGTGGGGCTCGTGTGTGTGTGTGGGGCTCGTGTGTGTGTGGGGCTCGTGTGTGTGTGGGGCTCGTGTGTGTGTGTGGGGCTCGTGTGTGTGTGTGTGGCTCGTGTGTGTGGGGCTCGTGTGTGTGTGTGTGGGGCTCGTGTGTGTGTGTGTGGGGCTCGTGTGTGTGTGTGGGGCTCGTGTGTGTGTGGGGCTCGTGTGTGTGTGGGGCTCGTGTGTGTGTGTGGGGCTCGTGTGTGTGTGTGGGGCTCGTGTGTGTGGGGCTCGTGTGTGTGTGTGGGGCTCGTGTGTGTGGGTGGGGTATGTGTGTGGGCAGTGGTTTGCAACATTGTAATATATTTAATGCAGGAAACTGAATGGTGACTGAATGCTCCTCTTTTTTTTATTATTCCAAGGAAGATAAAGCAGGCAATCAGAATCTATAAGATTCCCAGGTCAATCGATTCCCACTTCCCAGGGCATTCAAAATCCTGAAACCCCCCAGGTTGCCCCTTACACTTACCTTGTTTCCCAGTCCAATGGCACATGCGCAAGCCGCAGCCGCATCCCTACTATCCCTCTAGCAGGGTGCGTGCCCACGGCAGACATCAGTGGCTCAGAGGGCGCTGATTGGACGAGCAGCCGCTCATGCGACGTAGGACCGTGAAGAGGTGAGTTGACATCGGTGATCTGGGGGGTTTCCACCCTCCCAGCTGATGGGGATGCATGTAATCAGAATCCATGGGATTGGTCCTTTAGGCAAGCAAGTGATGTTTGTTATTTTAAATTGCCCTGATGTCAAACAAAGGAATTCACTTAGTCAATATGAAAGGTGAACATGTAAGTAATTCTGATTACCACCTTAAAGCAGACCAACACCTGTTTCCCTGTTGTTGGCTTAGGTCCGGCTGCATTCAGGCAGGCTCAGGAGTCATCCAGTATACTGGAGTCCCCCCACGATGCTCACAATTCTTACTTCTTTCTTGATCCCTGGCCGCTAATGCAGCCCCGTCGTCATGTATGTCGTAATCGCATCCTCTGTTTTGGCCGGCGAAAACACCTGCCCATGTGACTGCCAGCGGCCAATCGCGGGTCTGCTTTCCTGGCCAATGATCGAGGAACTGTGCATTAAAGTGATTCTATACTCAAAAAGGAAGTTTATGTCAGCAGCTTCTGTCCCCAGCCCAGTCCCCCAAAAGCCTGTGCCCAATATTCATAACCGCACGAGCTGGATCACAATACACACAGCTCAGCATTGGCGGCAATAAATCTGAAAGCAGTACAACCTGTCATCATGTGACTGTTTAGCTTTTAACTGAATTAATTAGTATATGACATGCCATTCGGACATCATACTGCATCCTGTTAGTGTTATGAATATTGGGCAAAGGCTTTAGTAAATAGAAAATGTAAACACGGGCTGTTTTGGGGCACTGGGCTAGGAATATAAGATGATGATATAAACTTCCTTTCTGGGCATATGTAGCAGTAAATATCTTTGTAGCACTGATCCAGTATTTTATTGGTGGTTTGCCTTTTCCCTGGGGCCTTTATTACGTGTATGTTTGTAATATGTCTTTCGCCAGCGGTGGCTGAACCTTTTCTGATGATCTCTCAAACTTGTCTACAGTTGGGCTCCAGATGCAGAGACTTAAGAGACATCCATTTCGGCCAGTGCTATAAGATATCCGATGAAGGAATGGTGGTAATAGCCAAAGGGTGTCCCAAGCTGCAGAAAATTTACATGCAAGAAAACAAATTGGTAAGTTCACATTATATTCTCAGAACATATTGTGTTGTTTGATCCAGATGACAAATTCCGTCCTGCTCCAGTTTAGCACTGTGCTTTTAGATTTCTGAATGGAGCTCTGGCCTAAACTTGTTTTAGGTTCAGTTGGTTATAGTGCAGCTTTAAAGCGGTCCTTCACTCTGAATAAGAGTCTATCTTATATGTTTCCCCCACCCTGCACATACAGGTTGCTCACATTAAAAATCATCCTACCTGCATCTACTGCATGTTATGAGCCTTTAAACATCCAAGATGGCGGCTCATGGGACGTCAGGCAGCCTGCAAACAGGAAGTGCCTTCTGACTGGGCTGCTCTGCATTCTGGGATTGCTGGCCTTTTCCTGACCCCAGCTCTGCTCTGTCTGAGCAAAGCACAGCTGTAACCCTCCCCCTGTACTTTATCCCACTCTCCTTCTGAGTCAAGATGGCGGCACCCGTATCCTAAAGTCCTGAACAGAGTTGCTGCCCAGTGGGGGAAAGAATAATAAGTGACTAAAACGTAAAATATATTAGTTTTATATGCTGGGGAATCGTTTTTTAAGGGTTTGGGCTTTTCAATAAATCATGGTGAAGGTCCGGTTTAAGATGCCATAATGGAAGATTCCTTGAAATGAATATTAATTATTTTCTTGGTCTTCTTTTACACACACACTTAATAGCTGCAGACACTGGCTTGTACACTGCGTAACAGAATAGTATAGCAAAAGTATATTGAGAAGACCTGGGCATTCTATGGCCCCCGGGCCACATACGGCCCTTTGGTTAGCTCTGACCGGCCCACAACCATCGTTCCCTGTAAGGTGCGCGGCCACGCGCTGCAGACGCCTCCGTCGCTCAATCCCGCCCACTGTCTTGCCAGAAAAGATAGTGCCGGGTTTGAACAACACTTTTGCTCCTCTGTAGTGAGTCTAATGTAGCGGGGGCGGGTGTGGATTAGAGCCTGCTGTCCTATTGGACAGTTCCCTCCTGCAGGTTTGGCTGTGGGCGGAGTTTCTCTTCCCGCCTTTGGCCTGTACTGTGTGGCATGTGTCAGTCGCTGCAAAGCTGACGCCGCAAGTGGAGGTACTCCAGCCACTTGTCTGTGCCTCATGTCGCAGGCTGCTGGCACACCAAATGTGTTACATGTCGTACGCAGCGCCTGATGGTGCACTGGCTCTCGTAGTCCATTTCTGGCCAGACCAATGCCTTTGAGAGGGCGGGGGGAGCAAGGTGGGAAGGGTTTCACACAGCCTTTTATCCAAGGCCGGCCTCTGGTCCCCCCCCTCGGGCATTCCAAATCAGGATGCTTCACTTTTTGAAACCCTTTTTACTCAGTAGCAACGTTAAAAAAGGCTCCTTCTCTGAAAGCAGAACAAAACCCAGAGCGGCCATTGGCCTTCCCCTCTGGATATCCCAGATCAGGATGCCCCACTGTGTGAAGCCCTTGTTACTTAGTAGTAACTTCACAAATGGTGGACTCCTCCTTAAAGTGGAAATGAACCCAGAGCCGCCACTGGTCTTCCACCTGGGCATCCAAGATCGGGACTTTGTTCCGCTTTAAGGGAGGGAGTCTGCCATTATTCCAAGTATGCAGCACGCCCTGCTCCAGTAATGATTCATTGCGTCTGGGATATAGTCCACAAGAGGGCGCTTTACTGCAGAGATGGCAAAATTGAGGCCCCTCCCGGTCCTTATATACCCGGGACCTCCCACTAAATTCCCCAGTTCATTCTCTGCAGTGGGCTGCGAAGGTCAAGATGATGGCTTCTCTCCTCGCAGGTAAGCCGGGCTGCACAGCCCCTGGCCCTGTGTCCTATTCCCACCCATTCCATTCCTTACATGACTCCCAGCCTTGGCTGCATGGTCGGGTGACTGTAGGCAGCACCTATTAGAGGTGCTTTTAATGGAGCATTGCTCCACTCCAAATCCCCCACCAAAGGGTAGGTGGCACAGGTTTTTTGGTGAGCCTGGTATGGGATGCCCCGTCTGCTTTGACCCTCTGCACATGACTCGAATGTGAATATGGGTCCTTATTCCCCCTCCTCCTGTTGCCCGGTTAGTCGGGGGGGGGGGTCCGGTGTCTGTGTCTGTTATGTGTATTGTTACTTTGTGCTGTCTTTGACACTGTGCTGTGAGCGCTGGCACTTGGCTTTCCTCTGTTCACAGTTCTGGCATGTCAGTTTTTTTTGAATGGCCCGCTCGCTTGACGGCGGCGGGCCGGTGACGTCACAGCTGCCGGCGGCTGTGTGATTGGCCGCTGGGCCGCTCTTCTCTGGCATGTCCCCGCGTTCCCAGGGGGGGCGGGGCCTGGCGCGCCCCGCAGCTGATCGACGCCATCTTGCCTGGGCACCGTCTCGATTGCTAGCTCTGCGGTGTTTCTTTGTGCGTGCCCTCTGCGGGCTTTTTATCTTTACCTTTACTTCACTTTAATGTGCTATGTGTATTTACTGTTAAATACTGTCATGCCATACTGACTGTGTGTTTTGATGAATATGTCTTTCAGGCGGGGACAACCTAATTAGAGGTTTCTTCCGGTCCTGGGCCCTAGGTTAAACATTGTTAAATTGGGGGCTTAATTGTGAAATCCTCCCACTAGCAGACATTTAAGGGGCATCCTGGGTAGCTGCACAGCGTAATTCCCGTTGGTCATTGTGACTTCTTATTCACCAAATGGAGGCTTCTCAGGATATTGAGCTCGGGGTCCCCTCGGGGCAAGCCCGGCTGTGTGTGGTGTGCGGGGCATCCCATGTGGGCGATGATGTGCTGGTCTGTGTACCCTGCGCCCAGCAAGCGCTTACGCGGCAATCTGGGCCTCAGGCGTCTGTCTCGTCCCCCATGCCCCCTCGCTTGATTATGACCCCTAGTGACGTTAACACTAGTGGGGAGTCTCAATCCGCTGTTTCCGCCAGACTGGCCAACATTGAGAGGCTGATTGCTAGCTGTGCAACCCGTAAGGATCCAGCTAAGAGACGGCATGTGGCGCCCATGGCGCCAGCCTTTAATTTGGAAGAAGACGATTTCCTTGATTTGTCTGACTATACCCCTCTTGAAGAAGGGGAATTCTCAGATTCAGATCTTTCTGACGATCAGCATTGCATTGGCGCTGATACCGGCTCAGAGCATTGGGATGCTGCTGACACCCATAGTACTCTCCATTTCCCCTCCTGCAGCGGCACCTAAGCAGCAGGGGGAATTGTTTGGTACCGCAAAACCACATTTGAAATTCCCAGAACAGACGCAATTAAATAATCTGGTTCTCAAGGAATGGGAGCGGCCTAGCCGGCTCCCCGATATCCCTAAGGGGTGGGATAGGAGGTATCCCTTCCCTTCGGATGTGGTCAAATGTTGATCTACTCCCCCCGAAGTGGATGCCCCTGTTTTGGGGTTGTCTAACACTTCTGTGTTGCATTCCCCTGATTCCACTACCTTGAAGGATAGTGAGGACCGGCGTATTGACCAGCTGGCTTCCCACGCCTTTGCCTGTGTGGGTTCGGCCTTGCTCCCGGTTTGTGCTTCCGCTATTACGGCCGTGGCAATTAGGACCTTGCTCAGGGGCCTTCTGGACGGTTCCCATGAGGATCCTTCTAGTGCTGAATTTAGAGCCTTGTCACAATGTGAGACGTTCATCACCTATGTCCTTTCTGCCTTAGATGACACCATTCGGATGTGTAGCAGGAACTCGGCCTTGGTTGTATCTATCCGCCGCTCGGTCTGGTTGCGCCAGTGGGCAGCGGACAATGCAGATAAGAAGGCGCTCACGGGGCTCCCCTTTAAGGGGCTGCGCCTGTTCGGTGATCGTTTGGACCTTTTTGCTAAGGGAGGTAAGTTACCCCAACGCAAAAAGCAGCCACGACCCTTTCGGGGCTCCGGGTCCTTCACTCCCTCCCTTCGTTGGGCCTAGGTCAGGCAGGGGGTATCCTTGGCGGGGCAAAGGGGAGATTTCTGGGGCAAGGGCAGAGGCCGTGCCCAGCCTGGATCCTCCTGGGGTGCCAAACCCAAGTCTACTGCCAAGCCCGCCCAGCAATGAGGGGGCACCCTCACCCTTGCGGGTGGGGGGGCGGCTGCGGCTCTTCGCTCGGGTCTGGGCTCAGCAAGTCTCAGACAATTGGATTCTGGAGGTTGTCTCCTCCGGATACAAGCTGGAGTTCGCGGACTGGCCTCCTCCCAGATTCCTCAGGTCACGGGTTCCTACGGACCCTAGGGCAGCTCGGGGTCTGTTTCTGGCGGTACAAAACCTTCTGGCCATGGGGGGTCATTTGTCAGGTCCCTTGGGGAGAGAGAGGTCAGTGTTACTATTCCAATCTCTTTACAGTACCCAAAAAGGATGGTTCCATCAGACCCATCCTGGACCTAAAACTTCTCATCAAGTTCATCAGGACCAGACGTTTTCGCATGGAAACTCTGCGCTCCGCTATCAGCTCCCTGTGCCTGGGGGACTTTGACTTCAATAGACATCAAGGATGCTTACCTTCATGTGCCGGTCTTCCCAGGACACCAGCGGTTCCTCAGGTTTGCGGTAGAGGAACAACACTACCAATTTGTGGCACTTCCCTTCGGTCTCGCCTCTGCCCCCAGAGTGTTCACCAAGGTGTTGGCAGGCGTGATGGCCCTTCTCAGAACCCGGGGTATTCGCATACTTCCTTATCTGGATGACCTTCTCATTACGTCCCATTCACTCCAGCAGGCAGAATTGGACACCCGGACGGTGGTGGCGACCTTGGAAATGTTCAGGTGGGTGATCAATTATCCCAAATCCTCACTCTCCCCGTCCCTGGTGACTCCCTTCCTGGGTATGACTCTGGATACCATTCAGGACAGGATTTTCCTCCCTCAGCAGAAGGTGGACTCTCTTCAAGCTCTGATTCATTTCTTGCTGTCCAGCGCTCATCCATCCATCTGGCAAGGGATGCAACTGGTGGGACAGATGGTGGCCTGTTTCGAGGCAGTTCCTTATGCTCTATTTCACATGAGACCCCTTCAGCTCCATCTTTTGTCGGTTTGGGACAAGAGTCCCCTGTCTCTGGATCAGGTCTTTGCTCTATCTTCCCTTGTTTCGGTGGTCCCTCCTGTGGTGGCTGGACTCGAGGAATCTTCTGTGGGGCAGATAATTTCTGACACCGTGTTGGGAGACGGTCACTACAGATGCCAGCCTGTCAGGTTGGGGGGGCTACTGGAGAGCCCTCCAATTCCAGGGGCTGTGAGGCCCTCAGGAGGCCCACGCCCCCATCATTGTTCTGGAGCTGAGGGCGGTTCAGTTGGTGCTGGCGCAGCTGACGTCTCACCTCCAGGGCCTGCCGGTTCAGGTTTGCTCCGACAACCGGACTGTGGTCGCTTACATCAATCATCAGGGAGGGACTCGGAGCAAGAGTGCCCTCCGGGAGGTGACGTTGATCATGTCTTGGGCCGAGGACAATGTCCCGTGCATCTCTGCGGTTTACATTCCCTGAGCGGAGAATCTGGAAGCGGACTCTCTGAGCAGGGGGGCCTCTCCCTGGGGAGAATGGTCCCTCAACAGTGAGGTCTTCCTATCTCTTTGTCACAGGTGGGGGATGCCGGACGTGGATTTTTTTGCTTCTCGCCACAATCACAAGCTTCCAGCATTTGTCTCACTGTCCCAGGATCCTCTGGTTCTGTCGGTGGATGCCATGTCTCTGTTCTGGCAGGGGTTTGGTCTCCTGTACCTCTTCCCTCTGTTTCCCCTTCTGGGAAAGGTTCTGCGCAAGCTGATTCAGAAAAGAGTGCCAGCTGTTCTGGTGGCCCCCAGGTGGCCAAGACAGGTGTGGTTCGCAGACGTTGTGCAGCTGGCGGTCGATCAGTATCCTCTGCCCCCGGTTCCGGATCTTCTCACTCAAGGACGGCTCTGTTACCCCAATTTACAAACGCTGGCTTTGACGGCCTGGCTGCTGAAACCTCCATCCTAAGGGAAAGAGGTCTGTCTGATTCGGTTGTTCAGACTCTGGTCAGGGCTAGGAAGAAATCCTCTTCTACCATCTATTACAGGACCTGGCAGACCTACATTGACTGGTGTGAGGCTAGGGCTTTTCCCTGTCGGGTGTTCTCCATCCCTCGGATACTGGAGTTCCTTCAACATGGCCTGGATTTGGGTTTTCAGCTTAGCAGTCTGAAGGGGCATGTTTCAGCTTTGGCTGTTTTCTTCCAGAGGTCTTTTGCTCTTCATCCTTTGGTCAAGACTTTCTTTCAGGGGGTTACTCATGTGCACCCTCCCCGCAAACCCATGTTACCGGTTTGGGATTTGCATTTGGTATTATATGCCCTTCAGGGTCCTCCATTTGAGCCTGTGCATGAGGCTGCACTGTCTATTCTCACCTTGAAAGTTGCCTTCTTGGTGGCTATCACTTCTGTCCGGCGTGTTTCAGAGTTGGCGGCTCTGTCTATTCAGGCCCCCTGCTTTGAGAGACACCAGGACAAGGTGGTTTTCCGCTTTAAACCAGACTTCTTGCCTAAGGTTGTCTCTGCCTTTCGCCTCAATCAGGATATTGTGCTTCCTTCCTTTTGCCCTAATCCTGGTAATGACAAGGAGAGGGCCTTGCATTCTCTGGACGTTGTCAGGAACTTGAAATACTACCTGGTGGCTACAGCGCCTTTCTGGAAGACGGACGCCTTGTTTGTGGTACCCTCGGGTCCCAAGAAGGGTTTGGCGCCTGTCAAGTCTACTATTAGTAAATGGATTTGTCAGGCCATTATTAGTGCATATTCTGCTAAAGGGAGGGATCATCCTTTTCGAGTCACTTCTCATTCTACCCGTGCTGTTGGGGCTTCCTGGGCCTTTCAGCACCAGGTTTCTTGTGAACAAGGTTGTAAGGCTGCTACTTGGTCTTCTGTTCATACCTTTTCTAAGTTTTACAAGGTTGATGTTCGGGCCTCAACGGATGCTGTTTTTGGCCGCAAGGTTCTGCAGGCGGCAGTGGTTTGAGCTGCGCATTGTTGCCTTTTTGGGATCCCCACCCATTTATGGACACTGCTATTGGATGTCCCAGGCGTAATGAATCATTACTGGAGCAGGGTGTGCTGCATACTTGGAATAATACCATTCTGTGAATACTCACCTTGTAGAATGGGTATTATAAGTATGCAGCACGCCCTGCTCCATCCCACCCTGAGTTTTTGTTCTTGGATCCTCTATATGGTGAATGTTTCCTGGTTAATATTGTTAATCTTGTTATTGGTTTCTCCTGGTTCCCTTATTGCTTTTTTTATACTGGGGAATTTAGTGGGAGGTCCCGGGTATATAAGGACCGGGAGGGGCCTCTTTTTTTGCCATCTCTGCAGTAAAGCGCCCTCTTGTGGACTATATCCCAGAAGTAATGAATCATTACTGGAGCAGGGCATGCTGCATACTTATAATACCCATTCTACAAGGTGAGTATTCACAGAATGGTATTTTTCATGTTGTTACTGAGGGATTTCACACAGTGGGGCATCTCGATCTGGAATTTCCAGGGGGAAGACCAGTGTCCGCTCTGCGTTTTGTTCTGCTTTATGTGAGGGAATCCGCAATTTTTCACATTGCTACTGAGTAAAAAAAGAACCTCTTTCCAACAGTAAATGAAACTAAAAATGTGAGTCCTCTTTAGGATTCCTCCAATTCTTTCTTGTGCAATCCCACCACCAAAAGTATGCTCTTACCAAAGATGATCTGATCAAGCGCTAGGGAGCCGGCGGTATTTTGTTTGGAATTGAACAGCGTGAGTTGACACATTGCCATATTGTGTGATGTGAGTATTTTAACATTTTAAATGGGAGTATTTTATTGGCTGAAATAAAGGAAGCATTAGTTTCTGCAATATTGCACTATTGGTCTGTATTTTTCTTTGCATGACCATACTATGGAGGTTACCTGTTGGGCATATATATATACATCCAATGATGGAATCATATCTATCACTGTGGAAACATCTGGAGAATGTCCCCTATGACCTTAAATCTAGTGCTTGATCAGATCATCTCTGGTAAGAGCATACTTTTGGTGGTGGGATTGCACAGGAAAAGATTAAAAAGTCACCTTATTGATCTTGTAAAGAATTGGAGGAATCCTAAAGAGGACTTGCATTGAAATTTACTCATAGCTCTGTGCTTTTTATCTATGGTGTTTGTATTTTGAACTTATTGGTGAGATATAAGTTATGCATGTGCAGCTTGATTTTCTTTCTATTTTGACATTGTAAACATATTTTGGTGTTGAGATAAATTTGTAGCGCGGTATTTTTATATTTACTGTTGAAACTCAAAATGTGGTTCATTTAATAAATTACATTTTTTTGTAAAGTAACCTCACCTTTTCATTGTTTAACTATAACATATACTCGTACCAGCTTGTCACAACAAGACAACAAAAGCTATTTACAATTAATATTATGCAGAATTGAGTTCAGCCTTTTGGCCCGGCCCTCCACAATATTTTTAGTTTCTCATGTGGCCCCATGGAAAAAATAATTGCCCTCCCCTGATATAGAGCTTCAGCCATGATGTTGTTTTTCTGTGTAAATAAAAATCTTTTAAATAGTAGCAGTAGCAACTTTGGGGGAAGTAGAAAATCCTGTGAGGCCATTAATTGCACTCCCAGAAACAAGAACCTTTTCTCCACATTGATTGCAATTTAAGACGGTGCATGCTGTCAAATGTCATTTCAGAACTGTGAATCAAAGTAATCGCTATTGGAGGGATTGAGTGAACCAAGTTATGCTTTATGAACTGCCGTCACTTGCCACTGCTTAAATGATTTTCCCTAACTGTGCTCGCCATACAGTTATTGCTGAAAACTTTTCTTTTCGGTTTTGTACTTCTGTTCTGCTGACAATAAAACAAAATTCTTTTTCAAAAGTATAGTGTCGGACAACAGCGCAAGTATTGAATCTATTTAAAGTTTTACTCAAAAATAAATTTTTGTTGGGGCTTTAAAAGGGCTTCCTTCCTCGTAAGCGATGTATGTCAGGCTCTAATCCTAAAACTGGACCTGTGCTTCAGGCAAACCTCAAAATCTATTCACCAAAAACACAACCTGACCTCTAACCTTAAGGTGCCACTGTAGGCAAAAACGAAAAAATCCTCTACTGGCACCAGCAGCATTATTCTAAGTATGTTGGCACCGATGCCATGCGGGGTCAGGGGGATTCTTTGGATACCCCTAAGGTCCTGGCTCATATGTTTGAGGTTCTGGCAATTTCTCCTCCTGAAGTGGCTCTTCCGCAGAAGGGGGAGTTCTTTGAGAAGGCTAAGCCGCGCTTGGAATTCCCTAATCAAAAGCATTTCGATGGCATTATTCTTAAGGAATGGGAGAGGCCTACTCGGCTTCCAGGTGTTCCTCCGGGTTGGGATAAGAAATATCCCTTTCCGGTGGATGCGGTGAAGCGCTGGTCGTCCCCTCCCGAGGTGGACGCCCCTGTTTTGGGGTTGTATAGCACCTCTGTTTTGCATTCTCCTGACTGTTCTTCTCTCAAGGATGGTGAGGACAAACTCATTGACCAGATGGCTTGTCACGGTTTAGCCAGTGTCAGGTCGGCCTTGCGGCCTGTTTGTGCTTTGGCGCTTTTAATAGTTGCTTCTAGGTCGGTTGTTAGGGACCTGTTGTCTACTTCCAGGCTTGACCCAGCTAGTGATGAGTTCACCGCCCTTAAGCGGTGCGAATTGTTTTTGTCATTTGTGCTAGCCGCCCTGGATGACACCATGGTGATGTGTAGTAGAACTTCGGCCTTGCTTGTGGCTATTCGGTGGTCGGTTTGGTTGCGCCAGTGGGCGGCGGATTTTGTGTCCAAGAAGTCGCTTACGGCTCTTCCCTTTCTTGGATTGCGGCTCTTTGGAGAAAAATTGGATTCGGTCGCGAAAGGAGGTAGGTTACCTCAGCGAAAGAAGCAGCGTCGTCCCTTTCGGGGGGCGGCTTCCTTTACCCCTTCCTTTCGTGGGGCCAGAGCTGGAAGGGGATTGGCTGTCTTCTCCTCCAGAGGTGATTCCTGGAACAGGGGCAGAGGACGTCCAGAACACAGCTGGGGCTCTAAGCCCAAAGCCGCTGCCAAGCCGGCTCAGCAATGAGGGGGTGCCCTCACCCTTGCGGGTGGGGGGACGGCTGCAACACTTCTCCAGGTCTGGGACCAGGAGGTCTCGGACAGATGGATTCGGGAAGTGGTGTCTTCCGGTTACAAGCTGGAGTTCGAGATCTGGCCTCCTCCCAGATTCTTCAGGTCTCGGGTGCCCTTGGATCCTCTGGCCGTGCAGGGGCTCCGGGCGGCAGTAAAAGATCTCCTGGACATGGCTGTCATCTGCCCGGTGCCTTCCTCGGACCGGGGCCTGGGATACTATTCTAAACTGTTCACGGTGCCCAAGAAGGATGGCTCCGTTCGTCCCATCCTGGATCTGAAGCTCCTCAACAGGTTTATCCATCTCAGGAAGTTCCGCATGGAAACTCTGCGTTCAGCCATAAATTCGCTTCGTCAGGAGGACTTCATGACGTCCATAGACATCAAGGATGCTTATCTGCATGTTCCAATCTTCCCGGCACACCAGAGATTTCTCAGGTTTGTGGTGGAAGATCGTCATTTTCAGTTTGTGGCTCTTCCATTTGGCCTTGCCTCGGCTCCAAGGGTTTTCACCAAGGTGCTGGCAGGGGTGATGGCCCTCCTCAGAGCCCAGGGTATCCGCATCGTGCCTTATCTGGACGATCTTCTCATCATGGCATCTTCTCTCAGCCAGGCGGAGCTAGATACCAGGACTGTGGTATCCACTCTGGAGAGATTCGGCTGGGTGATCAACTATCCCAAGTCCTTCCTCTCTCCATCCAGGGTGGTGTCGTTTCTGGGAATGTCTCTGGATACTTCTCAGTCCAGGGTGTTCCTTCCTTGGCCCAAGGTTCTTTTGATTCAGGAATTGACTCAGCTTCTTCTGTCCATCCCTCGTCCATCCATCCGGCTGGGGATGAGACTGGTGGGATTGATGGTGGCTTCTTTCGAGGAGGTTCCCTTTGCTCAGTTTCACACAAGGATGCTCCAGCTCCATCTCTTGGCGGCCTGGGACAGGTCTCCGCTGTCATTGGATCAGTCTTTTCCTTCGGTGGTGGCTGGAACCAAGCAATCTGATGAGGGCAGATCCTTTCTGACCCCTTGTTGTGAGACAGTCACCACGGATGCCAGCCTGTCAGGTTGGGGGGGGGGGTTTGGAAGGATCCTCAGTTTTAGGGACTGTGGGGGCCTCAGGAAGCTCACGATGCCATCAATGTTCTGGAGCTGAGAGCCATCAGGTTGGTTCTGGTTCACTTGACTCATCAGTTACAGGGTTTGCCGGTTCAAGTTCGTTCGGACAATCGGACGGCGGTCGCCTACATCAATCACCAGGGAGGGGCTCGCAGCAGGTGTGCCCTCAGGGAAGTGTCCTTTATCCTGGCTTGGGCAGAGAGCAATGTCCCATGCATCTCGGCGGTGTACATTCCGGGAGGGGAGAACAAGGAGGCGGACTCCCTGAGCAGGTGCTCATCTCGCCGGGGGGAATGGTCTCTCAGCCCCAAGGTGTTTCGGTCACTTTGCAACAGGTGGGGGACTCCGGAGGTGGACCTCTTTGCCTCTCGTCACAAGCTTCCGGCATTTGTGTCTCTCTCGCGGGATCCGCTGGCTCTGGCAGTGGATGCCATGTCTCTGAACTGGAGGGATCTGGGGTTTCTGTACCTGTTCCATCCGTTCCCCATGGTGGGCAAGGTGGTGCGCAATCTGGCTCTAGAGGGTGTGTCAGCAATCTTGGTGGCTCCAAGATGGCCAAGACAGGTTTGGTTCGCAGACGTGGTGCGGTTGGCAGCGGATCAGTTTGATCTGCCCCTTCTGCCGGATCTGCTCACTCAGGGTCAACTACTCTACCCCAATTTACCAACGCTGGCTTTGATGGTGTGGCTGCTGAAACCTCCATCTTGAAGGAGGAAGGTCTTTCTGATGCTGTGATTCAGACTCTGGTTAGTGCTAGGAAGAGGTCTTCCTCTGCCATCTACTATAGGATTTGGAGGTCTTATATTAATTGGTGTGAGGTCCGGGCCTTGACTTGCAGGGTGTTTTCTATCCCTAGGGTTTTGGAATTTCTGCAACATGGTCTGGACTTGGGTTTGCAGCTTAGTACGTTGAAAGGGCACGTTTCTGCCCTGGCGGTTTTCTTTCAAAGGTCTTTTGCTCTTCATCCTCTGGTTAAGACCTTTTTCCAGGGGGTTACGCATGTGCAGCCTACTAGGAAGCCTTTGCTCCCAGTTTGGGATTTGAATTTGGTTCTTTCTGCTTTTCAGGGTCCTCCTTTTGAGCCTTTGCAGGATATTGCTCTTTCTACGCTTACTCAGAAGGTTGCATTTTTGGTTGCCATCACTTCCGTTAGGCGTGTATCGGAGTTGGCGGCTTTGTCCATTAAGGCCCCGTACTTTGAGAGGCATCAGGACAAGGTTGCTTTCCGCTTCAAGCCAGATTTCCTTCCTAGGTGGTTTCTGCCTTTCATCTTAATCAGGATATTGTTATACCCTCCTTGTGTCCTAAGCCCAGCAATGACAAGGATAGGGTCTTGCATCCTCTGGATGTGGTGCACTGTGTGAAGTACTATTTGGTGGCTACTTCTTCTTTTCGTAAGGCTGACGCATTTTCGTGGTGCCCTCCGGGCCTAGGAAAGATTTGGCTCCCGCAAGTCTTCCATTAGTAAATTGATTCGCCAGGCCATTGTTGGGGCCTATTCTGCCAAGGGGAAGATTCCCCCTTTTCGTGTTACTGCTCATTCTACTCGTGCTGTTGGGGCGTCCTGGGCTTTCCAGCATCAGGCCTCTGTTGAGCAAGTTTGTAAGGCTGCTACTTGGTCTTCCGTTCACACTTTTTCCAAGTTTTACAAGGTTGATGTGCGGGATGCTGTTTTTGACCTGCAAGTTCTGCAAGCTGCAGTGGTTTAAAGCGGACCTTCACCCTGAATAAGAGTCTATCTTATATGTTTCCCACACCCTGTACATACAGATTGGCCACATTAAATATCATCCTACCTGCATCTACTGCATGTTATGAACCTTTAAACATCCAAGATGGCGGCTTATGGAAGCCACCATCTTATCAGGCTGCCTGCAAACAGGAAGTGCCTCATGACTGTGCTGCTCTGCATTCTTGGACTGCTGACCTGTACCTGACCCCAGCTCTGCTCTGTCTGAGCAAAGCACAGCTATAACCCGCCCCCCTGTACCTTATCCCACTCTCCTCTCCTCAGTAAGTGTGATGCTTCTGAGTCAAGATGGCGGCGCCCATATCCTAAATTCCTGAACAGAGTTGCAGCCCAGTGGGGGAAAGAATAATAAGTTAGTGACTAAAAACGTAAAATATATTAATTTTAGATGCTGGGGAACCATTTTTTAAGAGTTTAGGCTTTTCATTAAATCACGCTGAAGGTCCGGTTTAAGTTTCTGCATTATTGCCTTGGTTTTGAATCCCCGCCCTTTTTGGACACTGCTATTGGATGTCCCAAGTGTAATGACTATTCTGAAGCGGGGTGTGTGACATACTTAGAATAATACCATTTTGTGATTACTCACCTGTAAAATGGGTATTGTAAGTATGTCACACACCCCGCCCTTTGGTATTCTGGATCCTTTATATGGTGAACCTTTCTTACTGTTACTGGTTATAATTGGCATTTCCTGGTCCCTTTTTCCTTACTGCTGTCTTAATACTGGGGAATGAGTGGGAGGTCCCAGGTATTTATGGACCGGGAGGGGCTCCCTTTTTTTTATGACATCTCTGCAAGATCGCCCTCTACAGGTCGGTATAACCCAAGTGTAATGACTATTCTGAAGCGGGGTGTGTGACATGTGATTAATCACAAAATGGTATTTTTCTCTGCTTACACAAAATAGGTGATTGCCCCTGCCATGTATGGACCTTTATATTGTGAGCATATTCGGATGCCCACAGAAAGGTTGACTAACCCGAGAGAGAGTGCACTTTTGTCTTTATCTCTAGCAGACTCCAGTATTGCAATACAAGGCTCTGGCAGCCACTCCAGTTTCCACTTTCATAAGGACCAGGCTTTTCAGTTCTCCTCATACCAGGCCCTGCAGTTTCAGCTTTATAGCCTTGAAGTGATTGTCTTGGCAAAATAAACTCTATACTCGCCCTTTGTACCCCTCAGGTACTTGCTCCTAGTCCAGGGCTCTGAATGTCCAAGTCCAGGGAGTCCTACCTTCCAACTGTGTTTTTTTGGCTGGAGGTCCTCTTTAACCAAAAGCATAAACATAGAATGTTAATAGCATGAAATGTCATAGGTTCCATTGTATTTCCTAAGCTGCATTTTTCAGACTCTTTGCTATGCACAAAAAATTTGTAAGTGAAAAAATTTTTGACAAAATAACATTCGTACAGACAGTTACTGACATTTTAACACACCTTAGAGGTGTTTTCAGATTTGGTCTGGGCTCGGGGCAGGTTGGTCGGGTTCTTATTTACCAGACCAAAACATTTCTTTATAAAAGGCGGTCTTGTGATTCAAAAATATAAAAGTCGTCCCTAATTTGTTTCTGTTGCAAGTGTTGAATGTACTGTATCGTGTGTAGTGCAATTACTCTTTGGTGATGTTAATGGGTTCTTGTCTAAAACATTCAAAAAAGTCAAAACAATTATATATCCCAAAGCTAAATCTCCACTGGAAACCAGAGGAATTGATGGTAACTCGGCACCGATTGGTGCTACGTGAAAGTGACACTGCTTGACAAAGGGGTAACCCCTTGAAACGCATTGCAGGCTATGGGAAATGGGACCTTGAGTCCCATTAAGTTTTAACAATTTCTTTACTGCAAGGTTTGGCTGTACTGGATTCTTTCAAGATTTGCAGTGTATGTGTTTGGGCATCCCAGCACCCCTTCCATGCACTAACCTAATCCTGCTCTAATTTGGTTAAGCGTTGGAGCTGTGTGGAACTACAACTTCTTTGGATTTATAAGTTAAGAATGAGTTAGTTATTATGGATCAAGTATTTGTATTGACTATGTAGTGGGTTTTTGAGTTGTAAGTGAAATGTGTTTTTTTTTTGCTAATATTTCAATAAAAAAAATTGAAACATAAAGCAATTGTCTACAATACCATAAAAAAACTACTTATAGGTGACATGTATGTATGTAGGGTATAAGCTTTCGTGGCATCTATTTAACCAGCGTGCCAGCCTACCTGGAGTTTTTGTCACCCTTTGTTGCCAGACTATTTTGCACTATTTTGCGCTCCCAATGTTCAAATGTGATTTTTGAAGGGATTTCTAGGGATTTCCCAGGAAAATTATATTTTTTTTTTCAGCAGAGTCTGTGCTTTAACATAAAATGTCCTGTTTGTCATTTTTTAGGTGTATTCTCAATATTTTTGGGTGAAATATGTGCAAAAAAAAAAAACTATTGTATTTTTTTTTTTTTATTAAAAATGTAAGTTTGTCAATAAAGTCTTATTGCGTGTGAAATCCCAATTTCTCCCAGTTACAGCGATACCACATATGTATAGGTAGACACCCTTTCCTGCCCAGGAGACTCCCCCCAAACTGCAATTGCGCTTTAGGGGATTTTCAGATAAAATACAACTATGCAATGCGCTATGCGCACCTTGCATTTTTTCCAGAAAAACAACCCTTTACATTTGAAATACCCCCAACAAACTATATATTCTCTGGAAGTACACACCACAAGCTTTCTAGGTGTACCAGGCTTGTTGATGTGGCCATAGTTTTCTGGAAGTAATCCCTCAATGTATTCTTTGGTTGCAAAGAGTTTCCCTAAAAAAAAGGATAAAAAAGCAGAATCAAAGCCACATTTTCCTAAAAAAACTATGTACAAACAAGAAAAAACAAGTTTCATCTGAAAAAGCAACATGTCCTGAACAGAACGATACCCAACATGCATAGCTACTGTCAAGGGAAGAGTTGCCAAACACCCCAAAGTAAAGCATGTGCGTAATGGTAATTTTACTTGAAAATTTCAGCTCTGCAACAAAGTGCGCCCCTTGCGATTTTTCAACCAAAACAACCATTTACATTTGGAATATCCCCCATAAACCATATATTCCCTGAAAGTACACTTTCTAAGCGTACCCAACTTGTTGTAGTGGGCTCATCTTTCTGGAATTGATCCCTCAAAGAATTCTTTGGTTGCGCAGGGTTTCCCTAAAAAATGTATAAAAAAGCTGAATAAAAAACACCTTTTCCTAAAATATAAATATGCAAACCAGAAGAAACAAGCTAAGTCTGAAAGCGCAAGGTCCCCCGAACAGAACAATACCCAACATGCATAGCTACTTTTAACCCTTTAAATTGCCAGCCTACTTGAGATTTTGTCACCCTCTGTTGACAGGTCATTTTTCCCCATTTTGCGCCATGTTTTGCGCCATTTTTGCTGGAATTTTCAGGAAAATTATATATATATATTTTTTTGCAGCAGAGTTTAGGCTTTAACATGAAATGTCTTGTATGTAAATTTTATTTTCTTTTTTACAATATTATTAAGTAAAATAAATAAATACATTTTTTTTTAGAAAATTGACTCCTTTATTTTAAATAAAAAATGTATTTTATTATGAAAAACCATATTGCATGTGAAAGCCCCATTTCTACCGATTAGAACGGTACCACATATTTATCGGTAGCCCCCCGTTCCTGCCCAGGAGACCCCCCTAACTGAAACAAGTACTTTATAACATTTACAAATAAAATACAACTACCATCCACACTACAAAGGGTTAAATCGAGAAAAAAAATGACATGGGGTCCCCCTTACCCGAAGTAACTAGCCCGGGACCAGCTATGCAGGGCTTGTAGAAACAGGGCACAGGGGCCAGCTTTTGTGGCCCCTAGCCCTGCAGGCTACAAGCCCGCATAGCCCGTGGGCCCGATCTCTCCTACAGGGCCAGGGACCACATGACAACATCCTGATCCTCCCACAAAAGGCGGGGCCATTAGAAGCGGTGAGGACCCGGAAGAGGGTCCTCACCCGAAGCCTGCGGAGCCCAGGGAGGGGATCGGACCCCCCCTGGTGAAGAGAAGACGGCGCGGAGGGATCGGGCGAGGAGGTGAGCGAGCGGCTGTTTTTTTTGTTTTTTTTTTCACAGATACTGACAGCGGGGAAAACGGGGGGGGGGGCGGTTTCGGGCCCCCCCTTGAAGACGGAGGACGACGGGGGGGGGATCGGATGCTCCCCCCAGGAAGAGGGGACCCCCAGTTTCACAGGGATACCAGAGGTAAGTGTTTTTTTTTTCTGTTTTTTAACTGTTAGGGGGAAATGCCAGGCACGTAGTTTCTACGTGCTTGGCACTTAATGGTAGGAGAAGCAACCACGTAGAAACTATGTGCTTGGCATTTAAAGGGTTAAGCCAGTTCAATCCATATCACTACTGCTGAAATACAATAGCTGCACCACTTCAGAAAGCACTTTGTCATGGTGATGTCACGTTTACAGTGACCAGAGGTCGCGCTTGAGTATAAATACTCCTCCCAAGATTTTGGAAGAGTATTTTTGGTCAAAGAGGAGTACTCAATTTGGGGGAAATTTAATTAAACCACATCCCTGCCTGTTGTGGGTTATAAATATCTCTATCCCAAATCGGGATGCAACAAGGGCAGGTCTTTAACCGGTCCTAGGGTTTATTAAAGTGGGTCTATGGAAAGCCCAAACCCTTAAAAAACAATTCCCCAGCATCTAAAATTAATATATTTACAGTTTTTAGTCAATTTTTATTATTTCCCCTTTTTATCTATCCCAAATCGGGATGCAACAAGGGCAGGTCTTTAACCGGTCCTAGGGTTTATTAAAGTGGGTCTATGGAAAGCCCAAACCCTTAAAAAACAATGCCCCAGCATCTAAAATTAATATATTTACAGTTTTTAGTCACTTTTTATTATTTCCCCCACTGGCCTGCAACTCTGTTCAGCACTCTAGGATACGGGAGCCGCAATATTGGCTCAGTAGCATCACATGCTGAGGAGAGGGGTCCAAATTGCAGGGGGGCGGGGTTATAGCTGTGTTTTACTCAGACAGAGCAGAGCTGGAGTCAGGAAAAGGTCAGCAATCCCAGAATGCAGAGTGGCACAGTCAGAAGACACTTCCTGTTTTAAGGCTGCCTGAAACTCCATAGGCCGTCATCTTGGAAAACGCAATAGATGCAGGTAGAATTATTTTAATGTGGGCAATCTGTATGTACAGGGTGTGGAAAACATATAAGATAGGCTCTTATTCAGGGTGTAGGTCCGGTTTAATATTATAGTTGTAGGACCCTTTCAGTGTCAGCTCATCATACCAACAGTCTTTCATTGAGGTTAGAAAACACACCTAGACCAATGTTAAATAAGCAAAGAGCTCACAGTGACACCACAGACATACAAGTGTGTTCTGAGGAAATGGGCAACAGCAGTGGCGTAACTTATTGTGACAGGGCCCTGGTACCAATATTAAATTGGTTTAAGTCGTTTACCCATTGAATGCAGCTAGACACGACAGACTGAACCTAAAACAAATGATGCTTCCTTTCCCTAAATGATGCCAAGTGAGCACAGATCTGATAAATAAGGGGGAGGAGCAACAATGGTTGTCCCCCCCCCCCCCCCCGACCTCCTGGGTCCCAGTGCGGTCACACCCCTGCTTCCTTGATAGAATTACATTTTTCTGGTATCCTGCTCGGGTCGCTTCATCTTCATTCTTCATTCTCCCAGCCCATATAAGGGCAGCAAATTCCCCATAACTCCCAGAGTTTCCTTGCAGTCTAGGCTGCGAAGCCAGAAGATTTTCTCTCTCTGGATTGTCGCAGGCGAGCGGGGCATCCCAAGCCCGTCGGCCCTGCAGGCCTATTCCCACCTGTTCTGGGACCCATCCTGCCTCCCAGCCCTGGCTGCGGTTCAGGTAAAGGTAGAGGTACACCTAAGGTCGGGTGTTTACAGCGCTATGCTCTGGGCCGCAGACCCTGTACCCAAAGGGTAGCCGGCCATAGGCTATGGTGAGCCTATATGGGGGGGTGCAACCACTTGGGGACCCCTCATGCCTGATTGTGTATCCCACATGTTTTAATGGTTGTGTCACTGCCCTTCCAGGCTCTTCTTCCTTTCGTCCCTTCTGAGGGGGACGAGGTTCTTCCTTCTCTGGTGGTCGCAGGGACTCCTGGGGATGAGGTAAATCCCGCGGTCGTCCTGGTCTCTCCAGGGGGTCCAAGCCCAAGCCCCCCACCAAGGCCCCTCAGGCATGAGGAGACGCCCTCACCCATCGGGGTGGGGGGACGGCTTCTGCTTTTTGCTCACGTCTGGAGACAACATGTCTCGGACTGGTGGATTCAGGAGGTGGTGTCCTCTGGCTTCAAGATAGAGCTGGCAGCTTGGCCGCCCCCAAGATTTCTTCGGTCCCGCATTTCCCAGAACCCCTTGACGGCGCAGGGCCTGAGGTTGGCTGTCCAACGACTCCTGTCGTCTGGAGTTATCTGTTCTGTCCCTCTTCAGGAACGGGGTCGGGGGTTCTATTCTAATCTTTTCACGGTGCCCAAGAAGGACGGCTCTCTGAGACCTATCCTGGACCTGAAGGGTTTCAACAGATTTGTCAGGTTCAAACACTTCCGCATGGAGACCTTACAGTCGGTGGTGAGCTCCCTTCGGCCAGACGACTTCTTGACCACGGTGGACATCAAGGATGCCTATCTGCACGTTCCTATTTTCCGGGCACATCAGAAGTTCCTGAGGTACGTCTTGGAGGATCAACACTACCAGTTTGTGGCATTGCCGTTCGGTATCTCTTAGGCCCCTCGGGTGTTCACTAAGGTGTTGGCGGGTGTCATGGCCCTCCTGAGGAGCCAGGGCATTCGCATTCTTCCTTACCTGGACGACTTGTTGGTTGCTGCTCAATCTCTTCAACAGGCCGAGAGCGACACTCAGAAGGTTTTGTCCACTCTCGGCTTTTGATTGGGTGATCAATTTTCCCAAGTCGTCGACCACCCCATCTTTGGTGAGGTCCTTCCCTGGGCATGAATTTGGACACTTCTCAGGTCAAGGTGTTCCACCCTCAGCAGAAGGTGGAGGGGCTTCAGACGCAGGCGCCTGCCTTGCTGTCGCGCCCCCACTCCTCCATACCTCTGGGGATGCAGTTGGTGGTTTTCATGGTGTCTTACTTTGAGGCTGTACCCTTCACCCAATTCCATATGAGACCTCTTCAGTTGAATCTTGTCCGTTTGGGATCAGACACAGGAGTCCCTGGAGCAGGAATTTGCTCTGTCCCCTCCTGCCAGACAGTCCCTCTTGTGGTGGTTGGACTCGAGAAATCTTCTAGTGGGCAGGTCTTTTCTGCCTCCGTGCTGGGAGATTGTCACCACAGACGCCAGTCTGACTGGTTGGGTAGGGTTTTGGCAATCGCTGAAGTTCCAGGGCCATGTGCCTATCAATCTTCTGGAGCTGAGAGCGATCAGGTTGGTCCTCTTCCAGTTGACTCCCCACCTACGGGGTCGTGCGGTCCAGGTCCGCTCGGACAATCAGACGGCGGTCGCCTACATCAATCATCAGGGCGGGACTCGGAGCAAACAAATCCTCAAGGAAGTGTCCCTGATCTTGTCCTGGGCGGAGGAGAATGTTCCCTGCATCTCGGCGGTTTACATCCCAGGGGTGGAGAACCAGGAGGCGGACTCCCTGATCAGGGGGACGTCTCGTCTGGGGGAATGGTCTCTCAGCAACAAGATCTTTCACGCACTGTGTCGCCGCTGGGGTCAGCCGGACGTGGACCTGTTTGACAATCACAAGCTCCCAAGATTCGTCTCTTTTGTCAAGAGATCCTCTGGCCTTCGCCACAGACGCTCTAGCAATTCCTTAGACGGAATTTCGACTCCTTTATGCATTTCCTCCCTTTCCTCTGCTGGGTCGTGTGCTGTGCAAGATAGCCCAGGAAGGGGTACCGACCATCCTGGTGGCCCCCGCTGGCCGCGAAGATTCTGGTTCGCGGACATAGTCCAGATGTCAGTGGATCATTTCGTCATGCCTGACGATCCAGGGCTCCTCACTCAAGGACTGTTGCGCCATCCCAATTTACAAACGCTGGCTTTGACGGCTTGGCTGCTGAAACCTCCATCCTGATGGATAAGGGGCTGCCGGACTCGGTCGTCATTACTATGATTCAGGCTCGGAAGAAATCTTCTTCCATGATTTATTACAGGGTCTGGCATGCTTACATTGCCTGTTGTGAGTCTAAGTCATTTCCTTGTCGCACTTTTTCCCTTCCCAGGATTTTGGAGTTCCTACAACATGGCCTGGAGTCGAGCCTACAACTGAGTTCCCTCAAGGGACAGGTTTTGGCTTTGGCAATTTTTTTCCAAAGATCCTTCGCCAATCATAGGCTGGTCAAGACTTTTTTCCAAGGAGTTATCCATGTACGTCCGCCGTGTAAGCCTTTGCTACCGATGTGGGATTCGAACTTGGTGCTTTCTGCTCTCCAGGGTCCCCCCTTTGAGCCCTTGTACGATGCTTCTCTGTCCATTTTGACTCTGAAGGTGGTCTTTTTGGTAGCTATCACCTCGGTGCGTCACGTCTCTGAGCTGGCGGCGCTTTCTATGAAGCCTCATTATTTTGAGCAGCATCAGGATAAGATGGTTTTCCGTCTTAAACCGGAATTCTTGCCCAAAGTTTTCTCTGCCTTTCATCTCAATGAGGACATTGTCTTGCCTTCCTTGTGTCCTGCCCCTTCTAATAAGGAACGGACCCTTCATTCCCTGGATGTGGTCAGGGCGCTTAAGTACTATTTGGTTGCTACGGAGTCATTTCGGAAGTCGGACTCTCTGTTTGTCCTTCCTGACCGACCTAGGAAGGGCTTGCCGCCAGCCAAATTCACTATCAGCAAGTGGATCAGACAGGCGGTGGTGCAAGCGTATTCTGCCAAGGGGAAGGACCCCCCTTTCCGTGTTACAGCTCACTCCACTAGAGATATTGGTGCCTCTTGGGCGCTTCAGCACCAGGCTTCAGTTGAACAAGTTTGTAAGGCCGATACTTGGTCTTCAGTTCATACCATTTCCAAGTTTTACAAGGTTGACATTAGGGCCTCAGCTGATGCTGTTTTTGGTCGCAAAGTGTTTCAGGCGGTAGTGTCATGAACTACGCGCTGTTGCCCACCCTTCTTCTTGGACACTGCTTTTGGATGTCCCAATCGTGAAGAATGAAGATGAAGCGACCTGAGCCGGATACCAGGAAAAATACAATTCTGTGATTACTCACCTGTAGAATTGATTTTATTGGTATCCTGCTCGGGTCGCTTCATCCCACCCTTGTTCTCTTTTGCCTTGTTATGGTTATTACCGTTGAGAGAGTTTATAGTGGGGCTGTGTGAAGTAACATGGTCTCTGGCCTCCCGGCTTTTCCCTGTAATACTGCTTTTCAACACTGGGAGTTATGGGGAATTTGCTGCCCTTATATGGGATGGGAGGAGCCACAAGTCTTCTTGCAGTCGACTGCGCCACCTTGTGGCGGATAACCCAATCGTGAAGAATGAAGATGAAACGACTCGAGCAGGATACCAATAAAATCAGTTCTACAGGTGAGTAATCACAGAATTGTATTTTTAGTCACACATCTAATAGAGCCTAATTTGAAAAGCATATGACAAGTTACGGTTTTCTCTTAATTGTTGATGTGGGCAACAATACCAGTAAATGTTTTTCAGCATGAAAATAAGTAATACTCCTTCGGCTTTTAAGAGGACAAATAATTCCTGTATAACTTTCAGAAGAGCTGGATACCTCGGGAGATGTCTCAGAAACGTTTTCAGTGGATGTGCCAGAGATTGCAAACTATCACCTGTAATGATTTATCTTCTTCCTTAACATTCATGGTGGTAACCTAAAGATCATTTATTAGGGCAGATGATTTCTAGGGGTTGGATTTAGATGGTTGCACTGGGCACTCACTTCTGCTACCCTGTTCCACTCACCTAATTCCTTTTCTAAATAGTCCCCCATTTCATTAAAGTATACAAAAGTGCAGGATTTTGACTACCCTGGTTTTTAGTTTTTGCCCCTGGGGCACTCCGATCAGGGATGCCTCGCCATGTGAAACCCCCCAGGTCACTAGAACAAACTCACTAGAACAAAAAGACGAGAGGACCCGAGCGCGCTGGCAGACGCATCGCAAGAGGGAGTGTGCCCGAGCCGGCCATTCACAAATGCCTGGCGGGGGCACGCTGCTTGCTAATGGGACAGCGAGGATTCCGCCACTGCTCGCTTATGCACCGTTGGACTGGGAAAGAAGGTGAGATTCTGGGTGACCTGGGTTTCACACAGTGGGGCATCCCGATTCTGGATGCCCCGGGGAAAGGGAATCGAGATCTCCGTGGGTTTTGGTCCACTTTTAAAGTTTGTTTTCATAAAGTCTAGCACTTGTATTTCATAAAGGCTTGCACAGTTTGTTTTTATCCTAAACCATAAGCATTGATGGTCACTGGACCCCAGAGTTTCTTCTACCCTGACCTCAGTCTGCATGGTAACCCAGATTCTAGTTCATTATGTGTATGCTGAATTATTGTTGATTAAAGAGTGTTCTTGACAAATGGCTACTCCGCCACTCTTTTTTTTCTGTCTTTTCTGTACAATGTGTAATTGGATATGGCTATGTCTCACAGTGATTGTGATTCTTTGAACCAAGTGTTTGTTATTGCAACAAGATCCAGTTAATCTCTGTATATGATAGACATTAACCTGTAGAGAAGTTGCAAGCATTAATACACATGATATGGAGGTTATTGGTATTGCATTCTAGTTTGTTCTTGATCTTTTCCACCTCTATCCTACCATTGACCAGGTTTTCTGAAGTGCCAACGCCCTGGGGACAGAAATCACGCCAAACTCTTCTGAAGGATGCAACTATTTGTTTGACCACCTTCTAACATCATGACTAAGCCTTTGTCTTCACACCACTGACGTAACCACATATTGAACTTGGCAATGTTGGGTGCCTTTTTTCCTGATTACAAACTGGAAAAATTCAGAAAATGTGATAGAACCTCTTACTTTGCAAAGTTCCTGACTAACATTTTGGAAATCCCCTTTGTACAGTAAACAAATCTTTTGGGGATAAATCACTAGTGCCAAGATGTAGCACAATGTCCACTCCAATATTTAGAATACGTATCTTATCCCTATTAACAGTGGCACCTGGGAGACACCTCACTTCCTTTAGCTCCTCTTTTTCCTGTCCAAAGTCCACACCTTTAACCCTTTAAGTGCCAGCCTATCTGGAGTTTTTGTCACCGTCTGTTGCCAGACCATTTTGCACTATTTTGCGCTCCCCATGTTCAAATGTGATTTTTGAAGGGATTTCCAGGGATTTCCCAGGAAAATGATATATTGTTTTTTTCAGCAGAGTCTGAGCTTTAACATGAAATGTTTTGTTTGTAATTTTTAGGTGTATTCTCAATATTTTTTGGCGAAATATGTGCAAAACATACAATTTGTAGTGTTTTTTTGTAATAAAAAATGTAAGTTTGTCAATAAAATCTTATTGCGTGTGAAATCCCAATTTCTCCTGGTTACAGCGGTACCACATATGTATAGGTAGACACCCTTTATCTGCCTATAGCCAAGCCCCCGTTCGCCGGGACGCACGATACGCCTCGCCGGACACGGTTGCCCCCAGGTCTTAAAAGGCGCAAAGGATGCCAGCTCACAGTGAAGATAAAAGGAACACTAGGTTATACTATGGCCAAGGTCATTCACGGGAAATCAGTCCCGTGTATAGAGTGTCTACTCTACGTCTACTCACAGGGATAAGGCAGAAGAGTAGTCGGATACTAGCTGAAGGTCAAGCCAGGTCAGTCTCAAGTACAGCACTGATAAAGTCACACCCTGAGCAGCACTAGTTATAACGGGTAAAGGGTCAGGGCTAAACTCCATTTAAAAGATGGCTGACCAATAGAAACACTGAGAGAAATAGAGTAGATGATTGGTGCAACTTTGAACCTGGAATTGATTTGAGAACTGATCCCAGGCTTTACCATTCTCTCTCTGACCTACTGTTGACTACTTTTTTTTCACATCGGGGCCTAACAAATGTGGGTCGAAAATGCATGAAGTAAGCACATATGTTAAATGCAGCTATCAAAAGTTTTAGCAATTTCAGTCCCAGAGTCCAACAAGGAAGGTCTGGTCAAGGGCTGGGGCTTCTTCATCTGTTTTTCCTTCTTCGGGGACCCTAGATCCCCCTCTATTGTCATCATTTTCCTGCTTTTGCTGTGCTCTAGGTAGCACAGTCTGCTTGTCCTCTGCTCTAGGTAGCAGTGTCTGACACTTCTTTTCAGAATCCTCTTCACTCTGGAAGCATGTATCCACGACTGGCAGTTCTCCACAAGATTGTGGTTCTGGTCACTGCGATCACTGTGGCTGGGGCACCAAGGGGGTAGTCTTGCTTCTTTCTGCGATTCAGCTACAGGACCCTGACCGCGTCACCTACTTCAAAAGGATGGGTGGTGTCCTGTGAAGAAAAAGAGATGCGAGACAGAGGTGCAAGCCACATTTCTTTTAACATTATCCAAAGTTTTAATCAGCTTCCCCACATATCCTGTATCAGGTCTAAGTCCCCTCTTTCTAACATAAGGGGCACCCTAACCCAGGGGGTGGGTAATGGTCTTCCCATTAAAACCTCAAATGGTGAATACCCAGTGACCTTAGAAGGGATCATCCTAATTACTGCCAATCCTACTCCTGGAAGGACCCTTTTCCATTTAGCATAAGTTCCCCCCTGTGGCTTCTCTGATTTTATCCTTTATGGTCCTATTCATTCTTTCAACTATTCCTAAGCTCTGAGGGTGGTAGGGGATGTGAAACTTCCACTCCTGAGGGTTTTCTACTAGATCCTGACATACCTTCATGGTAAATGACAGGCAATTTGAAATGATCTGCAAAGATCCCCATCTAGGAATAATCTCTTGTGTGAGAATGCTTACCACAGTCCTGGCACCTTCCCTTGTCATGACAAAAAGTTCAACCCACCCTGAGAACATATCCACTCTCACTAAAAGGTACTCCTGTCTTTTCCTAATCTAGGCATGTGAGTAAAATCAATCTGTAGATGTGTGAATCGGGTTGTTGGATATGTCAGGTGCTCATGTCTACATGTCGTCTTCCCGCCTCTGTGTCCTACACCATGATATTGGGAAATAAAAAGAGGTGCACTAGCTGTTGCACGGTTTCCCTAGTTTTCACTAGTTTCCCCCTCTTTGCACAAAAGTCCATTCTGGTCTTTGTGCACTCTTACCTTTCCCTTCTGTACTAGCATATTTTTGTAAGTCAGTCAAAGTCTAGTCAGGGAGGGGTATTTCTGGTGCTAACAAGAGCATTTACATGTCACAATGTAAGGGGTACAGCCATTTCCACCACCATTGCACACGAGGCCAGGGCTCTGAGACACACATGTCCTGTACCTGCCTAGGGCACACCTTCGAGAGAAAAAAAAACAACCGGGCACCTCCATGTGCTTGTGCTCGGACCACCTGCCATGGTTTTACATTTTGTCCTTGGCAAATCAGTGAAACATCTTGCCATAATCGGGAAAACCTAACCCAGAGGCTGTCACCATAGCATTTTTCAAAGACACAAAAGCATTTCATTTAACCATTTCAGGGTGTCAGGTTTATCAGCATGCATCTGAGCTCTGAATATGCTGTCACATTATGAACAATCTGAAATTGGCAGCATACCAAGGAAGGTTAGCGTGTCCTTCTTGGTAAGTGGGCGGGGCAGACCCACAACAGCAGCTACTCTCTCATGGCTCACTTCTCATATTCCCTGGGAAAGCACAAAACCCAGGTATTCAAACTTTTCCTGACACCATTGCAACTTTTCTTTAGACACTTTATAACCACTTTCAAAAAGACATTTGACAATATTCCTCTCATTTCCCAGGGTGGCCTCCCGATGCAAAACTGCAGAGGAGAAGGCTGTCTGCAGTAGGACGTAACCATGGCCGGGTGTCCAGGCCTTAAGAGTGGCTTGGAGTACTATTGCAAAAACTACTAGCCAATACACATAGCCCTGGGGCAAAAAGTGATCTGAAAGGTGCGTTGTGTCTCCTCATCCATTGGGATGCTTACCAGCCCGTGTCATGAGGAATGGAGGTTAGAAGGAGGTTAGAAGAAATGGCACAGATACCATCAGGCACTATTGGGGCAGTTGGTGTCGCTGAACCACTTATGGGCCTGGGGTCTTGGACAAATCTCCTAGTTTCAATGTGGCTTTGTAAGGTGTGCAGGGGAAAAATCCCACATCCAGTGAGCCCTCAGCCCACAGCTGTGGATCTATGTCCATGTCATCCTTCAAGAGGCAAGAAATCCTAGCCTTCTATATGCTTATCTGGTTAAAGTCTGCATACAACCCCCCTTTCCTGTTAAGTTTTATTGTGATTTGCCTAGCAGGTCCTTGCCCAGGATGCTAATAGGACACCCTGGAATAGGTCTGCAACTAGGTCTGATTCCCAGTTTAGCCTGGAGGGGGTCAGAAATCAGTAAGGGCGGTGTTGCTGCCAGCTAAGCAGGTTATTTGACATCATGCTAGGGAGAGCTGACTGGCTGTGGTGCAGAGGCTGCAGGGTTAATTATTTCTTCCTCATCATAGGGGTTAATTTAGGGAGATCAAAATCATCCCGCAGCTTCTTTCACTGTCGGTTTCCTTTAAAAACTCAGTCTGATGCTGCTCTATTATCAAAGCGTAGCGCGGGCTGAGCCCCTCATAAAAAAACTGTAAATTTCTGCACTTTTCATCTCCATCTGTGACCCCCCCCTTCACACACACATTTCGTTACTGCCAGTTTGCGTGTTTTTAACCCATATGCTCCCACAGCATGGAATATCTCTAACTGATGTGGATCAAAGCATCTATGATTTGTTGTTTTACAGTTAAAACATATAGCAGATTCAGATTACCCAGGAAGGTCTGAATAAGAAGCGGTAGCCCATACATCTATGAATCTTTTAAAGAAATTGGAGATAGATACTCTCACTTTCTGTTTACCAGCTATGGCAGTAGACAGAGAAAATTTATGTGGAGAAGCACTCTCAAACTTTTCTAATTCTTCCTCATGGTATCCTGACTTTTTCGGCAGTTGGGAAAGGGGCTTTTATGTTAACTCTTTCAACTTATTTGCTCCTAGTATTTGCAGCGGGACCCCCATAAAAAGTCCAGCTGTCACTTTCACCTAGCTCCTTTTACTCTTTGGGTTCCTCTATTCCTAGCTGATAAGCTGATCAACAGACAGCTTCTGTCTATCACTGCCGATTTGTTTCCTGACATCAGGGGTTATCTCTTCCTCGGTAAAAGAGGGATAGAGGCTGTTTTTCTTAGGTGGTACATAAGGCCAGTGGGGACCTTAGTTTTAGGCCTAGACTTTTGTTTACATTTTAAATTTGTTCCTAGCTTGTGTTCCAGGGCATGAAATCCAGGGGGACTCTTGTCTCCTGAATTGGATGTCCTTTTGGCACTTCTAGTCATCTTTCTAAACCAATAGGGAGCATATTCTAGCCAGTTTTCACCTCCCTTCTTCATAAAATCTTTATCCCAATTTTGGTCTCCTTGATAATATAGGAACACCTATTGATCACCCAAACATAAACCTTTAATCATTATATCCATGTGAAACTTGTCATTATCTCCAACCTGTGGGAATGGACTGGAACTACCCATGGATCTACATAATAATCAGACTTCGATATTCTAATTTCAAATTTCTTACAAGTTTCCCCTTATCAAAGGTTTAGATTTGCTATCATTCTTCCCATATTAAACAGTAATTCAAGGCGTGCTTACCTTCACACCTATCAGTAACAGTGGTTTAAGGCGTGCTCACCTTCACACCTATCAGTCCCACACAACAATACACTTCTATGCGACAGAGAAGAAAAAGCAAAAGTTTGGGACAGAACACTGAACACCTTGTCAGGGAGCCTTTTATCTAGTAGCGCTACTCTTATTTTCCTTAGGGCACTTCTCAGATTCCCTTTTTCTCTTAGGGCACTTCTCAGAGTCCCTTTTTCTCTTATCTGTCTCTCGGGACAGTTTCTAACCCATTCAATTTACCCCACTAGGTTCTTAATAGGTCCGCCCTATGGCAGAGGTCTCGGTAAGTGAAAATATAAATCCACCTACCTAGACTTGCACGGCGGATCCCACCCGCTACCACCATTGATTGTTGGGGTTTTTAAGGGTTGTATGGCCTCCCTCGCCCAAGGTCTGTCAGTGTTCCGTCAGCAGCTGCATTTTTATACAGAATGTCACACACAAAAAATCAGTATTTAGCCCTCTTCTTTGTAACATAACTAAAAACCTTCACACAAGGTTGGAAATAAATCTTGTGGTTCCTGTGTAAAGTATTTTCCTATATGTCTGCTGATAATGAAGTTCAAGGGATTCCCGTGACCTACATGTAGATAAATCATTGAGAGGACATTCCTACACATTAAAACGTCTGTTAGCTTTATGCCCAGAACTTAACATATCACATGTATATCTATATAACTAAGTTTAATATCAGATTTTCAACATGGCCGCCATTAGGCTAAGCATTTCACCCTTCAATTACCCCCCACAAACTATATATTCTCTGGAAGTACACACCTCAAGCTTTCTAGGTGTACCAGGCATGTTGATGTGCCCATAGTTTTCTGGAAGTAATTCCTCCAATGTATTCTTTGGTTGCAAAGAGTTTCCCTAAAAAAAGGATAAAAAAGCAGAATCAAAGCCACATTTTCCTAAAAAAAACTATATACAAACAAGAAAAAACAAGTATAATCTGAAAAAGCAACATCCCCCAAACAGAACGATACCCAACATGCATAGCTACTGTCAAGGGAAGAGTTGCCAAACACCCCAAAGTAAAGCATGAGCATAACGGTAATTTTTCTTGAAAATTTCAGCTCTGCAGACAAAGTGCGCACCTTGCGATTTTTCAAGCAAAACAACCCTTTACATTTGGAATATCCCCCATAAACCATATATTCCCTGAAAGTACACATGTTAAGCTTTCTAAGCGTACCCAGCTTGTTGTAGTGGGCTCATCTTTCTGGAATTGGTCCCTCAAAGAATTCTTTGGTTGCGCAGGGTTTCCCTAAAAAATGTATAAAAAAGCTGAATAAAAAACACCTTTTCCTAAAATATAAATATGCAAACAAGAAATAACAAGCTAAGTCTGAAAGCGCAAGGTCCCCCGAACAGAACAATACCCAACATGCAGAGGTACTATTAACCCTTTTAATTGCCAGCCTACTTGAGATTTTGTCACCCTCTGTTGACAGGTCATTTTTCCCCATTTTGCGCCATGTTTTGTGACATTTTTGCTGGAATTTTCAGGAAAATTATATATATATATATATATATATATATATATATATATATATATATTGCAGCAGAGTTTAGGCTTTAACATGAAATGTCTTGTTTGTAAATTTTATTTATTATTAATTTTATTTATTATTAAGTAAAAAAAAAAAATAAATTCAATTTTTTTTCGAAAATTGCCTCCTTTATTTTAAATAAAAAATGTATTTTATTAGGGAAAACCATATTGCATGTGAAAGCCCCATTTCTACCGATTAGAACGGTACCACATATTTATCGGTAGCCCCCTGTTCCTGCCCAGGAGACCCCCCTAACTGAAACAAGTAATTTTTAACATTAACAAATAAAATACAACTACCATCCACACTACAAAGGGTTAAATCGAGAAAAAAAAATGACATAGGGTCCCCCCTCCCGGGGGGGGGGGGGGGGGCTTTTTTGGGGGGATTTTTAAGGGTTAAAAACTGACATGGGCCCCCCTTACCCAAAGTAACCAGCCCGGGACCAGCTGTGCAGGGCTTGTAGGAACAGGGCGCAGGGGCCAGCTTTTGTGGCCCCTGGCCCTGCAGGCTACAAGCCCGCATAGCCCATGGCCACGTGCTCTTCTGCCCCCCCCCCTGGCCTTTGGGGAGGCAGGCAATGGGGGTGCCGGGGGTTAATGGCAAGTCACCGGCTAGCGCAGGTGGCTTGCCATCCCCCCAGCCTTGAGAACTTGTATAGGGGTCTCATGGACCCCTTACCAGTTCACAAGGGGTTAAATGTAAAAAAAACACAGGCACACAAAGAGAAAAAATATTATTATTTTTTTTTTTTTTCAATACTTACCTCCCATCCATACTGGAGCACTCTGTCCCTCGGTAATCACTGGCTTCTGCTCACTTGCTAGAAGCCTTTTATAGCTGCTGGATGACAGAACACAAAAGGGTTAATTAAAAAAAAATGACATAGGGTCCCCCCTCCCGGGGGGGGGGGGGGCATTTTTGGGGAATTTTAAGGGTTAAAAACCCTTAAAAATCCCCCCAAAAAATGATGTAGGGTCCCCCCTACCCAGCATTACCAACCCGGGCCAGCTATGGGGGCTTGTAGAACAGGGCGCAGGGGCCAGCGTTGGTGGCCCCTGGCCCTGCAGGCTACTAGCCCACATAGCCACTAAGTGGCCCGGGCCCTTCTGCCCCCCCCCCCGGCCATTGGGGAGGCAGGTAATGGGGGGCTGGGGGTTAATGGCAAGTCACCCGCTAGCCGCAGGTGACTTGCCAGACCCAGAGCCTTGTGAACTGGTAAAAAAAAAAAAAAAAACACACGTTAATAAAAAGTATTTTATTAAAAAAAAAAAAAAAAAAAATTTACTGTACTTACCTCCAATTGTAAGCTCTTGTCCCTCGCCGCTCTGATGACAGATGCCGGTGATCAGAGGATCTCCTGCCACCTCCTTCCCGGGCACCGATCACCGGCATCTGACAGCTGACAACGCTGAAGCCGGTGATCGGGGCCGTGATGACGTCATTAGCCCCGTCCCCAAGGGGGTGGGGCTTAGCGGCAAGATGGCGGCCGCCATCGAGGAAGAAAGGGGAGAGAGCCTCCCGGGCTCTCTCCTGAAGATCCGTAAGACCTGGGGGGGGGGGGGGGAGAACGGAGGCCCCCCAGGTGAAGAGGAGGGACAGCAGGAGCCAGCGCACACACAGGTAAGTGAATGTCATATATTTTTTTTTTTTTTTTTTTACAGTTAGCAGCTGCTGCTGCAGAAGCGGGGGGGGGGGGGCGGCCTATTCCGGGGGCTCTCCTGGAGCCATCCGACCTCCCACGGGGGATCGGATGGCACCAAATTAAAGAGGAGACCCGGCCGGATCCAACGAGGGGTCAGGTGAGTATTTTTTTTTTCCCGCTAGCAGGGGTAAATGCCAGGCACGTAAATTTTACGTGGCTGCCACTTAAGTGACAGAGAAGCAACCACGTACATTTTACGTGGCTGGCATTTAAAGGGTTAATTGTTGAGTCACCAACCAGAAGATATCTTCTCCTGTTGGTTGGTTTGGTAATGACACATTGCTGCCCCTTTGCACTCATTTTATTTAGTCCCTTATTTAAATCCACTTCTTTTGAACTTTCAAAATCCTTCACAAACTGATTGTTGCTTACATCAGCGGTTACATCTAGCTCAGAAATAACGGCATATGGGTTATATTGGCTTAGTCCAAACTTTGCATGTTTCTGTTCCATATGCACAATCTTCCAGAGCCAACAATTTTCCACTCTGCCCATCTCTTGTGAAGTTTTTGCGGGACTGGTGGCTGTAAACAAAGCTGCTATTGCTTATTGTCTGGGATAGCTTCACAACTTCAGACTGAAGAGTACAAACTGAAGACTGTAATCTTGAAATCTTGTCATAAAACCCCAATATCCGCATACAAATTGGACAGCATCACAAGTTCCACAAAGCACTATGAAAAACCACAGTCAGAGAAGAGTTGCACTGAGCCAAACCAGACATTAAACAGTATAGATAATAGTAGATAATAGTAGATAATAGTAGATAATCAGTATAGGTATGGCTAAAAAGTAAATGCTGTACTCGCCACAATTAATTCCTTTTTTCAACCCCTTATGCAATCCAGCTACTGCAGTTCTTAAGCTGCTCAAGATTCAGACAGGAACAAGGAAATTTTGTCAGCAAGGGGAATGGTGTCTCTAAGGGACATAATGGCTTAAATTGGACCAACCATATCCTATGGAAGGTTAAATAAAAAAAAAATCAACTTCCCTTAGTGTCCTGGAAATGAACTGGATAAAATACTCACAAACAATTTTTGCTTCAAAGGAAAAATTTGGCTCTTCTCTTCCTTCTAGCCCTATTTATAAAATACTCTAATTGCACCCAGCATGGGATTGCAAGGAGGCGGGAAGAAGGGGGGCTTAATCAGCTAGTTTAGAACATTGGTAACCTGTCAGAAACCAATGGCATACGTGGGGAAAAACGAAAATGAAAATCACTATAACAGAATTACCAAGCAGCATTGAGGGCAGAAAACATCCAAACGGTAATATACCTGTGGCAGGGGAGCAGAATAGATTGAGTTGTTTTTTGGGGGTTTTGATCTGCTTTAAAGTCATACTTTAGGCAAAATACAAAAAACACTATACTCCCCTTTTATGCTTCGCAAGTTTTCGCCGGTAGCCCAATGATAAGACACTTACCGGATTGCTCGATGCCAGTCATCGACTCAGGACACCATTATGTTGTTGTAGACGAGGGAGGGTCACAGGAACTATGACACGCCCCTCCCATTGCAATGAATGGAGAGGGGCATAGTTCCTTTGATGATGGCCCATCCCGTCCTCATCTACAACAACACAGCGCTGGAGGGAGTGGTACGCAGAACTGGCATCGGCCAATCCAGTAAGTGTCTTACCACCAGACTGGTAGCGATAGCCTGTGCGGCATGAAAGATAAGTGTAGTGTTTTTTGTGTTTTGCCTAAAATATGACTTTAATGACCATGGCCATTCCAGCAGTTGGGTTTGGTTACACTTCAACAAACTATAACAACTGGGATTCACCAGTGATTTTGCTCTCAGAGACAGTCATAAGAAGTCTAAGCTGGTGGCCAGAGATCTTAGCAATGGAATATCAATGGTGAACAGAACAGTTCCCAGATAATTACGATGGACATGAGCTCTTGGGGTTGGGGAGCCATCAGTCCCCTCTGGGGACAGGAAAATCAACTCGGTCAAGATCTGATTGGACAATGTAACAGTTCAATAACCGATAATCCTGTAGGCAAACTAGGCAAAACCTTTCTAGTACCACTTAAGAATGTCATAACGTCAATTTACAGCAGTCCTTTCTCAGCATTTCCCAAATCAGGATGCCCCCCTGTCTGAAACACCCCAATTTACCTTTCCCTGAACTAAAGGTCTCGTCCAATCTGAGCCATTTGCCATACCTATGTCATTCGACAAATGGCTCCAATGAGCTGTTACCAGTGAACGGGGGTTCCACCTCAAATCGGAAGCCCCCGGGGCACAGAACAAATACCCGAGATAGTCTGCTGCAAATATTTGAATTCAGCTGGATATTTCGCATATTTGGGACAAATACTTCGGACTGTAAGCTCACAAGGACAGGGCTTGTTTTTATTGCAATTATTTTAAACGGTAGTATCTTGCATGTAATAGTCTATGTACTACTACATGCTTTACTCTGTCTGTAATTACTACTTTGCTTCGGAAGAAGATGGTGCTATATAACTAAACAATATTAATATGTCCCCTGGAATTTAATTCCTAAAACAAAACATTGTTTTGTTTAGCCAAAGTTATATATACCAGGTATTACCTACACTGTTTCTTGACAGGGGGACAGGCAGAAATAGAATGTCCACTTTCTGATAGACTCCAGACACAGGATTTTCTGATAAAAGCCAAAATGCTTTTTAATATTATAAACCTTTATTGAAATTGGCAAGAGGTCCGTTTAAAAATAATTCTGTATTGGGAATATTTGCTTTGCTTCCTATAGATGGCAGCATTGTATCACTATAGCAGTACTATATTCTAATTTAGCAAACAGTTCTTCGAGAGGTTTAGAACCATCTTTGTTTTGTAATAGCCTTCTTGTTACAGATGCTTCTTTGCTTTGTCTTTACTAACTGTACATTAAAATGCTCCAACTATAGTTAGGGGTTATTTTTGTAGTTTAGTTTCCCGTTTTTGGATAAGCTGATTTTCAATAGACCTTCCAACTAAACAAAGTTTTTAAAATTAATCTATTGTTGTTTAAAGTGGACCAAAACCCAGGATTTTGACTATCCTGGGTTTTGGTTCTTTTACATAGAAACATAGAAGGTTGACGGCAGAAGGAGACCATACGGTCCATCTAGTCTGCCCTTATGTGTATACTGTATGTACTCTTTATCTTAGGATAGATGTGTGCTTATCCCAGATTTAAATTAAATGTTTAAATTCAGTGACTGTTAATTTTTCAACTACCTCTGCTGGAAGTTTGTTCCAAGCATCTACTACTCTTTCTGTAAAATAATATTTTCTAACATTGCTCCTGATCTTCCCCCCGACTAGCTTCAGGTTGTGCCCCCTTGTTCTATCATTAAGTTTCTTCTTAAAAACACTTCCCTCCTGAACCTTATTCAATCCTTTCACATATTTAAAGGTCTCAATCATGTCCCCCCTCTCCCTTCTTTCCTCCAGACTGTACAAATTAAGTTCTTTAAGTCTCTCCTGATAAGTTTTAAGTTTAAGTCCTTCCACCATTTTCGTTGCCCGCCTTTGGACCCGTTCTATTTGAATAATGTCTTTTTGCAGGTAAGGTCTCCAGAACTGCACACAGTATTCTAGCTGTGGCCTTACCAGGGCTCTATACAGTGGCATCACAACCTCCCTCTTCCTACTTGTGATGCCTCGAGCTATGCAGCCGAGCATCCTGCTTGCTTTTCCCACTGCCTGGCTACACTGTCCACTCATCTTGCAGCTATCAGTAATCAGTACCCCTAAATCTCTCTCCTCCGAGGTCCTGGCTAACACAGTGCTGCCCATACGGTACTCGGAGCAGGGATTCCTTCTACCCAAGTGCATGATTTTACATTTAGAGACATTAAACTCTAGTTTCCACAATATTGACCATCTATCCAGTAAAGCTAAATCATTTTCCATGTTGCAGACACCTCCAGGAATATCCACCCTATTACTAACCTTTGTATCATCAGCAAACAGACAAACTTTTCCTACCAAGCCTTCTCCTATGTCACTTACAAATATATTAAAAAGAATGGGGCCCAGGACAGAGCCTTGCGGCACACCACTTGTAACTCGCCTTTGTTCAGATTGCACACCATTTACAACAACGCTCTGATACCAATCCCTCAGCCAACTGGAAATCCACTGAACTATCCAGGGATTGAGTCCTACCTTCAATAACTTATCTATGAGCTCCTTATGTGGTACAGTGTCAAAGGCTTTGCTAAAATCCAGATATCCACAGCACCACCTTCATCTAACACTTTAGTGACATTGTCAAAGAAATCAATAAGATTGGTCTGACATGATCTGCCCTCAGTAAAGCCGTGCTGTTTTGGGTCCAATAGGTCATTAATTTTTAGATGGGAAATTATCTGTTTTTTTTAAGAGTGTTTCCATTAATTTGAACACTATAGATGTTAAACTAACTGGCCTGTAATTACTGGCTTCTTCTCTACTCCCCTTTTTATGGATTGGTACGACATTGGCCATTCTCCAATCATCTGGAACCTCACCAGTTGAAAGGGAATGGTTAAGTAAATCAGTCAGAGGGGCTGCAATCACAAACCTAAGTTCCCTTAGAACTCTGGGGTGGATTCCATCTGGACCCATCGCCTTACTTACCTTTAGATGTGCCAGCTCGGATAGGACATAAGCCTCCAGAAACTCCGTCAATATATTTATTTTCCCTATTTCTAATTTTTGAGACTGCATTGTTTTTCTTCTTTCTGTCACCAATATATCGGAAAAAGGTTTTATCTCCCCTCTTCATAGATTTGGCCATTTCTTCCTCCTTTTGCCCTTTAGCAGTCCTTATAATTAGTTTTGCTTCCCTCTGTTTAATTTTATACGCCTCTCTGTCAGCTATACTTCCACTTACTTTATACTTCTTGTAGGCAGACTTCTTATCTTTTATGATAGTGCTGACTTCCCTAGTAAACCATAATGGTTTCTTCTTCCTTTTATTCTTGCTACTTTGTTTCACATATTGCTTAGTTGCCTTTAAGATGGCCACTTTTCCCTGGGGGCACCCTGATTGGAGGTGCCACACTGTGTGAAAACCCCCCAGGACTCTGAGACCAGCTCACCTCTTCCTGGTCCCATGCAGCGTCTAAGAGCAGCGGCTCTGACAGCCACATCCCCCGCTTCCCTCTAACATGGAACGTGCCCGCACCAGGCATTTGTGAAAGGCTGGCGCGGGCACGCTCCCTGTTAGAGGGAAGTGGAGGATGCGGCCATCAGAGCCGCGCTGTGGGACCTGGAAGATCGGGGTGCCCCCTGGGAAAGGACCAAAATCCTGGGTTTTGGTCCACTTTAATTCCCTGCACCTGCAATTGGTTTAATAAGAGCCCCTTGGGGTATTGACGCATAATCACCGCTCCAAATGAGTTCCCCATTTAAAGATTTCAGAGGCATTCAAAGTAATTTGGATAATTATTGCATGTGATACAAACATTACGTGATTAGAGTGTGCTGGTGTAATGAACATAAACACTAAAATAATGGATTGCTGTTTTAAATGATCACTATACAGTTTCTTGTAGCAGCCTTACCTTGGAAAGCTTGTTTTCAGAGGTCACCAGTGGACCAAAACTTGATATTTTCACTATTCCAGGTTTTGGTGCCTATGGCTGAGGCACCCCAAGTGTGAATTGGTCACTTACTAAAACATGCCTCGCCAGGGGCGGACTGGGGCTAAAAAACGGCCCGGGACTTTATGGGGCACACCGGCCCTGCTGCGGTGTTACTATATATACACCTTATTTTAGTTGCATAAGACGCACCCAGGGCTAAAAAGACAAAAATAAGAAAGAAAATATTATGAACCAAATAGTGTGTTAAAATCCCCCCATTACAGACAGTGCACAGAATCCCCCATTACAGGCAGTGATCGGTATCCGTCATTAAAGTGAGTGAGGGGCATCCCACAGAGGCACGATGCGGCATCTTCCATTACGGGCAGTGAGGGGCATCCCTCATTAAAGCCATTGAGTGGCATCCCAAATTAAAGGCAGTGGGGGCATCCCTCAGTACAGCCACATAGGGGCATCCCTCAGTACAGCCAGTGGGGCATCCCTCAGTACAGGTGCGCTAAATGTTTGGATCTCCAATTTATATAGAAATGTATCCCCTGATTTCAACTTCATCTGAGCTACTATCTAATAAAAGAGCATTAGTTTGTAGCTGTCTTTCTTTTTTCAATATCTATACCAAGAGGATAATCTTATATAGAAAAAACAAGGGAAAGTATGGTAAACTTACCCGCCAGGCCTGAAGGTATGTAACCTTCCCTGAGCCCCTGAGGAGTTGTGCTGTGTTGTCCTTTAAAATTTGTGGTAGATCTGGAAGTTTCAAATAAGTTGTTATAACATGTAATAAAAATAACAAAAAAAAGGTCTGTCTTGTCCTCTCCGGTAGTTGGGATAATACTGCAGAAATGAGGATAAAAAGTCTGTGTCCTTAAGTCTCTTGAAATCTCACATAAATAATCCGGTGTCTGTTCTTCAATGGTGGAGCTATGCCGCTCCTGTCTCTTTGGTTTTGCGGCTGGCAGTTGGAACTGCACCGCTCCTGTCGCTTTGTCTTGCTGCTGGCTGTAGGGGTACTGACGGCCGTTTCGTTTTCACTTCTTCAAGGTCCCTAAAGCACCTGTGCAGGGTTACCTATTTATAGTGATGTCATTGGCCCAGAGGCATCTGGGTAGTGTAGTCTTTCGCCGTAGTTCTTTTAACCGGCTACATATGCGAGTTTTGCTGTGTCCTTCAGTTGCGGTTTTTACTATAAAAGAAAGCAAATTAGCACCCTTGAACTGTATGTACAGAAAGGTTTAATTCCACACAGTTTAAGATGGAACGTAACCCCTGAAAGAGACTTAGAAGGGAAGACAAGTGATCTAGACGAATGGCAAGATATTCTTGGTGTGCCACACACCCCGCTTCACTTCTTAAATATTCATTACTTCATGGGTTAATCCACCGCAGGTGACGTAGTGCAGAGAGGTAGTGCAGAAAGTCTTGTAACAAGCCCCCTTCCGGCCCATATATACCTGGTACCTCCCTTCAATCACCAGTATTTTTCTCTCTGCTTGACAAACAGAGGTTGGAAGTTTCCTGCTTACAGGTAGGTCGGGGTATTCTTACCCCGCCACCCCCCTTTTGGTCTATTTCTGCCCGGTTTGAGTTTGTATACCTTTATGGTGGATAGGAAGCCTCCCAGCCTAGGCTGCTCACCGGGTAATTGGTAGACGGCACTATTGGTGCCTAGGAGCTTATCTCCTCCGCTCGTCCCCCTCTTTTGGGGGCAATGCGGCAATCCGGCATGGTGATCCGGAAATGGGATGCCCCTGTCCCGAGGGTCCCCGTAGCCCCTTACTCTCCCGTTTCGGTCCCTTCTCCCTTCACTATGGGGGGGGGGGTATAGAGGGTTGTGTATCTTGTATAGTGTTTTCACTGTATTGCTGTCTTTTTCTGTGTGTTCACTTTGTGCATAGAAGCAGACTGCGCAGCAGCATGGTGCGCTTTGTCTGTTATGCTGGAGCTCCGGGCACATACTTTTTAGAGATGGCCAGTGTGTTGGTCAGCTTTATGGGGGCGGGGCAGCGGACCGCGCTCAGCTGCTGTGCTTTCACTTCAGATGCGTCCCCTCCCGCCTCCCTCCCTTCCCCGCTGCTCCGTGCGGCAGCCTGTGTGGCTGCGCTTATGTCTCCTTCCCCCTCCTCCGCCGCCTGGCTGGGTGTCAGCCAGCGCAGCTGGTGGCAATCCCTCAATGAATGGAACGGGGCGGCTCCCTGTGACGCGGGGGGGGGGAGGGGCGTGGCGCCGGCGGAAGCGGCGCTCGGCGGCCCCAGCCTCACTTCCTTCCTGTCTCTGTTAAGAGAGGTCACGTGGGGGGGGCGCGCGCTGCAGCAACACATGGGTTTTGTGTTCTACTGCTGCGGCTGCTACATGTCCCTCCGGTCTGGCTGTCAGGTAAGCGGCCCCGCTTTTGTGGGGCCGAGAGTGAGATTTCTTATGGGGCAAGCTTTTAAGGATGCACTCTTATCATGCTATTGTGAACATGCTGCATATGTTACACTCACAAGGGATCTGATGGTTTTGTTTTTCTTTCCTTTCAGATCCTGGGATCCCTCTTTTATTGCTGCCCTCCGGCTCTATATTGCCTGGCTAGTCATTCTTTTTATATGAAATTGCACATTTTAGATATATATATACATATATATATATATTTTGAGACTGTTAAGGGGGACCTTTTCTCTTAAAAAAAAAAAAAAGAAAAGTGTATTTACAAAAACCCTCCCTTCCGGGACATTCTTTATAAGGGGGCATCCCGGGTTGGCTTATGCCTTAAAAGTCCCAGTATTTGCGATACCATAAATCACCAATATGGAGGCTTCTGTTACTACCGGAAACGACTCGTCAGAGCCGTCCAGGGGGTGTGTAAAATGTGGGGCTGCGCTCCCTGCTGATGATATCTTTATTTGCATTTCTTGTGCAAGGCAGATTATTGCGCGTCAGTCTGTTGATCCGGCTGCTGACCCGTCGCAACCTTCATCATCTCCTGCCTCTCCCTCCCTGTTCCGGACCCCGCATGACACTGTCAAGGGTGGGGATTCGCAATCCGAGGTGGTGGTAAAATCGGCCAGTCTTCGGGAAGTATTGCCCGTTAAAGCGGGGCTGAAGGCCCCTGCAAAACGGAAGTGCCTGACTCCGGTATCTTCGGCTCCTCAGGACGAATTGTGTGAGCCTGTGGAATGGTCCGATGGCTCCCCGGATGAGGGTGAATTCCTCTTGGAGTCAGATGAGCCGGCAGATCAGCTTGAGGCTGATGCGATTGGCGATTGGTCGGCGGGGGTTGCCCTTGACACCCCCTCCATTCTGGCTCAAATGTTTGAAATTCTGAATTTAGATCCGCCTGAGGCTGTCACCCTGCCAAAGGGTCAGTTGTTTAAAGAGCCTCAGCCGCGTTTGGTTTTTCCCAGACAGCACCACTTTGAGAGGGTGGTCCTTAAAGAATGGGAACATCCCACGCGGTTATCTGGAATCCCTTCCAGTTGGGAAAAGCGTTATCCTTTTCCGCCAGAATTGCTGAAGCTTTGGTCCGTCCCTCCTGAAGTCGATACCCCTGTGCTAGGGCTATCTAGCTCCGCTATGGTACAGTCTGCTGAGACTTCTGTCCCTAGAGATGGGGAGGATCGTAGGATTGACCAGTATGCTCGCCATGGCTTTGTTTATGCTGGGTCAACGATGCGCCCCCTGTGCGCTTCGGCCCTTCTTCTTTTAGCAGTAAGATCTGTAATCCAGGGGCTATGCGAGGATCTCAATCCCGCTTGTGATGAGTTCGCTGCGCTTAAGCAGTGCGATTCTTTTGTGTCTTACGTTCTATCCGCTCAGGACGATGCGCTGGCTATGAGTAGCAAGACAGCGGCAATGCTGGTCGCTATTCGTCGGTCAGTATGGCTGCGACAGTGGTCGGCGGACTCAGCTTCTAAAAAGGTGCTCACAGCTCTCCCCTTTTTGGGGTTGCGTCTGTTCGGGGAGAAAATTGATTCAGTCGCAAAGGGTGGTAAGATGCCACAACGCAAGAGGCCTCGACGCCCCTTTAGAGGGGCAGCTTCTGGTAGGCCGTCCTTTCGAGGATACAGAGCGGGTAGGGGGGCTTCCCTTCCCTCTACCAGTCGTACAGGTTGGACGCGGGGGAGGGGCCGTGGCCGTCCCGCCCAGTCCTGGGGCTCCAAGCCCAAACCTGCTGGTAAGCCCGCTCAGCAATGAGGGGCTGCCCTCACCCGTGCGGGTGGGGGGACAATTGCGACACTTCTCCCAGGTTTGGAACCGGGAGGTTCCGGACAGATGGATTCAGGAGATAGTGTCGTCCGGTTACAAGCTGGAATTCGAGTCTCGCCCTCTTTCGGTCTCGGGTGCCCATCGGGTGCCCATCGATCCTTTGGCCGCACAGGGGCTCCTGGCGTCGGTAGAGAATCTGTTACAGATGGCGGTCATCCGGCCGGTACCGCGTTTAGAGATGGGCCTCGGTTTCTACTCCAATCTGTTCGCAGTCCCCAAGAAGGATGGGTCAGTTCGTCCCGTCCTGGACTTGAAGTTACTCAACAGGTTCATCCGTTTTCGGAAGTTTCACATGGAAACCTTGCGCACTGCCGTCGGCTCTCTTCGGCAAGGGGACTTCATGACGTCCATAGACATCAAGGATGCTTATCTGCATGTTCCCATCTGCCACCCTCATCAACGTTTTCTTCGATTCATGATGAAGGATCGGCATTATCAATTCGTGGCACTTCCGTTTGGCCTTACCTCAGCTCCAAGAGTGTTCACCAAGGTGCTGGCAGGGGTCATGGCCATTTTCAGAGCTCGGGGCATTCGTGTCGTACCTTATTTGGACGACCTTCTTATCATGGCTCCGTCACTCGATCAATCGGAGAAAGACACCAGGGTGGTGCTCTCCACGCTGGAAAGTTTCGGTTGGGTGATCAACCTCTCCAAGTCCTCCCTCGCTCCGGCCAGGGTGGTGTCCTTTCTGGGGATGCAGTTAGACTCTCATCAACACAGAGTGTTTCTCCCTCAGTCCAAAATTCTTCTGATTCAGGAGTTGGCTCGGGTCCTACTCTCCAATCCTCGGCCGTCCATCCGTCTGGGGATGAGGCTGGTAGGGTTGATGGTTGCCTCCTTCGAGGCAGTTCCTTTTGCTCAATTCCACACGAGGACGCTTCAGCTTTATCTGTTGGCGTCTTGGGACCGGCAGCCTCGGTCGCTGGATCAGCCCTTCCAGTTGTCCTCCCGGGTCCGGCAGTCCCTCCAGTGGTGGTTGGTCTCGACCAATCTCGTGAAGGGCAGGTCTTTCCTGGCCCCCCTTTGGGAAATTGTCACCACGGACGCCAGTCTGTCGGGATGGGGCGGATTCTGGAAGGAGCTGCAGTTCCAGGGGCAGTGGGGACCTCAAGAGGCCCACTTACCCATCAATATTCTGGAACTGAGAGCCATCCGTCGGGTGCTTGCTCTCCTGACTCAGCACGTTCTGGGCCTTCCGGTCCAGGTGCGTTCAGACAATCGAACAGCGGTTGCTTACATCAATCATCAGGGAGGGACTCGCAGCCTGAGTGCTCTCAGAGAGGTGTCCCTGATCCTGACCTGGGCAGAGGCCCATGTTCCTTGTCTCTCGGCGGTATACATCCCAGGAGTGGAGAACCTGGAAGCGGACCGCTTGAGCAGGGGCTCTCCCCGTCGGGGAGAATGGGCCCTCCATCCTCGGGTATTTCGCTCACTGTGTCGCCGATGGGGGACACCAGAGGTGGACCTGTTTGCCTCTCGTCACAATCACAGGCTCCCGAACTTCGTGTCGCTCTCCCAGGATCCTCTGGCTCTGGCAGTGGACGCCATGTCCCTGAGCTGGGGGGATCTGGGGTTTCTGTACCTGTTTCCTCCGATACCCATGCTAGGCAGAGTGCTTCGGAAGTTGGCTCTGGAAGGGGTGGCCGCCGTTCTCGTGGCCCCAAGTTGGCCGAGGCGAGTGTGGTTCGCAGACATCGTTCGGCTGGCAGTGGACCAGGTCGTTCTGCCTCTTCGGCCCGATCTGCTCACTCAGGGTCGATTGTGTTACCCCAATTTACCAGCGCTAGCTTTGACGGCCTGGCTGCTGAGACCTCCATCCTAAAGGAGGAGGGTCTTTCTGATTCAGTCGTTAAGACTCTGATCAGTGCCCGGAAGAGGTCTTCTTCTATCATCTACTATAGGACCTGGAAAGCCTATATCGCTTGGTGCGAGATGAGATCTTTTCCTTGTAGGGTATTTTCGGTCTCCAGGATTCTGGAGTTTTTACAATCTGGGCTGGACTCTGGTCTTCAGCTAAGTACGTTGAAAGGGCAAGTTTCTGCCTTATCTATCTTTTTTCAGAAGCGTGTTGCGCTTAAGCCTTTAGTTAAAACTTTTTTCCAGGGGGTTACGCATGTGCGGCCTCCCAGGAAACCATTACTCCCGGTTTGGGATTTGAATTTGGTTCTTTCTGCTCTTCAGGCTCCTCCTTTTGAGCCTTTGCAAGATATTGCTTTATCTACCCTGACTCAGAAGATGGTCTTCTTGGTAGCGATCACCTCGATCCGGCGTGTCTCGGAATTGGCGGCCTTGTCTATCCAGGCGCCTTACTTCGAGAGACATCAGGATAAAGTGGTTTTTCGGTTCAAGCCAGACTTTCTTCCTAAGGTGGTTTCTGCTTTTCATTTGAACCAAGATATTGTTCTTCCCTCCTTGTGTCCTAATCCTAAGAATGACAAAGAGAGGGTTTTGCATTGTTTGGATGTAGTACGCTGTGTTAAGTACTACTTGTTTATCACGTCTCCTTTCTGTAGGACGGATTCCTTTTTTGTTGTGCCCCATGGGCCTAAGAGGGGTTTGGCACCAGCCAAATCTGCCATTAGCAAGTGGATACGTCAGGCCGTTACTGCGGCCTATTCTGCTAAGGGAAGAGTTCCCCCTTTTCGTATTACTGCTCATTCCACTCGCGCTGTTGGGGCGTCTTGGGCTTTTCAGCACCAAGCTTCTGTTGAACAGGTTTGTAAGGCCGCCACCTGGTCTTCTGTTCACACTTTTTCTAAGTTTTACAAAGTTGATGTGCGGGCCTCAGCGGATGCTGGTTTTGGCCGCAGAGTTCTGCAGGCTGCAGTCATTTAAGTTATGCTTCACCTGGCCTTGAGATGCCCTTCCCTTGTGGACACTGCTTTTGGATGTCCCATGAAGTAATGAATATTTAAGAAGTGAAGCGGGGTGTGTGGCACACCAAGAATAATACCATTTTGTGAGTACTCACCTGAAAAATGGATATTGTTGGTGTGCCACACACCCCGCTTCACACCCGCCCTTTTCGGTATTACCGAAGCCTTTATATGGTGAAGCCTTTTTATATCAAATTTGATTTTGAGGTTACTGGTGGAATACTGGTACCTTGTATTACTGCTTTTTGATTATACTGGTGATTGAAGGGAGGTACCAGGTATATATGGGCCGGAAGGGGGCTCGTTACAAGACTTCCTCTCTGCACTACGTCACCTGCGGTGGATTAACCCATGAAGTAATGAATATTTAAGAAGTGAAGCGGGGTGTGTGGCACACCAACAATATCCATTTTTCAGGTGAGTACTCACAAAATGGTATTTTTTTCAACCAGGCCAGCATCAACCTCATGAAATTGATCATAAAAAGAAAAAAACAAAAACTAGGTTTAATTACAACCAAAATAGAGGAATTGCAAACCAACCTAGCCCCTTGCAAGGACCAGCAAGAATACCAAGAACATGTCATTAACATCAAAACAATCTGACCAAATTTGAACGGGAACAAAAAATGAAGAAACAAAAGAAGTTTCATAGGGACATAGAAGACCTACGAATGAACCGTGTATATAAATGGCAACAACAACTAGAGCCCACACAAAATAGTGCTCACCCACCCAATAATAACCGAGACACATATTAAAATCCCAATGAACGACACATCATAAGATTGAACAGTCCACACACAGCAAAACATTACCCGGATTGGTCCGATCAAACCAGATCCAAACCAAAATGGAATCTAAACAGATATGAAACATTGGAGCATAGGAGTTATTATAATAGAAACAGACTTAATGAAAGATCCCCAGGAAGTTATAGACAGAATAGGGACCAAGGATATATGAGATCTAAACAGTATGACTACAAACCATACAACCACTCCTTTCAATATTCCAATAAAGATAGAACAACAACTAGACCACAAAATTGGATGCACACACCCCAAAGGAAACAAAACAACCGCTATAGAACAAAACGATTGTTCACACCAGAATTTGATCAGCAAGAAAGAAATTATCACACACCCCGCAAACAAAACGTCTTTAAATATGGGAGATCAGAAACACACAGACATACGGAGAGTCATAGAAACCACAAACAAAACACAGAAATAAACACACCATTGAATGATATTTCCACTAGAATGAAAAGAATGAAACCCCACAAACAACAACATTTTTTAGAGTTAGGTACAACAATAACACCAAAAAGGAAATTAAGAGACGCAGAGGAAGAAGAGCAGGAAGAGCTGTACAACGTAAAAAAGAAAAAAGCGTACGACCTTTAATGGAACCCAATATTGACGGTATCTACAACTTGTCGATGGTCACATTACCGGAGAATGAAATAAAGCTCCTTAATAAAGGTATTAAATATGCACCATCAACCAACTTGAATAAATTTGAAGCATTTATTGACATTATGAAATTTACAAGACAATTAAATATTAAGAATTTTTTTGCTGAACATACCACAGCAGAACAACAAAGGGGATTAGTAACCCAAGAAGAAGGAGCAAATACTTTAAACCTTAACAGTACGGAAAATAACACCCAGATACTAGAACCCACACCATTCCAACATAGTATATAAGTATACAAGTATATAGCAACTCTACCTTCAATCCGCAAACATTAGGAGGAGCAATCAATGTCTTCAAAGACCTAGTCATTAAGGACCTGAAATTATTAGAAATCAAAACCAATAGAGAGATGAAATTCAAACAAAAAGAGGAGAGGAAACTACCGTATTTTTCGCCCTATAAGACGCACTTATTTTTCCCCAAAAGTGGGGGAAAAATGTCAGTGCGCCTTATCGGGCGAATGTAAAAAAGAAAAAAAAAAAACTCACCCGTCCCCGGCGCTCCCGCGTTGTCTGCCACACTGCGAGAGGCCAGAGGAGCGGCGGGGGCTCTGTCCCAGCCCCGCCGCTGCGATCGCTGTCTTTTCAGGCAGCGATGACAGCGGCGGGGCCAGAGACAGAGCCCCTGCCGCTCCTCCATCTGCTGCCGGGCTCAGAGCACATGCGAGCACGAAGGTCCCGGCAGTGGGTGGGCGTGGCCTGCACCGGCGCAGGCCACGCCCACCCGCTGCCCGGACCCTCGTGCTTGCATGTGCCCAGAACAACAGCAGATGGAGGAGCGGCAGGGGCTCTGTCTCTGGCCCCGCCGCTGTCATCGCTGCCTGAAAAGACAGCGATCGCAGCGGCGGGGCCGGGACAGAGCCAGCTCGTGAATGGGGTGGGCGTGGCCTGCGTCGAAGCTGCGGCGCCGGCCACGCCCACCCCATTCACGGAGCCGGCCGCTCAGGGCAGCGGTGTCAGCGGACAGGTGAGTTTAACTCTTTTTTTTTTTAATATGGCGCCTGCCTATACTAATGGGGGGAGGGGGTGGGAATGGGGGGAGAGGGGCCACACTGCCTATGGGAATGGGAGAATGGGGATGCCACACAGCCTTTGGGAATGGGGGGAGGGGTATGCCACACAGCCTATGGGAATGGGGGGAGGGGGATGCCACACAGCCTTTGGGAATGGGGGGAGGGGGATGCCACACAGCCTATGGGAATGGGGGGATGGGGATGCCACACAGCCTTTGGGAATGGGGGGAGGGGGATGCCACACAGCCTATGGGAATGGGGGGGAGGGGGATGCCACACAGCCTTTGGGAATGGGGGGAGGGAGATGCCACACAGCCTATGGGAATGGGGGGAGGGGGATGCCACACAGCCTATGGGAATGGGGGGAGGGGGATGCCACACAGCCTTTGGGAATGGGGGGAGGGGGATGCCACACAGCCTATGGGAATGGGGGGAGGGGGATGCCACACAGCCTTTGGGAATGGGGGGAGGGGGATGCCACACAGCCTATGGGAATGGGGGGAGGGGTATGCCACACAGCCTATGGGAATGGGGGGAGGGGGATGCCACACAGCCTATGGGAATGGGGGGATGGGGATGCCACACAGCCTTTGGGAATGGGGGGATGGGGATGCCACACAGCCTATGGGAATGGGGGGAGGGGGATGCCACACAGCCTATGGGAATGGAGGAATGGGGATGCCACACAGCCTTTGGGAATGGGGGGAGGGGTATGCCACACAGCCTATGGGAATGGGGGGAGGGGGATGTCACACAGCCTATGGGAATGGGGGGAGGGGGATGTCACACAGCCTATGGGAATGGGGGATGCCACACAGCCTATGGGAATGGGGGGAGGGGGATGCCACACAGCCTATGGGAATGGGGATGCCACACAGCCGAGGGGGATGCCACACAGCCTATGGGGAGAGGGGAGGGGGTGGCCACACAGCCTATGGGAATGGGGGAGGGGGTGGCCACACAGCCTATAATAATGGGGGAGGGGGATGCCACACAGCCCATGCTAATGGGGAGAGGTGGATGCCACACAGCCTATGGGAATGTGGGGAGAGGGATGCCACACAGCCTATACTAATGGGGGGAGAGGGGGATGCCACACAGCCAATGGGTATATCGGGAATGGGAGGGGGGATGCCACACTGGATATACGGGGAATGGGATGGGGGCATGCTACACTGTCTATGGAATAGGGGCATCCCACACTGCCTATGGGAATTGGATAGGGGAATGCCACACCATGTCTGTAATGGTGCGTTTTTGGTTTAAAATTTTGTTTTCTTATTTTCTTCCCCCAAATCCTAGGTGCGTCTTATGGGCAGGTGCGTCTTATAGGGCGAAAAATACGGTAATTAAATCCATAAAAAAAAACAATATTGTCATAAAGCCAGCAGACAAAGGAGGAGGGCTAGTAATATTAGACAAAGACAAATACATCCAGGAAACCAATAGACTGTTATCAGACACACACACCTATGAGAAACTAAAAACAGATCCCACAAAAGAATATTATACAAAACTATTGAACATCTTGGACAAAGGTAGAAGACTGGGAATCTTAAATAAAAAATACAACTACTTGAAAATACAAACCCCCATGATTCCTACTATCACCTTCCCAAGATACACAAAAATAAAAATAATCCACCAGGCAGACCCATTGTCAGTGGGATAGGATCTCTCACCAACAGATTAGGGGAGTACATAGACTCTTTTTTACAACCGGTAGTGGTTAAAACACCCTCCTACCTAAAAGACTCTGGAAGTTTTTTAGAACAAATATCTAAGTACAGCAATCACCCTGAATATATAATGGCCACCGCGAATGTGAGTTCACTCTATACGATTATTCCACATCATAAATGTCTAGAAGCAGTGAAATTCTTCTTGGAAAAAGACAATCAACTTTCCACAGTACAGATCTCCTTTTTACTTGAATTCCTGGAATTTTCACTTATACACAACTATTTTTGGTTTGAGAAACAGTTTTTTCTTCAGAAGATTGGTGTGGCAATGGGTGGGAAATTTGCTCCCAGTGTGGCAAATTTGTTTATGGCCCTCTGGGAACATACAGTATTGAGCTCTATCCACCCGCAAGAATTGATATATTATAAAAGATATATCGATGATAGCTTCTTTTTATGGAATGGCGCAAAAAAGACTTGGAAGACTTCATAAAATCACTAAATTCAGTGGAATGGAACATTGCCTTTACCCATGAGATTGCAGAACAAGAAATTCATTTCTTGGACCTTACAATCTATATAGAAGACAACAAAATCAAAACAAAAACGTATTTCAAAGAAACAGACCAGAACAGCTACATACCGGTGGACAGCTGCCACCACCCATTATGGATTAAAAACATACCAAATGGACAAATGAAGAGAATAAGGAGAAACTGCACTGACGAAAAATCATACTATGAACAGGCAACTGAAATTAAAAGAAGAAGAAGAAAAGAAAAGGCATATAAAGAAGAAATAATTGATCAAACCATCAACGAGATAAACACTGAAGCAAAAATCCTTCCAGACCCGAACAATAAATTACAAAAAATAAAAAATCCTATAGACAGAGTCCCGTTTATTACAAAGTATAGTAGGAATTATAAGCAGATTGAGAAGATTGTACAGAAACATTCGGAAATTCTGAAGACTGACACCACCCTCAAAGAAATTATAAGGAACAAACCTAGATTTGTTTACAGAAAACCACAGATCTTAGTACAACAATTTATCAGCAGCCATATAAACCCTCCAGAACAGAAGAACGATCTCACCAAACAAATTGGTTTTAACAAATGTAGAGATTGCTTAGGATGCAAACTCACTGCATCTAACCCTAACTTTCCAAGGAAACGTGTTGATTTTCTCAATCCAGCCACCGGAATAACCCACAAACTTAAACAAAGTACCACCTGCAACACCCCATGGGTAATTTATTGCCTACAATGCCCCTGCGGTTTTATATATGTAGGACGAACAAAAAGGATGTTCAAGATAAGGCTTATGGAACATATTAGAAACATCAAGAAACAAATAAAGACACACCGTGTCTCTGCACATTTTTCCAGCAAACATAATGGTGATCCAAGCAAACTGACATATTGGATATTAGAAAAAATCAACCCAAATTGGAGAGGTGCTGACATCCAACGCAAGTTAGCAAGAAGGGAAACTCGCTGGATATTTGAACTGGACTCGCTAGAACACGTTGGATTAAATATTGAAATCGACCTTAATTGTTTCCTCGAGAATAGATGAATTACATTTATAGTTCTTAATTTTTTAATGTTTTAATTTCATCAGTTCTTTTAGTATACACATTTTTATTAGTATTGTTGGTATACATATCTTTACATATTTTTAGTATATTTCATACCCCTAAAATTTTTTTTTTTTTATTTCTTTTAACCTTCAATTTTAATCTTCAGAGTTTATCTTATTTATCCCTGAAATTTATTGATAACAGTCTCCTAATTATCATGTGTATATTCCCATTACCTACATATCTTATACATACATATATTCTGCCAACTCCACTTCTATCAAAAAAATGTTTTATAACCATAAGCTTTTTACACTCATATTTTCTACCATTGTCCCTTGTTTCTAACTTATTTATTTATTTCATCACATACTTTGCTCTTCACATAGTTCCCTAATCACGTATCTGTAATTCTGGCAGACACATACATAATATATAACATATATAATAATATCATTTAAAATACTAAAAGACAGATCACAATAATTAATCTTTACAGAATTGATTTTTTAAAACAAAAGAAACTGCCGCTGGTCTTTGCTTTCTTTTATAGTAAAAACCGAAATTGAAGGACACAGCAAAACACGTATATGTAGCCGGTTAAAAGAACTACGGCGAAAGACTACACTACCCAGAAGCCTCTGGGTCAATGACATCACTATAAATAGGTAACCCTGCGCAGGTGCTTTAGGGACCTTGAAGAAGTGAAAATGAAGCGGCCGTCGGTACCCCTACAGCCAGCAGCAAGACAAAGCGACAGGAGCGGTGCAGTTCCAACTGCCAGCCGCAAAACCAAAGAGACAGGAGCGGCGTAGCTCCACCATTGAAGAACAGACACCGGATTATTTATGTGAGATTTTAAAAGACTTAGGGACACAGACTTTTTATCTTCATCTGTATTTCTGCAGTATTATCCCAACCACCGGAGAGGACAAGACAGACCTTTTTTTTGTGTTTTTTTTTTTTTTTGTTATTTTTATTACATGTTCGAACAACTTATTTGTTTACAATAAAACGTTTGTAGGCACATACGGAGGATTAAAGAGCCTTTATTCAGAGATCACGCAACCTGGGAAACTTCCAGATCTACCACAAATTTTAAAGGACAACACAGCACAACTCCTCAGGGGCCCAGGGAAGGTTACATACCTCCGGGCCTGGCGGGTAAGTTTACCATACTTTCCCTTGTTTTTTCTATATAAGATTATCCTCTTGGTATAGATATTGAAAAAAGAAAGACAGCTACAAACGAATGCTCTTTTATTAGATAGTAGCTCAGATGAAGTTGAAATCAGGGGATTAATTTCTATATAAATTGGAGATTAAAAACCCTAGTTATCCAAACATTTAGCGCACCTGTGAGAGACCGATATCAGCACAACAAGCTTTTAACCCCTTGCTGTCTGATCACTGTGCCCTCTACACAAACCCCAGAATTACAATTTTCAGCTTAGCCAACTGATCAGGTTGCAGCTTGTACAACATAATTTGCGCCACCCCCAACAACATTTCCAAAAATACTGCATCCCTCAGTACAGCTAGTGGGGCATCCGTCAGTACAGCCACATAGGAGCATCCCTCAGTACAGCCACATAGGAGCATCCCTCAGTACAGCCAGTGGGGCATCCCTCAGTACAGCCACATAGGGGCATCCCTCAGTATAGCCAGTGGGGGAATCCATCAGTAGAGCTAGTGGGGGCATGTCCTGCTAAATTCCCAATAGCGAGCTCTGAAATTAGACCCGTCTGAGATGCCCCGCTGTGTGAAACCACATTGGATCACCACAAATCTTTCCTCGCTCCACGCTCCCAGGAGATGTGAGGGTTCTCTCCCCTAATCATAATACATTGCTGTGTATTTTAATATCTGGCAATCTAACTGATCGCCGGGCACCTTCTGCTGGGCGTTACCTCTGGCTGAGAGGGTGGTGGGGAGCACGTATAAGATTGAGGGGTGCTATGGATGCCGCGCATGTATCATGGGTGTCAGGGAATGAGGTCAGATTTGCGGCAATCCTGTATTGGGATGCCCCTGTGGAGAGGGCTCTTACTCCACCCTAGAGATTTTTTTTCTGCTTTAATGGGCACCCCATAGGGGCTGTTATTTTATTAATGCACCTCACCCTGGAAAACCTCTCCACCTCAACAACCAATCAGGTGCGTACTTTGTGTGTAGAGGGGCAACCTTTAGAGAATACTGCCCAACAAGGATGACAATCTCATCCCATAGGGCGCTAAGCTACATGATCATGATAGTACATGAGCCCCTAGATCTCCCCAGAGGAGTCATAGACAGATAAAAGGTTTTAACCCTGCCCACATCTAAGTGGACCTAATCCAAACTGATCCGCTCTGGCTGGGGTTCCGCTTTAAATGTTGGAGCCTTTTCGAGACACTTATTTGGAATATTCGGGGCAGGGGATTTTCTTTTCTTCTCTTTACAGTAAAGGGGGGACCAGGCAGGAAGTCACGCTGCGGACGCACAAAGTGTCCTGTCTGCGTAAGATGGCCACCACAAGGGCCCCATTTGTCCTCAGGCCCCGAGTCACCCGCACCGCTGTGCCCTAACCATTTGTAAATAGCTGGATTTAGTGCCGGGCAGTACATGGGGGGGGGGGGGGGGAGGACCAGAAACTTGTTTACACACACATGCGAGAAAAACATGGCATTACCTATGACAACCAAGTATTCCTGTTGGTTGCTGTTAGTAACCCATAGTCTAATGTGAAAATGTACTTCAAGGAGAAACAAACAGCCATAACGAAAGCTTGTGAAGGAAGGAGGACCTTTCCCCATCCAGCCACCGAAGCGGATTTCACAATCACCTGTCTCTGCTATAGTTTCGGTATTGCTTTCGGGAAATCTAAGGTGGACCTAAAACAGTGGTGGGGAGGAGGGGGGACAGCTGGACCAGGGAATTATGATGGTCGGAGGGTCAGCCTGGCCCCCTGCCGTAGCCGTCACCGCCGCTCTCAGACACACCCACACACTTGCTTACCGACACTTCCTGGGTGTTGCGCGCTGGTCGGTGGGCGCGCTCCATATGGCCGGCATCCAGTGAAAACAATGGACGCCACCCATTGACGCCCACCAACCAGCGCGCAACACCCAGGAAGTGCCAGTAAACAAGTGTGTGTGAGTGTGAGCGACGGCAGCAGCCCGCCGCCCCAAACCCTCCAGCATCTTATCCACGGGGTTGCGGCCTTCCCTGGCGCCTGCCTACCGGGATTTTGCCCGGTACGCCCTATGGCCAGCCCACCCCTGTGCCTCGCTAGCAACCCTATGGCACAGGAACGGCTCTGCTCCAATAGCGGTGCATGTAATTGCAAAGAAACTGGGAAATAGAAAAGGCTTTTTTAGCGTACAAAATAACACAAATGTCATCCCAAACAGCCTCCTGGCTTACTTACATTTATGACCTGAATATAGTTTCAACTAGTCACAGGCTTCTCAGGTTCCTGTTAATAAGAGCTCCTGCTTCAAGGTGTTGACCTCCACAGGGCCCACGGGATGTGCTCTGCCGTCTGCATTACTTCTCCGTGAAAGAGGAGATTTTGAGAAAAGCCTGGGAGAGAGAACGAATTTGCTTTGATGGAGCGACGATTCAGATATTCCCGGTCATCACTCCAAATGAGACGGCTCCTGAAACCCCTCCTAGCAAAAATCCGCTGGTGCTGCCCATTTCACCTGCTGATCCGCAAGAAACGCGTTGAGATGCCCAGCTGATCTTACAGAGCTTTTAGTTTTTCTAGAGACGGTGCCAGTAGTGGTCCTGGACTGGCTAGACCCATCTCCGCTCACCTTTCGAGTCGAGGAGGGGGTGGACTACCGCAGAGAGCTCGACAGGCCAGAGGTGGAAACGTAACGCACAGGAGAAACACCAGAGGAACACCTGGGGTCCCGCGTCCCCGGGAAAACAAGCCTTGATCCAGCCCAGGCCGTGCTGCTTTCTGGATATCCTTTATCAAGTTGATTGATTTCTTCTTTGTTCTCTCCTTTCTTCTGTTGTTACTTACGAAAATTTACATGGGCTTTTTTCACTGTCGGGTAGTAAACTCTCCATGCGGTGGGGCCTCTGGCGGCGCCTTGGCGGCTTCTCACCGGCCCCTAGCGGGCAGGGGGGTGGCCGGGCAGTACCGGACGGACCCTAGCCGCATGTTGCTGTTCAAAGAATGTGGGTGGGTCTTGCCTCAGCCATGAGCCTCCGAGATGGCCGTTTAGGTTCATCCGGAGGGTGTGTTGCCTATCTTCGGGGTCTGCTGGAGGGGGCCCGTTTTGCCTTTCAGCCTTTCCCGTTTAGGTTTTTGTTATATCCATTGGCACCCCTCAGGGGTTCTAGTGTTGTTTTAGTGTTGTGTTTTATCCTTTGTTGTCCTTCTCAGCCCACTTCCCTTCTTTTAGTTTATAGGTTGTTTGACTCTCCCCTCTTCCCTTGTGTTTCCATCCCTCCCCCCTCCCCGGTCCATTCACAACCTTGACACTCCCATATTTGGTTGCCCTAGGTCACCCCCCCAGAGGTCGTGAGTGGTGAGCCTTGGGTGGACCCACAATGTCCAGGGTTAAGTGTACGTCCCTCAACGTTAAGGGGCTAAACTCCCCCTTTAAGAGATCCGTTGTCTTAAGGGAACTGGGGCGCCTTCATGCTCAGATCGCCTTTTTGCAGGAGACCCATTTGAAGGAGGGGAGGTCCCACAAACTTACCAACCGCTCCTTCAAAACTCAGTACCTCTGCCCTTCCCCAGACTCTAAATACAGAGGAGTTGCCATCCTCCTTTGGGGGTCCTTGCCATGGACCCATTCGGAGACACTCCAGGACCCTGGTTTCTTTTTGTTAAGGGCACTCTCTTCTCCTTAAAGATGACGTTGGCGAAGTGTTACTGTCCTAACGCCAACCAATATAAATTTCTACACTCCACGCTGGGGAAGTTGGCAACGTTTACGGAAGGAGTTCTCCTGCTGGGTGGGGACTTTAACATGGTCCTTGACCCCGAGGCTGATACCTCCCTGGGGGCGTCCCACTCCTCCATCACATCAACGAAAAAATGTAAAACTCTCTTATTCAAAAATCAGCTAATGGACGCGTGGAGAACCCTAAACCCCAAGGGGAAGGACTATACGTTCTTTTCCGCGGCCCACAACTCATACTCTCGCATAGATTGGTTCCTGGTCCCCCATCGATCCTTGCACCTCATAGTCAGTATGGATATTGGTCAGATCACCATCTCTGACCATGCTCCGGTTTCCCTGACCATCACCATCCCCGACACCGCCCCCCTTAGAGGCCATTGGAGGCTTAATAGCTCTCTCCTGCAAGACCCGGGTGTAAAGGCAGATATTAAAAAAGCCAATGCAGAATTTTTTGTGACAAACAACGCTGAGGGGATCTCGCAAATGTCTCTCTGGGAAGCTCACAAGTGTGTGATCAGGGGGCTCCTGATCCAGCACGGAGCCCGCCTTAAAATGGAAAGGAATAAACAGATTGACCTCCTTACCAAAGAAATATTCAAAATAGAAACCCAGCACAAACAGATCCAAGACCGAGCTTTGGCTGCCAAGTTAGTGAGCCTGCGGGAGTCCCTCAGACATTTGCTTTACGGAGGCTGAAAACTTAGCAGTCAGATGCCGGAGGTTCTTCTATGAATATAGCAACAAATGCGGCAGGGGCACAGCGTAGTAGAAATTATATTCCCCTCATCCATGACCCGGTGGGTAATAGGGTACACCTGACAGCGGACATTGCTAAAACGTTCAGACGGTACTATGAGAAACTCTATAATTTGCCACGTGATAAGCCAGCCACCTATCTGAACGACATAGACAATTATATTCGGGAGTCTGGACTCCCGCAACTTGAACAAGAGGTGGTGGATGCCCTGGAGGGAGAAATTAAGGTGGATGAATTTTTAATAATACCGAGTCAGGGAGGGCCCCGGGTCCAGATGGCTTTAGTTTAGACTATTCTAAAGAATTCTCTGAAAATTTGGGTCCCTAATTCATCGCATCTTTCGGCTCCCTTTAGAGATGGCGCTCCCCCGCCCAGGGATACTTTATGAGCGAACATAACGGTCATCCCCAAGGCGGGAAAGGATCCTGCACAATGTGAAAGCTATAGGCCCATCTCCCTGTTGAATTGCAACATAACGCTCTTTAATAAAATTCTAGCTGATAGGCTTGCCCCGCTCATCCCTTCTCTCATACATTGGGATCAGGTGGGCTTTGTTCCCAAGGGGGAAAGTAGAGATAACACTACCAGAGTGATTAACCTGATCCATCGCCCACATCAGGGAGGTTCGGCCACGCTGCTCCTATCGACGGACGCCGAGAAGGCCTTTGACGGGGTCAGCTGGGATTTTATCTCTGCTACCTTTAGACATGTTGGCCTGGGAGAAAACCTGACCCGATGGATATTGGCCTCCTACTCGTGTCCCTGGGCGTCTGTCGTGTTAAATGGACTGGCTTCTGAACCGTTCTCCTTAGCTAACGGCACACGCCAGGGATGCCCACTTTCCCCCTGATTTTCATTCTTACGTTAGAACCCTTCCTGCGGACAGTAAGAAAAAACCCAGACTTTTCGGGGGTCCCTTCGGGTAGGGGGGAACACAAGGTTGCGGCTTATGCCGATGACCTCATATTTTCGGGATGGCTGGGGATAGAAGGGTTGGTAGCGAGGCTAACACACTTTCAGAAGTCTATAATCCAGGGACCGAGACCTCCAGACCCCTGACCCCTTTCAAACAAGCCTGTGCTGGGAGCGATCATTTCAGAGGGGCACTGGCCTTTGCATACTCTCTAGTGATTAGCCTCCCAGAATCTTTCACACCCTCGTTTGTGGAGGGGTGGGAAAGGGAGTTAAACAGAAACTTTACCAAAGAGCAAAAACAAGCAATGTTGCAGCTGGCCCATAAGTCCTCCATATCTTGTAGGTATTAAGAAGCTTCCTACAATATCTTGACTCGTTGCTATCTGGTACCTACCAGACTATCAAGAATATTCCCCGTTTCCTCTCCCCTGTGTTGGAGATGTACCCGAGCTAGGGGCACAATGATACACATATTTTGGGAGTGTGAGGGGTTCTCGAAGTTCTGGGGCAACGTGAGGAAAATTATGCAGGTCCTAACGGACCTGGACTTGGGGGATGATCCGGCAAACTTTCTCCTCAATCTTGCCCCTACCTCTATCCGGAGACGAGGCAAGTCTCTGCTCGCTCCTGAATGCCGTCAGGTCCTGCATCCGACCTGCTGGAAATCTCCGGAACCCCCAACTACAGCGCTGTGGCTGGCCAGAGTTAGAGATATTGGCAGGATGGAGGAGCTTACGGCTTTGCTAAAGGGTACTTTTGAAAAACATAGAGTAACATGGATGGAGTGGGATCGCTTCACCTTTTCAGCAGAATACCTGGAATATCTGAAGGTGTGATACAAGCAGAAAGGAGCTCACCCCCCCCCCCGGCACACCCGTCTCTGCTCTTCCCTTGCCCCTCCCCTATCTCCCCCTGTCTATCTGTAACTTCTCCCATGTCATAATTGTGCGTCTTGTCTGTTTCCCTCCCCCAGTATTTTTTTTTCGTTTTGTGGTGTGCTGTTCCGTGTGTTAAGGGCTAGTAATAGCCATGTCCGAATTAACTAAAAAAGAAAGATGAGGCATGGATTGCAGGCTTCAGATACATCTTTACTCTATTTTTATTTTATTTTCAACTCTTGGCACGCAAGATCGGATCATCAGGGTGCAACACTTTCCTTTTGGCACCACGGGGAGCAGGATAAGGGGAGAACAAGAGGTTTAAGCTGCTAGACCTCTTCTTTGGACTTCTGCAACATGTTCTTCCTGGACTTTCTTTAGGGAGGAGATAGTTGGGGTCTTGTTTCCACACTCTGCCCCCCCCCCCCCCCAATCTGCTCGAGATCTTGTCCGCTTGTTGTGTTTTTTTTTTTACGCTTTAAATAATATGTGTACTTTTCTGTGTCTTGATCATGGTCTGTAACATGTTTTTGTCTGAAAAAAATTACAATTTATAAAAAAACCTGGGATTGGGAAAAGCCTGAGACCATCGTTTACTTGCCACTTCCATGTACCATCAGAGCTGGCTTTCATTAAGACCGCAGGCAATCAGTGGGGTCACTGGAAGGGCATGCAGATACAGTGCATATCTCCAGCAATCACTAATAGCTTGGAGGGAACAGTGGGGCATCCAAAATTAGGTTGCCCTCACGCTGTGGTGGTAAGAGGAAGTAAAGGCTTTTGGACTTTACTTCTTTTTCAAAGCCTGTCCCACCCTTGCGTTTCCTGATTTCAGTATTGAAATTACTCATCTGTTCTTCAAATCTGGGCAATTCAGAAGGATGTTAATTCATTTTTTTTACCAGAACTAAGCTGTCTCCCACTGCTTGCATGTTTTCTAAATAGACAAGTAGGTTGGATTTCTAGCAAGTACAGAAACCTACATGCTGCACCTGGGATTTTACTAACCCATGACCAGCCGTGAGATCCCTGCTAAGCACCCCCGCCATGTGCCTCCCAACCTGTCAATGGACGTCCTCCAAGGTAAAGGCTATAGTGTTGCAGGGGACAGAGTATAGGTAGGTGTGGATATGACCACTACTAAATCAATGGCACTAAAGGCTTAGTTTGGTAGGGTTCGATTGTAAACAATTAATACCAATATCTCCTTGCCTGGCTTCCAAATTACTGTAAACAATTATACTCCTGCCTGTCTCGCCAATATATGTAAACAATTTAATCTTCTAAACAATGTAATAACTAAAATATTAATAATATATATATTTATATCCTGCCCGACTTGACTGAAACAGGCAAATATATAAATATTAGTAATAATTGGCCAATGATAATGCAATAGATAGACGCAAAAGACTGCTCTATCTTTGGACATCCTGTAAATTCGAAAGCACACTGAGACAAATCCACTGGGGTGCACCACTTATTGAACACAACTATTTTCTGTGCTCACTCTTTGCCACCAATCAATAAAAATAGGAGTGGATGTGGAAAAACCACACCTCTCTCCAAATGAGGAGCACCAACCACAATATACAACAACCAAAATGTAGATCAAAACATTTTTTTATTCAAAAACAGCCAATGTAAAAATTTACATATACAGCACAAGACATTTAAGACCAAGATGCTCCCCCCTGTCTTTACAGAAAATATCTGCTCTCTAAAGTACCATAGTGGTAAAAGTCTCAAAATACATCAATGGCTATCTGTCCTATATGAACCTATTTAGAATATATTTGTACTGGCACAAAAATATTTTTGTAGCTATATTCCCTAATAAGTAGGCCAATTAAAAATTCCTATGTGTATACCACAAAAAATCTCAAATGTTAAAGTGCATAAGTAATATCTCAGTAAACCATACTTAATAAAGCTCAAACAGCCTCTAAAGTGCAGTGCAAACTGATAGTGACTAGTGCATGATAAATCCATAACCATAATATATATAAACATGTACACAATATACTAACATGTGCTGCACAAAACCTCTACTACAAAATGAACCATGCCCCCAAAGAATATCAACAATAAAGACAAAGATAAAGACAAAAATAACGCCTGCGGCTCCCATGCCTCACCCACTGTAGCGGCATGGGAGCCGCGGGCGCGGGTGTTTGATGATGTTTTCCCCCTGATATTGTGTATTGGCAGACTGTCCGATGTCTAACTGGTAACCTTTTGATTGCTTACTGGCACATGTTATTTTTGTCTTTATCTTTTTCTGTATTGTTAATATTCTTTGGGAGCATGGTTCATTTTGCAGTAGAGGTTTTGTGCAGCACATGTTAGTATATTGTGTACATGTTTATATATATATATATATATATATATATATATATATATATATATATATATATATATTATGGTTATGGATTTATCATGCACCAGTCACTTTATCAGTTTGCACTGCACTTTAGAGGCTGTTTGAGCTTTATTAAATATGGTTTACTGAGATATTACTTATGCACTTTAACATTTGAGATTGTTTGTGGTATACACATAGGAATTTTTAATTGGCCTACTTATTAGGGAATATAGCTACAAAAATCTTTTTGTGCCGGTACAAAAATATTCTAAATAGGTTCATATAGGACGGATAGCCATTGATGTATTTTGAGACTTTTACCACAATGGTACTTTATGAGAGCATATATTTTCTGTAAAGACGGGAGGGCATCTTGGTCTTAAATGTCTTGTGCTGTATATGTAAATTTTTAAATTGGCTGTTTTTGAATAAAACATTTTTTGATCTATATTTTGGTTGTTGTATATTGTGGTTGGTGCTCCTCATTTGGAGAGAGGTGTGGTTTTTCCACGTCCACTCCTATTTTTATTGACACTGAGACAAATGGTAAATATAGAGATATATTGTTGGATTGTAGAGATAATCCAATCTGACAAAACGACAAAATACAACACGCATGATCAGAATTATATGATCAGCATACAGATATACAATGATTAAGGCAACATTAAGAGCATTACCTGACCAGCAATTCATACCATTACCCTCCTGACAGGAAAACCCACAAGCAGACCTTTCAGATTCCCACCTTTTTCCTCTCTCCACTCTCCCGGGCTCCCCCTCCTAACATAGAAACATAGAAGGTTGACGGCAGAAGGAGACCATACGGTCCATCTAGTCTGCCCTTATGTGTATACTATATGTACTCTTATCTTAGGATAGATGTGTGCTTATCCCAGGCATATTTACATTCAGTGACTGTTGATTTTTCAACTACCTCTGCTGGAAGTTTGTTCCAAGCATCTACTACTCTTTCTGTAAAATAATATTTTCTAACATTGCTCCTGATCTTCCCCCCGACTAGCTTCAGGTTGTGCCCCCTTGTTCTATCATTAAGCTTCTTCTTAAAAACACTTCCCTCCTGAACCTTATTCAATCCTTTCACATATTTAAAGGTCTCAATCATGTCCCCCCTCTCCCTTCTTTCCTCCAGACTGTACAAATTAAGATCTTTAAGTCTCTCCTGATAAGTTTTAAGTTTAAGTCCTTCCACCATTTTTGTTGCCCGCCTTTGGACCCGTTCTATTTGAATAATGTCTTTTTGCAGGTAAGGTCTCCAGAACTGCACACAGTATTCTAGCTGTGGCCTTACCAGGGCTCTATACAGCGGCATCACAACCTCCCTCTTCCTACTGGTGATGCCTCGAGCTATGCAGCCGAGCATCCTGCTTGCTTTTCCCACTGCCTGGCTACACTGTCCACTCATCTTGCAGCTATCAGTAATCAGTACCCCTAAATCTCTCTCCTCCGAGGTCCTGGCTAACACAGTGCTGCCCATACGGTACTCAGAGCAGGGATTCCTTCTACCCAAGTGCATGATTTTACATGGCTAAGGCTCTCCCTTTGTCAGTTATAGCCCGATCTTACTTTGATGTACAGACTTGCCCTGCCAGATTCACTAGCCTGAAATTTGTGGTCCTGTCTTGCTGGACTCTCAGGTGGGAAAGTATTGGAATTTCCCAGCCAATGAAACTGGATTTGAATATTCTCAGGGTCTGCTCTCTCAAATCTGATTTTAAAAACCTGTTCTTTATTATGGTGGGGGAATGGAATGTTGGCTGACCAGCCTCTGGACCTGCGAGGGACATTGGTCTGTCTGAATGACCTGACCTATGTATGACTGGTCAAATGCAACTGATTATACATACAGAAATAGATTAAAACAGTACACAATATTGTAGCGATAGCCCTTATCGCCGGAGGGCTTCACCGCCCGAGACGTCCTTTTCCCAATCGTAAGAGGTGCTGCTGGAATTCCAGAGTCGTCCGTGAGGAAACAGGAACAGCCCTTACAAGGGCTAGTGAATTGTAATATAGCGTTTCCCCCAATAAGAGACAGAACTCAGTATTGAGGGTGAAGGTGAAGTGTCTTTATTAGTGCCACACTGGGCCTTATATGCAATGCTCCATGCAATGACAACCACACTGACCAATAGCAGCAGGGCACACATCCCTCAACTCTGCCGGTGACGCAATCAGTAGAACAATAGCCGGCCGTAATACAATCAATCAGGACAATGCCATTGACTGTGACGTAATCAACAATACACAATGGCAGTCAAAATACAATGACATTGCCTGTAACAGTATCAAAATACAATGACCTAATTAAGAAAAGGCCAGTGAATGACCCGGTGGGCAACTGAATAGTGATGACATCCAAAAGACAGAGCGTCTGTCACAAATATTTTAACAATATTCATTTTCCATAAAGGCCCCTTATTTACACGATTATGATGCAGGGCTGGGTATGGCCAGGATGCTGTGGCTATACCATTGGGACCACAAGCAATGCGGCTCACTGAGGCATTTAGGTCATCCCTAGTAGTTGGGAAAGAACAGGGCACCACTGGAGAAGATGATGATTCTTTCTTTCATCTACATCCATTGTTCTAGTTACATATATTGAATTTTGTATTTACTGTATGTAAATGCATGTGAAGATCTAATGTAATGTATCTGCTGCAAAAGATTAAAAATAATATAAAGCAAGTGGTCATATAATATTTCAGCCTGAATCTAAGCTCATTATAGTGCTGCTTACACAAGGGACTCGGCTGCTTCATTAGCACAGCATGCACTGAATTGTAATAGATGGTGGCATTTGCAAGGATGAATGCAGGTTTAAGCTCCTTCCTTTATGCATATTTCAGTGGACATTAGGAGCTACGTTTACCAAGTACCTATCCGACAATGTGCTAGGTTTATGTTTTTATTATAAAATGAGAAATAAAACAAGTCGTCTGTGTAGATGTCAGGTTGCAGCTTTGCTTCAAGTCCAGAGATGCCTGTCATCATGAGTTCGATTATCTCCCTATGCTTCAGTATAGTCTTAATGTACTTGCTTATCTTTGTTGTTGGCAAGTCACTTAATCAGCGGATGCATATAAAGATCACATAAAGAACATGGGGCTCCTGTGTACGTTTAGGCCATATACACGTGTGTGTGCAGAGAATTACAGACTCGCTTATAAAAAGAGGCACATTCCTTCCTTTCTTTACAAAATTCTATGGAGGCTAGAAATGAAACAATTACACATTCTGCTAGGTGTAATAGGACAGCATTTGCTTATTGCATACTTCAATAGATATATAAGTTCTAAAAAAAAAAAGAATGTATAGGAAGGAAAACTTCCCTTAAACCGGACTAACGCCCTTACAAGTAAGTGCTTGTTTTAGACCTCCCCAAGGCAATTCAGGTTGCTGCACATAAAAAATTAATTTACCTGTAAACTCGATTTTCCCCCCTTATAGTGAAACAAAACCCAGGATTCTGACTATCCGTGCCCTGTGGGCATCCTGTTTTTGCATGCTCTGCAGTGGGAAACCACCCAGATCGCCCATAACAACTCGCCTCTTTCCGGGCCATTGGCGCATTTCAAATGGCTGGGGCTGGAGTGCAAGCACAGCCTGAAGATGCAGGGGATGCGGCTGCTCCCCATAGTGATCAATCATGTGGATGCAGGAGCAGTGGACAATGATTCAGTATTATGCATGCAGACAAATTGCCAGCCTAACTAGACATGTTCACCCTCTGTTGCCGGACCATTTTCACCATTTTGTGATATACATTTTTAACTGAGATTTTTGAAGGAATGCCTCGGTATTGTTTGTCATTTTTTCAGTGCTTTATCAATATTTTTGGATAAAATATTTGGAACAAAAATTTTTAAAAAATCATTTTTTTTACATTTTGTAGCTACTTTCTAAAATATAAAATGTAAGTTAATGGGGTTGATACAGAGCCAGGTGAGAATTCTCACTCCTTTTTCCTTTTTTAGGAGAGAAAACTCTTTGACTTTTATTGTCTACATTGGGGCTAATTCAGAGGCAGGTGAGATTTTACACCCAGTAGACAATGAAAGTCAGTGGCAGATGTCTCTCCTAAATAGAGTGGTAAATTTCGCCTGGCTCTGATTGTGTGTAAAATCCCCATTCCTCCTGATTACAGTGGTACCACACATGTCGGTAGAAACAGAAACGAGAGCTTTAGGAGATTTTCAAGGAAAATCTCAGATACTATGCACACCATTTACATTTAAAACAAAGGTTCACATTTAACCCTTCTTACCACTAACTATATATACTCTAGAAGCACTTGTTGTAATAAGCACAGTTTTCTGGATGCAAACCCTCAAGGATTTCACTGGTTGCACAGGATTTCCCTAAAAAAATAAAACAAATGCAGAATAAAAACCACATTATCCTAAAATATCAATATGCAAACAAGCTAAATCTAAAAAGTGCAAGGTCCCCGAACAAAATAATAGTCCACATGCATAGCTACTTTCAACCCTTTAATTGCCAGCTTAGTTGAGATTCTGTCACCCTTTGTTAATAGGCTATTTTTTTAATTTTGCAATGTTTAACTGTGATTTAAAATGACTAGGGATGTCAAGGGCAGCGTTTATTTAGGCTTTAACATGAAATTCCTTGTTTGTAATTTGTCAGTGTTTTTTTGAATATTTTTTGGTTCAGAATCTAAAGAAATATATATATTTTGTTGTAACCCCCATTATGCCTCATAACCATTGGAAGGTGGCAAGGCATTAGGGTTATATGTATACTGAACAGCCACTTCAAGTGGACCTAGCTCAGCAAATTTGCATAGAGTGGGGTACTATTTTTAAATCCCCTTCTTAGGATTTTGGAAACAAAAATATCTTTCACTGTACTGCTCCTTGCCGTGGGGATCTGGAAACGGCTGAACAGTGGAGCATTGGTGCCACCTAATGGCCGACAAAGTTTGTGCAACTTTTTCCAGGTTCCCCTTCCTTGGTATGCAACATTGCAGGAAATGGAACATACTTCAGGAGTGCAGTGCTTGGGCAACTGGTGAGTTTTGAATTAGGGCCCTTATGGGCTGGCACCATTTATTTGGTTACTGGATGTAAGTTTACTGCATTGATTAGCATGTTTAACCTTATTTAATGCAGACTAATGCGTCAAACCAGAAAAGGTTAAGAGGGACTACATGATTTGTATATGAGGCATAGTTCCCACTAGTGGTCTCATTATTCTTGTAATTCCTGGAAAACAGTCATCCTTGTTCCTAGCATTGCCTGATCCTGCTTGGCCAAAAGCTAGATATATTTTTCATTGGTTTAAAGCTGAACTCCTCCTTTTATTCTTTTCTTTTAATGTAAAATATTAATAATAAAATAATAAGTAATCCCCAATTCCACAGCAGGCCTGGGGAGATTCCAGGACTGGCCACGTTAGGTTTTGTTCAGCAAGTGAATTCTTTAGCATACCCCATAGAGTGCTGCGGTTTATGAACGTTTAACAAAATGTATCCTCACCTCATTTAGTAAATGATGTACCTCACCTGTGCCAATGCCTAATGCAGGTGCAGATATGTTTTTGGGGGAGAATTTTCACTATCCCTGGTTTTGTTTCGCCTGCCTTGGGCCATTATGATTTGGTACACCCTGCTCTCTTCGTCCCCCAGAATTTAAAACTCACACTTCTTTACTCAGCCGATCAGTGGTCTCATTCCATTCAGATTTTTCCTGGTGCACTGAGCTCTTTCAGAAATGCCTAGCTCATATACATGCCTCGGCTAAATGTATAGTGGGGATGCAGCATGGGATCATCGACTTGGTGAGTGTACCAGGCGATCCCTGGGGATATACTCAGTGGGCTGCCCCATTAAGAGGGAGACCACCAGCCCTACTGTGAGGTAGTTGCTGCTGTTTAAAGACATTGTTCAGTCAAAAAAACTGCTGTACTCACTTTTCATCCCCCACGGGCTGTTACCGGATTGCCACCATATCGTCTGTGTAGTGGACAATGAACTGCCGCGCACTATTTGTCACAGCACTATGGCACTCCCCCTCCATTCACTGCAACGGATAGGGGCCATAATTCCTGCAATGAATCCAGGGACTGTTTTAGAGGCTGTAGTGATGAAGAGCACGTGGTTGTAGGATTCTTCACCCAAGTCTTACCTGGCCGATGGCTAAGCAAAAAAGTGCTATGCTAAATTCTTTCTAGTATTTTGAAGTTTACCTCAACCCTGCCTGGTAGCTATGTGCCAGAGAGGGCCCTGGTCCACAGAAACCTTACCTTAACCTAATCTACTCCCTAGCACCATCCGTGAGCCATCTGATGTGGAGCAGGAAACAGCTGCACACACAATTGGCAGGTTTCCATCATACAGGCCTGATTTTGGTTTTCTAGCGATCTTTAGCTGGAGGGCAATCGCAATTCGGGATGCTTCAGGTGCAAATTGTTAAGAGGGACCTAACTTAATTTTTAGTATCCACTTTTTGCAAACTTTTTTTATAGCTCCTGACCAGGGCACCAGACTCCCCTGCTGACCTTCATCCAGTCCACGTTTCACTGCACTTCCACATTTCAGTCTGTAGGTGGAGAGGTGCAGTGTACGAAATGGATGACCGGCCGAGAACACCTCACTTGTCAACAGGAACATTGATTGTTCTACAGTTACGTACAGGTAATTGCCACTAGCCTTTCTGCCCAGGGATCTCCACCACGCTTAAAGCAGACCAAAACCCACATTTTTATCCCCTGAATTGCTTTCCCCATGAAGAGTACCTATTCTTGGTGTGCCACACACCCCGATTCACCTTTAATATTCTTCACGATTGGGTTACTCACCGCCAGGTGACGCTCTCGCAGAGAGGAAGTCTTGTAACGAGCCCCCTTCCGGCCTATATATACCTGGTACCTCCCATTTATCACCAGTGTTTTTCTCTCTGCATGACGACAAGACAGAAGATTGAAGTCTCCTGTTTGCAGGTAGCCGGGGTCTTACCCCGGCACCCCCTTTTGGTCTATTTCTGCCCGGTTTTGATTGTTTGTTACCTTTGTGGGGAATGGAAGCCTCCCAGCCTAGGCTGCTCACTGGGCAATTGGTAGACGGCACCATAGGTGCCTAGGAGCTTATCTCCTCCGCTCGACCCCCTGTTTTGGGGGCAATGCGGCTATCCGGCATGGTGATCCGGAAGTGGGATGCCCCTGTCCCGAGGGTCCCCTTAGCCCCTTACTCTCCCGTTGCGGTCCCTTCTCCCTTCACTATGGGGGGAGGGTAGAGGGCTGTGTATGTTGTGTCTGTTTTCACTATGTTTGCTGCATGCTGGCCTGTAGGGCCAGAGCTTTGGGTCTGCTTTAGGGGGACTGGGGCGGGCTGTTGTTCTGTTTTACTGTGTGACCTTTTCAGCTCCCCCTCCCCCTTCCCCTTGTCTCTTTGTGCGGGCCATGTGGGGGCAGCTCAGGCTGCCTAGTGTCTCCGTTTTTCCCTCCCCCCTTTTTTCCTTGTTTCTGAGGGCTTGTGTTGCCCTCTGATTACTTTCGTATTTGGCGGGGGGCGGGGCCCGCATGACGTCAGGGGTGGGGGCGTGGTCCGGCGGCGCGTCGTTGCCGGCCCCAGCCGCACTTCCTCCTGGTTCATTAGGAGGCTGCGTGCGGGGCGTGGGGCCGCATGTCTCGGTTGCTGCTACTGCCCGTTCTGCCGCCTCTGCCTGGGACCTGCTCGGCAGCTTCGGCTCCTCCGCTGCCATTGTGCTAAGGTAAGCGGCCTCACCTTGCGTGAGGCCGTCTATTTTTTTCATGGACTCTGTTGTTTGGAGTAATACTTGTTTAAAAAAAAAAATATATATATATATATATTAAAGAGGTATATCAGAGGCCAGGTTTTTCCTTGCCTCTTTAAAGCACTTTTTTGGCGGTGTATTATGTGTGTATTGCATGTTGCCATTCTAGGGGTCTTACTGTTGGTTTGTCTTCCCCACAGATCCTGGGATTCCCTCAATACAGTGGCCTCCCGGTCTATTTTGCCTGGCTAGTCTCTTTTCCAAATTGGGACATATATTTATATATATATATATATATATATATATATATATATATATATATATATATATATACTTGTGTGTATATATATATATATATATATATATATACTTGTGTGTATATATATATATATATATATATATATACTTGTGTATATATATTTAAAAAAAAAAAAAAAAAATATATATATATATATATATATATATATACTATTATCTTAAGGGGATCTTTATTATTAATTAAATCCTCCCTCCCGGGACATTAACATAAGGGGGCATCCCGGGTGGCTTATGCCTTAAACCCAGAATTTAGCGAATACTATAAATCACCATATGGAGGCTTCCGATAATACCGGTAATGGTTCTTCTGAGCCATCTAGGGTGTGTGGAGGCTGTGGGACTCCGCTCCCAGGCGATGATGTTTTTGTATGCATTCCTTGTGCAAAGCAGAGTATTGCGCGTCAGTCCGTGGCTCCGGTTCCGGACCCCGTGTGACATTGTCAAGACTGGGGATTCGCAATCCGAGGTGGCGGCACGGTTGGCCAACCTCGAGAAGATAATTTCCGTTAAAGCAGGGTTAAAAGCCACTGCGAAACGGAAGCACCTGACTCCTGTACCTCCGGCTTCACAGGATGAAGTAGGTGAGCCTGTGGATTGGTCCGATTGCTCCCTGGATGAGGAGGGAGAATTTCTGGTGGAGTCAGGTTGATGCTATTGCCGATTTGTCTGCGGGGGGTTCTCGTGACACCCCCTCCATTCTGGCTCAGATGTTTGAAATTTTGAATTTAGATCCACCTGAGGCCGTCAACCTGCCTAAGGGTCAGTTGTTTAATGTGCCTCAGCCGCCTTTGGTTTTTCCCAGACAACACCACTTTGAGAGAGTTGTGCTCAAAGAATGGGAACATCCCACGCGGTTAACTGGAATTCCTTCCAGTTGGGAGGAACGTTATCCTTTTCCACCAGAATTGGTGAAGCTTTGGTCGGTTCCTCCTGACGTCGATACCCCTGTATTAGGGCTCTCCAGCAAGGCTCTGGTGCAGTCTGCTGAGACTGCTGCCCTTAAGGATGGTGAGGATCGTCGGATTGACCAGTACACTCGCCATGGTTTCAGTTATGCCGGGTCAACGATGCGCCCGGTGTGTGCTTAGATCTGTAATTCAGGGTCTGTGTGTGGATCTTGATCCCACTTGCAAGGAGCTTATTGCTCTCAGGCAGTGTGAGTCTTTTGTTTCCTATGTTCTGTCCGCTCAGGACGATGCGCTGGCTATGAGTAGCAAGACAGCGGCAATGCTGGTGGCTATTCGTCGGGCTGTATGGCTGCGCCAGTGGTCTGCGGACGCAGCTTCTAAAAAGGTGCTCACAGCTCTCCCCTTTCTGGGATTGCGGCTGTTTGGTGATAAAATTGATTCAGTTGCGAAAGGTGGTAAAATGCCGCAACGTAAGAGGCCTCGTCGTCCCTTTCGGGGGCAGGTTCTGGTAGGCCTTCCTCTCAGGGATTCAGAGCGGGTAGGGGGGCTTCTTTTCCCGCTACCAGAGGTGCAGGTTGGACTCTGGGAAGGGCCGTGGCCGCCCCGCACAGTCCTGGGACTCCAAGTCCAAGCCTGCCGGTAAGCCCGCTCAGCAATGAGGGGCTGCCCTCACCCGTGTGGGTGGGGGGATGATTGCGATACTTCTCCCGGGTTTGGGTCCAGGAGATTCCGGACAGATGAATCCGGGAGGTAGTGTCGTCCGGTTACAAGCTGGAGTTCGGGTCGGTTCGTCCCGTCCTGGACCTGAAATTACTCAGTCAATTGGAGACAGACGCCAGCATGGTGGTCTCCACGCTGGAAAGCTTTGGTTGGGTGGTCAACTTCCCCAAATCCTCCCTCGCTCCGGCCAGGTTGGTGTCCTTTCTGGGGATGCAGTTGGACTCTCTTCAACACAGAGTGTTTCTCCCCCAGTCCAAAATGTATCCGATTCAGGAGTTGGCTCGGGTCCTACTTTCCAATCCTCGGCCGTCCATCCCTCTGGGGATGAGGCTGGTAGGGTTGATGGTCGCCTCTTTCGAGGCAGTTCCTTTTGCTCATTTTCACACGAGGACGCTTCAGCTTTATCTGTTGGCGTCCTGGGACCGGCAGCCTCGGTCGCTGGATCAGCCCTTCCAGTTGTCCTCCCGGGTCCGGCAGTCCCTCCAGTGGTGGTTGGTCTTGGCTAGTCCCGTGAGGGGCAGGTCCTTCCTGACCCCTCTTTGGGAAATTGTCACCACGGACGCCAGTCTTTCGGGATGGGGCGGATTCTGGAAGGAGCTTCAGTTCCAGGGGCAATGGGGACCTCAAGAGGCCCACTTACCCATCAATGTTCTGGAACTGAGAGCCGTCCGTCGGGTGCTTGCTCTCCTGACTCATCACGTTCTGGGCCTTCCGGTCCAGGTGCGTTCAGACAATCGAACAGCGCTTGCTTACATCAATCATCAGGGAGGGACTCGCAGTCTGAGTGCTCTCAGAGAGGTGTCCCTTATCCTGACCTGGGCAGAGACCCAGGTTCCTTGTCTCTCGGTGGTATACATTCCAGGAGTGGAGAACCAGGAAGCGGACCTGTTGAGCAGGGGCTCTCCCCGTCTGGGAGAATGGGCTCTCCATCCTCAGGTTTTTCGCTCACTGTGTCTCCGATGGGGGACACCGGAGGTGGACCTGTTTGCCTCTTGTCACAATCACAGGCTCCCGAACTTGGTGTCGCTCTCCCGGGATCCTCTGGCTCTGGCAGTGGACGCCATGTCCCTGAGCTGAGGGGATCTGGGATTTCTATACCTGTTTCCTCCGATACCCATGCTGGGCAGGGTGGTTCGGAAGTTGGCTCTGGAAAGGGTGTCCGCCGTTCTCGTGGCCCCAAGGTGGCCAAGGCGAGTGTGGTTCCCAGACATCGTTCGGCTGGCAGTGGACCAGTTCGTTCTGCCTCTTCGGCCCGATCTGCTCACTCAGGGTCGGTTGTGTTACCCCAATTTACCAGCGCTGGGTTTGACGGCCTGGCTGCTGAAACCTCCATCTTGAAGGAGGAGGGTCTTTCTGACTCAGTCGTTAAGACTTTGATCAGTGCCCGGAAGAGGTCTTCTTCTATCATCTACTATAGGACTTGGAAGGCCTATATCGCTTGGTGTGAGATTAGATCCTTTCCTTGTAGGGTCCTCTCGGTCTCCAGAATTCTGGAGTTTTTACAATCTGGGCTGGTCTCTGGTCTTCAGCTAAGTACTTTGAAAGGGCAAGTTTCTGCCTTATCTATCTTTTTTCAGAAGCGTTTTGCGCTTCATTCTTTGGTTAAAACTTTTTTCCAGGGGGTTACGCATGTGCGGCCTCCCAGGAAACCATTACTCCCGGTTTGGGATTGGAATTTGGTTCTTTCTGCTCTGCAGGCTCCTCCTTTTGAACCTCTGCAAGATATTGCTTTGTCTACCCTGACTCAGAAGATTGTCTTCTTGGTAGCTATCACTTCGGTCCGGCGTGTCTCAGAGTTGGCGGCCTTGTCTATCCAGGCGCCCTACTTTGAAAGGCATCAGGATAAAGTGGGCTTTCGGTTCAAGCCAGACTTTCTTCCTAAGGTTGTTTCTGCTTTTCATTTGAATCAGGATATTGTTCTTCCCTCCTTGTGTCCTAATCCTAAGAATGACAAAGAGAGGGTTTTGCATTGTTTGGATGTAGTACGCTGTGTTAAGTACTACTTGATTATCACGTCTCCTTTTCGTAAGACGGATGCCTTTTTTGTTGTGCCCTGTGGGCCTAAGAAGGGTTTGGCACCAGCCAAATCTGCCATTAGCAAATGGATACGTCAGGCCGTTACTGCGGCCTATTCTGCTAAGGGGAAAGTTCCCCCTTTTCGTATCACTGCTCATTCTACTCGCGCCGTTGGGGCGTCTTGGGCTTTTTAGCACCAAGCTTCTGTTGAACAAGTTTGTAAGGCCGCCACTTGGTCTTCTGTTCATACTTTTTCTAAGTTTTACAAAGTTGATGTGCGAGCCTCAGCGGATGCTGTTTTTGGCCGCAAAGTTCTGCAGGCTGCAGTCATTTAAGTTATGCTTCACCTGGCCTTGGGATGCCCATCCCTTGTGGACACTGCTTTTGGATGTCCCAATCGTAAAGAATATTAAAGGTGAAGCGGGGTGTGTGGCACACCAAGAATAATACCATTTTGTGAGTACTCACCTGAAAAATGGATATTGTTGGTGTGCCACACACCCCGCTTCACTCCCACCCTTTTCGGTATTCCGAATCCTTTATATTTATTTTGAGGTTACCGTTAATTTACTGGTACCTTGTCTTTCTGCTTTTTAATACACTGGTGATAAATGGGAGGTACCAGGTATATATTGGCCGGAAGGGGGCTCGTTACAAGACTTCCTCTCTGCAAGAGCGTCACCTGGCGGTGAGTAACCCAATCGTGAAGAATATTAAAGGTGAAGCGGGGTGTGTGGCACACCAACAATATCCATTTTTCAGGTGAGTACTCACAAAATGGTATTTTTGCCAATTTTCACTCCCTCTACCTCACTCTAATCCCAGATAATGCCTCCTGTTTTAGCTATTAAGCTCCTCCCCTTCCATTCATTTTAACTGTTGTGTGTGGCTATAATGACTGATTGCCTGCCATCTTACCGAAGAGGACAGCAAAAAAATGTGTTCCAGGACGATTCAAAAAGGGATAATATCCATTTCTAGTTCTTGACCCTAAGAGAGAAGTATTGGCAAGGCTTTGGCCAAATGTATTTCACAAGTTTTGGTGGGTTTTGGTCTGCTTTAAATATAAACAGGTTGTCAACACATCGTGGACATCAGAAAACAGAACTACAACTAATCTAACCACTATACTACACTAAACACATCACTATACTGCAGTATATACAGGTATATCAACACACCACACTATGTACAAATATACACTATTTACAGCAAGATCATGACTACCTGAAAGCGTAATGGAGACAGGGAAACCAGAGGATAACTTCACAGGCAGACAGGTGGATTGAAAACTTGAAAAAAAATTTAAGTGGGTAATGTTTAATTCAAACTAGTGTACATTACAATTCAGAGGCAATACACAGCAAAATTATAAATCAACAGGGAAAAAAAGAACTTGCAATGTCATAGCGAACCGCTAGGTGGTGCTGCTTGTAATGTTAGTCAGAGAGGTATAAGAATGAGGCCTTGTGCTTTAGAAGAATCATATAGGTATAGAAAAACAATCACATAGTGATTCCAAGAAACATGGGACCTTTAAAGCACAAGGTGGCCCATTTATCCCAGCAACATTTCAGCATAAATCATATGAGGTAATAAAATTAAGCAGAAGGTATTCAATAAGAAATCAGGCTTACAGACACTGAGGCAGTGTGGACATCTTAATAACCCTTGATGTTTTGATTTGTCACCTTTCTTAAGAGGGAAGCTGTATCCAAACTCACCATTACAGAGCTTATAGTGGATGTGGGCTGGCCCCAGTGTGAAAAATGGCACCAACAGCGATGTACGATGTGACTTTGGGTGGTGCCCCCCTCCTCCCCTCGCATGCTCTTGAAGCCTTCATTAGTCTTGTGGGAAAGGATATTTCTAAAATAAAACACTCAAAACATGTAAGAAAACAATTAGTTTTATATCTTTATTAATGAAATACAAAATATATTAACCTTCTCTAGCATATCAATCTGGTTTATGAACTGTGACTATATTCTGTGTTAGAGAGTTGCTAGAGATTGTTGCTAGATGTGATGACAGGATTTGAGTTGTTTGAATGCTTTTTGAACCTCCTCTACTGTAATGGCATCTTCCCTTAAAAAAAAGTGCAGCAAGGGCCCCAACCTCATTATATTCCCGAAGGGAGTACGACAGTGTTTAGAGATTATTATTATACCTCTGGAATTTTCAGAATGGCTCTTGTTGTTTTTCTGGCGGTATTTTGTAACTGAATACTTTTAGATTTAGATTAAAAACACTTGTGTTGTATCTATGGTATTTCAGCTACCTCATTGTGGCAGAAATGTAAGCTATGTTAACTATTTTGCAGAGCCAGGACCCCTTTTGTGTCAAGGCTGCTTTAACGTTTATATCCTTTCTTCAATAAGCAGTTATGCAAATCTGCTCTCATCACAGCCCTAACATCTCTTCAACATGTAATTTGTTTCCCTAGTTCAAGTGTTATTTAAAGGGTAATTCAACCATTTTTTAAAGTGTCCATTATTGTGTCTTCAATGTGTTAAGCTTATCTGATATTTTTTATTGTCTATTTGTTTGCAACTATGTGTTTTCTAAAAGAAAACCGTTTTTCCTAGCAACAATGTGTTTACCTTAGCAATGTACATCAACTGGATCATCACAGGATCCACTGCCCCTCTCCCCGGTGATCATAGCATCTGACAGAAGGGGCGGCCTAGTTGTAAACATGGTGGAACCCATCGAGACTCTCTCCTGAAGCCCCGGGGGGGGGGGAACGGAGGCCCCCGAGTGAAGAGGAGAGCTGGCTGGATCAAACGAGGGGTCAGGTGAGTGTTTTTTTTTTTTTTTTTACTTTTCTTTCACTGTAGCGGGGAGTCAGAATCGATACTAGGGAGAAATAATCGATTCTGGTATCGCCTAATGAAATATCGCGATACAGAATTGATTTTTTTCTGACACAACTATTTAGAATACATATCAATATTAGTGGATTATGTCATGAACAGACCTATCAAATTTTAGCCATTAAACTTGCAAAATAAATTGTCTCTGCTGTCTGGCTGGACCAATCCTGTTCTTTCTGCACTGGTTCCTGGTCATTATGCTTCTTTTTAAACCCACATCAACAGGGTATACGAGCACTCTAAGAGCTGCTGTAAAAGGAGCGCAGCAGTGCTCACTGTCTCAGATTGCTTCTCTAAGGTCTCATTTGTGCTTGTTGTTACTATCCCATTTCCTTTTTAGGTAGGGAATCTGAGGGTACCCAAATGGAACAGAGACAGCAACTATAACAGCAAGTACAAGTACTTATGTGTAAAGGGGGCCTAATACTTGTAGTGCCCAGGTGTTTGCAGCAATTGTAAGACTCCAGCATCATTATCTGATACATCAATTCAAATTATTATTTACTCTAATCAGGAGCTTACAAAAAAACACCATATTTTTGCCACATAACACGCACTTTTATCCCCGTGCGACTTATGGGGCAAATGTAAAAAGAAGAAACAACAAAAAAAGTAAACTCACATAACTGCCAATGAGCAATAGGAGGGGGGAATGTCACACTTCCTATGGGGAATGGGATAAGGGAAAATGCCACACTGCCTATTATTTGGTTCACAATATTTGTTTTCTTGTTATCCTCCTCCAAATCCTAGGTGCGCCTTATAGGGTGAAAATGCAGTACTTAATTTTTTCATATAGTTACGGAGATTACACACTGGACTGGAAAGAAAGGTCTTTCATAGGTAAAGCTTAGATCATAAATTTTTCAAAGGTGCTGATATTAATGCAGTTACTGGCGACATTCTCACCTGGGGAGGTCATTACTGCTGCTTGATTTAGCCATAACTGCTGATAAACTTTCCTGTTACAGTGAAAGGATTCTCAGATTTGTAGTCAGAAGCTATACTAAGCACTTCTTTACTCAAGGCCAGGGAAGTTTTAGCAACACATAGCCACAGGAATATAAAAAACTTGGAAACTCCATTCTCATAAGTAAATCACATGTATGCGTGCACAATCCTAACACACAGGTTTAGTTTACTTTTCAAGAGAGGAAAATAAAGAATAAGGCAGAACACCAAAAACCTGATAAAAGGAAGTTTTCCTTTTTTCATTAGCTGCGTTCAGATTATATGTTCTAGTTGACAAGAGACAGTACATTTGAGAATCTTTGAGCCTAGCTCCTCTCTTGGATCATCAGTGTGTAACCTGCTATGTTATCTAATGCTCCTTCTCTACTTCTAGTCATGTGGGAAACAAAGCAAAATTCTTACCCCTTGAACTCATTCAAAGTATATGGATCAGGTCCGGAGTGAGATGGCTTTCCGTAAAACTGTGTTAGGATTATAGACTTTTCGGTGTAGGGCTTATCTTTCACGCATTAGCAAAAAATGGTGAAAAATCTTACTAGGGCTTATTTTTGGGGTAGATCTTATTTTAAAACAGGATATATAAACTGGAATAACACCCCAAACATTTGTGCATCTTGAAAGCGCACCCGCTATCCAGATAGCTTCCAGTAATATAATGCTCACCTTTTTTTATCTTCTTTTAAAATCCTTTTTTTGGCACACTAATGGCTTCCCCTGGAGAAGATGTGGCCGGCATTTCGAGTGACCGGCCTTCAAGTGAGCTGCGCATTCCTGAAGGTTCAAAACACACTGACTGTGCATGGCCAGTTGGATGGCGAGCGGGCTGGCCATGAGCCATTGAGAGGGCTCGCGTGCCAGGCTCACCCTCCTTCCAACTGGACATTCGCATTCAGAGCCTCTAGGAGTGCGCTGCTCGCTTTGAGTGACGCTTCCGGAATGCCGGCAGCTTGGCGACATCTTCTCCAGGGAATGCCATTAGTGTGTCAAAAAAGGAATCTTAAAGCACTATATTACTGGATAGCGTGAGTGTGCTGTTTTTTTGTGTTATTCCGGTTTAAGGGAGAAGACCTTAAAAGTAACAGTATTAACAATATGATGTTGTGTGTAGGAAGATTGTGTCCTGTGCGGGAGGCTTTTTTCTTCTTCTGTTTTACTGTCCTTAAAGAGGGAAATAATCTTACCTTCTGTCTTTGGTAACACTACTGGAAGATTGCCCTATTTTTCGTCCTAAAAGGCGCACCTGCCTAAAAGACGCACCCTGGATTTGAAAGAGAAATTAGAAAAAACTATTCTGAACCAAATGGTGTGCCCTACCCCCCACACCAATCACCCCATTATAGACAGTGTGCAGAATCCCCCCCCCCCCCCATTACAGACCCCACATTATAGGCAATAAGCAGTATTCCACTTTAAAGGCAGAGAGGGACGTCCAAAGTTAAAGGCAGTGTGGTGGCATCCCCAATACAGGCAGTATGCAGGCATCTCCAATACAGGCAGTGTGGTGGCATCCCCAATACAGGCAGTGTGCTGGCATCCCCAATACAGGCAGTGTGCAGGCATCCCCAATACAGGCAGTGTGCTGGCATCCCCAATACAGGCAGTGTGCTGGCATCCCCAATACAGGCAGTGTGCTGGCATCCCCAATACAGGCAGTGTGCGGGCATCCCCAATACAAGCAGTGTGCGGGCATCCCCAATACAGGCAGTGTGCGGGCATCCCCAATACAGGCAGTGTGCTGGCATCCCCAATACAGGCAGTGTGCGGGTATACCCCAATATAGCAGTGTGCAGGCATCCCCAATACAGGAAGTGTGAAGGCATCCCCAATACAGTGTGTGCTGGCATCCCCAGGAGAGACAGTGTGCAGGCATCCCCAGGAGAGACAGTGTGCTGGCATCCCCAATACAGGCAGTGTGCGGGCATCCCCAATACAAACAGTCCCAATACAGGCAGTGTGCAGGCATCTCCAATACAGGCAGTGGGCAGGCATCCCCAGGAGAGGCAGTGTGCGGGCATCCCCAATACAGGCAGTCCCAATACAGGCAGTGTGCAGGCATCTCCAATACAGGCAGTGTGCAGGCATTCCCAATACAGTGTGTGCTGGCATCCCCAGGAGAGACAGTGTGCAGGCATCCCCAGGAGAGACAGTGTGCAGGCATCCCCAGGAGAGACAGTGTGCTGGCATCCCCAGGAGAGACAGTGTGCAGGCATCCCCAGGAGAGACAGTGTGCAGGCATCCCCAGGAGAGACAGTGTGCAGGCATCCCCAGGAGAGACAGTGTGCAGGCATCCCCAGGAGAGACAGTGTGCAGGCATCCCCAGGAGAGACAGTGTGCAGGCATCCCCAGGAGAGACAGTGTGCAGGCATCCCCAGGAGAGACAGTGTGCAGGCATCCCCAGGAGAGACAGTGTGCAGGCATCCCCAGGAGAGACAGTGTGCTGGCATCCCCAGGAGAGACAGTGTGCAGGCATCCCCAGGAGAGACAGTGTGCAGGCATCCCCAGGAGAGACAGTGTGCAGGCATCCCCAGGAGAGACAGTGTGCAGGCATCCCCAGGAGAGACAGTGTGCAGGCATCCCCAGGAGAGACAGTGTGCAGGCATCCCCAGGAGAGACAGTGTGCAGGCATCCCCAGGAGAGACAGTGTGCAGGCATTCCCAGGAGAGACAGTGTGCAGGCATCCCCAGGAGAGACAGTGTGCAGGCATCCCCAGGAGAGACAGTGTGCAGGCATCCCCAGGAGAGACAGTGTGCAGGCATCCCCAGGAGAGACAGTGTGCAGGCATCCCCAGGAGAGACAGTGTGCAGGCATCCCCAGGAGAGACAGTGTGCAGGCATCCCCAGGAGAGACAGTGTGCAGGCATTCCCAGGAGAGACAGTGTGCAGGCATCCCCAGGAGAGACAGTGTGCGGGCATCCCCAAGAGAGACAGTGTGCGGGCATCCCCAGGAGAGACAGTGTGCAGGCATCCCCAGGAGAGACAGTGTGCAGGCATTCCCAGGAGAGACAGTGTGCAGGCATCCCCAGGAGAGACAGTGTGCAGGCATCCCCAGGAGAGACAGTGTGCAGGCATCCCCAGGAGAGACAGTGTGCAGGCATCCCCAGGAGAGACAGTGTGCGGGCATCCCCAGGAGAGACAGTGTGCGGGCATCCCCAGGAGAGACAGTGTGCAGGCATCCCCAGGAGAGACAGTGTGCAGGCATCCCCAGGAGAGACAGTGTGCGGGCATCCCCAAGAGAGACAGTGTGCTGGCACCCCCAATAGAGGCAGTGTGCGGGCACTCCCAAGAGAGACAGTGTGCGGGCACCCCCAATGGAGACAGTGTGCGGGCACTCCCAATGGAGAGTGTGTGGGCACCCCCAATGGAGACAGTGTGCTGGCATCCCCATTACAGTCAGTGTGCTGGCATCCCCATTACAGTCAGTGTGCTGGCATCCCCATTACAGTCAGTGTGCGGGCACCCCCAATACTGGCAGTGTGCAGCATAAAAAAAGAACATAGTGTACTTGCCGTTCCCCACCGCATGTTCTGAGTGGGGTAATTTCTGCCAGGGCGTGGCCTGTGACTCCTGCCAGCGTCATTGGAGTCACATGCCACGCCCACCCCGGGCTGGAATCGGCTCGCTGTGAACTTGCGGCTGACTGCAGTTAGCCGCAGGTTCACAGCGTGCCGGCCCCGGGTGCGTATAGCCTGTGACCCTCACTGTGAACTTGCAGCTGCCCGCCACTCCCCACCGCCTTTTAGGAGGTGGCAGGGAGCTGCGGCTACGGAAGCGGCAGTCAGCCACAAGTTCACAGCAAGCCGGTTTCCAGCTTCTGGGTGGGCGTGGCCTGTGACTCCTTCCAGCGTCACACTGGCAGAAGTCACAGGCCATGCCCTACTCAGGGGCTGGAACGAGATGAAGAAGGAGGTAGACAGGCAGGCAGGGGCGACCACCGAGGCTGCGGGGGATCGACGGAATCCCCAATAGAGACAGTGTGCTGGCACCCCCAATAGAGGCAGTGTGCGGGCACTCCCAAGAGAGACAGTGTGCGGGCACCCCCAATGGAGACAGTGTGCGGGCACCCCCAATGGAGAGTGTGTGGGCACCCCCAATGGAGACAGTGTGCTGGCATCCCCATTACAGTCAGTGTGCTGGCATCCCCATTACAGTCAGTGTGCTGGCATTCCCATTACAGTCAGTGTGCTGGCATCCCCATTACAGTCAGTGTGCTGGCATCCCCATTACAGTCAGTGTGCTGGCATCCCCATTACAGTCAGTGTGCAGCATAAAAAAAGAACATAGTGTACTTGCCGCTCCCCACCGCATGTTCTGAGTGGGGTAATTTCTGCCAGGGCGTGGCCTGTGACTCCTGCCAGCGTCATTGGAGTCACATGCCACGCCCACCCCGGGCTGGAATCGGCTCGCTGTGAACTTGCGGCTGACTGCAGTTAGCCGCAGGTTCACAGCGTGCCGGCCCCGGGTGCGTATAGCCTGTGACCCTCACTGTGAACTTGCAGCTGCCCGCCACTCCCCACCGCCTTTGTAGGAGGTGGCAGGGAGCTGCGGCTACGGAAGCGGCAGTCAGCCACAAGTTCACAGCAAGCCGGTTTCCAGCTTCTGGGTGGGCGTGGCCTGTGACTCCTACCAGTGTCACGCTGGCAGAAGTCACAGGCCATGCCCTACTCAGGGGCTGGAACGAGATGAAGAAGGAGGTAGACAGGCAGGCAGGGCCGACCACCGAGGCTGCGGGGGATCGACGGAATGTACTTTTTTCACATTTGCTTGTTAAGACGCACAGACATTTCCCCCCACACTTTTGGGGAAAGTTAAGTGCGTCTTATAGGTCGAAAAATACGGTATCAAAATAGATGAAGAAACCTTTGATGACCTAACTTTGTCAGAAGAACAAATATTCAAAAAAAGTAAATCCTTCCGAGAGTGTCTTTAAAAGTCCCTGTCCTGACACACTAATCTTATCCCCTTGAGAACAGTGTAAAAATAGCCATTTTATTTGCATCTCAAAATCTCTTGATTGTATGTAAATGCCTCATGTTTTCTAAGCAAAGGCAATTTCTTAGCTTAAATTTCTTAGTCATGAGTGAGCTGGTATGGTTATGTCATAGTACCGCTTTGTGGCTTCCCATGCCCGCTAACACTAAGAGCATCACGGAACAGTGTGAATAGTAGACCATTTTTTTTGTAAGGTTCTGGAGGAATAAAACTGAAATTAGGGCACTTTCCTGCTACGGCTTCTACCCTACAGGACATGGCGAAGAGGAACATGGGACAGGCGGTGCTTACTGCCCTATTATTGTTGTTGGGTTTACAGCCCCTTTAAAAGTAACTGGTTTCCCATTGCTCCCTCCTGTGTATAGAACCACTATAAGTGGATTCTAAATGCAATGGCAATAATTAGCCAGCAAGTAGCTGACCTGATGCCTATCTCATATGCCTTTCTTCCATTTCCAGCAGCACAGGGTAAAGGCCGTAACAGGTCTCCAAAGTTTGCAACTTTTCAACTTAATTTCTCCAGGACTGCTACTCTTTCCCTGGGAGCTCCCTGCTTGAGCAAGCACAGCAAGCCACAATGGTTCCTCAGATGTCTGACCACAGCAGAGCATGTTTAAGACTTATACATCTGCTCTATGGCATGCACTTCCAAGCTTAGTCATGACAAAAATTTAAGTAAATATATCTGTTTTGCCTAGAACATATAAGGTATTTAAGTACAATAAAACGTTTTCAGGTGCTTTGAAAATAGTGTGTGTCTGGACAGGGACTTTAAATGCATGTACAATTGGGTTGTACTTTGGGAATCCATTGTCTGGCTATAGGTTGTTTTGATTTGCATTTGCGTTGCTTTAAATTGGGAAACTGCTGCACCCTAAAGTAAAGCAAATCTGCCCCTCCATTGGTTGAATCTCCTCTAAACATGATGGTATGAAGGCTATAATTGGGTTAGATTAGTGTCCATGCAAACCAGGAACCTTCCCTGACACAGAGTTGCAAAGAAGTGTTTAGGTGCAGCGTACACTATAGATTACCTAAATGTATGTACCGCACACAAGAAACTTTGTCATGGTTCATAGACACCTGCTTCCATTTCCTCCGACAAGCTTGCAGAGGCCAACCAGAGTTTAGATGTTTTTAGAAGTGGTTTAACCTGCAAATGTGAGAGGTAGGAGACACGTTTTCCAAAATACTTAATGCATTATGATGGCTCAAAGACCAGTTAGTAACCACAGAATCCAAACTCCAGAACTGGGACTGGCAAACATGGATCCCCACCTGCCCTGTCTTGGTCTAAAACACTTTGTAGGTGTCCAATTATTCTGCGTATTCCTTCACCTGTTTGTCAAAAACGGATGTCGTTTGTTATTAAAGACTTTAGAGTGTCTCTTTCATCTCTCTTTTCTCCCTTTAGTGTGTCCATTTACATTTCTCCTGAGTAAATTATTTGTTACTAAATGCCATTTCCAGTCATACGAATGTGATTGCATTAAAGGATTAAATTGCAGCACACAGAGCCTATCGGAAAATCAAGCTAAATCGTGAAAAGAATGAGCATGTAGCAATCTTTACTGAGAGAAATTATTGGCAAGCCTTGTGATCTGTGATTAATTGTACAAGGTCTTGCATAAGAAAAAGCTTTTGTGGCTTGGCCTTGTCCTCTTTTCTCAGCATACACTGTGATCACACATTGATTGTCAATGTCAAAGCTATTACACTAAAACGTCAAAAAAAATGCTGTTTTTATGTCCTCTGTCCTTGAGTGATGTTGAGAAGCGTTGGCTTAAGCTTTATCCTTATCCTCAAATGTTTCCCCCCCTTTCCTCTGAGCTGCAGAATCCAGTTGTCCTTATATTTATGTGGCCCATAATGGGTGACTAGTGAAGTCACGGTTAAGAAAGTTGCTGTTCATCTCAACTTTGCTGTTGCGGTTCAACTTAACAATTACAGGCATCTACTGCACTGATGTACGGCATCTATATCTGGGGTCCCCAGCCTTTCCTACAATGCGAGAAGTTCATAAGGCACATTCAACATGAAGGGACATGTTTTCCACACGGGGGGGGGGGGGGGGAGAGGGGAAATGCTTATCTTTGGGGGTAGAAGCCAGGGTTGCACTTTATATGGAAACTGAGCTTTATATACGCACACTCACACACCATCTACACTGTTTTATCTTTTTTTTTAATATATAGTTTATAGCATGTTAGACAGTTGCCAGACAATCAAATCTGTAAAATGTCTTGGGACCCGGGATTGATCAGAAAGTGGCTGCATTCACTATTTCCTTCAATCCAATCACTGAATCACTGAATTAATGAAATCTAGATAGTGGCTACCAGCTTATTGTGGAGACCTTCTGACTGCTGGAATCTCACTTATCTAGCTAAAGCCTAGTGGCAGTAGAGTAATCATGTCTTCTCCAGAAAAATCAAAGCCATTTAATGTAGAATGAATGTTTGGGCTTTGCCAACATATTCACTTTAAAATGACCCTGTTCCAGGGTGCTTGACAAATAATGCTAAACCATGGATTTATTTACAAGGAAAGTATCTACATAAATCTACTCTCTATAAAGGACAATGAAGGCAGAAGGGGGGAACATGGAGATATGGAGATTAAAAAAGTAGAGCGCCTAAGTCCTTTTTTTTGTTATATCCACATTCACAGGCCACCACTCTGCCCCCTTTGGAAAATCAATTTCAATCCACCTTGGAGGATTCCGCATGTCCATGCTCATTGCCACAAGGCATAAATGTATTCTCCATTGATCTCCGGGGAGAGGCCTTTATCACCCTTTCCCCCATTTCTCCAATGGAGCACCCTTTCTCACTGCTCGAGCACGCACTTCCTGCCGTGTGACACCAAACAGCTCCTGGGGGTGGCTGAGGGAGAGGTCCACTTATGGCCTGCTGATGGGAGCCCCGTCAGGGCTATGCATGCCCCTGGGCCCAGCAATCCTGGGGATAAAGAGCCATAAACATTCAGATCTCACCGACATGCACATGCACTGTATCTTCCATATTCCATGAGACATTGTCATCCTATAAACTGCAAAAAATGGCAACTTACTCTTTCATATGTTAGTTTTACTGTAGCTTTCAAATTGGACAGTTGTATCCAATGCAGTCCTCACGTCTACATGTGCAGTATTCTTTGCTGCAATAAGAGCTGCAAAATCCATCATTGCCTTGGCAACCATGTAGGCGCCTTGTAATATTTTATATCTGAAATCTAGTAATATAGCATCATTTTTTTTTTTAAATATGGATTGGTGGTAACAGATTTTTGAACTTACAATTCCACTTTTACAAGGATGAACTTCCATGTAACTGCTTGTCCTCTTGAGCCAGACTGTAGAAAATCTTTTGTATTAACCACTTTTCCAAACCACTGCATGATGGGTAAAATCATCTGCACACATCAGAAGAATTGCAGTAGCAATAAAAAAAACATTCTAGTTTGTACTGACTCAGGAGTAGCTCTCTGCTGTAAAACCCGAATGGTGAATTAACAAACTCATCACACGGGGGCGGTCAGGTGGACCTGGACTCTACTATTGGTGATAGTATCATACCTTTTTCTGATTATATTGTGAGGTTTATCCTTTATCTGCATATGCCTTGATATATTGGTCATACTGTCAACTTGCATTGGTCACTTTTGCACTTTGCACTTTAAACCCCAGCATCTCTTGGGGTTCTTTTGGGGTTCTTTTTAACCATATCTATACACTCTATATTATCAGTAAGTGAATATTTTCTGTCTGCTATCTATGTAATCACGTTACTCACACGCATATATATTAATGGTATATGCGCACATTCACTACTATTTTTCAGACAGGAGACTCTTTATATCTGGCATATCCTGGTGAAATACATACATTTTTATCTATAGATATAGTTTTAATAGTCCATGCAGGCCACCGGCCGCACCCATTCATTGTTTTTGTATATATTTTAATTATGTTATTGTCAATGTATGTTATATGTCTATGTCCATGAATTCACAGTCTAATAAACTTTAAATCAATTAATTCATTATCCTGTGTGCGGCTTAAGCTTAATTGGTGAGATATAGCAGTCTGATACTGGCTGACTGCCCCTTGGTTAAAAAAAACAAAAAAAACAAACTCATCACAGCTGATTCTATTTACTTCCGGTAAAAGAAGAAAAAAAACAAGCTTGGCTTGAATTTTTCAATGCATGGTATGTAAGTAACCATTCCTCCTGATGTCTAGCATAATCATTCTAGATTTTTTTCAGAATAGAGCTGACATAGCAGCTTATTATTTGTACTGTAAAGAAAATACAGGAGTGAAAGTTTTTTTGAACGTACCATTCATTTTACAGTGGAAAGCTGCACAACCCATAACTGCCTGCCCTTCCTGGGTCAGCTTATGGTGAACAGTAGCACAACCCCCCCTGATTTCTTACAGCTTTGTATGATTATTATTAAAATAATTTGAAATAATAGCCATCTATCATTTCAGCTGTCATTGCAGCACTCTGCAGTCCCCCCATAACAGTATTTTTTCAATCTTCCTGTAAAAGAATAAAAAAAGGAGCTTGATGGGATTTGTGTAACTCCCCTGATCCAGCAGGTTTTTTTGCAATTGATCCAGTGTCTGTCCAGTACCTGAAAGCCCCCCTCCCCACCAGCAATGGACAGCGAGAGCCTCTGTTTGGCCTTGATGAGTTGCTGTGATTGAATGATGAGACTGACACTGATCATGGCTTACACAAGCCAGGACAGCAGCGATCAGCCCCCAGTGTGGGACGAGGAACTTTTAAATGTTTTTTCCCTCCCCACTGTTCTCTGGTTATTGCTGATGTGCAGGAGTGGGAGGATTTTTTTGCAGGGATTTTTAGGAAAATGATTTAATAGGTTGATTTAATACTAGCGCCACTATCGCCATTTGAGCTTCTGTATATCGCCCCTTAAAGCGACCACTAGTAGACCCTGCAAGCGGGTGTCGGGCGCAGGCGGACAAGTGGCGCTGTACTATCCTGTCCAGCATTGATAAATGTGATGTCTGGAGGGTGCTGTAAAAGTGCTCTCCCTGACTCACTGCAAAGCCAATCGAGAACGCTAGGTGGTGTTCGAAGGTTATAGTGCCCAAGGCTACGCTACTTCTAACAGGACAACGCTGCAGCGAGCGATAGGTAGCACCAGTTAAGTGCGTCCGGCACTCAGCGCTGAAGCCCATATTCATGAAATAACTACACACAAGCAGCACCGGCGCTCTAGTATAGAGAGCCAGACGCTGTGTGAAAAAGTCTGCTTCTCAACACATAAACACCAGCACCAGAGCAAAAACATATGGAATGACGTTGATTTAACACTGTGACAATGATACTGAAATGCCTGCACATGCTTGCCGCAGGTGACTTGCCCAGCCCCTTCTACCTTGTGAACTATTATAGGGTTTCTGTAAAGTGGTCACCTCATGGAGTGGAGTTTTGGGAGCCCCCTGTGCATTTTCTTGGCACATCTCCATTTTCTTCTTTCTATACAATGGTTTCTTAGACACTTTATGATTTTTTTTTGGTTTATGAATTGCATTTTCACTGTGATCGGCATTTGCACTTTATTGATACACTTGAATATTTTTGTGTGTATTTTTCTGCATCATGGATTTGTGGCAATATTGCTGTAACCTATGGCCATATAGCATATTCATCTAGTGTGGGGGTTAATCCCTTGGTTTTATTCTGTGTTTGTTTGTAATTTCAGTATAATTAATTGTTATTTCATACATTTTAACACTGTGCAGCCACTTGTGTGTTTGGGGTTTTTGTGGTTCTTTGGGGTCACGTGTCCCAAGGGCGGCTTTCTTGGTTCTCATGGTGTCAGGGAACCTTACCGGTTCATAAAGTGTTAAATGTAAAACACACACACACACAAAGACTTTATTTATTCTAATTTTCTAATTCCCTAGATTCCACAGCTGCTGTCTGGCAGACAAAAAGCAGCAGTGCCCCCTGCGCCTGGCTTCCACCAATCACTCCTGTCTTCAGCCGGAAGCGGTTGGCTGAGTGAGGTGCAGTCCCTGCAGCAGCCAGCAAGCTGTCAGAAGCCACTGCGCGGGGTAGGCATTGGGCAGTCTCTGCCCCGCTGAGGCCCCTGGAGGCAGAGGTTGGAGGCCCCCCAGGTGAAGAGGAGACCGCCCCCTTTGCTGGCTCCAGGAGGGAGGTGAGTCCCAACTAGGGGAAAACTCCAGCAACATAGAATTTAAGTAGCTGGCACTTAACGGTTGAAAGCAACTATGTAAATTCTACACTACACTAAAATCACTAAAAGGTTAAAGCTATTTAATTTTCTTTAAAAGAAAACCAATTCTGAACAAACCCAAAACTGTGACTTTTTCACTAGCAATTATCAGCTAGTTTTCTGTTGTGCAAATCAATCTGACACTTGAATTTATTTGTAATATTTTACCTCTTTTTGGAGATGTGCAATATTAGGTACACTTTTGTTTGGCTCTGCTGGCTGTCGTACCCAAGCTTTTCATATCCACCCTGTGAAATGCGTCCCTGTCCTGAAAATAATCTGTGTCCATTGCAAAAACAATTAATGACTTGCCAGTGTGTCTGTCTAATGATTTAGATTTCTCTGAACTGTGCCCTCTTTACAGCCAGACGCGCATTAAATATACCCTGTCACCAACGCTTGTAATTCCTGTATTTCAACAGTTTACAAGGAAAGTTATTTCTGAAAGTTGTTTTCTTTGTAATCTTCTTATGGTAACAATACCCCCAAATATTAGAAAATAACACTTGGACCCATTCAGAAGAAGAAAAAAGTGTATAGGGTTTTCCGTGTAATTTCTTTAAAAAAATTTCTCCCAAGCTTTAAGCGGAATAACTTACCAGTAGGAGGACTTCACGATTTAAAAAAGGCTTAGCTAAGCTTTTGTGGATGATACATTTACCTTATTCTTTCCAGATTAGCATGAGGCGACCTACAATGACAGGCATGAGGTGTAATTTTGTTTTCAGTTGGTGTGGGTCAGAGTTTTCTTAAGTATAATAGAAAAATAAATCCCCTTTAAAGCCCCTTTTTGTAAATCGGGAAATGTGTGTGCGCCTTATTCTTTTGCTTGCAAATTAATATGGTTTTCTTTTCGCAGTGTCGTTTAGATAAATCCTTTATTAAGGGAATTAGGAGAGAAAATCTCTCGCTGGTGCTTTAGACAATGTAAATTTTCATTTGCTTTTTTTTTCATTTGGAGGTTGACTTGCAAACAGTCTGTCTGTAGCGTGAAATTTCGATGTATAGTGCATTGCCATTCTAAGCCTGGTGCATTGTTGCTCCAAACAGTTGTGTCTAACAATGGCATGAGCTTTGGCTAACTTTGTTCTCAGCCTATCCACATGCTAGAGGGAGTGTTGTAGGCATTGGGTGCTTTGGTCACGTCATAGATACAGTGACACATCTGAAGGCTTTAGGTCAGACCTTAACTTGGCTTCTCCTCCCGAGGTCTTTGTCTGGGGTCACGATATGTGGCTCCTGGAAAATCAGGTAGGTTTTGTAAAATATGACGGTGTGGCTTTAATTACTGATATACTTTTTGTATTCTATTTCTCATAGGTGAAATTGCACTGGCGGTGTGTTTTTGGGTGTCTGTGTTCTGTAAATGTTGAGATTGTCCTTGATAGGAGAAGCATAAAATAGGTGATTTCAGTTTTCAATAACCTGCTGTTTGTTTTGCATGTTTTCTCTATTGTTCTTATTGTCTGGATTTCAATGAATTGTGATAGATTAGCTGCAGTGAAGCAGACTTTTCCGAGTTGGCCAGTGCCTCACCTTGTGTAAGAGTGTCATGTTTTAGTAAAGCACAAGGCCGTCTGAACCTTCACTGTTGTCCTTCTTTTTGTTTGTGTGTAATGGAAAACACATCATTTTCACTGACAACACACGGTAAACAAAAGAAATATGAAATGATCCTCACACAATAATACAACTCGATATAATGAGATAGATGCTTCTGTTTACACCATAGTGTGGCATTACAGAAAAATCGTATAAGGCATGTATACATGTATTAAGACATATGAATATATATGAACGCTTCCACTGTTTAGTCAAATGTACTTTCTTTTACAAAAATGTTTTTTTGAGAAAATGGCTCAAATAATATTTATCTGGTACAGATATGAATCATGATTTGGTGAATAGAATGGCACCACACTCCATAAATAATGTGATAAAGATTGACGCACACCACCTATGTAACACAGTGCAGATAAGTAAGATCAAAAACATAGATAAAACAAATCTTTTATTTTTTCTATGGGTCCATACATAAAGATAAGGGCAAGGGGTTGTCATGCTTTTCCCCTTCTCTGTTTTACTGATACACATGTGCAATCTTACCAGTTTGATATAGCAATTTTTTTTTTTTTTTGTGGGCACAATTCTCCATTGCGACTCATTGGGAGTCATGATAAAATCAGTTGGTGAAGCAATGTTTTTTCTGTGTAATTTTAAAACTGCTTCTGGGTTAGCTTTTTACTTTAACCAAAAAACAAAAAAATTATTTTTTTTGTCCTAATGCTTCCTAAAGAACTCACCTACACCTGTGAAAGTACATTTCTACAGATGAGTACAGATTTTTTTTTAGGAATATAGAAATAACGAGAACACAGGATATGCAGAATAAGCTCTCTGAATTTTGTTCATAACCCATTGGCAGCTGCTGTTTGCAACTCTTAAAAATATTCCCACACCACTATTACATTTGTTTCTACAGCCACTCAAAGCTGGAAGGCCACCTCATCAATTTTCTAGTGGTAGCGGCCATTTTGGACCTTCCTTTCCCAGCATCCCAACTGTGCTGCTACCTGGATTCAACTTACATAACTGAAAATTCACAGTAACAGGAAACCCAGCAGCACTTGTTTGTACAGTTTGCCTAGACTTTTATGTGTACTATTATGCACCCTGCATACCTATTTGTTCCACTTGTATAATGACCGGTGTTGAACGTTTTCTGTAAAAATGTTTGAATCAGACATAGTTTACTCAAAGCAGGTTTCAAACCACAGCAAAAGCACTTGAATGAGCCTTGCTTCACTAAATATATAGCATGTCCCCCACCACCTGCAACAGTGCTTTTGTTAATCTTTTAAACATATATTAACATTCTTTATTTGTAAAATCATTCAAATCATATTTAAATATTGATTAAAACTACAGGACGTAATGATTGAATGTTTTTAAGAAATCTACGTCCCACAATATATACTCTGGGAAAAGATTTCGTCAGGGCAGAGTTATTTCTTTAGATCTGCTTACAAAAAGCAAACTGATTTGTAGGTTTCTGTGTCGGGGGATTTATAATTCCCAGATCTCAGGCATATTCCCCACATTTAACAGTGCTATGTGCTATCGTGAAGAAATGGTCCAATACTAAAAACCAACACAAATAAGGGACTGCATGGAGTATTATGTGATTAAAATTATAAGTGACAACCAGCTCGGTTTTACTTTAGGGCAAAAGCTGTCATACTAACCTGATTGGCTTCTGTGATGATGTGAGTAGAAGGCTGGACAGAGGGGTGGCTGTAGATTTTTTTTTTCGGGATTCTGCAAACATATGACACTGAACTTCATAGATGCATTATGAGGAGGTTGAGGTCTTTAGGGTTAGAAACATATAGTTTGTATCTGGATTGAAAATTGGTGAAAGGACCATGCACAGATATTTTTGATGAGCTAGAACAGTGGTGCAGATCTCCACACAAATACAAAGAACCACTAAAATAAGGGGAATCAAATTATTTAATTAAAATTATTTGTAAAAGACCAGATCAGGCACACTGGAATGGTGATCTAATAACTATGTATACATATATTTGGGGTCAATACATAGATCTGTCCCACAATCTGTTTATACCCTGGAGTGTAACCATAACCTGAGGGCATCCACTAAGGTTAGAGGAAAGGTGCTTTTTAGAAGGCTTCTTCTCTGTAAGAGCAGTGAGACTATGGAACTCCCTGCCAGAGGAGGTAGTAATGAAAGGTACAGTAAAAACATGGGTAAGTGGTATGGATGCCTTCCTGGCATGTAATAACATTTCCAGCTATTCCCACTAGACCACTGGAAGGAGATTAAACAGGCTGAACTGGATGGACTAAAGTCTTTATTCAGCCTTACATACTATGTTACTATGTAATAGAGACACAAGGCTCCTCATTGTACCTCCCAGTGCTCCCACAGTTCCTAGTGCCTGAAGCCCGGTCACTGCATATCTAGGTTTCAGCTTGCAGGTGGTGTAAGGGGGGGGGGATGAAACTTAACTGCACGCTTCTAAAGAAAATAGGTGCTTCAGTCTATCCCCATGTTCCACACAGCCCTCCCCTTAAGGCGGAACAAAACAGAGGATTTTAACTATCCTAGGTTTTGTTTCTTTCCCGGGGGTATCCCGATCTGGGATGCCCCGCTGTTTGAAACCCCCCAGTGAGGGCTCTCCTCCAATCCAAGCTCTGATAGTCTGCAATGAGGAGCGCAGGTGTTTCCATACCCTGCTGCATGTGCGCCCCCTTCCCAGCCATTCAGGCTATGGTGGGAAGAGAATCTAGCCTCACATCTCCCCGCTGGTCCACCCTTCTCATCTGGAGAGTGGACAGTTGTGGCTGGTGAGTGACATTCCAGTTATTCAGCTATAATGTTGTCAAGCCGGACGAGAAATCACTCGTTTTTTTAGGAGAGAAAACTGTCACTTTTATTGTCCACCATGAGGCTGATTTAATGCCAGGTGAAAATTTACATCCAGTTGTTGAATCAGTCCCAAGGTAGACAAAGCAAGTGAATGGCAGTTTTCTCTCCTACAAAAGGATTGAGTCTTCTCACCTTGCCCTAAATTCGACCCCCAATGTGTGGAAGGAAGGAGGATCATGGCAATCAGATAATTGTTTTTTTTTTAGGGGGAGGCTAGACTTCAGTAACCCTATTTAATAATAATATTGCCTTTATTTAAAGTGTACATTTTGTTTATATTGTAGGAGCTTTGAACCAGACCTTCAGCATGGTTTAATGAAAAAACCAAACCCTTAAAAACTATTCCTCATCATTTAAAATTAATATATTTTAAGTTTTTAGTTATTTATTATTATTTCCCCCCATCGGGCTGCCACTTTGTCTCTAGGATGTGGGCGCCGCCATCTTGACTCACATACTGAGGAGAGGAGAGTGGGATAAAGTACAGGGGGCGGGTTTATAGCTCTACTCTCCTCAGAGCAGAGCTGGGGTCAGGGAAAGGACAGCAATCCCAGAATGCAGAGCGACACAGTCAGAAGACACTTCTTGTTTGCAGGCTGCCTGATGCTCCATGATCCGCCATCTTGGATGTTTAAAGGCTCATAACATGCAGTAGATGATGATTTTTAATGTGAGCAATCTGTATGTACAGGGTGTGGGAAACATATAAGATATGCTCTTATTCAGGGCAATGGTCTGCTTTAAATAAAAATATACATACATCAGCCATTTAAAATGAATACAATAATGGATTTGTTTATATTAAGACTTTTTTATTCTTTTTTTCTTCAGTATGATAATTGCTGTTTTATAGGTGTACACATTTCTAAAGACTGATTTCCTTATGGGACCATCCATAACCCCCCTTAGAGATGTATACAGAGTAAATTCTCACCTATTAGTTGTATAAATTTTGTCTTCCTATATATCCTGCTGTGAACCATTTTATTTCTGTGTTCATGAGGTAACACCGTCCTGTGTAGGGTTTTGGGATGTGGAGAGTAAATTAGAAAAGCAGTGGGATCGCCACCACTGAAACACCTCTCAATATTTCATTGTAATTGAAACACTTATTCCCCCAAGAAATGTAGATATTAGGTTAATAAAATGTCAGTGTTTCCAGCTCTTGACTTATTTCATCCCATGTGTTGAGTAAGGCTGAATGAAGAAACAACGAACAAACTAACATGAAAATTCTTTATAATATCACGCTGATCACCAATTCACTCTACATATATGAGGCAAGTAAAGGATATTGTTAATGTTTAAAGCAGATCCAAATGCACCAGTGACACCAAATGAAAACAGCCAATGTCCCTGTTGATAGTCTTCTCCCTGGGAGTAGAAAAACAAATCACTATTTTTACTTACCCTGTCCTATGGCGTTATATTCACTAGCTCCTACATCATCAGATTGTGGCCCTAGCAGTGGGTATTTCATACCTAATTAAGGAGGACCCATCACCACAACAATCCCAGAGGCAAACCCATGACAATCTGGGGAAATGTAATCTATTGCTGGGAAAGGAGAGACGACAGGATGGTGAAACTATCAAAAATGTACTGTGGGATGAAGGATGCATGCATTTTAGTCAAAAAGGTGGGTTTTGGTCAGCTTTGCAGATATTGCAGTGAAGTTATTGTCTAACAGTCAGACAGCTTTAGGGTTAATTTAAATATGAATATAATTTAAAAGGTAATTAGTCACCAGGAAGGTGTACAATGGCACTTGGAGGCTTCAAGCGTACCTCCAGTCAACAATTCAAAGTTTAGTAAATTGCTCCCCTAAACCCTCTATCTCTTGCAGTCTGTGATGTAAGTTTTTTAAGAGAGCTTATCTCTATGAAATAATGCTTTATTTCTAGCTAGAAGTAAAAAGACATCAGCTGTAATAACATAACACTGCTCAGAAAGCTCTTAAAACATTGTATCAACATTGGAAACAGCTGTGGCAGCTGAGGCCATTGACTTACATTAGTTACATTCATCCCCTTCAGCAGCTGGAGATTCAGTGTGTGAGCACTTGTGTGTGTAACATGATAGGCATGCTGATCCCTTTTCTGAGGTAAATATTTCAGTTTGGTGTGAGCTGCTTATGGCAAAATCCCAAGCTCCAGACAGCCTGCATTGTGTGGAGAAACAGTATCACACAGGTGCACTGCAGCCATACTATATCAATGCTACATCAATGCAGCCAGCTAGAGACGTTCTGTGTGGAAAGATAAGTTGTGTGTGGAGAGATAAAATCTATCTGGCTAGTTGGGCTAATCCCAAGGATACTCACAGCAAAGGGCCTCCCCCATCCCCATGCTTATATGTAAGCAGGGCTCTCAGGTGTAATCCAGGATGGCCCCTCACATGTAATTCTAGGAGTGCAGCCTTATCTGCATGGGCTTAAGCCCTCTCAAATAGCATACCTCACTGATCCTCTAGGGTAGCGAATTACCAAACTTTATTTTCCAAGTATACAGCACGTCCTGTTCCAGTAAATCCTTACGTCTGGGATATTCCGCCACAAGGTGGCGCAGTGGACTGCAGAAAGACTTGTGGCCACTCCCGGCCCCATAAATTGCTAGGAACCTCCCACCAATTCCCAGTGTTTCTCTGCAGTCTGAACTGCGAAGATAGAAGATGGCTCTCTATTGCGCAGGGAGCGGGGCTTTCAAGCCTAGGGCCCTGCAGGCTTATTTCCACCCGTTCTGGACCCACTGCCTCCCAGCCTCGGCTGATGGTTTGGGGGGTGAAGGTAGGACAGCACTAGGGTCAGGTGCTGAAGGAGAGCTGCTCCGGGCCGCAAGACCCTTTACCAAAGGGTAGCTGTCGACAGGCCTTCTATGGTGGGTCCCATTGGGATGCCCCAGCCTCGAATCTTGGGTCCTTGTTCCCTCTCCCTGTCTCCCCTCCCCTTTAGTAGGTTGTGCACGACCCCTTTGTTGTGGCCGCTCGGCTGGCAGGGGGCTCCTGGGGGGTCTGTGATTTGTGTGTGTTATTTTTTATTATTGCTGTGTGTGTGGGTCGTTGTACGGCGCTCTGCGGTGGTTGGTGCTATGTATTTTTGGTTCTGTCTTGGTGCCGGAGCCTCACGTGATCACAGTTTCGCGCTCTTCGGGGGGGGGGGGGGGGCGGGAACCGCGGTTTGACGCGTTCTGCGTCATGCGCTCGCGGTCCACCCCTCTAGGTGCTGCTGCCGGCGCCATTTTGTGGCCTCGTCCTTGCGGTGCTGCGACGCAGTCTGGCTGTGTTTTACCTCTCTGGACGATCTGTCCGCCCGGTCCATGAGTCCCTTGCGGGTTTTTTTTATATTGCTTTACTCTGTATGTGCTGGGGATGTTTATTTTGTACTTTTGTGTCTTGCAGGCGGGTTACCTTTGATTGTGGTTCTCCCGGCCCTGCCCCTTACCAATCTCCCACCTTCCCTAGCGGGCTTTGGGGGGCATCTCAAAAAGGGTGGCTATTGCTAGCTGTGTCCCTGTACTGGCCGTTGCGCCTGTATCTAAAATCATCATATGGAGGCTTCCGGGGACAATGTGCTTGGGGTTCCTTCGGGACAAGCCCAGCTGTGTGTTGCGTGTTAGTGACGGTGTCAGAGTATGTTTGCCCTGCGCTCAGCATGTACTTGTGCTACAGCCTGGGTCTTCTGCTACGGGTCCCGGTGCTGCACCCCTTTCTGCTTCGCCTACCCCCCCACGCTTGCATCTGACTCCCAGTGAGGGGCACACTAGCGGGGAGTCTCAGTATGACTTGGCTTCACGGGTGGCCAGCATATTGCTGGGTCAGCCCTGCGTAAGGCTTCTGCCAAGAAGCAGCATTTATCTCCCGCTGCTTCCCTATTTCCTGTGGAGGATGAGGGACTTTACTCCTTTTCTGGCCTTTACCCCCTCGAGGAGGGGGAATTATTCTCTGATTCAGAATCCTCTGAGAAACAACCTAAGATCTATGGTGGTACCGGGTCTCCTTTTGGAGAAGACCCCTGGTCTTCAGATGACACTGACAGGTTACTGACTCACATTTTTGAAGTGCTTTGTATTTCCCCTCCTGCCGTGGCTCCACAGCAGCAGGGTGAGCTTTTCCATACTGGTAATCCACGCTTGGAGTTCCTTAGACAGAATCACTTTAATAATCTGGTGCTCAAAGAGTGGGAACGGCCTAGTTAGCTACCTGGGGTTCCCAGGAGTTGGGACAGGAGGTATCCCTTTCCTGCTGATGTGATTAAGCGTTGGTCATGTCCTCCTGAGGTGGACGCGCCCATCCTAGGGTTGTCTAATACACACACCTGACACTACTACACTGTGGGATGGTGAGGACCGGCGCATGGATCATCTGTCCTGTCATGCCTTTGCCTGTGTGGGGACTGCACTGCGCCTGGTTTGTGCTTCTGCCATAACGGCTATTGCTATTAAAGGGCTGCTTAAGTGTCTCTTAGATGGGGCCTCTGATGACGCGGGAGGGGAGGAGTATAGATCTCTCCTTCTTTGCTATAAATTTGTTGCATATGTTCTTTCTGCCATGGATGATGCCATTAGAATGTGTGGTAGGACTTCTGCCCTTTTGGTGGCTATACGACGCTCTGTCTGGCTACGTCAGTTGGTAGCAGATAATGCTGCTAAGAAGGCTCTCACTGGTTTTCCTTTCAAGAGGCTACGGCTCTTTGGTGAATGCTTGGACCTGTTTGCCGGGGGCGGTAGGCTGCCTCAATGTAGAAGGCCGTCTCGGCCCTTTCGGGGGACTGGTGCCTCTCTCCCTTCCTTCCGCGCTTCCAGGGCTGGTCGAGGTGTGTCTTTTGTTGGGGGCACGTGGAGACTATTGGGGCAGGGGTAGAGGACGTGGACGTCCCGGTCTCTCATGGGGTCCCAAACCCAAATCCTCCCCCAAGCCCCCTCAGGCATGAGGAGGCGCCCTCACCCATCCGGGAGGCTATGCGTAACTGACAGGTGGATTCAAAGAGTGGTTTCCTCCGGTTACAAGATAGAGTTTGCAGCCAGGCCGCCCCCAAGATTCGTCAGATCCCGGATGGCTCAAAACCCCCTGTCAGCTCAGGGCTTGTGCCTTGTGGTCTGAAACCTTCTGGAGTTGGGGGTCATCTGACGCTGACGCTGCTTTTGGCCGCAAAGTTCTGCAGGCGGCAGTGGTTTAAACTGCACGCCTTTGCTCTTTGGGGATCTCACCCTACCTTACGGACACTGCTTTTGGATGTCCCAGACGTAAGGATTTACTGTAACAGGACGTGCTGTATACTTGGAAAAATACATGTTTTTTGGGCTTCAACATGAAATGTCTTGTTTGGCCTTTTTTTAGTGTATTCTCAATACTTTTGGGTGAAATATGTGCAAAGAAATAAAAAAAAAAAAAAATTTACAATTTGTAGTGTTTTTTTTTAATAAAAAATGTACGTTTGTTAATAAAATATTATTGCGTGTGAAAGCCCTATTTCTCCTGGTTACAACGGTTCCACATATGTATTGGTATACACCCTTTCCTGCCCAGGAAACTCCCCCAAACTGAAACAGCAGTTTAGGAGATTTCAGATAGGATACAACTATGCAATATGATTGCATAGTTGTAAGGGGTTAACTTAAAAAAAAAAAAAAAAAAAAAAAATGACATAGGGTCCCCCCTCATTTTTTTGGAATTTTAAGGGTTAAAAACTCTTAAAATCCCCCCAAAAAATGATGTAGGGTCCCCCTTACCCAGCATTACCGACCTGGACCAGCTATGGGGGCTTATAGAACAGTGCACCAACGCTGGCCCCTGGCCCTGCAGGCTACTAGCCCACATAGCCACTAAGTGGCCCGGGCCCTTCTGCCCCCCCCCGCCGTTGGGGAGGCAGGTAATGGGGGGGTTGGGGGTTATGGCAAGTCACCTGCTAGCCGCAGGTGATTGCCTGCCCCAGAGCCTTGTGAACTGGTATAAAGGGTCTCATGGACCCCTTACCAGTTCACAAATAGTTAAAAGTAAAAAAAGACACAGACACAAAATTCTTTTTTTTTTTTTTTTACTTATACCTACATCCCTTCAAGTGTCCCGCGCCGCTGCAGATGACACTTGTCGGTAGTGATCGGAGCAGGGAGGGTGGGAGGCAGGGAGATCAGAGCCTCCCTGCCTGCCACCCTCCCTGCTCCGATCGCTACCGACAAGTGACAGTCGGAGCCCGGGTGCCGGTATAGATGTCATCCCGCTCCTCCCACAAGTGGGCGGGGCCAGCGCCAGACAGAGAGGACGGTGAAGGCCCGTTGCTGGGTCCTCACCCGAAGAGTGGTGAAGAGAAGACCCGGGGAGAGCGATCGGGCTGCGAGGTGAGTTTGTGTCATTATTATTTTTTTCCGATGGCGCGGGGGGGGGCAATTCCGGGCCCCCTCCTGAAGATCAGCGGCCCGGGGGCGAAAATCAAACAGCTGATTCTTGAAGAGAATCAGCTGGCACTATCAAACGAGGGGTCAGGTAAGTCTGTATCTTTTACACTTTTTTTTTATGGGGGTTTAAAGCAGGGGCTTTAAGTCTATTGTTTTGCAATCAATACAAGCAGTATGATACAAGTATCAAAAATCTTTGTACACTGTCAGACGTTGGTCAATGGTGTCCTGAAGGAGCTCTTGATAACTGTCTGTATAGAGAGAAGCACGAGATGCGGCCCGCACATGTTCCGTTGGACCGGCAATCAGGTAAGTGCAGCGGGTGTCCTGGGGAGTTTCACACAGCGGGGCATCTCGATTTTGCTCGAGATGCCCCGCGGGGAGGGATTGGATCGATTCCCGGGCCGATCACACTGGGTCCACTTTAATTGACAGCCTACCTGGAAAATTTGTCAACCTCATTTTGTGATACACAGGTGTAACTGTAGTTTAGAAGAGATTTCCTGGGATTTTACAGGACAATTATATATTGTTTTTTTTTCAGCGCAGTCTGGGCTTTAATCTGAAATGTCTTGTTTGTAAGTTTCACACGTCTTAAAGGAGCCACAGCACTCAGCCCTGTTAGCTTGCAAACCAACCTTAAATCTGTCTCTAAATCTGGTTAAAAACAGAGGAATCTGTCCACACACATCTGCAGAAGTATGCTTAAAGTGGACCATCACCCTCGGGTGATCGGCCCGGGACTGTCAAATCCCTTGTCCGTCGGCGCGGGGAGAGGTGAGTTTTTAGGGTGATCGGGGGGGGGGGGGTTTCACACAGCGGGGCACCCCGATCGGGGGTGCCCCACCGAAGTCGACCAAGACCCAGGATAGTCAAAATCCTGGGTGTTGGTCCACTTTAAGATGCTTAATCAACTAAATCAGGCTTTTCACAAGGTTTCTTTAAAAAAATAATAAACAGAATCAAAACCACATTTTCCTTAAAAAGAAAAAAAAACATGCTAAATCTGAAATGGCAAGGTGCCCTGAACAGAACAATTCCCAACATGCAAAGCTACCTCCAAGAGTAGGGTTGTCAAGCATACGTATAATGGGCATTTCACTTGAAAATCCATTTCACTGCACTGCGCTTTTTCAACCAAAACAACACTTTACAATTGAAATACCCCCCACAAACCATAAATTCACTGAAAATACACACCTCAAGCACTCTAGGCGTACCGGGCTTGTTGTTGTGGTTGCAGCTTTCTAAACGCAAACCTTCAAGGAAATCACTGGTTGCCCCGGATTTCTCTGAAAAAATTGTAAAATGCAAAATCAAAACCAAATTTTTCTAAAAAAAAAAAGAAAAAAAGAAGTGAACCATAAAAAACATGCCAAATCTAAAAAGGCAATAGCAACCTCCAAGGGTAGGGTTGCCAATCACCCCAAAGGAAAGCATACGCAGATCTTCCCTAAAAAAAATATATATATATATATATACTAAAAATGCAGATTCAAACCACTTATTCCTAAGAAGACAAACAAGAAAAAATCTGAAACGGGTCCCTCCGAACAGTACACTACCCAATATGCCTAGGTACTCCCAATGGTAAGGTTGCCAAGCAACTAAAGCATACGCTATAAAAAACACCCCTTTACATTTCTTACCTGTACTAAAAGGTGCAATTAGGATGCTGTAGCTGTGGCATCCGCTTATAAGATCAGTGATCAATATCTTGTATTAAGAACCTGAAAAGTGGCCTAAGTTTTAATCATCACTTGCCACAAGTATCCATCTTCTTTTGTTCCAGCACTTCGAATCATCAACATACCAATCGAATCAGCGATGTACCAAAAGAAACTAAAGGAAAAGAAAATGCAATTACCACACAAAATACCTGTGCCAGCAGACCGAAAACCTATGAATTAAAGTGGAAGTCCAGTCTCTGGCAAACCCTGTTTGCCCTGCCACCATCCCCTGGGGATGAGGCAGGAGGGGGAGGGCCCTTACCTTGCCCACAGTTCAGCGCCATTTTTGGAGGCCTGCGTGTCCATTGCATGCACAGCAACGTCCTCACACCCATGTCTGAACATTTAAGTGAATAGGTGGGGAAGCCACTATGTATCTTCTCCCCAAGGTGGTTGCACCACCCTGCAGGCAAGATAAGTGTTTTGTCTTTGTAACCCCACTGAACTGATTCAGTCTAAGAGGAGGTAGGTAGGGCCAGAGGTTACCCCAAGACTGGACATCCGTTTTAACTAAAAGGGCCCGCCTACAGCCTAATATGAAAAATGATAATGAAACAAAACAATGCATAACTAAAAAATCTAATTGGGTGTGGTACACCTCAAAGCAGCCTTGTAAGCACAAACTGGGTTGGCTGGGACAATTTTGGCAATAGTACTGCACATCCTTCCTGATGCCACCCTTCCTGCACAACCTGCAAACCCTCTGGGGATACCTCCTGCCACCAACATCGGGAAGCAACTTTATGAAGTGCTTCCCAACTAACCTGGTCTCATTGTCGTTACTACTACTTACTTAAATGGCAAATGAAGTTTAACACAGATAAATGTAAGGTTATGCACATGGGAAGGAGAAATCTGTGTCATGATTACACACTAAATAAAGAAACACTTGGTAAAACAACAATGGAAAAGGATCTAGGGGTTTTAGTTGACAATAAGCTCAACTGTAGTAATCAATGCCAGGCAGCTGCTGCCAAGGCAAACAGGATCATGGGGTGCATCAGGAGGGGCATAGGTGCTCATGACCAGAGCATCATTTTACCCCTGTACAAGTCACTGGTCAGACCCCATATGGAATACTGTGTACAGTTCTGGGCACCTGTGCTTAAGAAGGACATATCAGAACTGGAGCACGTTCAAAGAAGGGCAACAAAGTTAATAAAAGGAGTGCGGGGGCTAGAGTACCCGGAAAGATTGTCCAAGTTAGGCTTATTTAGTCTAGAAAAAAGACGATTGAGGGGTGATCTAATAACTATGTATAAATATATTCGGGGTCCATACAAGGATCTGTCCCACAATCTATTTATACCCCGGAGTGTAACCATAACCCGGGGGCATCCACTAAGGTTAGAGGAAAGGTGCTTTCTCCACCGACATAGGAGGGGATTCTTCTCTGTAAGAGCAGTGAGACTATGGAACTCGCTGCCAGAGGAGGTAGTGATGAGGGATACATTAAAAATGTTCAAAAGTGGCCTTGATGCCTTCCTGGCATGTAATAACATTTCCGGCTATGGCTACTAGACCACTGGAGGGAGTTAAACAGGCTGAACTGGATGGACTATAAAGTCTTTATTCAGCCTTACATACTATGTTACTATGTTACTATGTTACTAGCCATCTCTAGGACCTCTATTATCTCCAAACAACAAAGCAGGGTGTGCTGCTGCTGGTACTTTACAAAAGACAAATTAGAGCCTGGTACTTCTGCCTTAAAGATTACAAAGCTGTTGTAGTAAGGTAGTAGGCATTGTAATAGGTTAGTATCTGTTCCATTTTATCAATGCCACCCATACATTTATTATAATCTTTTATGCAATGTGGCTTTTGGGGAGGGGCTCAGGGACCACATTTCCATACATTCATGATCGACTAATCATGGATTGTCCTCAGCATGAATACATTTTTTAGGTTCATGTATTTCATGGGCAAGAGCTCTTTGCTTCTTAGAGCGTAAGACTCTCCACGCTTTAGTTTTTTTTTTTTCAAGTATTAACCTGGGTAAGTGTTTTAGATTGCGGTTGATGGTGCCGCAGGCTGGGGTATCCAATGAAAAAGGGCTCAAGATAAGAGGATGCTGCTATGGAAGTTGCCCACATATAAGTGGTAACCTCTCCCCAGTAGAGGAGTCATGAGCTCCCAAACGATCTTTCCACCGACTGACAAATCAAGGGGAAAACCAGGGGGGTCCAGATGTGTGTCCCTTCCTTCATATGTTCGAAAATATATTTCATATATTTGAAATAACCGGTCACACTATCACATATTTTGTAAAATTTTATCCCATAGTAGGCACGCTTGCTAGGGATATATTGCCGAAAAATAAGGCGCCCTTTAAAAGGCAGAAGTGATTTGTCAATACTTACATTTTGGGCCAGGTTTACCCTTTTGCGAAGCGCTCCAAGAGGCTATTAATCAGGACCGTAAGTTATGAAGCCTGTTGTCACCACACTTACAACGGGGAATAGCAGTGGAATTGTTGTTAAAATTCAGAAACTACAGTAAAATTTCATAGTGCTTTCTGGACATTATGGTCGGAAATAATGAGGTTGCCAGTATGGAATGGGTAACCCAGTAGGAGGCAAAACAACAATTTTTTAAGAATACCCATTGCTAAAGTGAGTTTGTGGGTTGCCATGCCTGAACTCGGGCGCTTCTGCTGGGGGTTTTGAGCTGATATCTGCTTGGCATAGCAATTGGTAAAAAAGACCGTATCTAGTAGGATGGCTTCAGTAAAAAAAAAACAATTTGTTGTGTCTACGTTATTGCACCCCCCTGCGTGTTCTGCCTCGGCAATGGGCGTTACATGAGGCTGGACATTCACTTCAACCCGCAGTCTCAAAAAAGTCTCTTTAGCACACAATTAGAGGTTGCTAGCTACTGGGTCTAACTTTTTGATTAGCTTTCTCTGTTGACCTATGGCTATTTAGTAAATACTACAAAATGATAGACAATATAGGGACTACACAGATCATTGTAAATCTTATTAAATTGTTAGGAACCCTTGTGTTTTGTGTAATTAGTAGAGGACTATTCACTCCCCTTGAGTTAATTTTAATTGAATACGATGAGTGTATTCAATGTGCTTGTAGTTAAAGGCTCTAACAGGAATTGTTTGGCTTTATAAACTTTATAAGAACTAAATTAATTACATAAAGTTCATAAGACCATTTCTATTTTAAATTGGCACCAGAATAAGTGGAATATAGGATAAGTAGAATCGCTGAAGTTAGAAACATTTTTTGTTTTGTTTTTTTAATATTCTTTATTCTTTCTTGGTGGCCCCCTGGTGGCCAAGAAGATTCTTTCTTGGTGGCCCCCTGGTGGCCAAGAAGAGTGTGGTTCGCAGACGTGGTGCAGCTGGCAGTAGATCAGTACGTTCTGCCCAGGGTGCCAGACCTGCTCACTCAAGATCCCTTACGCAATCCCAATTTACAAACTGGCTTTGACGGCCTGGCTGCTGAAACCTCCATCTTGATGGAGAAGGGGTTGTCTACCTCTGTTGTTGATACCATGATTAAGGCTAGAAAGAAGTCTTCTTCTTCCATTTATTACAGGGTTTGGCGTGCCTACATTGACTGGTCTCTTCCCTGTTGCGTGTTCTCTATTCCCAGGATCCTGCAGCATGGGTTGGAAATGGGGCTCCAACTCAGTACTCTGAAGGGTCAGGTTTCAGCTCTGGCTGTTTTCTTCCAGAAGTCCTTTACTCAGCATTCTCTGATCAGGACTTTTTTCCAGGGGGTAACTCATGTGCATCCCCCACGTAAGCCTATGTTGCCTGTTTGGGATCTGAACTTGGTTTTGTCAGCCTTGCAGGGTGCTCCCTTTGAACCTGTGCAGGATGCTGCCCTGGCTATTCTTACTCTCAAAGTTGTCTTTTTGGTGGCTATCACCTCTGTTAGGTGTGTGTCTGAGTTGGCGGGGCGCTCTCCATCCAGCCACCCTAGTATGAGAGACACCAGGACAAGGTGGTGTTTCGCTTCAAGCCAGACTTTCGGCCTAAGGTTGTGTCTGCCTTTCATTTGAATCAGGACATTGTTCTTCCGTCATTGTGCCCTAATCCTAGTAATGCTAAGGAGAGGGTTTTGCATTCTTTGGATGTGGTTAGGTGTCTGAAGTACTATTTGGTGGCTACTGCACCTTTCAGAAAAACTGATGCTCTTTTTGTGGTCCCCTCTGGTCCTAGGAAGGGTTTGGCTCCTGCCAAGTCTACTATCAGCAAATGGATCCGTCAGGCTGTGATTCAGGCCTACTCTACTAAGGTGAAGAATCCTCCCTTCCGCCTTACTGCTCATTCTACTCGTGCTATTGGTGCCTCCTGGGCTTTTCAGCACCAGGCTTCTGTTGAACAAATTTGCAAGGCCGCTACTTGGTCTTCTGTTCATACCTTTTCAAAGTTTTACACAGTTGATGTTAGGGCCTCAGCTGATGCTGCTTTTGTCCGTAAGGTTCTGCAGGCAGCAGTGGTATGACCTGTCTGCTGTTACCTTTGGGGATCCCACCCTACTTTATGGACACTGCTATTGGATGTCCCGAATGTAAGTAATCTATCTGGAGCAGGACGTACTGTATACTAAGAATAATACAATTCTGTGATTACTCACCTATAGAATTGGTATTATGAGTATACAGTACGTCCTGCTCCACCCCACCCTTGGTTTTGCATTATCTTGGATCCCCTGTATGGTGATAGTTATCATTATTATAATTACCAGTTTGGGTTTGTTTTAATTCTCCCGGCTTCTCGTTAACTGCTTTTCAATGCTGGGGATTGTGGGAGGTCCCTGGGTATTTGAGGGGCCGGGAGGGGCCTATTTTCGATGTCTCTGCAGTCCAGCGCCATCTGGTGGAGTAATACCCAAGTGTAAGTAATCTATCTGGAGCAGGATGTACTGTATACTCTTAATACCAATTCTACAGGTGAGTAATCACAGAATTGTATTTTCTCAAAATTAATTTTAAAAAAGGAGAGGCTACCAAAGGCTTCAAACTCTTTCATCAGCACTGGCACCGTGATTGCGGGGTTCATGATAAAGAACAAGAGGTCGTCCGCGTACGCGGCGACCTTATGGGTGTCTCCTCTGAAGCTTAATCCCCCTACGTCCACGTTCTCTCTAATTTTACACAGAAATGGTTCCAGGGTCAGTGCAAACAGGGGTGATAAGGGGCAGCCCTGACGGGTACCATTACGGATTGGTACCGGGGCGGAGAGGTGCCATTCACTTTAACCCTGGCACTGGGCATTGTGTATAGAGCTTCGATAAGTTTCCTCATATTGTCCCCCAGGCCCACATGTCTAAGAGTCTCCCCCAAGAAAGGCCAGCCCACCCTATCGAAGGCCTTCTCCACATCTGTGGACAAGAGCATCATTGGCACGTCTGAGTTCTGTGCGGTATATATTGCACCGAGTGCCCGTACCACATTATCCCTGGCCTCCCTTCCCAATACGAAACCCGTCTGGTCCAGGTGGACCACCTGGGCCACCACCGGTACCAGTCTATTGGCTAGGATTTTGGCGTACAGCTTCAAGTCCGCATTGAGAAGGGAGATAGGGCAATAGCTCTTGCAAGACAGAGGGTCCTTTCCCGGCTTGTGCAAGACAGAAATGTGGGCCTCGAGGTCCCTGCTGGAGAAAGCGCCCAGCGCTTCTGAATCTGTAATTGAGTTCCACGCCCTAACCATGCGTGGGCCCAGCAAGGAGACAAAGGTTTTATATTATTTAACCAAGTAACCATCAGGTCCCGGGGCCTTCCTCGACGGGGTCTGTTTAATTGTCTCCATCAGCTCCTCCATCCCAATCGGGTCCTCCAGTGGAGCCAAGACCTCCTCTGCGACTGAAGGCATACCGGATCCCCTTATGTATTCTTTTATTTTGCCTGAGCATGTCCGCGACGCTGTCCCGCCACCAAGATTGTACAGGTTCGAGTAATATCCTCTGAACGCATCCGCTATCCCTTCAGTGGTATGCTGTATTTGTTGGGAACTATCTAATATCTCAGAAATGAAATTCTGGGATTGTTGTTGTCTAAGTGCCCTAGCTAGTAGTGCACTGCTCTTGTTTCCATACTCGTAGTATGTACGTTTACATCTCCTGATCACATGTTTAGCCCTCTGTCTCAATAGAGAGTTGAGGGCCTCTCTCACCTGGGTCAGTTCCCCAAGAACTTTCACTGCCTCAGCCTGCTTATGGGACAGCTCCAGGCAGCGGACCCTATCAGTGAGCTTTGCTATCTGGGCAAGTCTTTCCCTTTTGAGTCTCGCTCCGTGGATAATCAGGATGCCCCTTATAACGCTCTTATGTGCCTCCCATAATGTTAGCGGTGAGACCTCTCCGTTATCATTCACTCTAAAATAGGTCTCTAGGCCCTCTTTTATGGCCTGTGCCACCACCGCATCCTGAGGGAGAGAGAATTGTTCAGTCTCTACATCGAGGAGGGCGGTGGTCTGTCTACGAGATCAAGGTCTAGGAACACAGGGTCAGAGAAGGAGGTCGGGTATATCCCGTCTCCGGTGGCCAGACTCAGTAAACTGTGCGAGACCCAAATGTAGTCCAGCCTGGAGTACGTCCCATGAGCATTGGAGTAAAAGGAGTAATCTCGCGCCCTGGGATTTCTGACCCGCCACGCGTCCACCAGCTGCATACCATGTATCCTCTTCCTCAGGGACCTCAGAGCCAGATGGGAGATCGCTGACCTACCCACCTATGAGTCAAGGAGGGGCTCCATTGTTAAATTGAGATCACCTCCCAATATGACCTCCCCCTCCATAAACTTTTCCATCTAGTCCAGTGTGTGTTTCAAGAATTGGATTTGTCCTTTATTAGGTGCATATATGGAGGCCAACGTATACATTTTTTGGTTAATCATCCCTTTGGCCAATACCACCCTTCCCGATTCATCTCTCCAGACCGTAAGATGAAGGGAACGTCCCTTGCAATCATGATCGCAACTCCCTTTTTTTGGTGTCTGCCGCACAGCTGGTGAACACGTGAGGGAACTGCTTGTTACAAAGTTTAGGAGCTGAATCCCTTTTAAAATGTGTCTCCTGTAAGAATATAATTTTCTCTTTACATCTTTTTAACTCCTGACCCAGGATGGTTCTCTTTTCTGGGGTATTAAGCCCCTTCACGTTCAAGGTGACTACTTTAATTGGGGCCATGCCAGTGGAGGCAGATGGATAAGGAGCAGAGCTTGCCAGGTGACGCCGGGCTATGGCACTACTTGTCCCTTATCCGGTCCCAAAAGGGAAGGGAGGGAAAGATGGGAAGAGGACAACAAGAGGGGTTAAAAAACACGGGAGGGCGGGGGGAGGAAGGCATGCTCCGGGGGCGGTGAAAGGTAAGAAGGAGATTGAGGGGGAAGGGGGAAACAAAGGACTAGCAGGTAGTCCGCCGGCTACTTGCCAGAAGACAAACGGTGCCTTTTCAATATGCACTTAGTGGCGGGGACTCCACAGGAGAACCCCCGTCCACGGGCAACCAAGCCCTGTGCTAAGTCTATTCCCATGTGGAGGAGGCCGGAGGGCTTTCCCAGAGGGGTGCACCAAGTGTGAGGGGGATTGGAAGACAAGGCCAAGGCCAGAACAGTGGGTCAGGAGCCGCATCTTGATTGTAGCTACTCAGCAAGGCATACCCCAGTCGTGAAGCACTGAAGTTCCGCTCCACGAGGAACAGGTAGTTCGGGGTAAGTTGTCACCCAGCTCAGCAGCACAATTCAGCAGTTACCCAAGCGGATCCCCGGGGGATGAGGACCCAACCGCGCATCAGATCAATTTAGGCAAACTATATACATCAAGATATAGTACCACCAGAAGGAGAAACATCAACAACTTAGCAAATATGGCAGGGGGAGGGCCCCGATTCCGGGACCCACAGCTGGGTCGGCGGCTGGGGCGAGGAGCGAGGCCAAAGTCACAAGGCAGAGGGTCCCCTGCCCCGGCCACCAACCAGTCCCCCCGCGATGCCTCCGCCACCACCAGTCCAACCCGTCAGCAAGTGCAACACTGGTTGGTACACTGGAATTAGGCCACCGGCGGCAGGGGGCACCACGCAGGGACCGGGCCCACGAGTCCTCACCTTCTACGGCCCCTCATGCCTCTTCTTTCCCCTCTGGGGCCACCTCCCGGACACAGTGGCAGCCGTCCGCTGTATACGGCCGAGTCGGGGGCCGTCTAGTCCGGAACGTCCACATTCTCAGCTTCCAAAAAGTGGAACAAGTCAGGTAGTTGACCAGGCGCTTTGAGGGCAAACAGGTTTCCTTCCCTACGCACCAACAGCTGAAACGGGTGCCCCCACCTGTAGGACGCTCCCTGCCTCTGGGGGATTTCAAACGCTTGCAATGTCCTCCGTGAGAGGTCCTGTAGGATGATCACCTGTGCGCCTTTGTATCTGACCGGACCCTTCTCCCATGCGCAACGAAGTGCACTCTGCAGATGATGTCTCTGGGCCTATTCAGATCTTGTGACCAGGGGCCCAGGGCCCTGTGCACCCCGTCCATTTCTATGCGATTGGTATCAGGCAGATCCAGGAGCTCGTTAAAGATAGAAGTAACCACCTCCACCAAGTCCCGTGGCTCCACCGACTCAGGGACCCCCCGGATGCTCAGGTTGTTCCTACGGCTCCTGTTCTCTGCGTCGTCGTGGCCAAGGAATACGTTTGTTTGTATCTTGCTGCTGTTCTAGATCCGCTACGCGTGTCTCAAGGGCTCTGTGGGAGGCCTCAACCCCATCCATTCTTTCCGTGACTTCAGCTACTGAGCCTTGTAGTGCCGCCAATTCTCTCTTGATGGTGCCCTCCATCCTGGACACATATCCGTCAAAGTCCCCACACGTAGGTAGCCCTCGCAGGGCCTCCGTGATATTGACTTTCACCGCCTCTGCGATGGACTGAGAAATTAGATCTAGCAGAATGGTAGCCGGACAGCCCTGTGGAGGAAACGACTCAATATTGGGTGCGGTGTAGAGGGGTGGGCTCGGTATGGATGCTGCCGTCGCCCTTTGTCTCGGTAGGGGTGGTCCCAGGGCCAGGTGGGTGTCCGGCCGCTCATCCCCCATCCAGGAATCTCTCTCTGATGGGGCCACGTCCTCCTCCCACAGGCAGCACGGGGTGGAGGACTCCCCCATGGGCACCAAGCCCCCAGCACTACAGATGGGAGGGGACGCCGAGCAGGTCTGCCACATCGGCTGCGGGCTCGGTGGAGGTGAAGGGGTGCCCGTCAAGGAGCCTGCATCGGACGATAAGTCCTCTATTTGTGGGGATGTAAAGCTCTGCCCCTGTGTGTGTAGGGTAGGGGAACCCCTGGTAAAGCTCTGCGGAGGGGAATCTGGGCTGCACCGGCCTCCAAGTATAGGCTCCTCACAGTGCTGTTGCTGCTGCCTGATCTGTGCAGTGAGCATGCTGCTGCGGAGTGAGAAGTTACCCCCCTCTCCCCCTGAGATGCCCCCCGCCTGGCACAGCAAGGTGGGAGATGGGGCTTTTGGCCTCCCAGAGCTGGGGCTGGACGGGGGGGGGGGCGGGGCGAGCAACTGACCTGAAGACCGCCGGGTGTTCTCCCCTGCCCGTCCGCCGCGCTATATACGTCTGCCGTCACTGTCGTCCTCCGGCCCCCGCTCCGCCGATGCTCCGGATTTATGCAGGGTGAGGGCTTGCTGTCCCCTGCTGCCCTCCTTCGTGTGCGGGTGGCTCCGCCGTCGGAGACTGCACGCCGGCATCCGCCTCTCTTCTCTGCGCCGCATACTCACGCCCATGAGCGCGCTCCTCCTCTCTCACCGCTGCCATCTTCTCCACCGGCGACTGCCTGCTCTCTTGGCGTCCCTGGAGCCAAATAGGGCAGGAATAGTGTGGGATCTGCCCCTCCTGACGGGTCCCTGCTGCTTCCCCCGCCGGGTCATGAAGTTTGCGGGTGTCTGTCACTTGTTCTGCCTCGGCTCAGCTTGCTCATATGACGGAGCTCCTTCCCAATGTGGCCTCACATCGCCATTGTCAAGCCACGCCCCCAGAAACGTGTTTTTAATAGTTCTTCCTCTTTATTTGTATCCTATTGCATTTTACTAGTATATATATAAGAAATTCTGTTTTTGATTATTGCCTACTTTCTATCTTTTTGTCATGAAACCTTGACATTTTGAAATCTACACTCTTTGGAAGGCATTTGACTGACCTGGCCTTGAAATAAGACAGTCCTGCTCCTCGGCACCAGTCTTGCTTTTTTTCTTCCTGAAAATATGTGAATGAATTTGGTTTGTATTCATAAAAGAGCAGCATATGGGATATATATTTGAATTCATGGCTGCGAGGATAGCTCTGCAGCTGTGCTGAACTCTTAGAATAAGAGCAGTTGAATTATTGTAACATAAAGCGAGAGCCTGGGCCTTATCTACCTTGATCTATGTTTATTTAGCCTCCTCCCTTGCCAAAAAATGGAACATTTCATCCTGTCAACAAGTAACAAATGAGGTCCAAACCTGTTGCTTGAGTTGTTCCTTTGTTTTCACATTCTGGTATTAATTTGTGGTCGGCTGGAAAAGGTGGGGCTGTTTGTGGTCTTTCCTCTTGTATTCAGATGGCAAACCAGCTTTGAAATGGGGCTGTCCCTAAGCAATACGTTAAACCATGTAAAATAGTTCATGTAAAAGAAAAAAAATACACGCTCTATTTGTAGTCGGTTACTGAAAGCTGGGCTTTTTTTCACCAAAGGAATTTATCTGAACTTAAAGGATTTTCCTTCATCTAAAGTATTTTCTGTACAAGAAAGGGGTGATATTTACTGCTGTGAGGGGGCAGTGTACTGATAATGGAGCTGTCAGGATGTAAGGTGCATACAGTAGCTTCGGTGGCCACTTTGAAAACCAGCAGATGCTACTGTCCAAGACAAAAATGGGATCACAGAGCTGAATGGGGGAAAATGTAGCACAGTTGCGCTTTAGTTCTAAAGTGTTTTATTGAGCTAAAACTAGTGAATACAAGCACAACTGAAAGATCTTATAATTGGCAATATATTAGTTACAGCTCAGCTCTCCTGGGCAGTAAAAGTAGAAATTTCTCCTTTGATACAGCAACGTATAAAAACATTTTACCATCTTAATGCACTTATTTGCAGCAAAAACTTCTGCTTACACCCTAACAACCCCTCTGCGCAGTCAGTTTTGGAATATACTCATAATATTTCACCAATGAAAAAAGTAGCACCTCACTGGGGCCACTCTAGACTCAAGAGTGCCCCCTCAGAAGCTCTTCTTCGAGTTGGGATGGGTCTGAATAATCAAAGTGACTTGAAGGACAGATATGCCAGCGATGAAAACATTTACAGGGTAATAGATAGATATGTGGGCACAATCCTAACACACGTTTATTTTACATTCCAGAAGAGGAAAGCAATAAGGCAGAACACTAAACACCTGATAAAGGAGTTTTCCAAATATTCTAAACTCAATTCCATGTATTCAGTATCCAGTATGAGCACTTCTCTGAATTATCAATCAAGCTGTGATGGAGAGAATACCCAAAGAAGTCACAGCACTGAAGCCTGTTAGCTCATAAAGGTTCCTAGGATCTGTCTCTAAATCTGGTTAAAATCCTAGGTCTTAGTTGGCAGAAATATGATAAAGCTGAACCACCAGACACATCAAGTTGCCTCTATTTAGGTGCAGTCCGAATCTAATCTATGACAGCCCCCTTTGGTACAATGCAATGGATCTATTGGGAGCAGCTTACCTGAGATTGCCCTAAATCCTCGTGTGCAGAACATGCCGAGGGAGGGTCAAAAGCCTCCTCCATACAGCTCTAGACCCCCACTCGATGTGCTTGCACAGAAAAAAAGGATAGGTGGCAGCCACTCAATTTATAACTAAGCTGGAAGGTGTATTTTAACAGGGCAATTAGAATACACAAATGATGTGGGACAAATGATGATAACACACTGAAGATTGTCTTCTTTGTTATTAGTGGTTATGGTTAGAATGTTATGCCTCACTGAATGCACTTGGGCAAGGAAAAGATTGGCAGCTGGCAGCTTTTTTGCATGTGCTGGCCAATTAGATCCAATTAGATCCAATTAGATACAAGTCAAAAGACGCTGCTGATGCTCAGCACCACAGTCTATGATGGTACTTTATTTACTTAAATTTACTAAATTTACATAAAAAAATATTGCAGATTTATGTCACACGTGCTGCTCACTGTAGCACAAGCAACATGGCATTGTTCTGTTTAAAAATGGACTCCAGGACACTGGAGAAATGGCCATTCCATTGGTTTCATGATCAAATCAATGTAAAACCAAGTTGTTACCTGGAATTAAAATTTGAGGTGGCCAGCACTATACATTATGCCACTTTATCCCTTAATCCTGTAGTAGACCCACGTGGTCTCCAGATCAGTCTCTGGCTATAAGAGATGTGAATTGGCAAGAATCTGACAATACGATACGTATCCCGTTACACGTATGACAATACGTTATATCCTGATTCGGTCTCAAAGATGGTATATTGCGATTTTTTTAAATTACATTTTACTTTTAATTTAAAAAATGACATGGGGGACCCACATTTTTTCCTGAATTTTAAGGGTTAAAAGCCCTTAAAAATCCCCCCCAAAATGGCGTGAGGTCCCCCTTACCAAGCATAACAAGCCCGGGACCCACTATGGGGGCTTGTAGAACAGGGCGCAGTGGCCAACTTTGGTGGCCCCTGGCCCTGCAAGCTACAAGTTGGCATAGCCTAATGGCCACAGGCTCTTCTGCCCACCCCCTGCCTTTGCCGAGGCAAGTAATGGGGGGGCTTGGGGTTAATGACAAGTCACCTGCGGCTTGCCAGACCCAGAGCCTTGGGAAATGGTATAGGGGTCACATAGATCCCTTACCAGATCGCAAAGGGTCAAAAAAAACAGAGAAAATAGAGTTTTTTTTTTTTTCTTGACTCACCTCCGATTGTCGGCTCCTATGTCCCTCGCCGATCCAATGACAGATGCAGTGATCGCTGGTGATCATTGCATCTGACAGCTAAACCACTGGGAGCCAGGATGACGCCCGTGGGGCTAGTTGTGAAGATGGCGGCACTCATCGGGAAGGCGGGGGAAGAGAACCTGTCGGGCTTTCTCCTGAAGACTGAAGAGCCCCGGGGAGGGTGGGATTGCTGACCTCCCCCCCCCCCCCCCCCCCCCCGGAGAAGAGGAGAGTCGGCAGGATCTAATGAGGGGTCTTTTCTTTTACTGAAGTCAGAATCGATACTAGGAAGAAAGAATCAATTCTAGTATTGTTGAATGAAATATTGCAATGCTTGCCAGAATCAATGTTTTCTGACACCTCTACTGGCTATTATTGTGTCCAAGACAGAGCAGGTCTGAAGAGCTCAGACCTCCATCCCTCACTGTTTTCTTGCTGTGCATAGACATGAGTTGAGATATACGGAACACCTGTAGTTGGACGCCTGACCCAGCTCAAAGTGGCAATAACTGGCACACTGATAAAACGGAGGCATCACACAAGCCCCCCAAGCCATTCAAGGTTTCATGCTGCTAACAGTGTTTTCCATCTGCCTTTTAAGCCCCTCCCACAGATTGGTGCTAGGTGCTTGAATATGTTATGATTTTCCTCCTCATTGATTTGCATAACTGTATTCATGTCCCTCATGAGGGATTTTAAGTGTTGAGTAGTGTATTTTTGTGCGTGGATTTCTGGATAGATAGGTTAACTTTAGATATATAGGGGTTATTAAGAAACTGCTGAAAATGGCATCCCTCTCCATGGAGATATTGACTAAAGGATTCAGCATTGTATAAAAAAACTCTGCAAATAAGAACTGTTATTGCACATTAAGCTGCCATGGCATGTTGTATTTCTAAGATGATAATTTCCAGCATTCTTATCTCCTCCTGCACATTATCCAATTATCTAAACCGCCTTCTCATGACCAAAGTTAGAAGGAAATTTATTGCCCACAAATAAAAATCTTGTCTGAAGAAAATGGACCTTAAATATTTCTGCTTAAGCTCCCTTATCATCTGACTATTGATGGCAAAGTGCTCTGCATTGGAGTAAAAAAAATGTATTGATTTTTTTTTCTTATTGTAGTTTCTGTTGCAATCGCACTCCCTCTTCCTTGTGCAGTTTTGACCTTGGTTTTGTTCTAACTTGGCTGAGTTCTATTTAACACACGTCTTATTGATATTATCAATCAATCATTTTGCGAATATTATATTGTATTAGTCAAATTCCTTGGCTGAGAATTGATTGGAAAATTCTGCAGTCATAAAACTAATGATCCCATTTTGTCTTAATTATGTTTTGCTGACATATTTGATGCTGGAGTTCGAAGTGAAGGTACTGTAGTGGGTGCCCTAATTTTTCAGTACCTCCTGTACTGGACTTATGTGTTGACTTGTTCCTTTGTTATTTGTATTGTTTAAATTATTTGTGCATGTTAGATGTAAGCGAGGGTGTATATTTTTATGGGACGATTTATCAGCCTAACTGTTTTAAACCAACATTGTGGCAGTAATTATTATTGAAAACATTTTGTCATTACAACACAAATGACATCATCGGTTTTATTTAATGACTTCAATGACTAGTGTCATTTGTTATCAAATAATAAAGCTTAAGAGCCAAAGTTATTTATATTGTTAACGGTTCATAGAAGTGGAATGTTGTGGTTCAGCGCACTTCAATTTCTGTTGCATGCCACTTATCTGCAGCCTGTCTGTTTTTTGTCATTCCCTTTAAAAATGATAACTTTCATCAGCGGGTAAAATAATCCATTTGGTTACTATATTGCACAATGTACAGTGTATTATACTATTCATTTGCCAGTTTAAAGGAAAATCATTTCATTACAATGATTATTAAAGTCTACCTCCCTGCTGTGTAATTATTTTTGGGGTTTTTTTTAAAAGCATGCCACTCCGGTAAATTGCCAATTTCCTATTTGTCTTGGCCAATTAGATTGTCTAGGCTAATAAAAAAAAAAATCTGTACTCTCCTTGTCACAGCATGCTTACCTTCCACCCGTTTCCGCTGCTTCCTTGGGCAGCATGGGCTCGGGCGGCTGGCTGGAACGACTCCTGTCCGGCAGCCACATCCACACCAGACGCTGGCTCGAGCAGCGCCAAGAGTGTTCTCCTCGTCCTCTCAGACGCGCTTCTAGCTCCTCTGCTTGTGCTCGCGTGAGAACAGCTGATTTATGCCCTCCGGCAGCGCTGCACACAGCGTGGCTGCCAAAGGCTGATTTAAAGGGACAGTGAGCCCTGGTACTGTTCTGGGCGAAATGCCCTAAAAGTTAAACTGGGCAATCAGCTCAAAGGTTGTTAAATACACCAATCACATACTATCCCCCTGTCCAATCCCGTTAGGTTCAGCTCTATAAAGGTTTATGTCCCCCAGCTGGATGTGTTTGATCCTGAGATTCCCATGTTGTTTATCCGATGCCGACCTTGCTAGCCTGACTATCCTGACCGCCGCCTGTACCGTCCTCAGCCTGAATTGCGACTACGAACCTGTCTAACCCCTTGTACCACAAAGCTCTCTGATCTCCTGGTTTGACCATTGACCTTGCCTGTTTTCTCCCTTAGAGTTCCCAGAACTGTATCCTGTACTTACCTTCGGCTACTCGATTACGCCCAGTCTTGCCTTCAGTTCACCCGTCTCTACCCCCATGAGCTTGCATCCTTTGAGCTAAAAAGTCCTGGGGGCAACTGTGTCAGGCGAGGCGTTTTCAGCATCCCGGCAAAAGGGGCCTTGGCTAAAGGTGAAGCTAGCTGCGGAGATTGGGGGTTGTAAGCTCACAAGAAGATGGGTGTCCCCGAGGTCTGACACTCCTTTTACACCATGCAGCTTATGCTCAATGCCCAATATCCGATCGCTAGATCGATAGGCACATCATTTAGACTGGATCCCCAGTCACTGGTGTCTCCATACCAAACCTACCCACCTAGAATCAGTCATCCCCACCCTCTCTATTTACTGCAATAGAGGGGCATGCCGATGCCTGGTCTGACATTCATCTTTATTGGTTGGTCTTCAATGAAGATGATTCTTTTCAGTTTGTTCTTTCTCTCTGAAAAGGACATAAGGGTGAACTTGTCACCCGAAGAACGATTGCTCAACCTAAATGTGTTAGAGCTCAGTGGTGCTGTTGGGGCATCATCAGTCAGGGCAACACCATAATATGTAGCTGCTGGAACTGTAGGAAAATGTGGTCTTTCTGGGGAAGAATTTCCAGTCCAAGTGGGTCTTTTCACTTTTTCTTTATTGGCCTGTTTGGCTCCTCTATGCCAAATTCAAACAACTGGTTTTGGCTGTGGTTGGGCTTGCATGGTTTATAAGTTGTTTTGCATGTACGGTTCTGGTAATCTTTTAGTTTGTAATTATTTTGGCATTATCAAAAAGCAAGCTGTATCCCATCCAGTCCAATGGATACTTTACAGTTAATGCAAACTTTGACAATCTGTCCCCGGTCACTTAAGTGCTGGTGGTTTTGCTGACTTTGCCATTTTCACGTGGAGATTTTGGACACTAATGAAACAAACTTCACCTTAATCTAATAGGAAGTGATTTGCTGTCATCTCTTGTCAATTTTCTAAATTAATCTACAGAAGAAAGGCATAGCATTTAGATACAGTATTGATTGGGTGTATTTGTTTGTACAGGTTGTTTTCTGTTTAATGATAATGATGTGTGCGCTTTCAGAAATATGTCATTTTAAATGGCTTGTGTATTGGCTCAGTTTCAAATGAGCATAAGAAACAAGTTAATAAGCGGATGTCCGTATATTTTCGAGGATTTCTCACGTGCATCGATCTGTGTGTTTTAAAAGAAATATACCACTGTTAATTGTTATATATGTGGGACTATTAATTCTGTTGCACATGTGGTTTGAGCAAGTTTAATTTGTGCTTTGCCTTATTTGTTTTCTCCGGAGGGCTTTGAATTCTAATCTCTCCTAACATTGTAACCATTTTGTGACTCAACTGGCCAACAAGTTTTCCCACTAAGATGGGAACATTCAATGAGTGATGGTGGTTGTGTGTGTGTGTGTGTGTGTGTGTGTGTGTGTGTGTGTGTGTGTTTTTCACATAATTAAATATTTCAACTTCTACAGGTGTTGCCTACATATTACTGAGTCCATAAAACCATATGAATCCAACTTGTGCAATGTGTACTGTACTCACCGTTCTCCAAATTGCTTTATTTGTTTCATATTGCATGACCAAGAAGTCCTTGCTGCTGTATTGTGCATGGTGGTGTCAGGCGTAATCATGGTCGACACATATTGCTTACCAGTCTGGCCTCTCATATGTTGCAGTAACAAAATATACATTTCTATCTGGGTATAGATACACTTTAATGTCTGTCAGCAACTTAAATCTGCGGTTCAGTGCCCCAAAACAGTGTTTTGTTTTTTTTTGTTTTTTTTTACTAAAGCCTTTGCCCAAAATTCATAAAAACACTAACAGGTGTTCCTATCCTTACCCCGCCCCCAATCCTACTCCACCCTTGTTCTCTTCCTTTACCCTTTTACCCCTATCCCCTCTATGCTCTATATGTTTTCTACATGTTTCTACATGTCTCTGATGTCGCATACTTTTCGGCTTCTTTCCCCCCGCCTCTAGTTGCTGCCTCCCCCTTGTGGGTGTAATTTCGAGGTGGCTCTATCGCTCCTGAGTTGTTCTGCTTCCCCCGGGTCCTGGGCCCCTAGGTCTCCATCTATGGGCTGGCTTGGCTCTTGGACTTGGTCTTTGGGGGACTGGGACTGGGGGATGCCAGCTATATGATGAAGGATAAATCACATCCTAATTCCTGGTACGATCTGGCGCTCCATCTGTGGGTATCAGGTTGGGGTGGAGGCTTGGGGGGCGGGCGGGGTGTGACGGTTGATTTGGATATGTTGTCATTATGTATACATTCGGGGCATGGATCGAGTTTCTGTTATTTCTCTTTCTGTTTTAATGCTTTGTTCTATCCTACTATATGATGCAAAACTTCAATAAAAAAGATATTGAACTAAAACAATAACAGGGAGCAGTGTGGTGTCAAATGACATGCCATATGCTAATTCATTCAGTTCCAAGGTAAATTAGCAGTTGTGCTTGTAGTGCTTTCAGATTTATTGCAATTATAAGCGATAAGGCTGAGCTATGTTTAACTGAATGTATCATCACTGGAAAGCACCAGGGGGGATTGACCGACCATTTGAACAGCAAACTGCATCCAGTTTGTGTTTTTATGAATATTGGCTTTATATATTGACATAAACTTCCTTTCTGGGTATAGGATCACATGAAATGCCATCTGAAGAAGTTATCTACCACATTTTGTACTGTCAAGCGTTTTAGCTCTGAACTTGTCGGTGTAGGCTGATACATATCTGAACATGTAACACACAAAGTAGTAGTTCAGACTGATGAAATCACTGGAAGTGACAGGATGGCAAGTGGCGTACGATGTTGATCTACAGAGAATGTGGATTTGGAGGAGTTTGAAGGAGTTTGTTCTGTGATTACATTCCTTACAAAGGAAGAAAAGAAACCTAAAGTCATCCTTGAAAGGATAATTGTTGTATGTAGTGAAGCTGCACCTTCCTAGTTTGAGGCATTCAATTTTAATAGGGTAGGGAATCAATTGAAGGTGACCCCCTTCAATGGTCAGGTGAACGTCAGTGTTATTTCTCATGAATTAGGTGTTTCAGTTGGCATGGTTTCCAGTATCATTCATTTTCCTGGTGTACAGCACGGCTTGCTTCATTTCAATTCTTCACATTTGGGTAATCCGCCACAAGGTGGCGCAGTTGACTGCAGAAGACTTGTGGCTACTCCCGACCCATAAAAAGGGCACGAATTACCAGATGATACTGACAGACTTTTGACTTACATTTTTGAAGTGCTCGGTATCTCTCCTCCTGCTGTGGCTCCGCGGCAGCAGGGGGAGCTGTTTTATGCTGGTAAGCCACCTCTGGAGTTCCCTGAACAAACTCACTTCAATAATCTGATTCTCAAGCAGTGGGAGCGGCCTAGCCGGCTTCCCAGGGTACCTAAGAGTTGGGATAAGAGGTATCCCTTTCCTGCTGAGATGGTTAAACAGTGGTCATGTCCTCCAGAGGTGGATGCTCCAGTTCTGGGGTTGTCTAACAGATCTGTCATGCATTCCCCTGACACTACTACACTGAGGGATGGGGAGGACAGGCGTATGGATCAGCTGGCTTGCCATGCCTTTGCCTGTGTTGGGACCGCGCTCCATCCGGTCTGTGCCTCTGCTATCACGGCCGTTGCTGTTAAAAGCCTGCTCAGGGGTCTCTTAGATGGAGCCCCTGATGATGCTGGTAGTGAAGAGTATAGAGCTCTTCTGCGTTGTGAGGAATTTATTGCATATATTCTCTCTGCCCTGGATGATACCGTTAGAATGTGTGGCAGGGCATCTGTCTTGTTGGTGGCGATACGCCGCTCGGTCTGGCTGCTCCAGTGAGCAGCTGCCAAAAAGGCCCTCACTGGTTTTCCCTTCAAGGGGCTGCGCCTCTTTGGGGAACGTTTGGACTTGTTTGCTAAAGGTGGCAAGTTACCTCAATGTAGAAGGCAGCCCCGGTCCTTTTGGGATTCAGGTGCCTTTTCTCCTTCCTTCAGGGGCTCCAGAATTGGACAGGGAGCTTGCTTTGCTGGAGCCCGTGGAGATTTTTGAGGCAGGGGCAGAGGACGTGGCCGCCCTGGCCCCACTTAGGGTCCCAAGGCTAAGTCCTCCCCCAAGCCCCCTCAGGCATGAAGGGGCTCCCTCACCCATCCGGGTGGGGGGACGGCTTCGGCTCTTGGCTCACGTCTGGAGGCGTCATGCCTCAGACCGGTGGATTCAGGGGGTAGTACCCTCCGGTTACAAGATAGAGTTTGCAGCCTGGCCGCCCCCAAGATTGATCAAATCTCGTTTAGGTCACAGCCCCTTGTCCGCTCAGCGTCTCTCCCTGGCTGTCCAAGGCCTTCTAGACCTAGGTGTCATCTGCCGGGTGCCCTTGAAGGAAAGGGGCAAAGGCTGTTATTCCAATCTTTTCATTGTGCCCAAAAAGGATGGGTCCATCAGACCTATCCTGGATCTAAAGCTTCTCAACAAGTTTGTCAGATTCAGACACTTTCGCATGGAGACTCTGCGCTCAGCTGTGACTTTCCTATGCCCAGGGGACTTCATGACCTCTGTAGACATCAAGGATGCTTACCTTCACGTTCCTATCTTTCCAGGTCATCAGAGGTTCCTCAGGTTCCCTCTGGAGGATCAGCACTACCAATTTGTGGCCTTGCCCTTTGGCCTCACATCGGCCCCCAGGGTATTCACCAAGGTGCTGGCAGGAGTGATGGCCCTGCTGCGGTCTCAGGGCATTCGCATTCTTCCATACCTGGACGACATGCTTATTGCTTCTCAGTCCTTCAGGCAGAACTGGACACTCAGAGGGTGGTGTCCACACTGGAGTCATTCGGCTGGGTGATCAATCACCCCAAATCTTCCCTGTCTCCTTCCATGGTGAAGTCTTTTGTGGGCATGATTCTGGATTCAGCTCAGGTCAAGGTCAGGTCTTCCTCAGCAGAAGGTGGAGGTCCTTCAAGAGAAAGTTCAGCTCCTGCTGTCTTGTCCCCATCCATCCATCAGGCAGGGAATGCAGGGAATTCCATCAAGCCTCCTTATTTTGAGAGACACCAGGACAAGGTGGTGTTTCATTTTAAGCCACTTTTCTGTCTCTGCAGTCCAGCCCCATCTACTGGAGTATATCCCAAGTGTAAGGAATATCTTCTGGAACAGGACCTGCTGTATACATATAATACCAATTATACAGGGGAGTAATCACAGAATTGTATTTTTTCTCTCTTCGGTTATCCGCAGGTGAGAGGGGCGTACCAAGCCCGTCGGCCCTGCAAGCCTATTTCCACCTGTTTCCGGACCCTTCCCCTACCTTCACCTGATCCGTCAGCCGGGGCTGGGAGGCAGAACACCTGGGGTCAAGTGTTCAGAGAGCTTTGCTCTGGGCCACAGACCCTGTAACCAAAGGGTAGCCGGCCATAGGCTTATGGTGAGCTTGGATGGGGGAAGGGAGAAACCACCCTTATTTTGTATATATCCCACATGCTTTATTGGTGTGTTTGTGTCACTGTCACTTCACTATTTGCTGAGTTTTTTTCTGACTTTCTTGTGCTTTCCCCCCCTTCCCTCTCCCCCCTCCCCCTCTCCCCCCCTCCCCCTCTCCCCTCTCCCCCCCTCCCCCTCTCCCCTCTCCTCCCCTCTCCCCCCCTCCCCTCTCCCCCCCTCCCCTCTCCCCCCCTCCCCCCCTCCCCCTCCCCTTCATGGGAGCGGGGCTCTCTGCAGTCTGGGTTGCCTGCTACGCTGCTCAGCTCTGCGCCCCCTTCTACATCCCCTACCCTCCCGCGCCTGCATTTGACCCCTAGTGGGGGACATGCTAGTGGGGAATCACATTATGACTTGGCCTTGCGGGTGGCCAGCCTGGAAAGGCATATGGCTGGGCCGGTCCCTCGTAAGGCTTCTGGCAGGAAGCGGCATTTAACTCCCGCTGTTTCCCTTTTTCCTGAGGAGGATGAGGGACAGTTCCCCCTTGAAGAGGGGGAACTTTTCTCTGATTTTGATTCCTCTGAGGAGCAGCAGGAGATTTATGGTGGTACTGGGTCTCCTTTTGGAGAAGACCCATGGTCTCAGGAGGATACTGACAGGCTGTTGGCTCACATTTTTGAAGTACTGTGTATTACACCTCCTGTCCCGGCTAAAAGGCAGCAGGGTGAGCTTTTTCACTCTGTTAAACAACACTTGGAGTTCCCTGAGCAGATCCACTTCAATGATTTGGTGCTCAAAGAGTGGGAACGTCCTAGCAGATTGCCCGCGGTGCCTAAGAGTTGGGACAGAAGGTATCCTTTTCCTGCTGATGTTGTTAAGCTCTAGTCGTGTCCCCCCCGAGGTGGATGCTCCCGTGCTTGGGTTGTCCAATACCTCGGTCATGCATTCCCCTGACACTTCTACTCTGAGGGATGGTGAGGACCGGCGTGTTGATCAGCTGGCCTGTCACGCATTTGCTTGTGCAGGGACTGCGCTGCTCCCTGTGTGCGCTTCTGCCATCACGGCTCTTGCTATTAAGGGGCTACTCAAGTGCCTTCTGGATAATGCCTCGGATGCCAATAGGGGGGAGGAGTTTAGATCCCTCCTGCTTTGCTATGAATTTGTGGTATTTATTCTTTCTGCTATGGATGATGCGGTCAGGATGTGTGGTAGGACTTCTGCCCTTTTGGTGGCTATACGCTGCTCTGTTTGGCTGCGTCAGTGGGCGGCTGATAATGCTGCTAAAAAGGCTCTCACTGGCTTCCCCTTTACTGAGCTACGGCTCTTTGGGGAGCGTCACAGAATTGCATTTTTCCAAGTATACAGCACGTCCTGTTTCACCAAATTCTTTACGCTTACTATGTCCAAAACGAGTGTCCGTAAAGTAGGGTGGGATCCACAAAGAACAACGGAACCACTTCCACCTGAAGAACAGCCAAAAGCAGCATCAGCTGTCCCCTCTGGCCAGACAGTCCCTCTCATGATGGTTGGACTCGAGGAATCTTATAGTGGGCAGGTCTTTTCTTCCCTCGTGCTGGGAGATTGTCACCACGGATGCCAGTCTGACCGGTTGGGGATGGTTTTGGCACTCACTGAAGTTCCAGGGTCAGTGGGGCCTTCAGGAGGCTCACACGCCTATCAATCTCCTGGAGCTGAGGGCGATCAGGTTGGTTCTCTTCCAGTTGACTCCCCACCTTCGGGGTCGTGCGGTCCAGGTCCGTTAGGACAATCAGACGGCTGTCACTTACATCAATCATCAGGGCGGGACTCGGAGCAAACGAGCCCTCAAGGAGGTGTCCCTGATATTGTCTTGGGCGGAGGAGAATGTTCCCTGCATCTCAGCGGTTTACATCCCAGGGGTGGAGAACCAGGAGGTGGACTCCCTGAGCAGGGGGACGTCTCGTCTGGGGGAATGGTCCCTCGACAACAAGATCTTTCATGCCCTGTGTCGCCGCTGGGGTCAGCCGGACGTGGACCTGTTTGCATCCCGTCACAATCACAAGCTTCCAAGATTCGTCTCTCTGTCAAGAGATCCTCTGGCCTTCGCCACGGACGCTCTAGCCATTCCCTGGACGGATTTCCGGCTGCTCTATGCGTTTCCTCCATTTCCTCTCCTGGGGCGGCACCTGGGCTATCTTGCGCAGCACACGCAAGATAGCCCAGGAGGGGGTACCCACCATTCTGGTGGTCCCCCGCTGGCCGAGGAGAGTATGGTTCACGGACGTCGTCCAGATGGCGGTGGATCACTTCGTCCTGCTCGACGATCCAGGACTTCTCACTCAGGGACAGTTGCGTCATCCCAATTTACAAGTGCTGGCTTTGACGGCTTGGCTGCTGAAACCTCCATCCTGATGGATAAGGGATTGCCAGCTTCGGTATTCAGTACTATGATTCAGGCTCGGAAGAAATCTTCTTCTTTTATTTATTATAGGGTCTGGCATGCTTACATTGCCTGGTGCGAGTCTAAGTCTTTTCCTTGTCGCACTTTCTCTATTTCCAGGATTTGGGAGTTTTTACAACATGGTCTGGAGTCGGGTCTACAACGGAGTACCCTCAAAGGCCAGGTTTCGGCCTTGGCAATCTTTTTCTAACGATTTTTCGCCAATCATAGGCTTGTCAAGACTTTTTTCCAGGGAGTTACTCATGTACGTCCACCACGTAAGCCCCTGCTACCGGTGTGGGATTTGAACTTGGTGCTTTCTGCTGTCCAGGGTCCTCCATTTGAGCCATTGTACAATGCTGTGCTGGCCATTATGACTCTTAAGGTGGCCTTTTTGGTGGCTATCACTTCGGTGCGTCGTGTCTCTGAGCTGGCAGCGCTTTCTATTAAGCCTCCTTATTTTGAACAGCATCAGGATAAGGCGGTATTCCGTCTTACACCTGAATTCTTGCCTCAGATTGTTTCTGCCTTTCATCTGTATGAGGACATTCTCTTGCCTTCCTTGTGTCCTGCCTTCATTCTCTGGATGTTGTCAGGGCGCTCAAATTCTGTTTGACCGCCACTGCCTTTTTTCGGAGGTTGGATTCTCTGTTTGTCCTTCCCGCTGGGCCTAGGAAGGGTTTCCTCCAGCCAAATCCACTATCACCAAGTGGATCCAACAGGCGGTGGGGCAAGCATACTCTGCTAAGGGGAAGGATCCCCCTTTTCATATTACGGCTCATTCCACTAGGGCTATTGGTGCCTCTTGGGCTTTTCCGCACCAGGCTTCTGTTGAACAAGTTTGTAAGGCCGCTACTTGGTCTTCCGTTCATACTTTTTCTACGTTTTACAAGGCTGACGCTGTTTTTGGTCGCAAGGTGCTTCAGGCGGTAGTGTCTTAAACTGCCTGCTGTTGCTCACTGGGGATCCCACCCTTCTTCATGGACACTGCTGTTGGATGTCCCAAATGTGAAGAATTGAAATGAAGCAAGCCGTGCTGTACACCAGGAAAAATGCAATTCTGTGATTACTCACCTGTAGAATTGTTTTTACGGTGGACAGCACAGCTTGCCTTATCCCTCCCTTGTTATCGTTATCCATTTGTGCCTTGTTATGGTGATTTTTCTTGAGAGAGTTATTTTTTAGTGGGGCTGTGTTTTTTGTTAACATGGTCTTGCCTCCCGGCTTCTTGCATTACTGCTTTTCAAACACTGGGGTCTCTGGGTAATTCCTGCCCTATTTATGGGCCGGGAGGAGCCACAAGTCTTCTGCAGTCAACTGCGCCACCTTGTGGAAGATTACCCAAATGTGAAGAATTGAAATGAAGCAAGCTGTACTGTACACCGTAAAAACAATTCTACAGGTGAGTAATCACAGAATTGTGTTTTTTATGTCAAAGGTCTGTTCCAGGTGGTTTCCAAAAATGTTGATGCCTGAGCATCGCCAGCTATTTAGAACTTCTGAAATTGTTATTGTTGATGAGACATGGGTCCACCACCATGATCTTGAGACCAAGAACAAGAGCCAACTCCATTCTTGGATACAAAGGGTGTGGAATTCATGCCACATATGACAACACTTAGTGGAGACAGTACATTTCTACAGCAGATCCAAACTTTGCCGGGGATGAAAAACTTGTGATAGACATAAAGGTATCCTGGATTTCATTAAGATAATTAGAGCCACACACATAATTTAGTTCAGCAGACTATGCCAAAAGTGCTATTGGTAGTTTTTACTTCTGCAGTGATTCAGGCTGTTTTCCTGTCCTTGTTGTGAATGTTACTTTTTTGGTTGTTGGCTTTCTGCTATATTGTTATCCATTTTCTGAAAATGTAAAGAGCCAGCTAGAGCTGGATCCCACTACCCTATAGAGAATTTCAACATTCTTTTGTCTCGATTTTGTATGACATTCATAGCTTTGATAAGTCTGGTGAAAGTTATCCATTAGTTGTTTTCTAAACACCATTACTTTTGGGATTTACTGCCTCTCCACTTTCTCTGGCAGGTCTTCATGTGTCAAGTTTAATGAAACTCCAATGGCAAGACGTGAGATTAGTGTTAAACAGGTCATCAAGATATTTGCCATGGAAATAATACCAGTTATTAGGGGAGACATGAGTTTTAAAGAAAGTTATATCCGTCAAAAGCTTCAATATGATGTAAACTTTGCCATCATTCTGGTCTCTTTTTCACTGTACACCTTTCAGTCGTGTAGTTTAAATGGGCATTGCCTTATTTAAAGCAAGTCTGTTTGTCTGTCTAAAGTAATGCAGGATACAAAAGGTAGGGAGGCTGATTTAAGACTAGTGCCACATAGTGCCATGCGAGCACCTGTGTAGTCGCGCTTAGAGCGACCGCTAGAAGACGCTGCAAGCGGGTGTCGGGCATTGCGAGCTAGCTTAGCAGGCGGAGAAGTGGCGCTGTACTATCCTGTCCAGCAGTGATAAATGTGATGTCTCGAGGGTGCTGTAGAAGTGCTCTCCATGATTCACTGCAGAGCCAATCGCGAACGCTAGGTGGTGTTCCGAGGTTAAAGCAGACTATGCTAATCTAACAATAGGACAATGCTGCAGCGAGTGATAGGTAGCGCCAGTTAAGTGCGTCCGGCAGTTGGTGCTAAAGCCCGTATTCAAGAAAGAACTACGCACACCAGCGCCGGCGATGTAGATTTGAGCTCCAGAAGCTATGTGATAAAAGTCTGTTTCTCAACACATATACACCAACACCAGAGCAAAAACACATTGAATGACATTGTTTTAACACTGTGACAATGATGATGTATTGACAGACCTGCACATACACATTCTGAATAAAAAATAAAAACAAAATTGTTTGTTTGCAGGGCAGGAGAGGAAACACAAGGATTTGAACAAAAAATTTAAAATTTTACTTAAGCAACACGCTATTTAAAAACATACATTGAAATGTATGGGAGAGCGCTATTGAGCGAAAGGTACTACATGGCACTCCTGAACATAAAGTGTGTATACACTGAGCCTCCACTAGTGATACATGTGACGCTACCTGACGCATATAGAGGCGCTCACCAGATTTGCTTTCCTTAATGTGGTTTTCACATACAGCGCCCAGCATTCACCCGCTACGTGGCACTACCTGGCGTTAACGTTTCTTAAACAACCCCCAACACCCAAAGTAAGATGTCAGCAGCCATACTTGCTATCAGTTTCCTGTCATGTTTGGTTTCTCTAGCCAATGGCCCTGCATTGCCTGGGGTGTGTTCAGGCCACTGTCTTTAAAGTGGACCAATCACCCGGATTGGTGTTACCTAGTGATTAGTCCCAGCCCCTGCCACAGGGGCCTACCGATGTAGCATGTCCACCTGTGTGAAACCCCCCCCAATTGCCAACTTCCACCCACATTTCCGCAGTTCCCATGGTGCATTCGCTTGTCCAATCAGCGCTTTATGTGGCGCATACTAATCCATGGCATGAAGCCGCTGATTTGAACTTCGTGCCAGCATATGTGCGCCGGTGACCGCCCTGTTGACTGTGCACTGCCATGCACCCCACCCTATCTGAATAGTTGGGCATAGGGAGCGGACACAGCTACAGGGAAGCCGGGGATGCAGCCTCCGGGAAGACACGGTCACGGGAGCCGTGGGATCAGGTAAGATTACCGGCGCCCTAGGCAGGGCTGGGAAGTCGGAGTCGAGGAGTCGGAGGAAATTTTGCACCGACTCCAACTCCTACAAAATTTTGATTTAGCAAGTTTAAATGTCCCAATTCACAAAAAGTTATAATTAATGACTTCTCTATTGTAAGAATAAAGACCAATGCATGCACGTTAAGTGACCGTGAAGAAGCATGCTTTTCATGTGCTTCACTATATGGCACGCAACGCACAATTAGAAGCGGCAATACTTATACTTTGCATAGTGTTGTGTTCTGCTGTTACAGGGAACCCATGGGTAACCTAGCCTCTCGCTGATAAGGGATTAAGTAAATCTGTTTTTTGCAGGACTAGAGACACTTGTATAAGTGAAGGGAATGGAGGATCAATAGTTCAAGACTGAAGCTGTACCATTGGAAAAACTGCTGGCATTCAGCAAAAGGCTATAAAAACTATGGGATTTTACTAGGGAAATCATGCTTTGGATCCTCCCACTGCCCTATCTTCAGCAGAAGATCAGCACACAGAAAGGAGAAGGCAGCTTCTGCCCAACTACCTCTCTCTGCTAGAAGTAATGACATGTATGTTGGCATTCTTTCCTTCAAGGAATGTATAAAATACATTCACATATTAATACAGAGGAGTCGGAGTCGGAAGTACAAAAAAACGAGGAGTCGGAACATTTATCTACCGACTCCACAGCCCTGGCCCTAGGGGGGTTTCACACAAGAGGGCAGCTGGTATAGGATGACCCCGGGGCAGGCTCGCGGCCATCCCTGGAATCTTTGAGATTCCAGGGTGGCAGCAGGGGGTTATCGCTCCAATTAAACTCAAGTCAAGAACTGGTTGGCTAGCGATATTCAATAGATTTGTTTTATTTAGAGCAGTACAAAAACCAAAGTGATCGGCGTGGGACACAGTGTTCGGGATGGATTCATTGGAGGTAAGTATTACAAAAAATGAAATTTTGTATTTATTTTTTTTACATTGAACCCTTTGTGAACTGGTAAGGGATCCTTGAGACCCCTGTACCAATTTACAAGGCTTGGGTGCTGGCAAGTCACCTGCGGCAAGCGGGTGACTTGCCATTTTCCTCCAGCCCCCCATTACCTGCCTCCCCAAAGCACCCGCGGCCCATATAGGCTATGCGGGCTTGTAGCTTTCAGGATCGGGAGCCACCAAGGCTGGCCTATACAAGCCCCCATAGCTGGTGCCTCGGCTAGGTTATGCTGGGAAGGGTGGACCACATTTTTTTCTCTTAAAAATGTAACAAAATGTTTTTTTCTTTATTCACCCAAAGCCCTGTTTCAGTTTGGGGCAGTCGTCTGGACAGGAAAAGGTGTCTACCAATACCATTGTATCCGGGAGAAATGAGGCTCTTACACGCTATATGATTTTATTTAAAAACACTACAATTTGTAAATTTTCAGGACACAATAAGATTAACTGTTCTAATTTCCTCGCAACAAATTGCACAACCAGGTACGGTATAAGCACTAAATATCAGCAGAATTTACCATGTTTTTTAAGTTTTCTAAAGGAACTTTAGAGATACTGTGATTAGTAACACCCACAAAAACCTTCCTCCCTCTATCTCATTTACCATGCGGGATTTTAGAGAATACTTTCTTAAAGCGGACTAACACCCATGCAGGTGGTGTTCCCGTCCGAATATCCGGCATAATGCTGGAGCCCCCTGTACATAACCCCCCTAAAAGCCAGAGATTCTTACCTTTTAGCCTCGATCCCCACCAGGAATGCAGCGCCGCAATTGACCGCCAGCACACACGTTAACAGGGGTTTCAGGCGGCCGGAGTAATGGGCAACCAAACGCGGCACTGCATTCTCAGTGAGGATTCAGGCGAAGGGTGAGAATTTTGTGCTTTCTGCTAAGGGTGAGAATTTTGGGCTTTCTGCGAAGGGTGGGGGGCTCCAGGCACAGGTGTTGGTCCGCTTTAACACATAAAGACCAAGAACAACAGGCTTTACCTATATTTGTGCGAGTAGGCACTACCTCAGGTGCTCAGAAAGTGCCAGCTGAGCATGCAATGCCTCAGTAGAACGGTGGTCTGACAAGGGCCACACACCTAAAACACTTGTCTACAAGAAGAAAGTGATGGCTTTGTAGATATTGGAAGCTATCCTTGAGGTAATTTATCAGTTCTTTCTGAGTGCACTTGAGAGGAAAAGAGATTATTTGCATGGCTCCACCCAGCCCAACCTTGCCTAACCAAAGCCCTTTTCATTAGCCACACATATATTTTAATCCTTCGTATTTACAAATATGTTAAAGTGTTAAATAATTAGCATTTAGGCCCCACTATAGAAATATATCTTATTTAGTACAACTTTTTCATGTGCAAACTTAATGTTCTCATACATTTCAATTTCTTTGTCTCATGCTGATTTTTCCTCTTCCTCATAATTCCCCATCGCCAGTTCCTATTTGAATGAAACATTCTTGCATGTTGTCAACCTGGTATTTCTCTGGAGTGCAGAAGAAGTAATTATAACAACAGGTATTGATGAACCATGGCATGCCTTCGTTAATACTGAAATTGCATATGCAGCAGTGTGAGAAGTAATGTAGGCACTGTAAAGCACATCTCTGAATTATCGACCCTAAAATACTTTCAACTTCTTGATGTGCATACCTAGTTCATTTAACTAGGCTTTGTTTAAATAAACTGTGAAATGATTTGTGGTGAGTTTGGAGTGCTTGGAAATGTGTAGTTGCAGTGATGAGAGCATATATACAGGTAAGCATACTTAAGGCCCCTGTCCAGACACGTCACCCAATCCTGTGCAGAATCCTGCCTGCAGCTGGCATCAGGGGAGGTTCTGGGCAATCATGATTAAGAGCCCCAGTGGCTCAAAACGCGTTACGGGTGTTTGACTAGTCCAGTGGCGTCTGGGCCACTATTTTGCTTATTCAAGTATTTTTTCTCCACATTTTGGCTTTTTAAATTGGAACGTTAAAAGTTATATTTTAACAAGAGGCTGCGACTAAAGCAGTCAGCTCGAATCTTAGCCGCACTTGTGAGCGGCACCGGCATCATTCGGCTGTACGCACCCCGCATCCATCCAATTGTGGCCGGCGGGGTTGCACATAGCCGTGGAAGAGAGTGAGTGATAGCAGGGCCGCTCGCAAGTGTGCCGCGGGCTTAGGGGAACGGTGAGTTCAATGTGCGCCCTGGGGGGTTTCACACAGTGGGGCATCCCAGTTTAGGATGCCATGCAGTCTCAAAGACTCTAGCGTGGGTTTTATTCCAGTTTAAACAGTTGTGCCAGTTTTTATATTTGACATATTATTAAGTAATGTGTTTACTAAAACTAAAACATTGTTGACCTTTACGGGTAACCTAGTATGTATTTGTTTTATATAGGATTATAAACACTATATTTATATTTCATCCTCCCCTCTGTGGGAAGGACTACCTGAAATTACGCAATGGTCTGTACAATTGTAGTTCCATTTGCCTAATAAAATAATTGAAAGATAGAAGATGATGACATAAACTTCCTTTCTGGGTATAGGATCACTTTAGGTTGGGTCCAGTCGACTTTCAGGTGATTCGTTTTTTAAAACAAAACAACGATCACTGTATTTTATGAGACCAGAAATTTGCAATAAAAGACATACATTTGAGGTTGCTGCTAGGAGTAAAGTCTTATTTTGGGTCCTCTTCACAACTGAGTCATTTTGACAGTTCCTATTCCCAGGTAATAACTGCTCCCAAGAATTGCATGCTCTGTACCCTCTTTACAGTCACTCCTCCTACTGCCTAATGGCAAGTGTACGGATGACTCTTCCGAAAATTATCATTTTCACTGCCTTGGTATTGAGGATAAGGTTGTTATAACTACACCACTTGCCCAGTTTTCTGACTTTTAACTCTGTTGATGATAGACATGATAGAGTCCTGACTGGGGACATCGTCGGCAAACATAACAATCTTAACTAAAGTGCCGATATAATCATTAGTACATCTCGGTTTTGCCCAACGTATGTAAACCTGTCTATATATATATATATATATTTATATAACGTCTACTTTTATGGCAGGATTAAAGGTTGGTTTACCTTTGTTGGGCTCTCACATAATATATAAATTCACATTTTTTTAGAATGCTAAAAGCAGATTCTTATGAAGCTTTTTGTACTGCTGCTTTCCTTTTACTACTGTTGCACTTTGTGTTTTTTTTTTTTTGTATTACAGTAACACCAGCTGTTTTGTAAAACAATAAATGATTGTGCTATATAATCTTTGTGCAGTATAACTGCAGTGTATCTGCTGTTTGCAAATTGCAGGATTTATGCAGACTCGTTATGTATGTAACCTGTTGTCCCCCCTCCTTTTCCGCCTTAGCATTTTTCTTTCTTCCTCACCATTTGCAGTGGTGATTACTGTTGTATATAAAAGAAACTGCCACACACAATATATTGAATCCATATTGAACGAAGGAGGATTCATTAGTATAAAAACAACTGCTATTATAATCAATACTTATGATTGATATGGTTGAGGGGTACAGGAATGAGGATATTTTACAATTATATTTCTGTATTTTGTCGACCATAAATTGCTTTGTATTTGTGATTTTTTTTTTTTTTTGTGTCTCGAGGCTGCTGTTTACTTTGAGCAAGCTTTTAGCAAAGGCATCATTTATTTTAGATTGTTAGAGGCAAAAATCTTTTTCTTTCTCCTGTAGAATTTCATTGGAGCGGGCTGAAAGAAATAAATTTATGTGAGTGACAAACTGAACAGCTTTGATGCTTTGTGTCGTGAAGTAGTCATGCATTATTTTTATACAGCAAGCACTTTTAGATGGAATACTTTGTATAAAGGACATTTATTTGCCATTAAAAAGTGGTTTGCAGAGTGCAGACTGCCAGCTGGCCTCTGCTGACCTCATACTACTGGGCCTGGAAATCTATTTTTTTTTTTAAGCTGCCTGGCAAGACCACAAGATATTCAATGACCTTTGTTTCGTCAGGAAAGCGGATTTAAACAAATGTTCTATCACAGTTGTTGAATGTGTGCTTCATAGCCACCACCATGAAGTGTAGAGCGTTTAAGAGGCAAAGCAGCTAAGATGAAAAGATACTTATTCAGCAAGGCTAGGCTTCACAGTCGGTATATAATCCTTTATCCTGCCATTGGTACCCAAACTCTTGTACCCAACAGAACAAAGGGGCCTGAATTGGAAATGGTGGGAGCTGGGGACAGTTTGGTTGGCAGCACATTTGCTGGCCCAAAGGCTATGTCAAGGCTCAGTTTGATACCCTTTATTCCTTCTGACAGATGTGAGGTGCGCTCTTTGAGGGGGGGAGTCATTACCAGGACAAGGGCAGCATCAGATCAAAAGTAAGCCGCAATCAAACAAGGTGAAAGACTGTAGAAGGCAGGCTTTGCTCTGCCCCAGACACCTGCTGGATCACCAGTGGGAATTGTCTTCATGTGTCATGTTGAGCGATTCGCTTTTGATGTACTACGAGCAGAGCTGATGCGGGACTCTACTGAATTTGTGAAGATGTTTTATTTTCCATCTCTCTCAGTGGGAGAGGAAATACAATCTGAAAGTTCTTTCCTGATCTAAGGCACTCTTTTTTTTCTTTTTCAGACTTGGCTTGAAATTTGGCATGCGTAATGCTGGCTGACTTTATTAAATGCTACATTTATTGATTTTTTTCTGATGAGGTACAAAAAACACTGCGGTCCCAGTTTACCGCAAACTGGACATTAACCAGGGTCGGCACCAGTCACCCCACAGCTATTAATCACATGAAAAATATCAAATATTTTTTGTCAAAAGTTTAATCACAGCTGTGGTGCTTTAACATACATTTACTTACCTTACTTACCTTACCTTACCACCTTACCATTACTTACCATAACTTACCTTTAAAGTAGACCTAAGTCAGTGTTTCCATCCCACCCTCAGTGGATCAGGGCAATTAGGGAAATGGAACAAAAAGAAGAAGCTCTGAAAAGAACAATGTATCCAAGGCAGTTTCATAGGATTTCTAAATAATTCGGATAAGCTCCATTGTGCGTGTTTTTTTAATAGTGATTTATGTATAGTAGATTTAGGGGTGATTAAATTCAATGTAGGGCTTGACTGATTAAACTGGAATAACAGCCTAAAAGTCAATCTTCTCCATCTGGAGAGCGCACCCGCGCCAAAAAATTCTCACCTTTTTAATTTAGGAGAAAAGTCCATATAATGGCCTTGATTCACAAAGAGTTGAAAAAATTTCTCATGGTAGTAAAAAATTCAATTAATGAGAAAAAAGCCTGAGAATTTCACTGTTAGTGAATAACTAGATAGGAAGACAATGAAAGTCAATGGCACTTTTTTTACTCTTGAAAAAGATATTGAACTTTTTACCTGTAGTAAAAAGTGCCATTGACTTTCATTTTATTCCTATCTGGTTATTCACTAACAGTGAAATTCTCAGGCTTTTTTCTCATGAATTGAAATTTTTTTACTGCCATGAGAGTTTTTTTTAACTCTTTGTGAATCAAGGTCAATGTGTGACAATTGCGGCTCCTGGACACTCAGTGGCTGCAAAACTGACAAAGCTCTACTTAGAAAATACTTGACAGCTTTACCTTATGCAGCCCATTCAATATGTTAAGAATAAGTGTGTACTGCTGTGCACGCAGGCTGTACACAGGCTGACAAGGAACACTAGGCAAATGCCATGGGATACATCCAACAATGTGTTTTTTTTTCCATGAAGCCGTGTAATATGTCTATTCCTGTAGCTTGTCATAAACTAGGCCTGCATGAGTTTTCCTTGTATAATTGATGGCAAATGTTCTATACACTGACAACTACATATGTTCTTTCCATATACATGTTTTGTTCCCAATAGGATGGCAAGCATTCTGCGTGTGTTGTTTGATGTGTGCGATTGTTTCTCTCCTTTTTGAAACCAGAAGACAAAAGACAGGAAATGTGTTCATTTTAGGGAGGTAGCGCTGAAATTTAAACAACTGTTCAGTATCAAAGAAATTTCTTTGAATTTTTCTGCACAGAATTGGGTGTATGAGCCAAATACTAAAGGGGTAAAAGTAAATAGCTTAAACCAGACCTTCAGCATCATTTAATGAAAAGCCCAAACCCTTAAAAAACTATTCCCTAGTATTTAAAATTAATATATTTTAAGTTTTTAGTCACGTTTTATTCTTTCCTCCACTGGGCTGTAACTCTGTTCAGGACTCTGCGCCGCCATCTTGCCTCAGAAGCATCACACATACTGAGGGGAGAAGAGGGGGGTTAAGTCCAGAGGGGCGGGTTATAGCTGTGCTTTGCACAGGCAGAGCAAAGCTGGGGTCAGGAAAAGGACACCAATCCCAGAATGCAGAGCGGCATAGTCAGAAACTCATGCTGGCTGATGCTCCATGAGCCGCCATCTTGTATGTATAATGGCTCAGAATACGCAATAGGTGCAGGTAGAATGATTTTTAATGTGGGCAATCTGTATGTATAGGGTGGGGGGAAACATACAAGATAGGCTCTTTATTATGGGTGAAGGTCCAGTTTAAAGCTTGGTACCCCGGAATGTGCCATCTTTTTTTTCGTGAAGTACCCCTTTCTATTCAAAAATTATTTCATGTACCACCTGACAATGTGTGGGACTGACTTAGGCGCTCAGTCAGTTCAGCAGGTTGGGAGTTTAAAACACGCTGCGCTGCTCCTGATGGTCAGTCTACACCAGCAAAGTGACTCTGGTTTCTAATTCTTTATGCCCAAATTTAGGTCTGCAGTGGAGGCTGGCCTTTCCCTTTAAAATCTTGTAAGAATGAACAACCATACAAAGTAAATAAAATGCATAGTTTTCAATGCCCTTTGGGACATACCAGGCTTGGGTAAAGTTTAGAGGACATCAGATCAGATTGGGGTACAAGGTTAGTCTGCAACCTTATTGTCTATCGCCTGATAGGATCTCATGTACCACCAGTGTGTAGACATTTGTATTAATGAGCAAATGTGCGCCAGCCCCACCTCCTCCAGTCGGTGCGTTATGGGTCTTGTGGATTTGGACCTTTGGTTTTTAACAAGGGGCTTCTTTTCACTTGCAAAAGCTCAGTGTGAGCAGCATGCACAAAATGATTACTACATCTTAGGAGGAAGTCCAAACATTGTGTAATACTCCAGCCCCCCCCCCCCCCCTCCTCCATTTTATGAGCCCAGTTTGGGCAAAACAATGAAAACAACTGAAAAAAAACTCCCCCCAACTCACTTACCCCACCTGCACTTATCATACTGAAGCATTGTCAGCACTTACATTGGCTCCTGCATCCACTCAAAGCTAAAATGCCTCCTCACTGATTTTCTAGTGGTAGCACCCATTTTGGAGCTTCCATTGACAGAATCTTAGCCATGCTGCTGCCTGGATACAACTGACATAACTAACAATGCACAGTAACAGGAAACACAGCAGCAAGTCCTATTTGCAGTTGGCATGCAGATACATGAGCCGACAATTTTGAATGAAAAAATTACTTTAGGTTACTGCATGCAGGTAAAAAGGGGTTCTGACAGAAATGGAATTAGATCTGGGATCCCTGAATATTATGCAGTATTTTCATATAGAATTAATATCCCCGACTACTGAGGAAAATCGATCTTCTGAAAATAAAATATAATAAAGTTTGATATGACATGCACACCTCATGAGGATACTTCAGTAATTTAAAATATTATTTAGCAGCACAATTGCCCCCCTGGCCTCCCAAGAAATGGGACAGCAATAACATTTTCCAGGGAAACAACTAAAGTAAAATAAATATAGAAAAGCCATATCCCACGGTGTCATGTGTATTTGTATCAGCTGAATTAGATTGAGTTTTAGGATTACTTTTAATTCAGCTACTGCAAATTGTACTTCACAAGGGAGCTGCTTTGCAATTTGTAATGTGAATGTGTAGATATGAAAGCTTTTCCTGTCTCTTTTCCCAGTGTCTTTGTTTCGATCTGGGGAAAGTCCCCTTTTTTGTCCTCTGAGTGTAGCCTTGTGATAGGTGAGGCAATGTATAGGGGTCATTGGAGGAGGTCAGGCAGTGCCAGCATATGGGACATGAGGGTATTCTCAGAGCTCAAATTTCAGACTATGTAGATGGAAATGGGAGATAATCTTCAGTGGATCAAGCTCCTTAGGGCAATAGTGTGGATCTCAATGAAATGCAATCCTGGGGAATATGTGCAGCTGAAACCTATTGCTACCTATAATACTGAATGCAAATATCCTAATAGATTCAAAAAATGTTGACAACTTTTTCTTGGTCGCATAATTATTACATTTCAAAATCGCTTGTTTAGGAAATGCATAAACAGTACACTAGCAAAGAGTGTTGTCAAAATCTGTTTCTGTGTAATAATTACTTTCTGAAGCAATGCACTTGTACTATGTAAAGAAAAAACAAATGCATTATGTGTACATATCTCAATACAAAGCTAGTTTTCTAATGCTTTGAAGGTGTTAAAGAGGAACTACAGTCGGAAATAACCGGATGCTCACCTCCAGGTTGTGCTTCTCACGTGAACTTGAGCAGCCTATTAGCGTGGCTGAGCACAATACTGTTTAGCTGGTCATGCAAGTAATTTGCTGCTCTAGTACCAGGTTAGTACCCGGGTGGCCTGGTTCTTTCTTTTAGCGGCAGCGATGCACTGAGGGACAACCTGATGTGGACTGTCCTGCTGCTGCGACCTTTCTGACCATAGTTCCTCTTTAAAGCGGAGCAAAGTCAAAAAAAGAACATTTAGTAAATTGCTCCCCTAAAGCCCTCTGACTAAAAGTATTTGAGAGGGCTTAACTCCATGCAGATATTCAGGAATAACAGGACTATTCTTCTGTTGCAGAACTGTATGGGAGCGGCCATCTTGTCACACACACAAGCATGAGGGGAGATCTGTGCCAGCAGCAGCCCATACCAATCAGAGAGATAAATGCTTCAGAAACATGGCCTGCTTGTGTATTACGTTTTATATAAACAGACACACATACAAACACTAATCAGCTGCTAGAGAGTTTGTGGGGATTGAAGGGAATCCTGCAACGATGTATCGTTATCACTGGTCACTGCGGACTGTGGACCATTCAGACAGTGTATCTTCTAAAATGAAATGAAAATGAATTTTTTCAGCTGTGCAGGGCAATGGGTCATCACAGCGGATGGCTTTCTACTATAAATAAAGGTGGTTTGCACTGATATGTGAAGAAATTTTGACTGTGGGATTGGGTTTTTAAATAAGCTGGACTCATGTATGTGGCAAGATGGCCGCTGCCATGCAGTTATGCAGCATAGAATTTGCCTGCTATTCCATAACCCCTGAATGATTCAATCTCTGGAACTTGTAAGTTTTATTTAACTCTAGACAAAGCCTTATTATCTATTTTTTGTTATGAACCAGGGATGGTATAATTCAAGTACCGTATGTTTCGCCCTATAAGATGCACACTGAATTTGGAAGATAAAAATTAATAAAAAATATTCTGAACCAAATAATGTGCTAAAATACCCCCTACCAATCACCCCATTTTAGACAGTGTGCAGATATCCCACAATCACACCATTACAGACTCCACATTACAGGCAGTAAGCAGTATTCCACATTAAAGGCAGGAAGGGGCATCCCACATTACAAACAGTGAGGGGCATCCCAAATTACAGGCAGTGTGCAGGCATCCCCAATACAGGCAGTGTGTGCTGGTATCCCCAATACAGTGTGCAGGCATCCCCAATAGAATGCAGGCATCCCCAATGTCATCCCCAATAGTATACAGGCATCCCCAATGGCATCACTAATAGTATGCAGGCATCCCCAATGGCATCCCCAATAGTATGCAGGCAACCCCAATAGTATGCAGGCATCCCCAATGGCATCCCCAATGTGCAGCATTAAAAAAAAAAAAAAAAAAAAAACTACCTTGTACTCTCCGGTGTTCTTGTCGCTTCCCGCCGCAGGTTCAGAGCGGGACGATTCTCGCCCGGGGGGGGGGGGGGGTGACGCTAGCAGGAGTCACAGGCCACGCCCACTCCCGACCGGAACAGACCCGCTGTGAACTTGCGGCTAACTGCCGCTTCCCGTCGCCGGGAGCGGCAGTCAGCCGCAAGTTAACAGTGAGCTGATATTGGCCCGGGATGGGCGTGGCCTGTGTCTCCTACCAAAATGGGGCTGGTAGGAGACACAGGCTACGCCCACCCCGGGTCGATATCAGCTCACTGTGCTCGCTGTTCACTTGCGGCTGACTGACGCTCCCCACCGCCTCTGTAGGAGGCGGAAGGGAGCTGCGGCCATGGAAGCGGCAGTGAGCCGCAAGTTCACAGCGAGCCGGCTCCAGCTACTGGGTGGGCGTGGCCAGTGACGCCTGTCAGCGCCAACTACCAAGGCTGCGGGGGATCCACAGAATGTACGTTTTTTTTTTACATTCGCCCGTTAAGACGCATGGACATTATTCTTACAGTACGTCCTGCTCCAGATAGAATACTTACATTTGGGTACTACTCCGCCAGATGGCGCTGGACTGCAGAGACATCGAAAATAGGCTCCTCCCGGCCCCTCAAATACCCAGGGACCTCCCACAATCCCCAGATTTTCTCTGCAGCCTGGACTGCGACAAGAAGATGGCTCTCTCTACTCACAGGTGAGCGGGGCTATTAGCCTGCGGCCCTGTAGGACTATTCCCACCCGTTCCATTATTAATGTGCCTCCCAGCCTTGGCTGCGCTGGTCGGGTGATGTTAGGCAGCACCGCTGTTAGGTGCTTAGGAGCGCTGCTCAACCGCAATCCCCCACCAAAGGGTAGGCGGTACAGGCATATGGTGAGCCTCTATGGGATGCGCCACCTGCACTATTGCTCCTTGCCCCTGTCTATCGGTGGGCCCTATGTTAAGTGGCCGCTGCCCTCCCTCACTCTCCTTGTAGCCTTCGGGGGAAAAAGATGAGGGGTGTGTGTGTGTGTATATATGTATATACGTGTATTGGCTTTATGCTTCATTACATTTTGCTGGGTGTCAGCCGCCGCGCTGACTCGCTTTACATTTATTACGCTTGAAATTGCCGCCGGCGCGCGCCTTTTTTTTCCTGTGTTCCGTGCTTGGTGGCGGCGTTACCTCAGGCGCCGGTGCGCCGCCATTGGCTGCGTGTCACGTGTTGGCTTTGCGCTCTTCGGGATGGGTGGGGCCTGTCTTTGGCGCGTTCCGCGTCATTGCTCATGCGGGCCCGCCCCTCGAGGTATACCAACGCCATTTTGTTTGCTTGGTTCTGTCTTCTGCGTGACGGGCTTCTACCTACCGCGGTCCGTGAGTGCCCTCGCGGGCGGCTTTATTAACGCTTTTATTGATTGTATTCTTATGGCTCCCTTTTGATTATGTCTTTCAGACGGGCGAATCCCTTTGGCTTCTCCCGGCCCTCTATTAGTTGGTTAACTTGTGAGGCCTAGTGTTAATTACTCACATTTCCCTAGCGGGTTATTGGGGCATCCCGGGTTGCTGTATAGCGTTAATCCCTATCGGCCTATTGTGCCGCTATAATCACCATATGGAGGCATCTCAGGATAATGTGACCGGGGTTCCTTCGGGACAAGCCTGGCTGTGTGTAGCTTGTGGGGTGTCCCATGTTGACGCTGACAAGGCGCGGGTCTGTGTACCCTGTGCCAAACAGGTGCTTGAACTGCAATCCAGCCTTCCAGTGGCTACTGAGTCTACTATTCGCTTCGCCTCACCTACTCCCCCAAGCTTAAATCTCACTCCCATGGAGTTGCATACAAGTGGGGATTCTCAGCCTGATGTGTCTTCCAGACTGGCTAGTGTTGAGAAGTTGCTTGCTAATACCTTGGCGCTTAAGGCCTCTGCTAAGAAGCGGCACTTAACGCCTGATGTCACTCCTTTCCCATGGAAGCTGATGAGTTTTTGCAACTATCTGGCTAAACCCCCTTGGAGGAAGGGGAGCTATTATCTGACTCAGGGTCATCTGATGAGAGGCCCAGGGGCCCTGGGCCCCGGATGATACTGATAGATTGCTGACCCAGATTTTTGAGGTTCTGTCTATCTCCCCCCTGGTTGCGGCCCCCAGGCAAAGGGGGGAACTTTTTCATACTGCTAAGTCACGCTTGGAATTTCCTGAGCAAGCAATAACCTTGTGCTCAAGGAATGGGAGCGTCCCGGTAGACTTCCCGGTGTACCTAAGAGTTGGGATAGGAAGTATCCCTTTCCTGCTGATGTGGTGAAGTGTTGGTCATCCCCTCCCGAAGTGGATGCCCCGGTTCTAGGGTTATCTAACATTTCTGTCATGCACTCCCCTGAATCTACTACCCTGCGGGATGCTGAGGACCAGCGCATTAACCAGCTGGCATCCCATGCCTTTGCATGTGTGGGGACGGTGCTGCGCCCGGTCTGTGCCTCTGCCATTACGGCTGTGGCTATTAGGACCCTGCTCAGAAGTATCCTTGATGGTGCCCCTGATGATTTGTCTTGTGAGGAGTTTAATGCACTCCCTAGTTGTGATTTTTTTGTGAATTTTGTCCTCACTTCCTTGGATGACACCATTAGAATGTGTGGCAGAATCTCTGCCCTTGTGGTGGCTATACGCCGCTCGGTTTGGCTGCGCCAGTGGGCAGCTGACAACGCAGCCAAGAAGGCCCTCACTGGTTTTCCCTTCAAAGGACTACGCCTGTTTGGGGACCGCCTGGACCTATTTGCTAAGGGAGGCAGGTTACCCCAGCGCAGGCGGCAGTCTCGGCCCTTTCGGGGTCAGGGCTCCTTTTCCTCTCCCTACCGTGGTGCTAGACAAGGGAGGGGGGTTTCCTTTGCTGGTCCACGAGGAGACTTCTGGGGTAGGAGCAGAGGACGTGGACGTCCTGGCTCCTCCTGGGGCTCCAAGCTTAAGTCCTCTCCCAAGCCCCCTCAGGCATGATGGGGCTCCCTCACCCACCCGGGTGGGGGGACGGCTTCAGCACTTTGCTCACGTCTGGAGGCTTCATGTCTCAGACTGGTGGATTCAGGAGGTAGTGTCCTCCGGTTACAAGATAGAGTTTGCTGTCTGCCCCCCCCCCCCAAGGTTCATCAGCTCCTGGATTCCTCAGGACCTTGTGTCAGCTCAGGATCTAGTGCAGGCAGTGCAAAGCCTCCTGGAGCTGGGGGTCATCTGCAAGGTCCCTTTAAGAGAAAAAGGCAAGGGCTTCTATTCCAACCTCTTCACAGTGCTCAAAAAAGATGGGTCAGTCAGGCCCATCCTGGACTTGAAGATCCTCAACAGATTTGTCAGGTGCAGGCGCTTTCGCATGGAAACTCTGCGCTCTACCATCAGTTCCCTGCGCCCAGGGGATTTCATGACGTCCGTGGACATCAAAGATGCTTACCTTCATATTCCTGTGTTTCCAGGTCATCAAAGGTTCCTCAGGTTTGCTCTAGAGGATCAACACTACCAATTTGTGACTTTGCCCTTTGGTCCCACTTCAGCTTCAACTTCAACCCAGGTTGTTCACCAAGGTACTGGCAGGAGTGATGTCTCTGCTCAGGTTTCAGGGCATCCGCATGCTGCCTTATCTGGACGACATTCTCATCACCTCCCAGTCTCTACATCAGGCAGAATTGGATACTCAGCTGGTGGTGTCCACCCTGGAGTCATTTGGATGGGTGATCAACCACCCTAAGTCTTCTCTGCCCCCCTCCTTGGTGACTTCATTTCTGGGAATGAATCTGGATACAGTTCAGGCAAGGATTTTTCTTCCTCAGCAGAAGGTGGACAGTCTGATTGCGCAGGTCCAGTTCCTGCTATCTTGTCATCATCCCTCCATCAGGCAGGGAATGCAGCTGGTGGGCCTGATGGTGGCGTGCTTCAAGGTGGTCCCTTATGCTCAGTTCCACTTGAGGCCTCTGCAAATCCACCTCTTGTCAGTGTGGGACAAGGACCCTGCGTCCCTGGACCGAGTCTTTGTGCTTTCCTCCCCTGGTCAGGCGGTCCCTCTCATGGTGGCTGGACTCCAGGAACCTGTTGGGGTTCAGATCCTTTCTGACCCCCTCCTGGGAGACGGTCATCACGGATGCCAGTCTGTCAGGTTGGGGGAGTTTCTGGAAGTCCCTGCGGTTCCAGGGGAGGTGGGGCCCTCAAGAGGCCCACACACCTATCAACGTCTTGGAGCTGCGGGGCGATCAGGTTAGTTCTGGCTCAGTTGACTCCTCACCTTCGGGGCCTGCCTGTTCAGGTGTGCTCGGACAACCAGACGGCAGTTGCCTACATCAATCATCAGGGAGGGACCCGGAGCAAGAGGGCCCTCCAGGAAGTGTCTCTAATCCTGACCTGGGCGGAGGCCAATGTTCCCTGCATATCAGCAGTGTACATTCCGGGGGTGGAAAATCTGCTGGCTGACTCTCTGAGCAGGGGGACCTCTCACCAGGGAGAATGGTCCCTCTGCAACAAGGTGTTCCAATCTCTGTGTCACCGTTGGGGCCAACCAGATGTGAATCTGTTTGCGTCCCGTCACAATCACAAGCTCCCGGCCTTTGTCTCCCAGTCCCAGGATCCTCTGGCCTTGACCACGGATGCTCTAGCAATGTCATGGCAGGACTTTCAGTTCCTGTATGTCTTTCCTCCATTCCCCCTGCTGGGCAGGGTTCTGCGCAAGATTGCTCTGGAGGGGGTGCCAGCTAGAGTGTGGTTCACAGACGTGGTGCAGCTGGCAGTAGATCAGTACGTTCTGCCCAGGGTGCCCCTTACGCCATCCCAATTTGCAAACTCTGGCTTTGACGGCCTGGCTGCTGAAACCCCCATCTTGATGGAGAAGGGGCTGTCTACCTCGGTTGTTGATACCATGATTAAGGCTAGGAAGAAGTCTTCTTCTTCCATTTATTACAGGGTTTGGCGTGCCTACATTGACTGGTGTGAGTCTAACTCTCTTCTCTGTCGTGTGTTCTCTATTCCCAGGATTCTGGAGTTCCTGCAGTATGGGTTGGAGATGGGGCTCCAACTCAGTACTCTGAAGGGTCAGGTTTCTGTCCTGGCTGTTTTCTTCCAGAAGTCCTTTGCTCAGCATTCTCTGATCAGGACTTTTTTCCAGTGGGTTACTCATGTGCGTCCCCCTACGTAAGCCTATGGTGCCTGTTTGGGATTTGAATATGGTTTTGTCAGCCTTGCAGGGTGCTCCCTTTGAACCTGTGCAGGATGCTTCCCTGGCCATTCTTACTCTCAAAGTTGTCTTTTTGGTGGCTATCACGTCAGGCATGTGTCTGAGTTGGCGGCGCTTTCATTTCAGCCCCCATGCTATGAGAGACACCAGGACAAGGTGGTGTTCCGCTTCAAGACAGATTTTATGCCTAAGGTAGTGTCTGCCTTTCATTTGAATCAGGACATTGTTCTTCCTTCATTGTGCCCTAATCCTAGTAATGCTAAGGAGAGGGTTTTGCATTCTTTGGATGTGGTTAGGTGTCTGAAGTACTATCTGGTGGCTACTGCACCTTTCAGAAAAACTGATGCTCTTTTTGTGGTCCCTTCTGGTCCTAGGAAGGGTTTGGCTCCTGCCAAGTCTACTATCAGCAAATGGATCCGTCAGGCTGTGATTCAGGCCTACTCTGCTAAGGGGAAGAATCCTCCCTTCCACCTTACTGCTCATTCTACTCGTGCTATTGGTGCTTCTTGGGCTTTTCAGCACCAGGCTTCTGTTGAACAAGTTTGCAAGGCCGCTACTTGGTCTTCTGTTCATACCTTTTCAAAGTTTTACAAGGTTGATGTTAGGGCCTCAGCTGATGCTGTTTTTGGCCGCAAGGTTTTGCAGGCGGCAGTGGTTTAAACTGTCTGCTGTTACCTTTGGGGATCCCACCCTACTTTATAGACACTGCTATTGGATGTCCCGAATGTAAGTATTCTATCTGGAGCAGGACGTACTGTATACTAAGAATAATACAATTCTGTGATTACTCACCTTTAGAATTGGTATTATGAGTATACAGTACGTCCGGCTCCACCCAACCTGTGGTTTTGCATTTGTCTTGGATCCCCTGTGTGGTGATTGTTATCATTGTTATAGTTACTAGTTTGGGTTGTTTTAATTCTCCCGGCTTCTCGTTAACTGCTTTTCAATGCTGGGGATTGTGGGAGGTCCCTGGGTATTTGAGGGGCCGGGAGGAGCCTATTTTCGATGTCTCTGCAGTCCAGCGCCATCTGGCGGAGTAGTACCCGAATGTAAGTATTCTATCTGGAGCAGGACATACTGAATATTCATAATACCAATTCTATAGGTGAGTAATCACAGAATTGTATTTTTCCCCCACTTTTGGGGAAAAAATAAGTGCGTCTTATTGGGCGAAAATATATATTTTTATTCAATGTGTGTGTTTTTTTTTTTTAATGGTTCAAGGGGAGTGGGGCAACGTTAAAATGTAATATTGGTGTCTGGGGCTGGTAACAGGAAAGGGGCACAATAATATGTGCTAGATGGGTAAGGTCCAATTTAATTAGTGGCTGCCTGCAGTTAAATGAAGAGCAGGAGCATCTAGTCGAGCATTTTCTCTGGAGCCTTTTGAATTTTAGTTACACCACTGATTAAAGTTATTGTAGGCCATAACAAATTCTAACCAGGTCCAAGGTATTTTAGTCTGGCTTTAATGCTGAGCTGCAAACTTTCAGGCTTGCTTCGCTGGTTTGCACCCCAACTTTTCAGTGGTATATCTTGCTTATGTGTGATTTTTGGTACAAGCGTGGCCTTGAGCCTGAAAGCAGAAGAGTACTTTAGACCAGGTCTGCAAGGGGAAAAGTGGGTCATTTTTTCCCTCTTTTTTGTTTACTTATTTTGACTTACACCTGTTTTTTTTTTTACTTTTTTTTTTTTGGGATAGAAAAATATAGTATTAATATTTTAGGTTTTCTTGCAGGTGTTACATTGTGGAATTGTCAAATGTGACATTGTGATGGAATTCCACATATTTGCATTATTCCCTCTTGGCCACAGGATGGCAGTATATGAAACCTTTTGAAAGAGCAGCAGTCCTGATTCTTGCTTTGCTGCTGTGGAAAAAAAAACAGCACAAAAAACACAAAATGTGTGTTGGTGCCGAATTTTGCTAATTGAAATAAAGTAAATTTGTCCTTTTTAAAATTAAAGCTCACCTAATTGAGTAATTAAAAACAATTTAAGGCGATAATTTTATTTGTAGCATTGGTATAAAGCAAATGTCATTATTCATTAAAATGCCATTTTCAGGCATGAGAACACAAGATTGCAGTTTTGTTAATGGCGTTAAACTAGTCTATAATGACAAAAAAAATGGCGAGATGATTTTTTGTTTTGTTATTACTTCATGCTCCTTGTTTTCAGTGCAGATTTTGTGACTCCTAATGGTAGTGCAAAAAGCCGTGGGAGCATGTGGCTAACAATCAGCATTTCTCGCACACCCTGGAGTGTAGTGAGGCAGCAAAATATTAAGCTACAACACATCTGCATGCTATTGGTAACTGTTCATCAGGTTTAATGTGCCCTCACAGAGACAGCAAAACTTGCTATACAGGTTGCAGTTCTGGCTATCTGGGATGCTTTGTATTATTAAACTGGACCAGGGAAGTTTCTAGGCAAAATAGTGCCCAGTGCCTCACTCTGCTGCTGCATACCGGTGTTTGCCATACTGTGCCTCCTCTCTAATGCTGAGCCTAATATGAGGGAATATGGGACCTGGTGTATAGCAGCACCCAATGACCTTGGCGCCCAGGGTGATTACTCTGGCTGCCCTCCTCTAGAAACTGCCCTGAACTGGACCAACAACCTTACACAGTTGAGAAAACTCTGCAAAACTCACTTGCCTCTATGCATAATACTGAATCTTCGTCATCATTTACATTCGCCACTAAAACCCCACCTAACAGATTTTCTCCTGGTAGCAGCCATTTTAAAGCACCCCTGAGGCTTAGGCTACATTTAACCAGCATCACCCACAATGTATTGGGGCAGGAAACCCAGCAGCACCCAGCAGGCTGCCTGCAGCTACATAGTATGCCATTTTGAGGGTAAAAAATACCACGGCAAGAGTTCGGCCGCGCTCTGTCTTCTGGAAGTGATGAAACCGCTCTCTGAGGTGGAGTCACTGAGGGTACTACTGAGGCTATTGATGTTTTATGCTAGAAAGTGTATACTGCTGAACTGGAAACATCTGACCGTACCATCGCTACAAGCCTGGAAGAAACTGATTACCAGAAGCTACCCCTCTATAAACTAACATAAACTGCTCAAGGGGTTCCTCAAAAGTTTGACAAGGTCTGTGAGGCGTCGGATGGTGATTGGGGGGGTGATTTGGCCTTGTGGACTGGCCCACTCCTTGTCCCCTCTGGGATTGCGGAGGAGTGTTTCCAAATGGTAACAGTGAGTCTTGGCCCCCATTGGGGCGGGATGTGGGGCCGCCGAGGGCTTCCTTGCTCAAGGGGATCCTGGTGTAATGGGGGTATCCCAATTCAGCAAACTAAGGAAACATGGAAAGGTAAGAACAGGGATAACAGTCATGGGCTTTCAGCAAGTAAAGACAAAGCGGGGCATTCCGAAAGGGTTGTCCCAGTGCTATGGGTAGAGGAAAGTCTTTTGTGACGCCCATTTGTACATCTTAAGGGACATTTATGCCCAGCTTTCCATAAAGGGACAGTCCAGACAACGGCAATAACAAGGCAGCAAACAGCTTACCTGACACCTGTCCCACGTCTGAAGAGCAGGGTAGAAGCTGCAGAAGGGCTCCAAAGTTTGCCCTCTTTTCAATTCTGCAGGTCCAGGCAAGCGAGCATGTCAAGTCACAGTGGTCCCACAGCTGTCTCTTACACAACAGAGCATGCACATGACTCATAAAGCTTCGACTTGACATGCCCTTCCCAACTCAGCCACCCCAAGAAATGGGATCAACGACAGCAGCTTTCCTTATATAAGCTATTTACTTATAATCAAAGATTTTGAGATTCTTTGAAATTGCTTAATTTACACTGTTTCCACGGGGATAAGGTGGGAGAAAGGTAGCGCAATCCCAGATAGTGACTTCAAAGGCATACCGAAAATCTGCTTTAAGAATAAAATAACTTCCATCTTTCACCATCATCCTCTCTCCCTGCCCTGCCAGACCCAAATGTAAAGTAAAAAAAAAACTAAACTGATCCCAGCCATTTGCTCATCCCCATCCCAAGGATCTCAGCCTTTGGGAATGCTGTTGCTGCAGTGAACGGATGACAAAACTGATATTCCTTATTCTCAGGAAGCCAAATAAACTCGGGACACTCTCCTCCAAGCAGGTCAAAAGCTGAGACTTTTTTTTTTCTTTTTAAAAAGCAGAACTCAATGGCCTCTGGCCATCCCCCTGGGGCATCTGAAATCAGGCTGCCACGCATTGTGAACCCACCCGGGGCAACACCAAACTGACCATCTTCCTGGCGCTCTCGCCTATGTGAACACCAGCAGCCGCATCCTCAGTGTCTTTGGTCTGTGCTCCTGCTCCCGGACATTCACATAGATTGGGGGAGGGAGCGCACCTGCTTCTGGGTATGCAACCGCTCAATTTTCGAAACAGCCATTTGCTGAATATTACATATGTACAGCAAACAGCTCTGATTGGATGAGAGCCTCCACATGCCCCAAAGGACCAGGGAAAGGTGAGTTTTTCTGCGTGATTTAGGGGGTTCTACTCAGCGGATTTTACAAATGTGGTATGGTCAAAAGCTGAGGTGCAAACATTATTTAGAAATGCAGTAATACATCCCCAGAGGAGATCAATCATGACCCACACAGAATTGCCAATGCTTACCAAGTATAGGAAGTTGAATGTATATATTTTTTCAATCAGGGCTGATTTGCTAAAATAGTCAATTTAAAACTACAAAATGAGTTGGGCAGAAAAGCGGCTTCTACTCATTTCTACAGAATGCAGGGTTCCCCCTTAAATTAAATATTGTATTACACACACTCACTTTGCCTCAAGGGACATGGGATCATTTTTAGCAATTACAAGTTTCTTACTTAAATCAAATTATTGATTTCTCTTCAGTTAATATAAATTCACGGGCATATTTTGTAATGAAAATGTTTCATTACTGTTCACCCTCTTGGTATTGCCCTTAATTAGGAAAAGTTATTAAGTAAAAAGTGAAATCAAGGAACATAATTAGAGTTTTGTATTGAAATACGATATCGCTTTCTTTTTCTTCAAAGTGATATTTCCCTCTAGTGAATTTTTGCTGAGCGGTGCCATTATTAACATTGGGAAAATGTCTAAATGGCTTTAGCATTTGTTTAATAGGTAGCTAAATGTTGGAGGCGTTTCACTATATATTTTCTATTCATTATGTTTCAGCTTGCTTATTTTCTTTAATGCATGGCACGGCCCACTTCGGTATTCATAACAGTTGGGTTATTCCGCCACAAAGTGGCGCAGTGGTACTGCAGAAAGCTGTGGCAGCTCCCAGCTCCCTATAAAAACGGGATTAACCATAGAGTTCCCAGTGTTTCCTCTGCAGTGCTACTGCGAAGTTAGAAGATGGCTATCTCTCTTGCGCAGGTGAGCGGGGCAACCAAGCCTGCGGCCCTGCATGTCTTTTTCCATCCGTTTCTGACCCTCACTGCCTCCCAGCCTCGGCTGACAGATCGGCTGAAGGTAGAAGAGCAAGTGCTCTTGGGTGAGTTGTTTGGAGACTATGTCCCCTTATTTTCCTTTTGGGGTCCCTCCCCTCCCTGGCCATGGCTGCTCGCCGCTGTCTTGTCGTCTCTTCCCCCTCTCTGTTGGGGGGGGGGTGGCGGCAAGTGGTTATTTCTGTGGTGTTTTTGACGTCTTTTAGGGTGTTTTTAGCGGCCGCGCCGCTTTGTACCACGCTCCGCGGCTGTGGGCGCTATCGCCTGAGGTGATTTTGCTTAGTCATGGCGCCGGCCTGGTCACGTGAGCGCTGTTTTTCGCACTCTTGGGGGGGGGGGGAAACCGGTTGATGACGCATATCGCGTCGTCTCCCTGCGGCCCGCCCCTCAAGGTACCTCTGCCGCCGCCATTTTGATTGAGCTGCGCGGCTGGTTTTCTCCCTTCCTGGCTGCAGCGCTGCTTACTCTGGTGTGTCGCCTTGTCCTGTGGTCTGTGCCTGAATGACCCTGCGGTGTCTTTGGTCCGTGAGTCCCCCTTAGGGGAGTTTTTTATTACATTTTGGGTGTATGCGCTCATGTGTCTTTTTACTTATGTCTTTCAGGCGGGATACCATTGGGTTGTGGTTTCACCCGGCTCCACTCCTTCCTCCCTCTCATTGCCCCCTTCACTGTCTTCTGGGGGCATCCCGTGTGGCTCTTGCATAGCCTTTACCCACTGCTGGCCTATTGCGCCTGTGTTAATCACCATATGGAGGCTTCTGGGGATAGCGTGCTTGGGGGTCCTTTGGGGCAAGCCCGGCTGTGTTCCATGTGTGGGGTATCCCCTGTGAGTTACAGTGTCACGGTGTGTGCGCCGTGCGCTGAAAGTGTCCTTGCGCTCCAGGTTGGTTTGCCTGCTTCGCTGCCTAGCTCTGCGCATCCCTCGGCTTCACCTACTCCCCGCTCCGACAATTGTGCCCTAGTGCGGGGGATATTAGTCGAGAGTCACACTCTGATTTTGGCTATGCAGGTGGCTAGCATTGAGAAGCAGCTAGCCGCAGGTGATTGCCAGTCCCAGAGCCTTGTGAACTGGTATAAGGGGTCTCATGGACCCCTTACCAGTTCACAAATAGTTAAGTTAAAAAGACACAGACACAAAATATTTTATTATTCTTGTTTTTACTTATACTTACTTCTGATCCAGTGTCCCGCGCCGCTGCAGATGACAGTTGTCGGTAGTGATCGGAGCAGGGAGGGTGGGAGGCAGGGAGATCAGAGCCTCCCTGCCTGCCACCCTCCCTGCTCTGATCGCTACCGACAAGTGACAGTCGGAGCCCGGGTGCCAGTATAGAGGAGCTGGATGACGTCATCCAAGCGCCGGAGGAAGATGACGGTGAGGGCCTGTTGCTGGGTCCTCACCTGAAGAGTGGTAAGTCCAGGAGGGGACACGGAGCCCGGTCTGCGCCGCGGCTATTACGTCTATTGCCCTTAAGTCACTGCTCAAGCGTCTCCTTCATGGCACTTGAGCTTGTAGAGGGGGTGAAGAGTTTAGGACTCTCTTGGTTTTTTCTATTCCTAGGATTTTGGAATTATTGCAACATGGTTTGGATTTGGGGCTTCAACTTAGTACCCTTAAAGGCCATGTTTCAGCTCTGGCAATTTTTTTCCAAAGATCTTTTGCCAATCACCGGCTGGTCAAAACTTTTTTCCAACGTGTTTCTCATGTGCGTCCACCCCGTAAGCTTTTGCTTCCAGTATGGGATCTGAATCTGGTGTTGTCTGCTATGCAGGGGCCTCCCTTTGAACCTATCCATGAGGCCGCCTTGCCTATTTTGACTCTTAAGGTAGCCTTTTTGGTGGCTATCATTTCGGTAAGGTGAGTTTCTGAGCTAGCAGCGCTTTCCATCAAGCCTCCTTATTTTCAGAGGCATCAGGATAAGGTGGTGTTTCGGCTTAAGCCAGACTTCTTGCCTAAGGTTGTGTCTGCCTTTCATCTCAATCAGGACATCGTCTTGCCTTCATTGTGCCCTAATCCTGCTAATTCCAAGGAACGAACACTGCATTCCCTGGATGTGGTTAGGGCTCTGAAGTTTTATTTGGTTGCTACAGAGACTTTCAGGAAGTCGGATGCTCTGTTTGTTCTTACTTCTGGACCAAGGAAGGGTTTGCCCGGCTAAATCCTCTATCAGCAAGTGGATCCGCCAGGCAGTGGTTCAAGCCTATTCTGCTAATGGAAAGAATCCTCCCTTTAGAATTACTGCTCATTCCACTCGTGCTATTGGTGCCTCTTGGGCTTTTCAGCACCAGGCTTCTGTTGAACAAGTTTGCAAGGCCGCTACTTGGTCTTCTGTTCATACCTTTTCCAAGTTTTACAAGGTTGATGTTAAGGCCTCAGTGGATGCTTCTTTTGGCCGTAAGGTGCTTCAGGCGGTAGTGACTTGAACTACTGGCCGTTGCTCTTTGGGGATCCCACCCTACTTTTGGACACTGCTTTTGGATGTCCCAACTGTTATGAATAGCGAAGCGGGCTGTGCCATGCATTAAAGAAAAAAGCAATTCTGTGAGTACTCACCTGTAGAATTGTTTTTGTTCTTGCATGGCACGGCCGTTTTCACCCCAACCTCATTATCGTTGTTCTTTGCTGCCTCTTTATGGTGATTGTTCCAAGTTAATTTGGGGTTTTCTTACCTTTGTTACATTCCTTTGTTCTCTCCCGGCTTCTTGTCTCACTGCTCGTCAACGCTAGGAACTCTATGGTTAATCCCGTTTTTATAGGGAGCCGGGCGCTGCCACAGCTTTCTGCAGTACCACTGTGCCACCTTGTGGCGGAATAACCCAACTGTTATGAATACCGAAAACAATTCTACAGGTGAGTACTCACAGAATTGCTTTTTCTGTGATGTAATTTTGATTTTGCATGCCCTGTACCATTTCACATTTTATACAATGTGACTCTAGAATCACTTTTGGATGCCCTCCCCCATCTCTGTGGCAAGACAGGGTTAAAAATACCTCACCTGCTCCCCTTATACATTGCGTTTGATTGGCAGCAGGTGGCACATCATGTAGGCATCCTTCGCTGATGTTATATTCTAAGTGTGCCATACACTCCACTTCGTTCTTCATGACATCTGGGTAATCTCCAGTAGAGGGCGAACTTCTGCAGAGATGAATATGCAAAAAAGAAAGCCCCTCCCGGTCCATATATACCTGGGACCTCCCACCAATTCCCCAGTTTCTTCTCTGCAGAGAAGGATACAAGACAGAAGATGAAGACTTCTTTGCTTACAGGTAAGCCGGGCTCGCGTCCGGCCTTCTATTATCCCTATTACTGCCAGGACCCTTCTAAATTACCCTGTATTGAGCCTCCCAGCTTAGGCTGTGGGTCCTGGTGAAGGTAGGAGCACCCTATGGCTGCAGCAGGAGCACTGCTCCACCGTGAGACCTCACTATGGGGTAGGCGATTGCCAGGTTTCTTGGTGATCCTGGTGTGGGATGCCCCATCCCGTTAGGCTTATGGCCGGCTCCTGGCTGGATTTCCCCCCTTCCGGGTCCCCGGAGTGGGGGGGGCCTGGCCTATATTTAGTTTTGGCCGATATTTTGTTTTACCCAGCCCTTGTCACTGTGTGAGTGTTTCACTTGCGTGTTCTGCGCTGGCCCACCCTCCCCCTGCTTTCCCTTCCCAGGCACGAAGCTGCGCGGGGGCCATCTTCCCAGTGGCAGGCCGCTTTGCACTTGGGGTGGTAAGGGCCTGATGGCCATCTCTTTAGCTTGTGTGTGTGTGGGGGCCCCTATTTAACAGGGGGGGGGGGGCCCACTGGTCTCTAACATGTGTCTGTGTGTTTATGCCTTATTTGCACTGTTTGGCTGTGTTGTGGTATATATATAATATATATATATATATATATATATATATATATATATATATATATATTTCCATTGTGTGGCTGTAAGATCAAATGCTATTGCATTTTTTACACTGCTCTGCTCTTATGTGGCTTATTTTGTGTGTTACAGGTTGCCCTGTATATATGTGCATATTAAGGGGTCCCTCCTGGTCCTGGGGTCCCTAGTTATAAAAATTGTCCACCCAAAAATCCTCCCACCGGGACTTTTAAGGGGCATTTCGGGTTGCTTATGCGTAATTCCCTGCGGTCTTGCGACTGACCACAAAAATTCATCCACAAAATCCCGCTTCATCGCCTTCCCCTCCCCACCTGATCCGTACCCCAAGTGACATTGGTACCAGTGGGGAGTCGCTTTCTCATGTTTGGGCTCGGTTGGCCAGCATAGAGAAAATTATTGCTAGCACGGTGGGCAAGAAGGCCCAGGCTAAAACGAGACAGTTGTCGTCGGCCCAGCCTTTGTGGGATATTGACAACGAGTCTGCTGATTTGTCCGATAGGAATTGTATCAGGATTCAGAGGCTGACTATGGTCAGCCTGGGAATTCCAATGTCGGGCAGGCGCTGGGGGATGCCGTTGATAAGGCCACTGTTTTGTCACATTTATTGGAGGTGTTGGATATTGATGCACCTGAGGCGCCCCCTCTTAAGAAGGGGGAATTTTTTTGGGCCCACAAGCCCCGTCTGGAATTCCCTACCCAGGGTCATTTTGATGCGCTGATACTTAGAGAATGGGAGAGGCCCAGCCGGCTTCCTGGTGTGCCTCAGGGATGGGATAAGAAGTATCCTTTTCCGGTGGAGGTGGTCAAGCGCTGGTCTTCTCCTCCCGAGGTCGACGCCCGGTGCCTCCGTTGGAAAGAGGCAGGGGTTACTACTCCAACCTTTTCACGGTTCCCAAAAAGGAGGGTTCGGTGAGACCCATTCTAGATCTCAAGGTTCTCAACAGGTTTATCAGAGCCAAGAAGTTCCGCATGGAGACTCTGCGCTCGGCTATCAATTCCCTTCGCCAAGGGGATTTTATGACATCCATAGACATCAAGGATGCGTATCTGCACGTTCCGATTTTTCAGGCACATCAGTGATTCCTCCGGTTTGCGGTGGAGGATCAACATTATCAATTTGTAGCTCTTCCCTTCGGTCTGACCTCGGCACCGAGGGTCTTTACCAAGGTTTTGGCAGGCGTAATGGCTCTGCTCAGATCTCAGGGCATTCGCATTGTGCCTTATCTGGACGATCTGTTGATTTCAGCTTCTTCCCTTCAGCAGGCGGAATTGGACACCCACCAGGTGGTGTCGACCCTGGAGAGGTTCGGGTGGGTGATCAACCGCACCAAGTCTTCTCTCCCCCCGTCTCGAGTGATTTCATTTCTGAGCATGAATCTGGATACCAGTCGGGCCAGAGTGTTTCTGCCCCAGACCAAGGTGCAGGGGATTCAGGGCCTGATCCATCTTTTTCTGGCCAGTCCTTGTCCCTCTATCCGACAGGGGATGAAACTGGTGGGTCTGATGGTCTCCTCCTTCAAGGCGGTGCCGTTTGCACAATTTCACATGAGATCTCTTTAACTTCTCCTATTGACGTATTGGGAGAGAAGCCCACAGTCATTGGATCAACCTTTCAAGATGTCTCCCAGGGTTCGGCAGTCCTTTTGGTGGTGGCTGGACTCGAGCAATCTGGTAAAGGGCAGATCCTTTCTGGTCCCTTGTTGGGAGACGGTTACCGCGGATGCCAGCCTGTCGGGCTGGGGAGGTTATTGGAAGAGTCATCAGTTCAGCGGGGTGTGGGGTCCCCAGGCGGCTCACACCCCCATCAATGTATTGGAGCTCAGAGCCATTCCACTGGTTCTGGCTCGGCTGACCACACAGTTACAGGGTCTTCCGGTTCAGGTGCGTTCGGACAACCGAACGGCAGTGGCTTACATAAATCACCAAGGAGGGACTCGCAGCAGGAGTGCCCTCAGGGAAGTCTCTCTGATCCTGCACTGGGCGGAGAGCAATGTTCCTTGCCTTTCGGCAGTCTACATTCCGGGAGTGGAGAATACGGTGGCGGATTCCCTGAGCAGGGCATCCTCTCGCCACGGAGAGTGGTCTCTCAACCCCGAGGTTTTTCTGGATTTTTGCCGCAAGTGGGGGACTCCGGAGGTGGATCTCTTTGCCTCGAGGCACAATCACAAACTTCCGGCCTCTTTCTCACGATCCCCTGGCTTTGGCAGTGGATGCCTTGTCACTAACTTGGAAGAACCTGGGTTTTCTGTACCTGTTTCCACCTGTCTTCATGCTGGGCAAGGTAGTTCGCAAACTGGTTCTGGAAGGGGCACCAGCGATTCTGGTGGCTCCAAGGTGGCCAAGAAGGGTTTGATACGCAGACGTTGTAAGGATGGCCGTAGACCAGTACCGGCTTCCCTTGCTGCCGGACCTGCTATCTCAGGGTCATCTACTTTACCCCAATTTACAAACGCTGGCTTTGACGGCTTGGCTTCTGAAACCTTCATCTTGAAAGAGGAAGGTTTATCTGAGGCTGTTGTTCAGACCCTGATTAGAGCTAGGAAGCGGTCCTCTTCGGGCATTTACTATAGGACTTGGAGGTCCTATATTGATTGGTGTGAGGCTTGGGCCTTGCCTTGCAGGGTTTTTCTATACCCAGGATGTTGGAGTTTCTTCAGCATAATCTGGATCTTGGGTTCCAGCTTAGTACTTTGAAAGGACAGGTTTCTGCTCTGTCGGTTTTCTTCCAGAGGTCTTTTGCTTTACACCCGCTGGTTAAGACCTTTTTCCAAGGGGTGGCGCATGTGCGGCCCCCTCGGAAGGCTGTAGTTCCTGTTTGGGATTTGAATTTGGTTCTTTCGGCTCTGCAGGGTCCTCCTTTAGAGCCACTGCAGGATATTGCTCTTTCGGTTCTCACTCAGAAGGTTGCCTTCTCGGTGGCTATTACCTCTGTTCGGCGTGTCTCTGAGTTGGCGGCCCTGACGATTCAGGCCCCTTACTTTGAGAGACACCAGGATAAGGTGGTTTTTCGTTTTAAGCCGGATTTTCTTCCAAAGGTGGTTTCTGCTTTCCACCTCAATCAGGACATTGTTCTCCCCTCCTTGTGTCCTAAGCCTAACAATGACAAGGAGAGGGTTCTTCACAATTTGGATGTTGTTCACTGTGTGAAGTACTATTTGGTGACTACTTCTTCCTTCCGCAAGACGGACTCCTTTTTCGTGGTGCCCTGTGGGCCCCCTAAATCTACGATTAGCAAATGGATTCGTCAGGCCAATTGTCACGCTCTGGTAACTCCAGCCCTCTAGGTAAGCTCTCAACCCCCAATCTCCGCAGCCAGCTTCACCTGTAGGAGCCCCCGCTTGCCGGGACGCAGAATACGCCTGCCCGGGATCGGTTGCCCCCAGGACTTCAATGGCTCAAAGGATGGGAGCTTACTGGTTTAGAGGTCTGAAGAACCAATGGCTAAGAGCGAGTGTAGCGGAAGTCCAGAACCAGGCCAGAGGTTTACACGGGGAAGTCAGAGATCGCAGCGGTACAGAGGGAAGAGGCAGCTCGAGGTCAGGGTACAAAGCAGAGGTCGGCAACGGAGATCAGATCGAGAATAGTTGGTTCAGGCAGAGGTCGGCAACGGAGATCAGATCGAGAATAGTCGGTTCAGGCAAGGGTCGGCAACGGAAATCAGATCGAGAATAGTCGGTTCAGGCAAGGGTCGGCAACGGAAAGCAGATCGAGAATAGTCGGTTCAGGCAGGGGTCGGCAACGGAGATCAACGAGGAATATCACAAGACAATGCAGGGTACAAGGCGCTATCACAGGCACTGGGCAACTGAGGGGGGAAACCCTTTATAGAGACAGACATGAAAGGGAAGGTGTGTGTGATTGGTGCACGTAGGATTTAATAACTCATTGGCTGAACACATAGAAGGGCAATTAGCCCAAAAGATTCCAATGGGGCTGATTGGCCCACACAGCTGAGGAGGGCGATGCCCTCACATCCCATAGGGCTCATTGGCCCTGTCCCTGTAAGAAACGCCCCCCACTTGCCGGGCTCATAGGCCCTTTAACTGCTCCCCTCCGGCGGCCGCGTTGAGAGCAGCGCCGCCGGAGAGAATAAACAGAACGTGCTCGCGCGCGGCAACCGGCCCCGCCGGCTGGGGACACGCAGAGCGCCGGCGCGCCAGCCGAGACAGGAGCCGCCGGCTGCCGGGCGGGCGGCTGTGCGGCCGGGACATCGCTGGACCGGGGGTCAGGTGAGCGAATCCTGACACCATTATTGGGGCCTATTCTGCTAATGGGAGGACTCCGGCTTTTAGGGTCACTGCGCACTCTACTCGTGCTGTTGGTGCATCCTGGGCTTTTCAGCACCAGGCTTCTGTTGAACAAGTTTTTAAGGCTGCTGCTTGGTCTTCCGTTCATACCTTTTCCAAGTTTTACAAGGTTGATGTGCGGGCTTCAGCGGATGCTGTTTTTGGCCGCAAGGTTCTGCAATCTGCAGTGGTTTGAGTTGGTACATTCTTTACTGTTTCTGGTTCCCACCCATGACGGACACTGCTATTGGATGTCTCAGATGTCATGAAGAACGAAGTGGAGTGTATGGCACACTTAGAATAATACCGTTTTGTGAGTACTCACCTTTAAAACGGGTATTATGAGTGTGCCATACACTCCACTTCGCCCCACCCTTGTTTTTTTCAGGTATTCTGGGGCTTTTATATGGTGAACCATTGGTTTTGATTGTTACGGTTGTATTTGGTTCTTCCTGGTCCCTTTACTGCTTTTATACACTGGGGAATTGGTGGGAGGTCCCAGGTATATATATGGACTGGGAGGGGCTTTCTTTTTTTCATATTCATCTCTGCAGAAGTTCACCCTCTACTGGAGATTACCCAGATGTCATGAAGAACGAAGTGGAGTGTATGGCACACTCATAATACCTGTTTTAAAGGTGAGTACTCACAAAACGGTGTTTTCAGCGGTCAGGGCTCAGATGTGTGTCGGGAGTACACTATCCACTTCGAAGCTGTTATCGCTGTACCCCGACCGACTCGACCTGCATGACTAGATGGGATCAAGCCTGAGGGCTGGCTGGGAAGTGGTTTTTGATCTTTAGAATTTCCTTGACAGTCCCTTTTTAAGCATCTTTATGCAGATGTTTTCTTCAAGCCCAAAGTCATAAGGTTTGGAGGTACACCATTCCTCAACCTGCAATGCATTACAGACACTGCATGCCCTCAGCATCTAACAGACTGAAAAATGAGGATTCTAAAGATCAGTAGATAGTTGTGAGGGCTAGCCTCTGTCACCCCCCAAACAAATAAAAAATGTCCAGTTGCCATGTTTAGTCTCCAATTAGACAAAGAATTTTAAGCAGCTCTATTGCAAAAATAGTCTAATAAACTACATTAACATAAATATCCTGGAGGCGCGTTGACTTATCCACCCCACAACAAAAGAATTGCAGGACACACTTGCCATTTACTGGAAGGAATAAAAAGAATTGAGTGGTACGTACTTGTGTTTCTACCCATCGTACAATGCTTTGGGTAGATATTGGTGTTTCCTACACTCTGGCTCAGAGGACAAAAAAAAAACATGAAATGATACATTCAAAAACCTATTGACTCCAATTCATCTTCCTTCCTTTAAGGGAAGGCCAAAATAATTCAACAAAGAGGTGAGGAGGCTGTAGGTTTTATTAACCCCTTGCATGGACAGTTCCTTTAGGTCACCTCACTTTTATAACCACTCTATAACTGCTTTCATGCATTGTTGGCCTGTTTTTTAGTACTGGTGTGCTAAAAATCTTTTATCATACTCATTAACTTGAGTATGTTCTCCTGATTTTGGGCATTGTACTCTGCTCTCAAGTTAATCGACCTCCATTTGTGGGAAGCTGGGGGTGGGGGGTACAGCAGGTATGGTAGGGTATCAAGCAGTTGAGATGTGTTTCAAATGAGGCAGCAACTTCTTGTCTGCTGAAGTTACTAATTTTAACACATCAATCGTAACCTTGTTCTTCTTTAATCTTGTTATTGTTTTCAAATCTTTTCCATTAGTGTTAGCTTTCATATGGTATAAAGATATTGGTGTATTTTTTTACGGACCCCTTAAGAACCCCTCTCTTTATTTTCCAAAGTTTTTCTTCCTAAATAATAAGTCTTTATCAAGGGAAGTCAATGCTATATATTATGTTGGTTATGACAACTGTTCAAGCAATCACTATGTAGTGGCAGATAGATTAATCACTTCATGTAGTAAGATCTGTTCATCTTTTAAATGACACATACTTTTCAGTATCATTTATTGAAAAGTATTAAGCTAGAAAAGTAAGATGCTATTCTAAATAATTTTTTCTAATACATTTTTTTACAATATAAAGTTTTATCAACAACCCTTAGGATCTAATGTTTGCATAGCTACAAATTCTAAATTATAAAATAAACCTGCAGGTGTTTTTATGACCTCCAATTCTAGACCGTTATATGGAGCCCTCACCCTTACCATTGAAGGCAAAATGGCTTCCAGTCTTACATTCCAGTCATTCCACAAGATTGGCATTAGTCCATTGCCGTTTTCAACTATTTATCAAGACAATCTATTGTGAGATTAGACACAGATGTTGGAAATGGGGATCTTGTCTTACAATTTTTATTCTAGTTAATCTCAAGGTTGTTCTGTGGTCAGGGCACTTGACTATGGTTTATTGGTCTTTTCCCACACCAAAATTAAAGTGGACTAAAACCCACATTTTTAACTAGCATCCCATGAATTGCTCCCCCCATGAAGAGCACCTTTTGCCATTTGGCCATTTTTTACTGTTCTTGCTTCACTCTAATCCCAATTAAGTGTGCCTGTTTTAGCTGTAAACCTCTGCCTCCTCCATTCATTGATGTCATTGCCACACCTTTGCAATGACTGATCACTGGCCATCTTACAGAGAGGGACAGTAAAAAACAGTGTTCCAGGAGTCAAAAAGGGAAAATATCTATTTCTAGCTTTACACCCTAAGAAGGGACTATGAGCAGAGGCTTTGGCCAAATGTATTTCAAAAGTTCAGTGGGTTTCGGTCCGCTTTATGCTTTTATGAACATTGCATTGTGGTTAGGGCACAGTAATGATGGAAAATTACCCAAACCGTTTCCATAAAACTAGAAGCATACAGTTGTCCAAATGATTAGCCCTGAAAAGTGATCCCAAATTCTCCTATAGCTTTGTCCTTCCTTCACTAAACGTATAACCAACAAGGAGGTGTACATTGGCTAACACCTCTGAGATACTACATTTATAGCAGGTAACACGTCACAAGTCTTGGTGAAATACAAGATAAAATGAGCCACACAATAAGGCTTTGAATGAGGCTTTGAAATGTGCACAGTATTTATGGGGTCACGCAAGACCACTACTAATTTTCTTGACTTGTTTGCCTATAGTCACCACACATATTTTAAACAACATTTTTTTTTCTGTAAATCAATTAAAGCCCCTGAAATGCAACATAATAGAAATGCAAAAGCAGTCTCTTATGCATTGATTAGTCTTTAGTTTCCTAGAAAAACTGTGAAATCCAGCATCCAAATGCACTTACCAAAATGCAGTGTCAGGCATATCTTGCATCAACCATAGGTGTCTGCAACCTGGAATGCCACAATAATCCTCTCTAAAAGAACAGCCAGACTCTGAGTGGAAATCAGTAGAACTTACTTTCCCTTTGCCTATCATTTATTATTTCAATACAGCAAAAGCATGTTATAGGGTGGTAAACATTTTCTCTTAAATTAACAAACTGGTGACCTATGGGTAAGTTTTATTAGAATCTAGTTAGAATAGGACTGGACTAATATTTTGGCCCAATGAGTTTACTGCCAAAGATAAAAAAAAAAAAGAAAAATAAGTGTCATCTCTTCCATTCCACGATCAGTAGCGACGCGTGGGTTAATCTCAGCTGTAGACAGGGACTGCAAGATAGAAAGAAACTAGCTCCTCCTGGCATATATAGTGCAGGCTGTGGCAGGATATCCTCAGTACTTTTCTTGCAGTCACAAGGGACTGTGAAGATGTCTGGATTTTTTTTTAGTTACAAGGCTGGTTGGAAACGGGGCTTCGACTCGCCTCACCAGCTGCAGCGTTCCTGGGAACCCCAGTTAGATGCCTGAAGTCGATTCCTAAGCTGACAGCGTGGGATCGTGCAGAGTGATGGGAGCACGCATGGGTCCAGGTAAGCGAGCTGGGGCTTTTCTTGCTGGGTCTGAGTGCCAAGTATCAGGACCCTGCTGCAGCAGGGTACCTGATCTCTGGGCCTTGCATGGTGGCCCTGCTGTGTGTCTCCCAGTAAACACCAGTCCCTCTACCCCCTGGGTCATCTACCCCATGGCTCCATGACACCCTGCGATAGACGTGATCTTCCTTCCCCCATGGATGCTGGGTGGGGCCTGATTTAGATGGGCGTGCTTCCTGGTGTCAGTGTTTTTGTGATTACGACTGGTCCCCCTATGGAGGGGGAGGCGTTCTCGTTGCAAGGGGCATGGCCACCGGCCTGTCTATTGGCTAATTCTGCAATGCCGGAGGGGGGGTACCTTACAATGGCAAAGTGAGGGGGCGGGACGGCAGCATTTGTGAGGTCCATGGCTCCACCCTCCTTCTCCTCACTAACCACACAAGGCAGCTCCATCTTGTGCGATGCCCAGAGGTCCCTGCTGAACCCCCGGATCATCGCTTGGCAGTCAGACAACTCCACAGCTGTGGCCTACATAAACCATTAGGGTACTAGGAGCTGGCAGGCATTCCAGGAAGTGAGTTGCATAATGAGGTAGGTGGAAATTTATTGGTCCCTTCACCATGTTAGTTTTTCAAGTCCTATGCAACAGTTAGGGAGTGTCAGTGGTGGACCTCTTCACATCCCGGGGCAGAATCAGAAGGTCCAGAGGTTTGTGTCCATGGTGTGAGTCCCCCTGGCTGTGGTGGTTGATGCGCTGGCCATTCCCTTGTCACGGTACAGCGTGCTCTACGCATTCCCGTCACTGCCACTTCTGGGTCGTAGTGTTAAAGAAAGGTTTGTCCGCATGGTAACTCAGACCTTGATTCGAGCACTGAAACAGTCGTCCTCTAGACTTTAATACAGGACTTGGAGGGCCTTCGTGTCTTGGTGCACATCTAAGGGCCACTCCTGTAGGAGGTTCTTGGTAACCCAAATTTTGGAGTTCCTCCAGCAAGCCCAGCACCCTTAAGGGCCAGGTCTCTACCTTGTCCATTTAATTGCTGTCTTTTTTTTTTTTTTTTTTTTTACATTTAAGTCTTTGTGAACTGGTAATTGGTCCTTAAGACCCATATACCAGTTCACAGGGCAGGAGCATCTGGCAAGTCATCTGCCACCCAGCACGTGACTTGCCACATGCCCCTTCCCCATTACCGAATCCCCAAATGCCCGGGGGGTGCATAATAGCCTGTGGTCCCTGAGGGCTATATAGACTTGGAAGCCTTCTGGGCTGGGGGTCAACCAGTCGGCCCCCGTGCCCTGGTCAGTCATCGCCCATAGCTGGTGTCCAGCTGGTTTTGCTGGGAAAAGGGGACCGGCACCATTTAAAATTTTTTGTAAGGGTTTAACCATTAATAATTTTTTTGAAGTGTGCCCCCCTCCCCCCAGGAAAGGGCTGACCAATTTCTTTTTTTTTATATATTTTAACCCTTGATAGTGTGCATAGTAGTTTTATTTTATTTGAAAATCTCACAAAGCACTCTTTTCAATTTAGGGTGTAATACACATGTTGTACTGTTGTAGCTGTGAGGAATGAGGTTTTTACACACAATATGATTTTATTGATAAAAGCGACCAGATGTAAAAAAATATATATATATTTTTTCACATATTTCACCCAAAAATATTGTGAAAGCATTAAAAAAATTACAAACAAGATATTTCATGTTAAAGCCTCAACTCTACATTGTTCTGTTCTGGCGACCTTGCTGTTTCAGATTTAGCTTGTTCTTTCTTTGTATATTGATATTTTAGGAAAATGGGGTTTTGATTTTGCTTTTTACTAATTTTATAGGGAAACCATTTGCAACCAGTGAATTCCTCAAGAGTTTGCATCTGGTAAACTGCACCCCCACAACAACGATCCTGATAGTTTAGAGCACTTGAGGTGTGTACTTTGAGGGAATATAAAAATAGCATTATTCCTAGTATGTCACACACCCCGCTTCCAACATCCATGACACTTGGGATCCGGCCTGTAGAGGGCAATCTTGCAGAGATGACATGGAAAAAAGGAGCCCCTCCTGGTCCATAAGTACCTGGGACCTCCCACTAATCCCCAGTCTTTTCGTCTCTGCAGATCGGCGAAGCAAGTCAGAAGATGACTCTCTCCTCCTTGCAGGTAGCCGGGGTAACTACCTGCCTTTCTCTATTTCTGCCTGAACCTCATTTTTTACTGTTATGCTTAAGATATGCCTCCCAGCCTTGGCTGAAGGGCTCGGGCAAGGGTATATACACCCTTGGGTGTATATGGGAGCTTCTCCCCCGTGAGACCTCAAATAAGAGGTAGGCAGTATCTGGGTTGGTGTCCCCCGGCATGGGATGCCATATCCCTATAAACTCCCTGTGCCTTAGGGTGCTTCCTTGTGCTTTCCCCTTTGCTCTCCTGGGCCCTGCAGGGGTGATAAGGAAGGGGGGGGTATTTTTTGGAAGGGAGTGTTGTTGTCCTATGCACTTTTGAAAATATAAGTGAAAAGAGTCAAGTAGAGAGGATAAGATCTGGTAGATTTTCCTTTTGTTTTCTGGCCTACCTGTGGTTCTTTCCTGGTGAGGGATTTAAATTTCCCTCTCTTTTTGCAGCGTGCGGACCTGGATGTGGGCGGGGCTTGGCACGCGGTGTCCGGCCCTGTTCTATTGCGTCCTGGCAGTCGTTTCTTTTTGCCCGCCCTCCGTTCTCTGCAGTTCTGCGTGGTGGGCGGGGCTTCTCGACGGCGCCGCATATGGATGGCATTTTCTCTCTGCGTACACGCGGTTTTGCCTGCTGGTTCGCTGGTCCTGGTCGCCTGGTCCGGTCGCCTGTCCTGTCGCTGGTGCTGTGAGTACCCTTTAGCCCTGCTAAAGGGATGTTTTTGTTGGTCTCTTTACTCTTTATGTGCATAAGGTTTATTATTGTATCTTCTTCTAGGTGGAAACTCTTCATTAGGGGTTTCTCCTGGTCCTTTATTAAATCCTCCTACTTGGGATTATTTAGGGGCATCCCGTGTAGCTTTTTGCGTAAATCCCACATACTTGGTGACTATAAAAAATTAAGTATTTCTTAATAAACCCCATATGGAGGCATCTCAGGATACTGGGCTTTCAGTGCCCTCGGGACAGACTCGGCAGTGTTTACGTTGTCGGGCATCCCTTGTTGGGGATAATGCATTTCTTTGTGTATCTTGTGCTCATTTGGTTATAATGCAGCAGTCAGGGGCCCAAGCCTCAGGGTCTGTGGCTCCTGCTTCTTCCCCCACACCACCTTGTCTTGTCCATACCCCCAGTGATAGTGTCATGGGTGGAGAGTCGCTTTCTGATGTATGTGCCAGATTGGCTCACATTGAAAAATTTATGTCTAGCTCTGTGGCCAAGAAGGCCTCAGCTAAGAAAAAACATTTAACTCCTGCTTGTCACGCTCGGGGTAACTCCAGCCCTCTTAATAAGCTCACAACCCCCAATCTCCACAGCCAGCTTCACCTGTAGGAGCCCCCGCTTGCCGGGACGCAAGATACGCCTACCCGGGATCGGTTGCCCCCAGGACTTAATGGCTCAAAGGATGTAAGCTTATATGTGGGAGGACTGGAGAACCAATAGCAAGAGCGTGAGTGACGGAAGTCCAGAGACAGGCAATAGGTCGATAACGGGAAGGCAGAGATCGTAGCGGCACCAGGGGTCAGGCAAGACGTAGTCGGGGTTCAGGCAGAGGTCAGCAACTGGGGATCAGGATCTAGAAGCGTCAGTTCAGGCAAAGGTCGGCAACAAGGATTCAGGATCGAGAGGCGTCAATTCGGGCAGAGGTCGGCAACAAGGATTCAGGATCGAGAATGGTCGTACAATCAAATCGGCAACAGGCTAGACTTCACAGGAGTAGGTAACACAGGGTTCTGAGCGCTATCACAGGCAATTCACAACTGAGAGGGAATTGCCTTTATAGGAACAGGTCTGAGGGAAGCAGTGTACTGATTGGAGCACATAGGATTCCAAGGGTAATTGGCTGCAGAGCAGAAGAGGGCGAAGCCCTCAATCCCCTAGGATTCATTAACCCTTTAATTGATCCTCCGGCGGGTGCGCGCCGCACAGCGCCACCGGAGGGCATAACAGACACGTGCTCGCAGCCGCGCGCGAGCACGTCTCCTGGAGGATGAAGCGGGGGGCGTGGCTGAGCTGGGCGCCGCTCGAGCCGACGCTGCTGGAACCGACACCGCTCGGCGCGGTCGCCGCACAGTGACAGCTGCAGCTGGCCGCCTGGAGACGTCGCTGGAACGGGGATCAGGTAAGCGGTTCCTGACACTGCTGCTTCGGCTAGTGAGTTTGATAGTTGCGAGCGCATGCAAAACAAGATATCTGGGTATGAACCGACCCAGTAGTTGGTGGAACCTTAAGTGTGACCGCGCCACATGAACTCAAAATATCACTGTAACATGTATAAGAAGACAAATTCTTTTATTGTTACTTCAGTTTCCTTAAAAACATGCAATAGTTGCATGTGGAAATGACCTTATCCACCATTGGCTTTAGGTCAATTTTTCCAAAAGGCACCTACATATATACAAACATAGTACAAAAAGCTATATAAGATTTTGACAGTAGAGATAATTAACAATGCAGTACAGCTGGTTGTTCAATAAAGCATTTAGTCATATACATAACAGTTCAATATATTCAGGTCATATTTCCTCACTATATTACAGTAAATACTTTAGATCCAGTGGTGGTGTAGTTGCGAGCGCCTTGATTGGTCGGACCTTTCTCCATTGGAGGAAGAGGAATTTTTTGAGGGATCTGATATTTCTGATGCTCAGCATTTTGTGGGTATTGACGCTGAACTAGGAGAAGGGGAAGTTTTTGACACCCCTAAAGCTCTTGCTCAATTGTATGAGGTATTGGCAATCGCTCCTCCTGAAGCAGTCCCTCCTCAGAAAGGGGAGTTCTTTGGAGCCTCCAAGCCTCGTTTAGAATTTCCTAATCAAAGGCATTTTGAGGACATCATTCTTAAGGAATGGGAGAAGCCTGCGCGACTTCCTGGCATTCCTTTAGGCTGGGATAAGAAATATCCCTTTCCAGCAGACACTGTTAAGCGTTGGTCATCCCCCCCTGAAGTGGATGCTCCTGTGCTCAGTTTGTCCAATTCCTCTATTTTACATTCCCCGGAATCTACTACTCTTAAGGATGGGGAAGACAAACGTATTGATCAAATGGCTTGTCACGCTTTTGCTAGCGTTGGCTCGGCCTTGCGGTGGGTGCTTCGGCACTTATGACAGTTGCTATTAGGTCTGTTGTTAGAGACCTGTTGAATACCTCAGGGCTTGATTCAGCCTCTGATGAGTTTGTCGCTCTCAAGCGTTTTGAATTGTTCGTGTCTTTTGTACTTACTGCTTTGGATGATTCCTTGGCCACGTGCAGCAGAACTTCCGCCTTGCTAGTTGCTATTCGGCGGTCTATATGGTTACGCCAGTGGGCGGCTGATACTGTGGCTAAGTAGTCACTTACCGCACTTCCCTTTGGGGGATTGCGCCTTTTTGGTGAAAAGTTGGATTCTGTCATTAAAGGAGGCAAATTGCCTCAGCGTAAGAGGCAGCATCGTTCCTTTCGGGGATTGGCCTCCTTTAACCCTTCCTTTCGTGGTTCCAGATCTGGTAGAGGATCATCCTTTTCAGCCCCAAGGGGCACTGCATGGAACAGAGGTAGAGGACGTGGGAGTCCAGGTCAGAGTTGGGAGTCCAAGTCTAAGTCTACTTCCAAGCCTGCCCAGCAATGAGGAGGCGCCGACAGCTGTGGTTTTTCTTCCAGGCTTGGGTCAAGGAGTTATCAGACAGATGGATTCTGGAAGTTGTCTCCTCCGGTTACAAGCTGGAATTCGAGTTCAGGCCTCCTCCTAGATTTTTCAGGTCCCGAATGCCAGCGGATCCGGTGATCGCGCAAGGGCTCCGGGTGGCGGTGGCGAACCTCTTAAACATGGATGTTATCCATCTGGTGCCTCCAGCAGAAAAGGGTCTGGGCTTTTATTCCAACCTTTTTACGGTACCCAAAAAGGACGGCTCTGTTCGGCCTATTCTAGATCTAAGGCGACTCAATCTATTTATCCGTTTCAGAAAGTTCCGCATGGAATCATTGCGTTCAATGGTCGACGCTCTCCATCAGGGAGACTTTATGACGTCTATAGACATCAAGGATGCTTATTTGCACATTACCATCAGTTCCGCTCACCAGAGATTTCTCAGGTTCACAGTAGAAGACCAGAATTTTCAGTTTGTGGCCCTTCCATTCGGTCTTACTTCGTCCCCAAGAGTGTTTACCAAGGTGTTGGCAGGAGTAATGGCTATTCTCAGGGTCCAAGGCATTCGCATTGTGCCATTGTAAACAATTTAACTAGCATAAACAATTTAATAACTAGATATTAATTTATAACTATAAATGTCCGGCCTGACTCGCATAAATATATAAACAATACAACCTCTCCTGAATGGCTAGCCAAATTATGTAAACAATACAACCTCTCCTGAATGGCTAGCCAAATTATGCAAACAAATTAAACTAATCATAACTAAATATTAATAATTAATCTCCTGCAAGGCTTGTCCAATTTATGTGATAGCTAAAATATCAATAATATTATATATATATTTATCTTGCCTGGCTCGACTAAAATAGGCAAATAAATATTATTAATATCTGGCCAATGATAACACGATGGATACACGCATAAGACTGTAAGACTGTAGGTTCTTTTGACTTCTGGTATATGCAGAGGACATTGAGACAAGTAGTAAATAAAGAGATATATTGTAGTAAAAACAAAATGGCAAAAGACAATACAATTTACTCTAAATGCGACCACAGATATATTAACCTCTAATGGGTGGATTTACAGCACCAATACCATACTGAGACAGAAAAATCACACAAGTAACGTACAATTAATCATGCAGAAAAGAAAAGAGCCACACAAGTTAAATGGACACCCCAATACAATGCTAGACGTAAAGGTTATGGTAGGCAATACAGCAATATCCCCTGATAGCACTAACCAGTGTTAGCTATGGCACAACATCAGTAGCAGCTCAGTTACCTGCCTGGGTCTCGCCTCTATCCTTTCTCTGCAGTTCCTCTTAGTCGCCTCAGGGGATCGTCTCTCTCAGCGCTATCGCAGGGCCCTTCTCATGTGCTCACACAGACTCTCCTTCTCACCTTACTTCCTTCTGCCCCCCTCTCATCTAAGGATCCCCCCAATTATACTCAAAGGGGGCTTTCATCTCTGGTATTCCTTTGATCTTTTATGACCCTAGTTGCAGGTTTTACTCTTCTCCTAATCTGGCTTCTCAATCTTGCCCCAGCCCTGCTTTATTGTCGCAGGATGCTGTCCTATCTGATTGGAATACAATTCCTGCCCGGCCACCTGTGCATGCTGGTATTGTAAACTATTTTGCTGTATATTCCTATATTTCAATATGCAACATTAACAATATTGATGTTCCATAAAGGCCCCTTATTTACACCATTTCTGGACGACCTTCTCATCACAGCCCCGTCCTTCAATCAGGCGAAATTGGACACCATCTTCTCTTTGCTCCATCAGGGAGATTCCCTTTCTGGGTTTGATACTGGATACCCTTCAGGCCAGGGTATTTCTTCCTCAGTCCAAGGTTGTTCTGATTCAGGATTTAATTTGTCCAATCCTCGTCAGCCTATCCGCCTGGGGATGAGGCTAGTGGGGCTGATGGTGGCCACATTCGAAGCGGTCCCGTTTGCACAGTTTCACATGAGGTCTCTTCAGCTCTTTCTCTTGGCAAGGTGGGACAAGCGACTGCTGTCTTTGAATCGGGTTTGTCTGTTGTCTCCCCGTTTTCTGCAGTCCCTTCAGTGGTGGCTGACTTTGAGCAATCTCAGAAGCGGCAAGTCATTTCTGACACCCTGTTGGAAATTGGTCACCACAGATGCCAGCCTCATAGGCTGGGGGGGCATCTGGAGGGAACATCGGTTTCAGGGTTTGTGGGGGCCGCAGGAGGCTCACTCTCCAATCAATTATTTTATGCTTCGGGCCATTCATTTAGTCCTACTTCGATTAACTCATTTCTTGCGGGGTCTGCCGGTTCAGATTCGGTCAGACAGCCGAACAGCGGTTGCATACATTAATCACCAAGGAGGGACTTGCAGTTGGGGTGCTCTCCGGGAAGTGTCTCTGATCCTCCATTGGGCAGAGATCAATGTTCCCTGCATATCGGCAGTTTACATTCCGGGGATAGAGAATGTGGAGGCAGACTCCCTGAGCAGAGCATGCGCTCGACAGGGAGAGTGGTCACTCAATCCCAGGGTCTTTCAGTTTCTTTGTCACAAATGGGGGACTCCACGGCTGGAACTGTTTGCTTCTCGTCACAACCACAAACTTCCAGTGTTTGTGTCTCTATCCCAGGATCCTCTGGCAGTGGCAGTGGATGCCATGTCTCTGGCCTGGAAGGATCTGGGGTTCCTGTATCTGTTTCCCCCATTCTCCATGTTAAGCAGGGTGGTGCGCAAGCTAGTTCTGGAGGGGGCGCCACCAATCCTGGTGGCTCCAATATGGCCAAGACATCTGTGGTTCGCAGACATCACAAGGCTGGCAGAGGATCAGTTGCATCTGCCTCTTCTTCCAGATCTCATCACCCAGGGTCAACTCTGTTACCCCAATTTACCAACGCTGGCTTTGACGGCGTGGCTGCTGAAATCTCCATCTTAAAAGAGGAAGATCTTTCTGACGCGGTCATTCAGACTCTTGTTAGAGCTAGGAAAAAGTCTTCCTCTGTTGTTTACTACAGGACTTGGAGGTCCTATATTGATTGGTGTGAGTCTAGGGTCTTGCCCTGCAGGGTATTTTCTATCCCTAGGATTTTGGAGTTTTTGCAACATGGTCTGGATTTGGGTTTCCAGATTAGTACTTTGAAGGGGCAGGTTTCTGCTTTGGCTATTTTCTTTCAAAGATCTTTTGCTCTTCATCCTTTGGTTAAGACCTTTTTCCAGGGGGTCACGCATGTGCGGCCTCCTAGAAAGCCCTTGCTTCCAGTTTGGGATCTTGACTTGGTGCTTTCTGTAATGCAGGCTGCTCCTTTTGAGCCATTGCAGGATGTTCCTCTTCATATTCTTACTCAGAATATTGCTTTTTTTGGTTGCTATTACCTCTGTCCATCGGGTTTCTGAATTGGCGGCCCTGTCAATCCAGGCCCCTTATTTTGAAAGGCATCAGGATAAGGTGGTTTAACGTTTTAAACCGGATTTCCTTCCTAAGGTGGTGTCTGCTTTCCACCTTAATCAGGATATAGTTCTTCCTTCACTTTGCTCTAATCCTAGTAATAACAAGGAAAGGGTTTTGCATCCTTTGGATGTGGTTCGTCGTGTTAAGTATTATTTGGTGACTACTTCTGCTTTCCGTAAGACGGATGCTTTTTTTGTTGTGCCCTCTGGGCCTAGGAAGGGTTTTGCGCCCGCCAAGTCTTCCATTAGTAAATGGATACGTCAGGCCATTGTTGGGGCCTATTCTGCAAAGTGGAAGGTTCCCCCTTTCCGGGTTACTGCTCATTCTACTCGTGCTGTTGGGGCTTCTTGGGCTTTTCAGCACCAGGCTTCTGTTGAGCAGATTTGTAAGGCTGCTACTTGGTCTTCGGTACATACTTTTTCTAAGTTTTACAAGGTTGATGTGCGGGCCTCAGCGGATGCTGCTTTTGGCCGCAGAGTTCTGCAAGCTGCAGTAATTTAAGTTATGCCTTATTTTTCTTCTTGGGTCCCCACCCATTATTGACACTGCTTTTGGATGTCCCAAGTGTCATGGATGTTGGAAGTGGGGTGTGTGACATACTAGGAATAATACCATTTTGTGAGTACTCACCTGTAAAATGGGTATTACGGGTATGTCACACACCCCGCTTCCCCCGTCCTTTTTTGTTCTGGGGTCCTTTATATGGCGTTTCTTATATAATTTGCTCTTTCTGGTTTCTCACTGCTTTTTTAAAAGACTGGGGATTAGTGGGAGGTCCCAGGTACTTATGGACCAGGAGGGGCTCCTTTTTTCCATGTCATCTCTGCAAGATCACCCTCTACAGGCTGGTTCCCAAGTGTCATGGATGTTGGAAGCGGGGTGTGTGACATACTCGTAATACCCATTTTACAGGTGAGTACTCACAAAATGGTATTTTTTAATTTTCTTTCCACATATTTCACCCAAAAATATTGAGAAAGCATTAAGAAATATTAAAAACCAGACAATACATGTTAAAGCCCAAACTCTGCTGAAAAAACAATACATAATTTTCCTGGGAAATCCCTGAACATTCCTTCAAAAATCACAGTTTTTGTATAGTGCAAAATAGTGAAAAATGGTCTGGAACTCTCTGCCAGAGGAGGTAGTTATGGAGGATACACTGAGAAGAATTCAAAAGTAGCCTGGATTCCTTCCTTGTATGTAATAACATTTCAATAACATTTCCTGCTGTGGCTAGTAGACCACTGAAAGGAGGTAAACAGGCTGAAATGGATGGACTAGTCTTACTATGTTACTATGTGAGTTTTTTTTTTTTTTTTTTTTTTAAGCATTTGTCCGATAAATTGCACTGACATTTCCCCCCACTTTTGGGGAAATAGTGCATCTTATAGCGTGAAAAAATTACCTCCTCAACTGCATATATATATCGACCTTGACTATATGGTCATTTATTATCAAATTGCTGTTTGCTTTGTTTTCTCTGGGGTCATTTCAGCTATAAGCAGTGAATGGAATATTGTGTCACTGGAGTGATGACTGAATAATTATATTACTCTAGATAGAGCCACTTGAATGAATGGCAGAATACATTTTATGACATGGGCAACCAGGTATCCTGTTATGTGTCCCAGTGACTGATTGTGTGTGTGTGTATATGTGTACATATATATATATATTAGAGCTGCAATATTCTCACTCTAGCTTGGAGGTTTACATGGAGTCGTATCCCAGAGGAACAAAATGCTGTTAACTTTGATTCATATATTTTTAAAACCATTTTTTATTAAAGTGGATTGCCCTAATTCTTTTTGTATTGCAGCATATGACAGGTAAAAGAACGCTGATATGCCGATATTTGTGACTGAATGAATTATTCACATAGCAAATATGATATCCACAATAATGTCATCTGCCATGTCTTCCATAACAATAAATATTATGCGTAAATTCAAACCCTTTAACCTGCCTCAATTATTTATACTAAACAAGTATATCCACTGAAATAGGTCTTAAGGATATTATTTTGGTTACCCAGGGGTGACGGCGAATTTGTATCTATTGTTGACAATCGGTTTGTCTTTCTTTTTATAAGATCTTAGATAGGGGTAACCTTTGTATGTTTACGCACACAAGATCTTTAGGGGTCAGAATTTTTCCCATCTGGATTTCGTGCAGTGAGTGAACACATGGTCAGAGCTGGGGATTGTCAAGACAAACTTGGCAATCAGTTTCTTTCTTTTTATAAGATTTTTAAGGGGCATTGGTGACCATTGTATGCTTGCACACACTGGGATTTTTTTCCTCCGCATTTAACTCAACTACAGTGAGTATGTGAGTATGCACATGCCCAGAGTGATGGACTGCCCTAATTACAGTGCCGGGGAGCAGTTGGGGGGGGTGGGGGAGGGAAGAGCACTTCAGTCATGTCACGGATTCGAACCTGCAATCCTCAGGTTGCAAAGCCGCTTCCTTACATCTAGGCCATGACTGTCCCTTAATTTGCCAAGAATCTGTACAGGAACATGGTGGAGATGCACTAGCAAGTGATGTATATGCTACCCTTTTCTGAATATGCTGCTGCTTCCATATACAGTTACTCTGCAGGGTAGAAATGGATCTCTAATAAGCTTTGAAGTGACACAAGAAACAAAAGCTTTACCGTGCCCAGGGTCCGGCACCACTCACCCATCATAAAGAGAATGGACAGAGCAGCTTCGCCCTGCCTGTCCATTAAAGTGAATGTTCTGCTCTATGCACTGTTTGTTCAGCCCCCACAGGATCACCCATGACTGAGTTTTTTTTTTGTAACCCCTCTGCCCTAGAATGAAGAAAGGCAAGGTTGGAGGGGTTACCTGAGACTAGACATCCACCAACATCAACACTACTCATTACCCATGCTAATGGGTAGGCACAGGACCACGTAGAGGTTTGTGTATGTAAACTTGCCACCTTGAAGTGATATAGATACAGTAAGAGGAAAACTCCAGTACCCCAAATGATCTGTTTTTTGGGGGGGTCATTTCAACTATAACCAGTGAATGAAACATTCCAAAACATGAGATGGTGTTTGAGGGCATCAAAGGAAACGGGAATATTATAATAAATTACCATCGCTACATATCCAGTTGTATTAAAGACTATGAACAACAAGAAGACTATATGGGAAAAAGGTAAAAATACAAAAATCACTTTATCAGTGTCATTTAAAAACACGGATAGCTCCAGACAATTCTTGTGAAGTAGCCTGGATTCAGAATATATATATTAAAGGGTAAGGCCACTTTATATAGAATTTTTGTGGGCAAAATTATGAATTTAATGTGCTGAGCTGATCTAGTATTTTTAATGCTTTTTCTAATGTTAGAAAATGTGAGTTCTATGGAAGCAGTATTTACTATCTGCAATCTGTTGCCTTTGACAACATACACCAAGTGCAGAATTGGTGTACATTGCCAAAGCAACAGATTGCATATAGTGGCACAAAAACCTGCTGCTGGGCAAGTGTAAGGTTGAGTGAGCTCCCTCACCTTAACAGGTGCCATAGCAGCAGTGGTTCTGTGTGTACAGGACTCACTTCTCTCTTCTTGGTGTATAGACTTGGTGTTACGTTGCCAACTGCAGTTGATTGCAGGTAATGAAAATGGCTTCCATTTTCTAAAATTAGAAAAAAAAATGCTACATCAGCCCAGCACCTTTAAAGTGGACCAAACACCTCTTCCCGGTCCTACGATGCATGCACGGACACTCGTCCAATCAGTGCGCTCGGATGTGCTTTGTCCAGGAGCTTGTCTAATACGAACAGATCTGAGCGCATCTCTTGTGCATCTCTTGCTACCCACTAGCAGGGAGTGTGCCCGTGCCGGCCAATCACAAATGCCTGCCGTAGGCATGCCCCCTGCTAAAGGGATAGCGGTGATGTGGACGCTGCTCGTGTATATGCTGTTGGACCGGGAAAGAAGCTAAGTTTTCGAGTGACCTGGGGGATTTCACACAGTGGGACACACCTGATCGGGTGCCCCGGGGGGGGGGGGGGGAGCGAGTATGCCCGCCCTGGATGTTTTGGTCCTCTTTAGGACTTAAATTCACCACACCAAAATATACACCTTTAAATATCGAAAGTGAAAGTGACTTTCCCTTTAAGTTTCAAAATGCTTTTTGGTACCTACACCTTTTCTAATGTGTACAATAAATTCAAAAAGTGCTAACCAAAGGATTAAAGCGGACCTTCACTCTAAATAAGAGTCTATCTTATATGTTTCCCACACCCTGTACATATAGATTGCTCACATTAAAAATCATCCTACCTGCATCTACTGCATTTTATAAGCCTTTAAACATCCAAGATGGCGGCTTATGGAAGCTGCCATTTTTGCAGGCAGCCTGCAAACAGGAAGTGCCTGCAAACAGGAAGTGACTGTGCTGCTCTGCATTCTGGGACTGCTGACCTTTCCCTGACCCCAGCTCTGCTCTGTCTGAGCAAAGCACAGCTATAACCTGCCCCCTGTACCTTATCCCACTCTCCTCTCCTCAGTAAGTGTGATGCTTCTGAGTCAAGATGGCGGCGCCCGTATCCTAAATTCCCGAACAGAGTTGCAGCCCAGTGGGGGAAAGTATAATAAATTAGTGACTAAACATGTAAAATATATTAATTTTAGATGCTGAGGAATTGTTTTTTAAGAGTTTGGGCTTTTCATTAAATCAGGGTGAAGGTCCGGTTTAAGTGCTGAAACCACTGTTCTGTTGCATATGTATACTGAAAACCTGTGGTACAAGGTAGAAATAAATAATCCCTGAACAGTAGAAAGGCACCTGGAAATCAAATCTCCTGCGCGCAGCACGGCTCAATGCCATTTCGATAGTGGATGTTTGTTGAAGTATTTGTTGTTGCAGGATTTTTTTGGATACCAAACAAATTTCCACCATGCCAAACACCATGCCAGAATCTTTATGAAGACTGAGACAAGCCAGGTGTATATGTATGAAAAACATAGAAAACATTCTAGCTTTATATGCACACAGTATCAATAGCTACTGCATGCCTTGCATTTACAAACATCAGTGGGCGTCATTAGGCCTTCCCTGCAGTTGCTGTTTGAAACTATTTTTACAGTCTTAAACCGTGTTAAAACTAAAAACACTGGTTTCTGAAACATTTTTATTCCTTCTGCTTTTTTTTTTCCAGCAGCCTGGTAAATATTGGCTGCTGCTTGTCAGCAAAATGAATTCATGCCTTGGGAAGGTTTGCTTTGATAAATTTAAAAGAAAAAAACACAATAATAAATTAGTAATTCTGGCCGCTCCAGGCTGTGGCAGTGTTAAATCTTTCTAAACCCTGGGGGCTGCCCGACCATTCCTTTTCAATATGTGAGTGTCATATTTGAAGTGGAATGGGTTAATATTTTATTCTCTTTTTAGGGAATAGATACTGTAGGTTAAATTACCTTGACAACACAAATGGAATTGTGCCCCTATTAAAACCAACATCTAATTTTTCAGTATTTATAAGGACAAACCCCATTCTAGAGATTAGTGACTGTTTGTGTCACTATGTTTGTTGTACTGTTGGGGTTTATCTTTTGACTGCTCACATCTTGTGATAAATCTGTTAAGCACTAGGTAAGCAATAGGTTTCCCAAGTACCACCTGGGTGGCCATTATGGGTTGTCGGTCACCTAGATGTTAAAAATACACAAGACAGCCATTTAAAGTGCTTGAAATGACAATAAATTGATATACACAGGCTAGACACAAATGAGATCCCTAAAAAAATCTAAAGAAATTAAATTTAAGGGTACGCAATGGTACCTGACCCCTGTAAAGCTCCCTAGTATTTTCCCACAAACCTCCGCTACATGCTGGAGCTGTGACAGAGAGAAAGGCACATCTGAAAATATTTGGTGGGCCTGGTGGAAAATTAGACCTGCCTGGGACATAGTGGAAGGCCTGATAAGAGAGGTAGCAATGAATGAAGTGCGATTGTATATATGGGTAGCCCTCTTATTCAGACGTCCAAAGGGCCTAAATAAACCAATTTATTACATGAAGACATGCTTAATTCAGTTAAATTATTGATTTCAAGGAAATGGGGGAAAGCCCCTCGGAGGAGATTATACAGCAAATAGACCTCACAGAGGAGATGGAGGAAATAATAGCAATAAAAGAGGAGCTGACTGGATATTATGGGGAGGCGTGGAGAGTTCTGGGCGGGGCATATGGGGGAATTTGAGGCAGCCTCATGGAAATATTTTTTTCTCTCTTCTTCTTTTCAGCTTTAGGTCTGGGCAGGTGGACACATAGTTGTGTGAGTATCAGGGGCTCGAGAGTCCTCACAGAGGGGGGAGATTGTGGGGTGGGGATAAAATCTTCTTCTCTATTTGAGCAATTGTCAATTTAAGAGTGTTAAATATAAAAGTATAAATAAAGATTCAGGCAGCATTTAGGCAGCTTCTTCCTCCTCATTGGGCATTAATGGCCTATTTCCATGAACAAGTCGACTGTTGACTGAGCAAATGAGCGTATAACTTATGTAAGAGGACGGTTTGTGTTCAGACACAGTAGATTTGTCTGGTAATTGTTAATTCGAGGGACCATTCTTGAGATCCATGTCCTATCATGATCCTCAGGCCTACAACTGCCATTCAGAGTCCCATTCCGAGTCGAAATCAGGGGAGGATTGCGGTGATCAGGTACGCATTTTGATCTCACCAGCAGCTTTTAACCCTTTCCAGCCTGTGTAATACCTGCTGCCATTCTCTCATCCTGGTACGCATTTTGATCTCACCAGCAGCTTTTAACCCTTTCCAGCCTGTGTAATACCTGCTGCCATTCTCTCATCCTGGTACGCATTATGATCTCACCAGCAGCTTTTAACCCTTTCCAGCCTGTGTAATACCTGCTGCCATTCTCTCATCCTGGTACGCATTTTGATCTCACCAGCAGCTTTTAACCCTTTCCAGCCTGTGTAATACCTGCTGCCATTCTCTCATCCTGGTACGCATTTTGATCTCACCAGCAGCTTTTAACCCTTTCCAGCCTGTGTAATACCTGCTGCCATTCTCTCATCCTGGTACGCATTTTGATCTCACCAGCAGCTTTTAACCCTTTCCAGCCTGTGTAATACCTGCTGCCATTCTCTCATCCTGGTACGCATTTTGATCTCACCAGCAGCTGTTAACCCTTTCCTGCCTGTGTAATACCTGCTGCCATTCTCTCATCCGATTCACTATTTTAAACTTGACTTTTCCCTTGTCATCTTAATTGTGCATATGCCTTATTTAAGAGTTATGTAATTATTTTGAATGCCCCATCTGGTTCCCCTGCCCATATCTATATTTGTGATACTATCATCTGTTACTATCTCCTAAATTTTAACTGACCAATATTGCCCCTTGTGTGTTCACTGACCCATAGCACCTAGCAACATTCCATTTGATGTTTTATTACCTTATGTGCCCCCCCTGACCAATCTTTTAGGACTGACCGAGCCCCACCCTTTAGGCCCAAGTGTTGTGCATGAGTTAATCACAGGCACTTAGAAACTGCTCATATTGAGTGAATAGTGGCTGCAAGTCACTATGGCTGCAATGCAGACTCCATTCCAAGTCTGACTCCTTCTAAGTCTGCAGCGAATTTAACCCGAATTCAACCTGAAGGAAACCTGCACCGGATTCTGCTTGTCTGAATAGCCCAGCATCAACTAAAATGATCACCTTCTACCTCATCACACTGCTTCCTCTTACCCTCAGAATCCTAGCCTCACAGTCTCAACCCTCTCATCCTCCTTGCTCCCCCTCTCTGATCATAATCTGCTGACTATGACCCTCTCGCCAATGCCTGCTAACTCCCCTCCACACAAACCCACAACTCAACGCAGGAACTTAAGAAACCTAGACCTTCAGTCCTTTTCTGCCTCACTTCAACCTCTTCAGACCTTGACCTCATTCACGGACATAGACGCTGCATCTTCACACTACCATAATACTCTCTCCTCAGCTCTGGACTTTGTCGCCCCCCTCATCTATAGCCGTCCCCGCACCAGAAACCCACAACCCTGGCTAAATGCAGGCACAACCAGATTGAAACAGCTGTCTCGAGCTGCTGAACGGCGATGGAGAAAAACCAAAGCCAATCATGACTTCCTATTCTACAAACAAGCCCTTCAGGAACTCAGGACGGCCCTTTCATCTGCTAAGCAAGCTTATTTCTCTTCACTGATTTCTGCACAAGCCCGGAATCCCAAACAACTCTTCAACACTTTCAGTTCCTTACTCCGCCCACCACCTCCTCCTCCAACCTCCCAAATAACAGCAGAAGAATTTTCTGCATTCTTCAAAGGAAAAATTTACAACATTCGACTCGGCTTTGCCCCTCAGAATCCCCCACCATTTCAAACAATCCTCCCGCCGTACTCTCTTACTTTCTTCACTCCAATAACTGAGCTTCGACTAACCTCTCTCATTTCTAGGGCCCACCTGACTACCTGCTCCCTCGATCCTATTCCATCCCACCTTATTCCTCAACTGTCTCCATCCCTCATTCCAGCCTTAACCTCCATATTCAACCTTTCTCTCTCCACTGGCACCTTTCCTTCTTCCTACAAACATGCAGTTATTACTCCGATAATCAAGAAACCCTCTCTCGACCCCTCTGCCCTCTCCAGCTACCGCCCTATCTCACTACTCCCTTTCTCCTCCAAACTTCTTGAACAACACGTCCACTCAGAACTGTCACAATACTTTTCCACTAACAACTTATTTGACCCCTTACAATCAGGATTCCGCCGTAACCACTCCACTGAAACTGCCCTCACCAAAGTCACCAATGATCTGCTCACTGCCAAAAGCAAAGGTCACTACTCCATCCTTATCCTTCTTGACCTCTCCTCAGCCTTTGATACTGTCGACCACTCTCTGCTTCTTGACATTCTCTCCTCTCTCGGGGTTCAAGGGCTTGCACTCTCTTGGCTCACCTCTTACCTCTCTGATAGATCATTCAGTGTATTCTATTCTAACACAGTCTCATCTTCACGTTCTCTTTCTGTTGGTGTGCCGCAAGGTTCTGTCCTAGGCCCCCTACTTTTCTCAGTCTACACCCACGGCCTCGGCAAACTTATAACTTCACTAGGCTTTCAATACCACTTCTATGCGGATGACACTCAGATATATCTCTCAGGCCCCAATCTCTCCTCTCTCCTATCTCGCCTCCCCAACTGCCTTTCAGCTATTTCTTCATTCATGTCATCTCGCTACCTCAAGCTAAACATGGACAAGACAGAACTGATCATTTTCCCACCATCTAACTCCCCTCCCCTCTCTAACACGTCTATTTCTGTCAACAATTACACAATAACAGCAACTCCCCAAGCTCGGTGCCTGGGAGTCATTCTGGATTCTGCCCTCTCTTTCAAACCACATATTCACTCCCTGGCCACCTCCTGTCGCCTCCAACTTAAAAACATCTCCTTTCCTCTCACCTGACACCACTAAAATGCTAGTGCACACCCTGGTCATATCCCGTCTGGATTACTGCAACATCCTTCTTTGTGGCTTACCAACTAACAGACTGGCACCCCTCCAATCTATCCTGAACTCTGCTGCTCGCCTCATCCATCTCTCCTCTCGCTACTCTAGTTCAGCACCTCTCTGCCAATCCCTACACTGGCTGCCAGTCCCTCAGAGAATCCTGTTCAAAACTCTAACTCTCGCATACAAAGCTCTCTCCAACCAGGCCCCTCCCTACATCTCATCCCTAATCCAACAGTATCAACCTAGACGCAGCCTCCGCTCCTCTGCCGACCTTCTCCTGTCCTCCACCCTGGTCACCTCCTCTCACGCCCGCCTCCAGGACTTCTCACGTGCAACTTCAATCTTCTGGAATGCCCTCCCGCACCCAGTCCGCCACTCCACAACCCTCAAAACCTTCAAAGGCGCCCTTAAAACTCACTTATTCAGACAAGCATATAATCTGGCGTAACCAATCTTCTCAAGGGCGCACGCCACAAAGCTCAATACTGACTGTTTGTGATCCTTCCCCCTCGTCTTCACCCCTCTTCCTTTAGACTGTAAGCTCGCAAGGGCAGGGCTCTCTCCCCTATTGTATCTTGTATTCAGAATATCCATTGTCAACTCTGTAAAACTGCATTTGAATTATTATATGTACCGTATGTTTCTACCCTGTCTGTAATTACTACTTTGTAAAGCGCTATGGAAGATGATGGCGCTATATAAATAAACAATAATAATAATAATAATATCTGTGGTCAATTTCTTTTTCCAACGGCACTGCAGTGAATGGCAAATTTTATGTCCGCTAAAATATCACTATGTTTGACCAACAAACAAATTGTCGTTCATCACTTAATCCCAGTTATCATTTCCATTGATGCATTTTTGACGGATTGTGGCTGATTTAGCGTTTCCAAATCATTTTGTGAAAATGAGCCATAAGTTGCCTTTTCACAGTAATGAGCATTCTCTCTGCACTATATTCATATAAGCAGTGGCTGGAAATTGAGTAAAATGCTGTAGATTAGAGTGCAGTGTTTTCCAACCCTGTCCTCAAGGTCCCTAAACAGGCATGTTTTGTGGATCTCCCTGCAAGGCTGCACCATAGCCCAAATTACTTCACCTCTGCATCCAGGGTTGTATTGCTGCTTGAATCAAATAAGATATTAACTACTACCACTTTAAATAGAGATAAATATGTTTATGTACATTTTTTTATATACCATGTAAACCCCCCAAACCACCTTCTCAAAAATAAACTACCTGTAACACTTCCGTAGGTAAACACATATTTGACCGTCATCTCCAAGATTCACTGAACAAGGTCTATTGGTGGACCTTAAAGTGGGCCACTTCCTCCCTCGGGATGCCCTGCTTGTGTGATAGCCCTCCAGGATGCCTAATAATTTTACCTTTCCTCTGAGCCCATGGCGCATGTGCCCCCGGAGCTGACATCACTTGTTTTCCTTCTCGTCTGTGTGAGGCCCCACCTGCCACAACTGAACGGCTGTATGGGGCCGCTCACAGCCCAAGGTAACTGAGTGATGTAGCGCGCCACACGTATGTGCGGCTAGGATTTGATTCAGCTTCTCTAGCTGCACGTTAATATGCACGGTATGATTGGTTGCACGGTCGCGTTCGGGGGTGTTTTACACCATGCCCCAGGGGAAGGACCAAAACCCAGAATAGTGAAGATCAGGGGGTTTGGTCCAATTTAAAGACAAGGTTGGGAAACGGAGCTGTAGTGTCTCTTTTGCCGACAGTAGTTCCTCTGCCTCTGTTTCAATGTATCAGTCAGTTACATAAGCTATCTAGATTCAGTAATGGCAATTGTTTTCATATGATTTTATGTTCATTCATTTTATGTTCATTTACACAAAGGCCTGAATGGATAGCTTTGTACTTTTACGCATATCTTATATATCCACTATATCCATTTCATGCTGGTAACGTTCTATGGGATTAATTTAAAGCTTCATGCAACAGCCAATGTCTGTATAATAATCTGGCTATGTAATTGCATTCTAGTTAGATAGTCTGTAATTGTATTAAAACAAATTAATAGATCATACATTCACAAACATTTAACCCTCTCCTGCTTGTTCATCGAACATGTGATGCTATCCTGATGCTTGAAAACCTTTTGTTCTATTCCAATTGTAATTAATAACCACTGCAAGTAAGGTGGAGTTTGCTAAATAGACTAGAGCAGGGTTCTCTTTTTCTCATCATGTGCTACTTTACTTTTACTACTTTTTAAAAAGGTCTCAAGTACCGATTACATGAAATCGATACGAATGTATTAATAGTTTTAATCACCGTTTTTTATTCATGGAGCAAATTAGTGTTTGTTAAAGTATTGATGGGCACAGATGATTTCAATATGCACCTTTGCCAGGTATCGCCTAATAGGATCAGGAAAGTAAGCTGCTGTTCAAGGGACTCACTTTACCAGTTCAAAGGGTAGGAGACCTGCATGCCGACTGCTTGCACCAATGGGTGGCATGCTGATACCCTGCCATCCCATTACTCGCATCCTTTCCCGGGCTTTGGTGGGGCAGAAGAGCTTGTGCCCTGGTGTTTGTCCTGAGTTGCATCAGGTCCATGCTGAAGGGCCTAAAGACTTCAGGACTTAGCTCTGGGGCTTGAGCTTACAGCCCCTTTGCCTGCTGTGCCAGGCTAAAAGCCCATGGGAAAAGGGGGGCACACTTTTTTATTACAAAAAGTGAAAACCAAATCCTTTAACTGGGATTTCCCTACCATAGACATTATTCGTATTCAGCATTCTAAAGTACCAAATGCCAGACATTGGGGACTATGAAGCCAGAGGGCCTATGAACCGGATAGTCGTCTGTCCATTGCATCATTATTTGGAAACCCCTGGGCTAGATAATTGACTTTATATGCACTGGTAACTCTGTGCCAGGGAGGGTCCTGGTACACAGGGACACTACACTAACCTACCCCTTCACGCCCTGCGTTAGAAATATAATCACTTTTTCCTATAGGGGACAGGAAATGAATGCACATATCTACGGCTACTGCATCTCATTTAATTTGGTGTGTGTGAACTACAGTATTGGTGTCTTGTCCATGATTTGCCAGTAATTTGGGGGACAGGGCCCTGCCACCATCACAGACTGGAGGACATAATTTCTATGCTAGGTGAAAGGGCCCTACCCCAATGCCATGGGACCTGATCTCTTGAAAGGGTAAATGCTCTGTACCTCGGAAAAGCAGCTGCAGGGAAAAGGTGTTTATCAGTCTTTACCTGGACAGGGCCTTCAAGCAATGTGAATTGCAATGTCAGTGTTTGGATCTGGTTCGCCCCACGGCACATCATAAAATCTCAGATGTTCTCTTCTTGATCTGCTGGTGAATCAGTGTGAAGCAGCCCTATCTTTTGGTAATTATTGATGTCTGTTATCCCTGCTTGACAGACTATTTGCTGGACAAATAAATGGCTTAGCAGAACTTAGCACTTTCTGTTAAAGGATCATTGAATATTCATGTGAAAACTTTAAATGCAATTTAGCTTATTTTAACTTATTTTCCATAAAAGTAATTGTTTGCTTTCCAACAAAAAATGAGAAGAGCGTAAAAAACTGCAATGCTCATAGTCTTATTACCTAAATTGAAATTAATATAGCATGACATAGATTATAAAAATTGATTTGAATGACATTGGGTACAAGGAAGGTTATCACTGATCTTTTGCACATGTTTTCTTACATGTTGATTTCATTAGCACTGACTATTTATTATTAAATATTATAATGTTTTAAATATTTCATTAGAAGATCTGAAATGAACCAAACTTGTAATACAAATTGTATGTTAAAATGACAGGATATAGAGCATACATGGTAGGTAATTTATGGTTGTGTAGTGAGAGCAGACACAAACAACTAGCAATTGGCTTAATTTGGATCTTCTTATTCCATCACCAACAGGTTGAAAATTGTCCTCTTGTCAGGACAGCTTGGTGATTGATAGTTCCTCCTGCATATAGGGACAGAACACCTAGCGAAGACTGCCCCTCGTTCCTTTACTTGTTTTTCTGAAGATAAACTGCATTATTATGCAAATTGGATTTAGGTCAATTTTTTTTTCCAATTAAACTCATGGATGGTGTTGTCTCAGGGTTCTTTGTATTACTGTCAGGAGTGTTGTGGGTTCCGAGCACAGAATGTTTTGTGCAGTTAAAGGCATAATGAGTAAGGTTTCTGATGGACTAATGAGTTTAAAAAAAGCAGCTGCTAAATGCTGTTATGCCCGTGCTATGGGCCACCAAGCTCATCCGCACCATTATGCCCATTGGAGGGACAGGTAATGGGAATTGGACTGGTATATATGAACCAGTTCAAAGGTAAAGTGAAATGTAAAAAAACACACAGGTACCCCACTTCTTTCATCCCGGTCCCTGGCAAGGAAGTGCTTGGAAGTTGTGGGGTGCGTCCTTGAGACAGAGACTCTGGGATCTCCCACAGTGATTTACACGTCACAGGAAGGACATACATAGTCACGTGCGGGAGATCCAACAGAGATTCAGTCTCTCTCTGTATAAAAGCCGTCTCCCCCTGCCCCACACGCAGGCCCTTTATCCCCCCAATCTCCAACATAAGACGGGGGAGGGGTTGCCGAAAACCTGCGAATATTGGAGACCAGCGCGGGACACAGAAAGACCCAGCTGACAAGAGGAGGATGGCGCTCGGTGGGGGAAAGAAAACTGGGACCAGCGATTAAGTTTATTTTTATTTTTTTTTTACACACTTGGAGTGAACTGGTACGAGGTCAACAGGACCCCTATATCCATTCACCAGGTAGGGGGCTGTACTGACACCTGTTGGCATTGGTGGGTGACATGGCCTGATTACCTGCACCCCCCTTTTGGGAAGCCAGGGATGCGGAAGATCCCTGGGCGCATCGTTATGGGTACAGGTTTCTTCCAGGGAACGGCACCCCTGGAAGAGCCCTGAACGCATACTGAAGGCGATATGTCTGGTAAACTCGCTGAGTAATTCAATAAACTGTCATGCGAGTTGTAAAATCTCGTATGGAAGTAAGAATTCTCTCCTAGCTTTCTTGTATGCTTCTCACCAGTGTCAGACTGGGATTCCTGGGGCCCACCTCACGTTTAGATGCAAGTATTACTGGCTTACATTAAGGGCCGAGTTTCTGCTTGCAGGGTGGATTTCGTACAGAGATTAGTTTTTTCAGAATGGCACAGAATTGAGCATATGGGTTTAATTTTCCACATTAACGCTACAGTTGCACGAGTGTGCTCGGTACCACATGACCACTTCAGAGACATTGTCTAGACAACAACAAAAAATCAACTCTGTGCATGAGACTTACCAGCCACGCCAACTGCCAAGTTTCATATTTGTTTTCTGTCTTTAAACATCCATTCTGTTCCCTGGGTTACCCTACCGTACTCTCCTTTCCTCTTGCTTTCATCAGTGAAAGGTGTCCATTGTCTTAGTCAATGGTCTGCCCCATCACATACTCCCTGATGCCACTCAGTGCCTTCCCTCCAGCCTACACCCATAAGCACAATGCTCTTGCTTACCCCCCCTGGCTTTTGGGGATACGGGTTATAGGGCAAGGGGCTAACGGCAAGTTACCCACTAAGGTGGCAGGTAACTTGCGCCCCCCCCACCCTTTAAACTACTACGGGGTCCCCTGGACCCTTTGCTAGTTCAAGATAGTGAAAAGGAAAAATAAAACACGTTGTTCATGTTCTATTGTTGGTGGTGCCCTTACGGTCCTTTTTTTTTTTTTTTGAAATAAAACACAACACACAAGCATTTTATTGTTCTTGCCAGCAGTAGCGGTGATGCAAGAAACGTCAAGGCTCCCCCTTCCTTTCAGGCTGGCACTCTGCTAGGCTCTGCTCACTCCACCTAGCACCATTTGGAAGACGAAGGAATCTTGATGCGCTTTAAAAGTGCAAGGTCACCGCCCACCATTGAATGACGATGATGGAGGTTATTTTTAGAACAATGAAATGCTTGTGTGTGGGGGTTTATTTTTCACTTTCACCCCCTTAAACTAGTTACTTACTTATATTCCCAATGGCCAGGGAGGTATGGAAGACACTTTCAGGGGAATCGGGAACTGGTGTGCCAGCTTGTAGCCTCAGGAGTGTTGGGTACTGCATGTCATTTTTTGTTTTTTTGAGCTTACTAAAGAGCTGTCTTAGAGCCAATTATGTGGGTTCTAAGTACAAAATGTGCATCACAGTGAACCCAAAAAAAAAAAAATCCTCGAAAAACTCAATATCATCTTTTTCTTTAATGTAAAAAAAAAAGCTAAGGACGTGGCCAAGTGTAGCTCGATACAATGCACTACCACTAGGCTATGACAAAAAAAGCAGATGTCGATTGCAATTTACATCCAAATTCTATTTGTAGAATCCAATTTATTTGCTTTTCCTAATCAGACTACAGTAAAAAATGCTTTCTACTATTTCTGCATGTCCAAGCAGTCATGAAACTTTACTTTTAGTACTGAAATTTACATATGTTTTATTCTGGTGATGGACCCATCAGCATTGATGGAGAATATTTTGTATTGCAGCTGCTTTTCCACCTCTCAAGATTTTAATCTTATTGCCTGTTTCAGTACTTGAACAGAAAACATTGTCACATTTTGAATACTGGAGTGTGTTTTCTTGAAATCTGGCTTGAATAAGGAGCTGGCTCCTGCAGCTTTCGCTCTACTTTGAAGAAAGCTACTCTTGGGTTATTAACAGATATTACTAACTTCATTGCAGCCCAACTGAAAGATGTTTGGCTCAAAGAATCTGTTGACCCACTCTGTGAAAGGCGCTGCCAGGTATTAGTATGAATGGGTCATTCATTACCTTGATACTGTCCATATTATCAAAAGCAGCAGTAAGCAAAAAATTGAATTAGTGTTTCTACAGGAAATTGATTTTCTCTGTTAACAAAACTTTAAACCTAGCATGTAGCTGATAAAACATATCATACCCTGTAGGTACGCATTGCACTTATATTTGAAGTAAGTGCCGAAAGGACATTTTACGCATTTCTACTGTAAGTCATTTGTTTAAGCTTCTCCATATGTATTCAGTAACTGATGCAAGATATTAATGGCATTTCAGTAAAGGCTCTTCACAAATGTATTGAGGATCTTACGTCTTAAAAACTTGGCAGGCTATTTACGGTATTGTGCGCAGAATTCTTGATGAATACACATTTTTATCTGGAAATTATATAGCCATTGAGCTTGTCAGCTAAGGTAATAAATAGGAGGATAACATGCAGGCTATGGGATTGCAGTGCTTTATCTGCACATTATTGATCCATAACGGCTTAAAATGTATTATTCTAAGATTGTGGCTTCTTTAAAGAGACCACTGAAAAATATCAAGGATGCATAGCGACAGAAGTAATTTTAATGGTTTGTGCTAACTGCAACACAGAGGAACATATTCAATTATTATAGCGCATTGCAGGTTGCATTTTAGTAATCTATTACAAATGCTAAACAGACTATCAAGGTCATTGTCTAGTGATGATAGGAGAGATGGCTTTCAGGGCTTAACAGTTAAACAAATGCTTAGAATAAATCGGAATGCCTGTTTGCCAATGCTTGAGAGAGCATCCCAGCTGAGTGGAGAGGAGACAAGGGAAACTGCTTTGTGTAACCGCTGTGTGCGTATAGCTTGGTTGCAGCCATCATATTGTCCTGGTTTAGCAGAGCATTTCAGCCTTGGAACAATGGAACTTTATAATTTTTGAACATATATGTTCCATAGTTTAGTAACACAAAGCTGCTTTGTAAAATAAAAGAAGGTGATGTAATCACCTACTGTATTTCACAGTTTATTTCTGCCTTTTTGTCCTCCCCTGATTGGTTGTGATGTTGTCTGGCTGTAAGATGCAAGTTTTACAGGTTGGATTCTGTGTGTGTATATAGTCGAGTCACACCTGAGTTAATGCTTTGGCATCTACAGCAGTCAAGTGAAGCCTATTCTTACGTCATGCATAGTCCATACAGTCTACTGTAGGAGAGTGAAACCTGCCTGTTAAGCCTACAACACAGATATAAAATGTGTAGCCGAATTCTTGAAGGCTTCACTTACATAAAAGTAATCAACACAGCACATGCACTATCTTACTGAAAGTATTATAGGAGTGCCACTCCGAAAGAAGCCTCAGCAAGTGAACCACCAAAATGACCAATAAATGGTACCAACGGAGGCACGACCAATATAACAAATTTCCATTTTTATTGAATATCATAAAGTTACAAGACACTGTACTATATTAAAGACAATTAAAATACATATTTGCAAAATGGACACACACAGACACAAGCAAAGGAGATGAAGGAGATGAGGAGAGAAATAAGAAACCAATCAATTTTAACCAGGAAAACCAACCAGTGCACTACACTGGAGCATAGTACTGCCTCTTTAATGTTCTGGGGGAAAAGATAGTAGTGTCTACAACTGTTTCTGCATCTCTACAACTGTTCTGCATCTCAACTAGCTTGCCACACAAAGGGGTCCACCTAACCCACCCAACTTACTGCCACAGCAGAGGGTGCTAGAGCTGCTGCAGAGGCTATTGCTAGCTGCACCTCGACATTTTAATATCCTGGGGTTGGAGAGTCTGCAGGCCAATAATTTGAGCAGGGAGATGGTGGACAAGGGGGAGTTGTCCCTTCACCAGGATGTGTTTCAAGCCCTCTGCTACTGCTGGGGAGTGCCAGAGGTGGGCCTCTTCGCATTTTGGCACAATCGGAAGCTTCCCCCCAGAATGGAAGAGATGAGAAAAGGGAAATTTATGTACTCACCAGTAAATTTTCTTTCTCAGTCCCTTCCATTCCAGGGCTCCACATCCGCCCTTCTGTTGTGTTAAAACTACGTCAGTGGCTGTTGATTCCTTCTACGTGGTTTTAGTTTTTTTTGCACTGTTTTCTAGTTTGTGCATTATGCTCAGGTTAGCTTTCACCCCCCCCCAAGGGCTGTGGCTCAACTGCTTTTTAACTAACTGAGGATATCCTGCCATAGCCTGCCATATATAGGCCGGGAGGAGCTAGTTTTTGTTTTGTTCCCTCTTAAAATCCCCGTCTAAGGCTGTGATTAACCCACGCATTGCCACTGGTGGTGCCCCGGAATGGAAGAGGGCAAGAAAGGAAATTTACCGGCGAGTACACAAATTTCCCTTTTTACCGTCAGTCTGGAATTTTGCTGTACAATAATGTAAGTGATCATATTGTATGTAGGAGAATGAACCACAGTCGAAATGTTCTTAAAATATACGGAAAGCTTGGTTTTGTCTGACTTTGATAGGTCTACAATTTTCGAAGCAGAATATTGTGTGTGTCTTCTCTTGAAAATACATGTAAAGTAATTGAAATAGCTATGTGCGGGTTACATCATTCCAGCCTCCATTGATTGACGACTGTGTGCCGATGTACAGGGAGAGGGGAATTACATGCAGAAATAGGCAGGTGAAAGGCAGCTATCTCTGTCACTGAAGGTGAGCTATGTTTTCAGCACTGAAGCCTCTTAGTAGAAAATTGAATGTGTTTTACAGACTGACAGCCTATGATTTTCAGATAAATGGACCCTGGACGGGAAAACCTTTCAAAGCCCTCTCTCTTCCTTTAAGAGTCAAACATTTTCTGGCTTGTGTGCCATCTTTCTGCATCAAACTTGGTCTGTGCCTGGGATACAGTGCAGACATTCCTAGAAAAGGCAGTTATCACAGCTCAACCCTGCATAGCATAAGAGCTGGGAGAAATAATTGCTGCATATATTGTACACATTAAATATTATTATGGGATGTTGCCAAGTGCGAAGGATAAATCTAGTCTTATGGTTGCTTTGGGTATCAAATCACTCCTGATAAGCAATTAAAATTAAACTGATTACATAGATATGTTTGCATCATAGAATTACAAAATACCTCTGTGATTACAACACAGCCTGCAATTTTTACAACTTGAAGATTGCATGGTACGACTGTTTAAAATTCACAGGTTACAAGATGTAGAAAAGTTGTTTGTATTATAGAGTTCATTTAAAATTGTTTATAAGAAGTTGCCTTTAAGCTTCATTTACCAAAGGGCGCTAGTTCAAAATCTCTTAGGTTCTAAGTGGTAGGTGGAAGGCCAATGCGCTTAACTAGCCAAACTTAATAAGTTTGATTTAAAAGGGCTTTGGTTCCTTTGTGGTTTGCCAGGTTGCACTGTGCGTGTTTGTACATGAGGTTTGCGCAGTCTTGGATGATTGGTGACCTATGGGAGGAGTGATCCTGTACCCAGAAAGGAAGTTTTATGTCCTCACCTTGGAAAAGAGGAAAGTATTTGCACAGTACACAATGCAAGGACAGATAGCATTACCCATCAATCCTTGCTGCAGGTGAAGCTATGCAAATCATCTTTTTATGTCTCTGTGCCATCCATGGCCCTTAGAAACGCTAAGGGTGCAATGCCAAGGATTAGCTTTAAATTTACACAGCCATACACATCCAACTAGTGGACATGTGTTTCGAGCTTTAGGCTCACATCAGCCCTCAGGACAGATGTTTCTGAGACTTGGTGAGTACCAAATCAGAGTTGCAAGCCAGTATGCGGAGAGACCCATGTTAGGTTTCATATAGGCAGGCTAAAGAGACCAAAAAAGCCTCTACTTAGGTAAAGGAAAAGAGGAGCTTTTCTAAAACAGAAAGTATTTGCACAATACCCAGTACAAGGACAGATAGCATTACTTGCGACTTTATGTCCTCACCTTCTATTCCCAGTCCAGTGCCCCGAAACAGCCTTTGTTTCTTTTTTGGCTAAAGCCTTTAGTATTCAGTACTAACTGAATAAAGTTAGCATGCTGAATAAAGTTAACAGGAAGTAGCGTGCTGTACAAATGGTTGCAGTTTGGGTCCCTGGCCATGCAGCAGCACCCCTTTTGTTTTCCAGAGATGATTCAGTTACACACAGTCCAGCATTGAGGTTCAGCCTGAACTGAATGCATCATCGCTGGAAAGCACCAGGGGCCAAAATAAGAGAAATACAGCCTGTTTTGGGGCACTTGTCTGGGGATAGAAGGTGACAATGTATTTCGGCTAGGGACGGGACCGAGGGGGGGGGGGGGGGGCGCTTATAATCACACATTACATCTATATAGCTGATTGGAGGTGGAAATATCCCTTGATTAGGCCCAAAAGTGATTTTCTCTGGGAAGGCCCAATCTGACACTACATAGTAACTTTTTTTAACAAACGTTACATAGCTATTTTAATAAACTTAAAAAAAAAAAGGTAAACAACTTAGTTTAGAGGCTAGTGATCATGTTTAATCTTTTTTTTCTCCTTTTTCTTATTTTAATTATCTGCTTTTTAAGTGTGTGGGGGGGGGGGGTGTAAATTGATTCCTCTGAATCTGTATGATTGAATGAAGGCCAGTGATGTTAATAGGAGCTCTGTCACCTAAGAATATACTTAATTAAATCCTGGACATGACCCATTTTTCTGTGTGATAGAAGAGCTTCCCCCTAGCCTAGGGTGTCACTTTGCACGTTGGTGAAACAAATGACTGCCATCCTGTGCATAACAACACAAAACAAAACATTTGTAATTCACATTACCTTGATGCTGCTTTGATTAGGGACTAATGAATAAATTAATTAAAACTCACCCAGTTAACCTGAGAGCAGAATAAACCTAAGCTATATATATATATATATATATATATATATATATATATATATATATATATATATATATATATAATATATTTATATATATGTTTAAGGTGCTGACTATGCAGTTTCTGTTCGCTGTTGCTAATGCACCCGTGTGTGTGTGGTTGGAAGATCTGGTTATTCCTCTAATAAAGAGCTGTAGCCAAGCACTGCTCCTGAAGCTATAAACCAGAAAGGGATAAAGAAGCAGGAGCACTCCTAGTCAGTATGCTTGTAGAGATGTTTCTTTTCGAATCAGAACAGGTAATGGCATACCTTCCAGCTTTTCAGGGTGTGAAAGAGGGACTATTGTTAATTTAAAACTCATTGAGAGATGCATAGCAGAGAAATTGTAATACAATATAAACACTTTAAATAGGAAATTTAGCATTTATTGATGCAGTTCTGCATGTTAAACCTCAAACAAATCATCTCTGGAGAACACAAGGGGGTGCTGCTGCATGGCCAGGGACCCAAACTGTCACCATTTGTACAGCATGCTACTTCCTGTTCGGCTTTTATGAGTGCTGAATACTAAATGCTTTAGCCAGAAAAGAAACACAGGCTGAAGACAACGGACAGGGGGACATGGACTCAAAAGAGGGACAGTCTCTCAAAATCAGGAACAGTTGGAAGGTATTGGTCCTGGCGTGTTTAGTCCCTTAGAAACAAATGTGTGTTCACAAAATGTTTCACTTTCTTGGTGTTGTGGCGCTCTCAAGCCTAACCCTCCCCCCCCTCCATACAGCCAAGCCTTGTACTGCCCGGGGCCAAAAGCCCAGATCACATGTCCACAAGTTGAACTGTGGCTTTAGAAATATTAAATGTTAAAGCCATGCATTGCAGGCTGTGTAGTTTTGAATAGCTTGGAGACCTAAATAGATGATTTGCATCTCTCTGCGTATACATTAATATACGTTTTATTAAACCGGACCAACAGCCTGGCACAGTTGGAAAAGAAAGGTAGCAGCCATTTTGGAGCTTTCTGCTGTCTGGATTCACCTGGCATAACTGACAATGCACAGTAACAGGAAGCCCAACAGCACTTCCTGTTTGCAGGTGGCCTGCAAATGCATGAGCTGCCATCTTGTTTTTAAAATTTACCACAGCAACAGTTAGTGATTTTTTATGTGCAGCAATCTAAATTGTCCTGGGGAGGGATGCATATGAGCACGGTTTGTTGTGTTGGTTTAGTTTAATTATTTTTTGCATGTTGGCCCGCTTTAAGAAGAAAGAAGTAGTATAGGTTTTATTAAGAAGAAACTTAGTGATAGAACAAGGGGGCACAACCTAGAGGGAAGATCAGGAGCAGTGTTAGAATATATTATTTTACATAAAGTGTAGTAGACGCTTGGAGCAAACTTCCAGCAGAGGTAGTTGAAAAATTGTAAATCAGTGAATTTAAACATGCCTTGGATAAGCACACATCTATCCTAAGACAAAGAGAACATACAGTATACACATAAGGGCAGACTAGATGGACCGTATGGTCTCCTCCTGTCGTCACCTTTCTATGTTTCTATAAGTAATACTATTATTCTCGGTCTGTATGTGCTGTGTAGATACTTTTTAAAAAAGCGTTTTTTTTACTTTTAACTTTTAACGTTTATCTGTGAATTACACCATAAACTTTTAATCTTTAACAATGAGGGGAGAATAAGCTGTTTTACTAATCGGTTGCTGTCACAGGTAGGGTCCAGGCAAAGGGCCCATATGAATGTAGACACTCTGACCTCTAGCTGCAGAAATAGAGGTTGTAGAAGCTAATGACGTTGAAATGATGTTCGCCATTAGTCTTGGAAACTTTTTTTTTTCTGTGACAAGCCTAAAATTGATGCAATTAAATCCCCACTGCTTTGTCTTACTTTGTTTATTCTTTCTGATTTGTAAGACTGAAAAAGGGGAGACATTATGCATCTTGCTAAAATGATAACTATAACTCAGTGGGGAATAATCGTTCTATGATCCAGAGTAATTGTCCGACCAATGCACATGTTCAGAAGAATGAAAACAACAATATTGAGACGGACTGCGGGAGTTGCGTGTGTTCCTTAATGCAGGTCCTAATTACTAGCATTTTATAACGTGTTTCTTTTATTGTTTGTGAACAATGTTAAAATCAGCTCCAGACTATTTATTATCGTGATTTTAGACTGTCATGTACGGCAGCAATTACAGAATAGCAATAAAACATGTCACCCTTATGAAACAAATGTAACCTTCCTTTACGCTTGCATTAAAGCGGGTTTTAAAATTGAATGTTTTGTAAATTTACATTTTTGGCTTTCACCAGCTAATTAAAACTAAACAGAGAGGGGCAGTAATATGCTTCGTATTCACACAAGGCAGGCGGTCTCTCAAGAGTAACACGGGTCAGAGGGAAACGTTTGTACCAAAATGAGAGAGCTCTTCCAACCTGAAATAAATTGCCTAAAGGAGTATATGACCCAAATTCTGGCCATCAGAGCGCGAGTCTTACTAATGTAATCCTGATTTTAATTAAAGGATGAACTAACTAAAGCAGTTCAGGGGCGACAGCTGTGCTTGCCATAAAGCAGCGAGGAGGTGTTCCTCTTACCTTACTTTTTACATTTAAAAAAGGCTTTTCTGGAGAATAAAGATTTTTTTATTATGTGCGCTTCTGATTCAAAGGAAACTTTAATGATTAAAGTACCTGTCCAGACAGACACCAACTTCCCCCCACCTTATCCTCCTTGGGAACATTGTGAAATAAGCCATTGCAAAGCATTTCAGATTATATCTAAATGCCTTATGTAAGGAAAGCGGTCTTCTTTGCTTTACTTTCTGATTTGTGGCTCAGATGGGAAGGGCATATCATGGTGCAACTTTATGAATTGCTGTGGGACCACTGTGGCTTGTCATGCTGAGAGCACCAAGGGGCACAGAGGCTACTAGACCAATTTCTTCTCTGGAGAAATGAAATTACACGAAGCACAAACTTTGGAGACCTGCTACAGCTTCTACCCAGTGCTGCAAAAAATAGAGGAAACAGATACATGAGGCAGGTATCAGGTGAGCTGGTTGATGCCTTGCTATTGTCGTTGGGTTTATAGTCCTTTTTAAAATTGTATTAAACAACACATTAAAGCGGGCCAGAGCCCACATTTTTAATTAGCATCCCCTGAATTGCGCCCCCACGAAGAGCAACTTTTGCCTATTTTTACTGCTTCTGCTTCACTCTAATACCAGATAATGGCTCATTTTACCTGTAAAGCTCCACTGCTGTGTATGGCAATGATTTATCACCTGCAATGCTACAGAAAGGCAGAGCCCAAAAAAAGTCTTCCAGAGCGATTTGATAAGCGAAAATATCCATTTCGAGTTCTACACCCTAAGAAGTATTGGCAGGGGTTTTGGTCAGATGTATTTCACAAGTTCAGTGGGTTTTGATCTGCTTTAATCTGTATTGAATAGCTAAAGAAGCAGCAGATTTTATGGGTGAAATTGACAGATACCCTGTTTTACAAAAACAAAATGTGCAGCAAATATTTGGCCAACAACTTTGGTGGTTATGTAAATCATTTTAAAAGCGTCTGAGAACAGAGTTTTTTTTAAATGCAGTGAATAGAAGAAAAATGGAGCTTTTCTCACTATAAAGTAAAAGGTAATGACTGGCTATCAAAACTCAGAAGCTCCCAAATCATTTGTAAAACATCCACAGTCTAAACAATAACTGCTTAAAACAGATCTTCAGTCACCAAGTTACCCCCCGTCCTGCTACGTTACCCTGGTGCTGAGGCAGGACGGGGGTTACAAAGAAAAAAACCCTCACCTTATGCTTGGGCTACGCTGCCCCCTCGGTCTCTGTGCGGCCACTGCCACAATTGACACAAACCATATCCCCTGGGTCCGCTCATTCACTTTCATGGGCAGACGGGAGCTCGCAGGAAGCCGAGAGATGCGGCTCCATGTTGTCAGTTAAGATGGTGCAGATAAGTGTCTTTCCTTTATATCCTGATATACCCCCCTCCCCTTCAGCACTAGGAGATGGTGGGGGGGTATTTAAAAACGGCAAATCTTGGGCTGCAGTGTCCCTTTAAAGCTGACCAACAGAGATTAGCCTCAATACAAAGGAATCCCCCCCTATTTCCTGTCCTCACAACCAGATTTTGGTAGTGAGGGAAAGATACATACAGGGTGTTTCTCCTGCTAGAAGCCATGTCCTATATCCTTTGTTGTGTGATCCTTAGTCCTACAGGGGATCATATTTGCTCCTTATCACTGGATCACAGTAGTAGCTGGGCTCAGGCTGTAGTGATTTTAGAAAAATGGTCACTCTAGATATACTGCTACCCCCAAGACTCCGCAACCACACACTTAAAGGATTCGTCTTCCAGCCAGGGAAAGGATTTCTGGACCAGACCAAGTATTTTTTTTTTCTAATAGCCATATAGGGTTTGGTGTTCAGATGTCCATTCGCTGGCACCAGGAAGCTGTTTTTGGTAGCAAACACCTAGCTTGAGCATTTGGGCTAGTGGTCATGTCCATATAGGGTTCAAAAGTAAAAGTATCATGGTGAGCTCAAAATATCTCCCAATAGGGGTTAGAGGTGGGGTGGCATATTTGTATACCTAGAGTTACGCCTAAAATTCAGTACCATAAGTTGGGCTGTAGTCTGTCAGGAATGACTTGCCTTCTACCCGTGCCCGTGGTGTCCCTAGGCAACGAGTTCAGGTTTCTCCTGCCCAGCAGCCGCTTCTGCCTCGGGTGCCATCCCCAGCGGCGCGTGTGCCACCGAGTAAGTCCTCCCCCCTTGCCCATTGTCACTCAGCTTGTGCTTGCTGGCCTATACAGTCAGCTCATGTCTTCCGAGGGTGCAATACTCAGAATGGCCACCGGAGGCTGTTTAAGAGAACAAAGTCTAGAAGGTGCAGCTCTGAGCAGTCTGCCTGGGAAGCTCAGCTGGAGCAATCAGCCCAGAGCTCACCAATCAGACTACAGGGCCAGTGCTCCAATCTGCTGTCAGATCCTAAATGCACCAATCCCAGCCACTGTCTCTCTGTCCAATCCTGCCGGTTTTCCCACTATAAAGGGATTTCCACTGCAGTGTGTCATTGCCTGTTATAGCGCCTAGTACCAAGCTTGTCTTGTGCATTGAAGCTCGATTGATACCCTGTTGCCAACCTCTGCCTTGCTGACTCCTCTCGATCTGGAACCCTGTTGCCAACCTCTGCCTTGCTGACTCCTCTCGATCTGAAACCCTGTTGCCGACCTCTGCCAGTTTTGACCAACCTCGATCTTGATTCCTGTTGCTGACCTCTGCTTGATCCTCGACCACGATTTGTCCAACCCTATTGTACCGCTGCCATCTCAGAACTTCCGTTGCTGACCCTAAGCCTGTTTGGACTTCCGTTATACGCTCAGCGATCGGGCTGCTCGGCACCACTTCCAGCCGCGGGTTCTCCAGGCCTCTGAACAGTAAGACTCCAATCTTTGAGCCATTGAAGTCCTGGGGGCAACCGATCCCGGGCAGGCGTGCTCTGCGTCCCGGCAAGCGGGGGCTCCTAAAGGTGAAGCTGGCTGCGGAGATTGGGGGTTGAGGTCTTACTGAGAGGACTGGAGTTATCTAAGTGGATAGCTGTAGTACCCGGAGCGTGACATAGTCCATTCTCATATGCTTGTATGCCTGGTGCAGATTTAAAGTGGCCCAACAGTCAAAAATTGCTTTAACTGGAACAACACAACAAATAGTACTTGTATACATCCCTCCCCATGGCAATCTTACAGAAGATTGCTGTACATAAAGATTAATTTACCCTTCTATAACTCCTGCTGTGGTAAATTTTAAAAACAGAATGGTGGGTCATGGATCTACAGACTGCCTTCAAACGGGAAGTGCTGCTGGGTTTGCTATTACAGTGTATTGCCAGTTGAATCCAGGCAGCAGCATGGCTGAGATGCTGGAGGAGGAAGCTCCAAAATGGTTGCTACCACTAGAAAATTGGTGAGGCGGCGTTTCAGCTTTGAGTGGATGCAAGAGCAAATGTAAGTGCTGAAAATGTTTTGGTATCATGCATGAAGATGGGGCAAGTTAGTTTTGGGGAGTTTTTATTTTCCTATATTGCCAGGCTTTTGGTCTGGTTTAACTGCTACTTTGTTGCTTTAAAAACATTTAGCAGTGTGGCAGAGCACAGTATCAGGAGGCCTGCAGCAATGGAGCTTGAATATGTCTGAATTGATCATTTCTTCAGGATTTGTTCAATACAGTTATCCACCCCAAGAGTGTAAATACACATTTTCTTTCAAGTATTAAATTATGTAATTGTTAATTGCTACCAGAGCATCCTGTAAAAAAAATATTTCTAAGCCAGAACACAATCATAATTAGTAATTGAAGGTTATAAAGGGCAATCTGCACACAAATTAAAATGGGATTTCGCAAAAAAAAAAAACTGTAATTGTAAAAGCGAGTACTGTGAAAAGCTGCTACAGCGGCATGCTAACAATCCATATCAAATGTTACTTTTCATAAATAATTACAAAAGAGCAGTGAGAATGTTCCAATGGGAAAACATACTGCCTAGGTGGCAAGGTTAATACACGCAATGCTAATATTCAGAAACATTATCCTATTTAGAAATGTAAAGAGGGAGAACGCTGCACTTCAGTTAGGGAGAAATTGAAAATATGCCTAAATGATGCTAGACAGATCTACCTAAAAAAAAAATTGCCTTTAAATATCATATATTACTATATTTAGTTTCACTGCAAGTGAGTGCTGGCTCCTGGTTTCTTCAAAAAGGCATTAATAGGGCAGCAAGGAGCGCACTTAAAGAGGTCCCACACCCGTTTTATAACTAAAGGGTGTGGGACGGCGCTGTGACAGGCTGGGGGGAGCATCCAGAATCCTGGAGCCCCCCAGTCTTAAGGGGTATCCAGATTGAAAAAGCAAATGGATTGGCAAGAGAAATAACTCTTTGCTCACTCCTAAAGAAGAGGAGCACCACAAAAAATAAGAAAATTACACATTTTATTATTCAAAAAGACAATCAATACCAAACACGATTAAAAAACATAAAACGCAAAAGACAATTTAAAAGCCGGGGCTCCCTCCCCCACAACCTTAATAAGAGATTATACAAAAAATTGTACTTCAAAAAATTTTTGGGCCTGGGCCCTTTAAAAATTAAAAAGAGCCTGTATGCAGAAAAAAAAGTGTTTATCTATTACAAAAGTGATCATTAAATCAACATGTGAAAACCATATCACACTCCAAAATCTATAAATACACAAATGGTCCCTTGCTAAGTAATATCAAAAAATGCCCATCTATCAAAAGAAAATATCTAACGCAAATAATCCTATGCTGGTGAATATCCAAAGGAAACCAACAATCATAAAGAAAGTATCTAGCTACAATATATGTGGCCTGTAATATAACCAATAATTAATGAATAAATGTGACCAAAAAAGTTAAATACTAATTGAATGTCACCATCAGAGCAGGTTCACTGTGAATACAAATAAGTCATAACAAAATCAGGACCAGCCACAAAAACACCTTGTAATAAAGGAATAAATATACCAATACACAGGAAGTGGCAGCAGTCCATAGAAGACTCATCACCTACGCTCATGGCTGCCCATGCCGCTTCTATGGGGTGAGGTTTTTTTGATTGAGCATGCAATACACATTTATGATTGGTGGTGCATTACTTTGTGAGTTAGATTGTGGTATCCAGATTGCTGGAGTCACCAGCGGCCAATAGGAGGACCTCATTTCGAACAAGGTGAAGATTAGGATTTCGGGGTGTTGTGGGGGTCATTGTGCTGGGGGCTCCAGCAATCTGGATGTCTCTCCTCCACGCCTGTTACAGCGCCGTCCCACACTCCTTAGTTAGAAAACGGATGTGGCACCGCTTTAAAACCTGCGTCATTTTCCTTCAGCTTGCTGTAGATGTTGTGGCAAATATCCAAAGTGTGCCCCTACTTTCCGGAAAACGGTACATCTACAGAGTGCTACAGGAAAGGGGACAATTGTCCCATGCCTCTGGTGGGCTTCATTCTGCCTTATTACTGCCATTTGGACTTTCAAACAAAAGCAGCACTGGAGAATGTCCTGCCAATAAAATCCATTTCATTCAATCTATTAGCAGGATAAAAAGGCAAGGATGTGACTACTGTCTTAGGCACCCTGGCCTTTTTATCAATCTAATTTAAAAGTTTTTAGGATCTCCAGACAGCCACCCGTGCACAAAGTTAGCTGTTTCGAGTTGGTGAGCTATGCGTTTCTTCTAATTATTATTGCCATTGCCTGGACTGTCCCCTTTAAAATCCAGGTCCAGTGAGGATGACATTTTCATATCCCAAGTTTTTAGGATTGCCTCCATACAGTTGACATAAAGTGTAATCCAGCTATGGATTGCAGCATCACATGATTATCAGGCCGGATGCACCTTTTTTTCTTCCCTCCTCCTTTTCAAGGAAACTGCCACACAAGATTGAAGCAGCTGTCATGAAAAAAGACTGAAGAATTACTGGATAATATGGCTGGCAGAGGTGCATGCTTATTAGGTGTGAACTGGCAAGAATCTGGCGATAAGATACGATACGATATATCTCAATTCTGTCTCAAAGACAATATACTGTGATTTGTTTTTTAATTACAAATTCTTTTTAATAAAAAAAAATTATAGGGCCCCCCTTTCCTGGGATATTAAGGGTTAAAAAAAATGGTGTGAGGTACCCTTTAGCCAGCATAACCAGCCCGGGCACCAGCTATGGGGACTTGTAGAGCAGGGCGCAGGGTCCAGCTTTGGTGGCCCCTGGCCCTGCAGGCTACAAGCCAGAATAGCCTAATGGCTACGGGCTCTTCTGCCCCCCCCTGGCCTTTGAGGAGGCAGGTAATGGGGGGCTCGGGGGTTAATGGCAAGTCACCTGCTGGCCGCAGGTGACTTGCCAGACCCAGAGCCTTGTGAACTGGTATAGGGAGTCACATAGATCCCTTACCAGTTCACAAAGGAAAAAAAAATCACACATGAAGAAAATGCATTTCTTTACTCGCCTTCGATTGTCAGCTCCTGTGTCCCTCGCCAATCCTATGACAGATGCAGTGACCGCCAGGCCAGAGGAGGGAGTAGGCAGGGGATCTGACAGCTGAACCGCTGGAAGGCAGGATGAAGCATGTGAGGGCACTTGCCAGTAAAGAATAAAAGATCAGGGAAATGTACATAATCACCGTGGTTTGTTATCTGGGCCTCAATCTTCACCAAACTCTTCTTCTCTTTCTCCTGCAACCCCAGAAGCCCACTCTCATCTCTATTGCATCCCACCCCAAAGCTTTTTCTAGTCTTTATATCTCATCTATTGCCTCACCTATCCAACCTTGCCCTTTCATCTAGGGGCCATAGCCTTGCAGTCCCCTTTCATCTAAACCACATCAGACACACAGCCTCCTTGCATGTCTGTTGCAAACCCCCTCATCATTCCTGTATTGCAAACATGTACCACAACCCCAGACACCATTTAATCTGTAAACCCACTTTTTTTCATACACTAACAAGTAGAAACACAATAGCATTACACATACTACCTCTATTTATTTAAAAAGTAACGCCAGGTTTTCAGTGTTCTTGTTCATGTCAAATCGTTTCCTCAAACTGAACATGGACAGAACAGGTTATCCAACTCTGCTTCTCTCTCTAGCACGACAATCTTTATTAACAATTTGACAATAACTGCCACTCCTTAGCTACCTCCTTTCCAAAAACATCATCCCTTCCTGAAGCCACCAAAATGTCAGTGTATGCTTTTATCTTATCCTTGCTGTTATATTATTAAAGTTTATTTATAAAGCACCATCATCTTCCATGGTGCTGTGCAATGTACAGAGTAAAGCAACTAATTTAAAATACATGACAGAAAAGCACAAATACATAAGGGCTGATTCTGCACCGTGTGAATTTTTTTTGAAATGTTTTCCTCTGTGCAAATGATTTGTACAGCTAAAAACAATTATGAGTTGCACTGAGGAAAAAACTCAAGTGGACATTGCATCTGGGTTGGTATTTGTTGATAAGCGAAGAAATTTAGGCAGGAGCCTGATTGTAAAGTGTTTGTATGTCAAGGTTAGTATTTTAAATTGAATTCTCTCAGATATTGGCAGCCAGTGGAGGGACTGACATAGAAGAGCAGCACTAGAGTGAAGAGATTAGTGAGCAGAAGGAGTTTAGAATAGATTGGAGAGGTTCCAGTCTGTTTGTTGGTAGACCACAAAAGAGTGTTGCAGTAATCTAGTTGGGAGATGCTCAGGGCAAGATTTTGGTAGTATTAGGTAGTATTAGGTGAGAGGAAGGGGCAGATGCTGGAGAGGTTTTTGAGTTGGAGATGGCGTGAGGTGTGAATGAGGGAGAGAAGTCCATTATAACACTAAGCCATCGTGCTTGGGGAGTTGCAGAAATTGTGAGGCCAGTGACAAATATAGTTGGTATGGAGGCAGTAGGAGAGTTTGATGGTGGGATAACAACAACTGCAACATCATTTTTTGTGGTTTACTAACAAATAGACTGCCACCCCTCCAATCTTTTTGGTTGCTCTCAAAGATGACCTTTTCAGACAAGCAAATAACCTACTTGAAGTAACCCTTTTAATCTTCACAGGACGCATGCCACCAAACACTACTTCAGCCTCTTGGGACCCGCCATCACCTTGTTTGCAGAATCTTGCTTGTAATAACACAATGATGGGGAGCACTGTGTGGATGTTGCAGGCTGGTTAGAATCTGGCCCAGGGCTAGTAAAATCATGGTAATGTTTGTCCCCAGTCCCTCACTGACTGAACGGACAGGTATAGTCCCCTTGTCCTGAGCCTCTTGATGTAATAAAAACTCACAAGAACAGGACTTTAGCTCCAGTACACAAAAACCTACAGTATTTGGTGATACTTTTGTTTTTTCATTTTTTTATTTTCCGGCCATGTTTTTTATTTGTAAGATAAAGAGGAGTAATACATTTAGGGCATTAATCCTGTACTAAAATGCTGACAACAATAACTGGCCCCTCAGTAAACACCTTCTAGAAATGCAGAGCAAACACCTCTGTGGTTTTGATGGTAATGTTATAAAAAGAGCAAGGTGAATGATTTCTATGTTTTGTATATGTATACTATTTTTAGTTCGGTTGAGAATCACTACTGACACCTTGCAATGGATAGATATTTAGACAGGTATTCTTTAAAGTGGATCTTCACCCTGAATAGTAGCCTATCTTGTATGTTTCCCCCAACCTATATTGCCCACGTTAAAAATCATCCTACCTGCACCTAGTGCGTGTTCTGAGCCTTTAAACATCCAAGATGGTGGCCCATGGAGCATCAGGCAGTTTGCAGACAGGAAGCGTCTTTAGACTATGCTGCTCTGCATTCTGGGATTGCTATCATCTTCCTGACCCCAGCTCTGCTCTGTCTGTGCAAAGCACAGCTATAACCTTCCCCTCTGCACTTTACCCCGCTCCCCTCTCCTCAGTGTGTGATGCTTCTGAGGCAAGATGGCGGCGCCCGTATGCTAGAGTCCTGAACAGAATTGCAGCCCAGCGGAGGAAAGACTAAGCCTAAGCCTAAAACTTAAAATATATTAATTTTAGATGCTGGGGAACAGTTTTTTAAGCGTTTGGGCTTTTCATTAAATGCTGCTGAAGGTCCGACTTAAGTAAATCATAGTGAAAGTTTTGTTGTTAAAATATGTGAATCCTCCTATCAGCCTAGCCTTTGCTGTTATGCCTTTATACACATGGAGATTTCTGATGCTTCCCCCAATATTGGTGTGTTTTGTAAGAACTCACAGCAGCCTTTTCTCCCAAACCCCTTCTAGACACTGCTCTTCCCATCATCCTATATTATCATGCAATGTTTGATTCCCTGCACATATAGCATGTATTTGCAACACAATCAAAGAAAGCTCTGTAAAGGTCAGTCCATGCTGACTATTCTACAGAGAAATAGAAGTAGAAGATCATAGCTACCAGTGCGTGCTCTGTAGAAAGCTGAGCGCATATAAAAGAGACATAGCTGGGGACCTCTCTGCTTGCATTAGGGGCATACAGAGATGTCACGATTATAGGCAGTTCACACTTCGGCATCTGTAACATTTAATGAGCTGCCTCCAGAGGTGAAGCTCCAAGCAGTACGATTTTTCACTTGCTAACTGACAGTTTCCCTCTTCATTGTGGAGACATAGCACTGTATCTCTGTAACAGAAATAATCTTTTCCATGAACAGTGCTATATTGTATATTATTGTTCCCCAACCCTCTCCCTGAGAGCCTCCAACAGGTCATGTGGATATCCACAAGGCTGGCTCTATGGCTGTGTCTGAGCACTAATTACTCCACCTTTGTATCCGTATAGAGATCTGCAAAATCTGACCGGTTGGTAGCTCTAAAGGAGAGGGTTAGGGAACGTATGTGGTGTATATTAATGTGTATGTGTAAATACGTATTAATGATGTTTTTAAACCGGACCTTCAGCATAATTCAATGAAAAGCCCAAACCCTTAAAAAGCTATTCCCCAGCATCTAAAATTAATATATTTTAAGTTTTTAGTCACTTATTATTCTTTCCCCCCGGGCTGCAACTCTGTTCAGGACTTTAAGATACGGGTGCCAGCATCTTGCCTCAGAAGCATCACATACTGAGGAAAGCAGGTTAAAGTACAAGGGGCAGGGTATAGCTGTGCTTTGCAGAGCTGTGGTCAGGGAAAGGTCAGCAATCCCAGAATGCAGAATGACACAGTCAGAAGACACTTCCTGTTTGCAGGCTGCCTGATGCTCCATGAGCCGCCATCTTGGATGTTTAACCCTTCTAGTGCCAGCTACGTGACTCTCACGTAGTTGCCTCTCCAACCGTTAAGTGCCAGCTACGTGAGAGTCACGTACCTAACTTTAGAGCCCCATAAAAAAAAAAAAAAGTAAAAAAGATACAGACTTACCTGACCCCTCAGATTTTTGGGCTTCTGATCTTCAGGAGGGGGCACGGAATAGGTCCCCCCATCATCCCCCCCCCCCCCCCGCGCCGACATCTGAAAAAAAAAAAAAAGTAAATGTCATTTACTCGCAGCGCGATGGCTGTCCCCGGGTCTTCTCTTCACCAGGCCCCCCCCCCCCCCCTGGGCTTTCCACGCTTCGAGTGAGGGCCCAGAAACAGGCCTCTCCATCCTTTTCGTCCGGCGCTGGCCCCTCTCTGCCTCCCTCCCTGCTCCGATCACTACCGACAACTGTCATCTGCAGCGGCGTGGGACACTGGATGGGAGGTAAGTATAAGTGAAAAAAGAATAATAAAGAATTTTGTGTCTGTCTTTTTTTTACTTAACCCTTTGTGAACTGGTAAGGGGTCCATGAGACCCCTTATACCAGTTCACAAGGCTCTGGGTATGGCAGGTCACCTGCGGCAAGCGGGTGACTTGCCATAACCCCCAGCCCCCCATTACCTGCCTCCCCAACGGCCAGGGGGGGGCAGAAGGGCCCGGGCCATGTGGCTATGTGGGCTAGTAGCCTGCAGGGCCAGGGGCCACCAAGGCTGGCCCCTGCGCCCTGTTCTACAAGCCCCCATAGCTGGTCCGGGTCGGTAATGCTGGGTAAGGGGGACCCTACGTCATTTTTTGGGGGGATTTTAAGGGTTTTTAACCCTACATCATTTTTTTTTAAGTTAACCCCTTACAACTATGCAATCATATTGCATAGTTGTATCCTATCTGAAATCTCCTAAACTGCTGTTTCAGTTTGGGGGAGTTTCCTGGGCAGGAAATGGTGTCTACCAATACATATGTGGTACCGTTGTAACCGGGAGAAATAGGACTTTCACATGCAATAATATTTTATTAACAAACTTACATTTTTTTTATTAGAAAAAAACACTACAAATTGTAAAAAATTGTTTTTTGATTTTTTTTTGCACATATTTCACCCAAAAGTATTGAGAATACACTAAAAAAAGGCCAAACAAGACATTTCATGTTGAAGCCCAGACTCTGCTGAAAAAAACAATATATAATTTTCCTGGAAAATCCCTGGAAATCCCTTCAAAAATCCAGGTTGAACATGTGTAGCGCAAAAACGTGAAAAGTAGTCCGGCAACAGAGGGTGACAAAAAATCTTGGTAGGCTGGCACTCAAAGGGTTAAAGGCTCATAAAATGCAGTAGATACTGGTAGGATAATTTTTAATGTGAGAAAACTGTATGTACAGGGTGTAGAAAACTTGTAAGATATGTTCTTTTTCAGACTGAAGGTCCGCTTTAACTATCCACTATGCTCCTATACATCTGATTTTCCTTATTTCTTAATCCTCTGAACCCCAAATCCTAAGAAGCTCTTGAATGGACAATTTGGACCACAACACTTCTTCCTGCTTTTTACGTTAATTTTTGTTCATTTCAAATGTGTAAAGAAATACTACCTTTTTGTCAGGGTTTGGTGTTCTGCCTTATAGTTTTCCTCTTCTGTAATGTAAAATAAACTTGTGTTAGGATTATGCCCCCCATGCGTATGATTTACTTATCGGCTTGTAGTTTCCAAGTTTCCTGTATATATGGGAGAAGCTTTCCTGGCCTTGAGTAAACTTTACTGACTGCAAATCCTTCCATAGTAACAGGTGGGCTAATCAACTTTAGCTGCTGAAACACTATTTTGAACCCCCCCTCACCTAAATAGGCTGAATTAGAGCAGAGGGAAATAAACTTGAGATCTTAGAATTGTGGAGCATTGTCTCTGCCTCAGACAATCAGATGATTAGTAAGCCAGAGTCAGGAAGTCTCTGCCAGGTACTCCAAGCACACCATATGGCGTATATTGCAAAGATAAATACATTGCTGCTAGGAAGAACTTTTATAACAGAGTTGCAAACAAATAGCTCAGCACCATGGGGACATCATTTTGGCACACAATAATGATTTTCTTAAATACCATCAAAAATCCTTACCGGTAATGGTATTTCTACGAGCCCTTCAAGACGGCCACAGAGAGAGAGAGGCTCCTCCCAGAGAGAAAACAAACAGGGATAGGTTTAAAAGCCCCACCCCTCCCTCAGCATTGGGCAAGAAAAAAATAGTAAACCTTAGCAACAAAGAAAACATTTAAGGGGGGATCATAAGGGCCGTCCTAAAGGACTCGTAGAAATACTGTTACTGGTAAGTCTAACGGATTTTCTCTCATTGTCCTTCAGGATAGCCATGGAGAGGATAATCAAAAAGATTCTAAGGGTGCGATACAGCCTGCTGTTTTCTGCCATGGCTTATCTGTCTGATAAAAGGTTTCAATGGTAGTGCTTAAAGAGTAATTCCACTTTTGATGGCATTTTTAAAAGTTTCCACTATAGTGTGGCTATATGATGTAATCAATGTGCTAAGCTTATCAATTAATTTGTGTGTTTCCTATTTGTTTGCAACTTTGTGCTACAACAGAAATCAGTTCTTCCTAGCAACAATGTTATTACCTTAGCAATGTATATCAAAGTGGTGTGTTAAAAGTACGGATCAGACACTTCCTGACTCTAGCTTGGTAATCATCTTATTGGCTGAGGCAGACACAAAAGTATTAACCCCTTCTGCTCTAATTCAATCTTTTCACCTGGCCGAAAAACAATGTTGTGTTTCAGTGGCTAAAAGGGTTACTGGCAGAATTCTCAGTTGGAGAGATGATTGCTGCTGTGTGATTTAGCCAAAGCTTCTAGTGAGTTCACCTGCTACAGTAGAAGGATTGTGGGAGTTGTAGTCAGAAAGGATACTGACAGTTTTACTATAGGGCAAGTAAACCACTCCTGTTTTACCAAGACAGTAAGTCAGGGGACTATAAGAAACATGGATACAGCATGTTGATAAATAAATCACAGGCATGAGGGCACAATCCTAACACAAATGTTTGTTTTACAATTCAGAAGGGGGAAACAATAAGGCAGAACCCCAAAAATCAAAAATGGAGTTTTCCTTTAAAGAAGGTGTGGAGCGTAGACTTAGCAGTAGCCAAGCAAAATTCGTCTTTGAACTTGAACTCACCCCAGGAGGTGGAGACTGTTATGGGATGAGTCGAAATGTTCATAGTGGAAACATATATACAAGCGTAGCCCAGGATCTGGCCTGTATATTCCATAACTTAGGTGGCTTTAGAAGCATATGGTCCCCTATTCCTTTCTGAATAGGAAACACACAGGTGATCTGTGAAGATGACTTGGATTGTATTCTAATAATATAACATTTTCTCTGATAACCGTGGACAAGATAACTAACTCGTGTGTGTGTGAGAAAAAGACTGCTAGTTTAGGCTAGTTTAGGCAGAAGAAGTAGCTCTGGCTCTGGAAAAAAATGTAATTCAGGAGGATCGAAAAGTAGGGATCTCTCAACAAGACTGTAATCACCAAACCTCCTAAATGATGAGGTAAACTAGATTTAAGTGATGATATCTGAAGTTGAGGGCCCTTTGGGAACTAACAATAAATCCAAGGAAGGACTATCTACAAGCCACTAGGATCTTGAGGGATCGACAAATCTGATAGGGAAAAATTCAGATCTTTGACTAACAAGACCGATAAGTGTGAAGCCTGAGTCTATTTACGACTAGACCTATAATCCTTTATGCAGGAATCTTAGGAACGTCAAAATAGAATTTCTGCTTGTTGTCTTCCTGCTTATTGGAGAAACGTAGGCCAGATTCTGAAAGGCTACTGATCTGGTACCTCCCTGGTGATTCAGATATGCCACTTATTTGCTTGGTAATCATAGTGGCTCAGTGAGTAAGCAACTGCCCAAGCACTGATATGTTGTGATAACTAAGACCTCTTGTCTCCAATGACTGCCTTGGAGTACTAGAGAATCCAACCACCACTTCATGCTTACCCTGACTGCTTGGGAAAGCAGTGGTGTTACCCAATGGGAGTGGTCCCAGGTCTGTAGGGAAAAAGGCTTGTAACTGTCAGTAATGAAGTTATGGCCAGGTAATCGCCGGGATGTTGTAGGTCACAGATCCTGGACCAGGAGCATTACAATAGGGGGTGCAGAGGTTGCATCCGGGCTGGGACCCATAAGGTCATCATTGTTTCTAAGCCTTATTTCTTATATTTGGCAATGGCAAAGTCTTGTGTTGTGTGATATCTAGGTATATCCCAGAAGTGTGCCCTCTCTGGATGGAACCAAGTCCCTGAGTGAGAGAGATTACCTCTGTACTGGCTAATAACCGGAGGTGGTCTAGGTAAGGCATGACCGAAAATCCTCCAACAGCCCATCACCCTGGCCAGAATATTCTTAAAGATTCAGGGGGCAGGAGATATCCCAAAAGATGGTCTCCCATCCAAGTACGACCAGGCCTAACCCTGCTTAGATCAGATGAGATCAGGCGCATCCAGGGTGGTGTGGCTGTAGGCCGCAAAAGGCACATGTATGTATATGCTCTCGTAAATATATCTATATCTAATATTGGAATCAATCAGAAGATTCCCCTGCTTTTAGTGGGGACTGCACTCCTTTGGATAACTGACCCTTGAGCTCGATCTACAACACCCACTGCTTATTAGGTGTGTAGCCTCTAATTCAAAACCAAACATAGGCTTTTCTTTAGAAGAGGAAATCCACTTACATTTTATACATTACTTTGCTCTGCCAGGATTATCAACAAACTCTTCTGGCATAATTTAGCAAGGCAGCCAAACCTGTGCACCCCTCTACCCCTGGAAAACCGTAAGGAAGACCTGAGGACACCAACCAAAGCGCCAACGCCGAGAGGGAGACTAACGCCGACCGGACTGCAAGCCCGCTAGCTAGTGCAGGAGATCAGGAGCCAGCCAGTAGGTAATGTGGTGCTCCAGAGGGCCCCCCACCCACAGGTACTCTTCCCTGTGTAAGTACAGGGGGTTGGTGAGCACAGAGTACTGGGGGGAGGTGGAGGTGTGACTTTTAAACCTATTCCAGTTTGTGTTTCCTCTTTATGGGAACGAGCCTCTCCTGGGCCATCCTAAAAGACAATGGGAGAAAGTGGAATTACCGTTTTAAATACATTAAAAAGAAAAATTCCATAGTAGAACACAAAATCTAGACTTCAATCTAGAACAAATATATATACAGACTGAGCGGAATTTAGTAACTAGTATCTTGAGCCATTCCTAACAATAACTTTTAAAATAAAAGTCATGATGGTGTAGAGATCTACTAGAGGTAGGACAGACTCAGAACGGGAAAAATGAGAAACAAGAAGAATGAAAGGACAAATAAGAAGAAAACATAGTTAAAAGTAAAAGAAGGTGAAAGGCAAAGTGAGCTGGAAGCTGGGGATTCCACTGCAAACCTAGGGCTCCTCTTAGCAGAGTATAAGACTCATTTAGTTTGCTCAGGGGTCCGAAACCTTCTAAAATTGGTCCTCCCTGTCATCAAGGATCCTCAACGATTCAAGCAATCAAAATAAATATGCTTCTGCTTCCACATAGTTGAAATAGTAATTTACTGGCCATAAGAATGTATGAGGTTAGTTTAAAATCATTCCGGAGAACAAAGCAGGGGGAGTTCAGCTTATTCAAGACTTTAATCCAGAAGGGACAAACAATTGGCTAAATCAACCAAATGTGTAACACATCCTTTGTTAAGTCCCAGGATCTAAAGCAAAGAGGATAGGTTTCTTAGTCCGCCTCAGGAAGACCATATAGCAGCAAAGTGAAATCGTATTACATTTCTTTATCATTGATATGTACATAAGGTCAGAGTGCTTACCAGGCTTCAGCACTAGGTATAGCCCAGAAGTGTGCCCTCTCTGGATCGAACCAAGTCCCTGAGTGAGAGAGATTACCTCTGTACTGGCTAATAATCCATTTAATTCAAAATCATAGATCCATATATTTTGAGATATCTTTTCTATAGCAAAAATTGTAGAAGGCCAAGCTCCAGTATTTGGACATTATTTTTTTAGTTGCAATAGGCAAAACAACACAAGTTTATGTTTAATCAGCATAAATCTGTGAAAACAGGATCCCCTAGTCTCAAAAAGGTAAAAGACTTGCTGTAAGGAAGGCAGCCATGCTGTGTAGACAAAGTGGTTATGTCTGTCAGGAATACACAACAGTGTTTGTAGATATCTCAAGAGCTAAAAGCACACAAAGATTTTTGTTTATGTCTTTGGGTCAACTTTTGTTTGAAGCTTTTAGAAGTTCGGGCAGTAGCTGTCCTTCACAACCAAAGTAGCTTGAAGTGCAACATTGCCTTCCTAAAATAAATGATTTATATGTCCTAGAGTACGTCAGAAATCAAGAGAAAAAGCTACAGGAAATTAACTGGATAGTGAAGCCAAAGGACCAAAAGGATCTCCCCAGGTTTAAAGTGGACCAACACCCATGGCTGATCGGCCCGGGAATCTATAATATTCTCGGGCCGATCAGCTCCCTCCCCGCGGGGCATCTGAAATCGGGATGCCCCACTGTGTGAAACCCCCCCGGAAGCCCGCAAACCTTACCTTCTCCTGTTCCAATTGCGCATGCGCGGGCCGCCGCGCGTCCCTCTAGCAACCGTTTGTAAATGGCCGGCACGCTCCCTGTAAGAGGGACGCGCGAGGGCGGCGGCTTGTCCGTCGGTGGCGGCGGCCTCGGCTTGTCCGCCGGCAGTAAGGTACGTTTTTTCGGACTTTCTGGGGGGTTTCACACAGCGGGGCACCCCCGCTCGGGGTTCCCCGCAGAAGTGGACCAACACCCAGGATAGTGAAAATGGGGGGACGGCTACGGCACTTCGCCCAGATCTGGACCCGGGAGGTCACAGACAAATGGATCCTGGAAGTGGTCTCTTCCAGGTACAAGCTGGAGTTCGAGTTCCGGCCTCCTCCCAGATTCCTCAGGTCTCTGGTTTCTTCGGACCCCCGGGCCGCACAGGGGCTGTTGTTGGCTGTACAAAATCTTCTGGAGTTGGAAGTCATTTGCCCGGTGCCCTTCTCAGAGAGACGCCGGGGCTATTATTCCAACCTTTTTACAGTGCCCAAAAAGGATGGTTCCATAAGACCCATTCTGGATTTAAAGATTCTCAACAGGTTCATCAGGACCAAGAAATTTCGCATGGAGTCTCTGCGCTCAGTCATCAATTCTCTTTGTCCAGGGGACTTTATGACGTCCATAGACATCAAGGACGCCTACCTTCATGTGTCGCTCTTCCCAGGTCAGCGGTTTCTCAGGTTTGTGGTGGGAGATCAGCACTATCAGTTTGTGGCTCTCCCGTTCGGGCTGACCTCGGCACCAAGGGTATTCACCAAGGTGTTGGCGGGTATAATGGCCCTTCTCAGAGCCCAGGGCATTCGCATTGTGCCGTATCTGGATGACCTTCTCATCACGGCATCCTCTCTCAGCCAGGCAGAGCTGGACACCAGGACGGTGGTGACAATGCTGGAGAGGTTCGGCTGGGTGATCAACTACCCCAAATCTTCTCTCTTCCCGTCAAGGGAGGTTTCCTTTCTGGGCATGAATTTGGATACCTTTCAGACCAGAGGGTTCCTGCCTCAGTCGAAGGTGCAGATGGTTCAAGATCTGATACGTCTTCTTCTGTCCAACCCTCGCCTGTCCGTCCGGCAAGGGATGAGGCTGGTGGGGTTGATGGTGGCCTCCTTCGAGGCGGTTCCCTTTGCTCAGTTTCACATGAGGCCTCTTCAACTTCATCTGTTAGCGGCTTGGGACAGATGCCCTCTGTCTTTGGATCAGTCTATCTATCTATCTAACGATAACCCTTATTTCAAGGACTTAAGGAATGGCGATCAATTAATGAGCCCTGGTGATTGGATGCAGAAGTTTACAAGATGTAAACTTTTAATATGCATGTGCTTGGCATGTCATTAGAAATATTAAAGTGAATCAGCATTGTTTATTCTTTGTTTTATCAGGGGATAAAAGCTATTGGAATTGATTGGAAATATGTTGTGATGAAGACTTCATGTTACTCATATAACCAATCTGTCCCTTCCTGAACATTCTGTATTAGTCCTCTAGGACAAGCCATCTTGTTATGCCTCTCCATGTTATTGCTCTCTCTTTACTTAAAAAACACAGCTTCTTGGTACCAGGATCAAAGGTTTACTGGCCCTCATGTGATTTAGCACTCCATGTTTTGGAGATCAAAGGCTCCAAAATAATTTTTCTTACAACGAAACATGTCTACCCAATTCCCTGGGGTCTAAAATTCTTTGACCTGTCTCATCGATGGTGGATTATGAATGTGCATCTAGTTCCAAACTGGCAGGTGTTCATGTGGGTGTATTTATTCCCACTCCCACTGTTGGCACTGCTGTGATTACTCCCGACTTTTCCAGGCAAGCTTGGTATGCCGAAGTGGTCTGTATGGTTGCTGTAAGTCCTTGGCAGTTGACAGCCACCTCTTATCTTCTCAGTGGTAAAGTACCTCTAGCTTCCCCCGTAGTTTATTCTCTTTGTTAATTGATTTGCTGTTTAAATCAGGATCTTAAATGTATTTTATCATAGATTTATCTTATCGTATTGTGACACCTGCATTGCAAACCATATTAGTTGTGGCTGGTGCTCGACAGCTCAGGACTATGTTAGTTTTATACTGGACTAGGAAGGAAGTGCTGCAGGTGACACACAATAAGTGTGTTTTTTGTTTTGTCTGGAGTGTCTGTATAAATAAATAGGGCATGCTAGAAAAAGGGAAGTAAAAAGGTGAACAATACAATATGTTTAGAGGAGAACTTACCTGGGGGTAAAAAAAATTGTCATTGGGTTTGCAGACCTATTTGCAAATGCATGTTCTGTTTTTTACCCTACCACTAATTTAAGGGTTTTTAAGCAAAAGTTCTGGACAAATTAACAGCAGCTTCCCTTACCAAGCGTTCCTCCAATGCAGTTCTGTGCCCTGAATTAGGAAACATACTTTCTCATCTGCCCCTTCAGCGCCACCCTTTCGATGTGGGCACCAATATTAACTTGAGGAGCCAGTCCAGACTATGCACCCTCTATATTAATGGCTTAAATTGAACCCTCAGAGCTACCATTCAAGCCCAGCTAATACCCGCCCTCTACCCCCACCGATCCTCCTCCTAGTAAGCGCTTTTGCTCCTATTGCCATCCCACCCATTAAATTGATTATTATGAAGCATCACAGCTCCAAGTCCCATGCCCAAATGCATCAGAAAAGAAATAATGAGGTAAAACTGTAAACCTTGATATTGTGATCATTTCTTCTTCTTGCAGTCATGTAAAGTCAGAAAACAGGTTAGGACAGTGGCAAATGTAGTGACACGCAATGGTCTTAAACCGGACCAACACCCGTTTTTACTTTTAACAGATGTTGGTCCCACTATCTGCTGATCACAAGAAGCTCGAGGGGGTAGGGCATCCTGAATGCTGGAGCCCTCTTGCCAATAACCGCACAGAGCGCTCGTAATACACACCTTCATTCCGAGCCAGTGTCTGGAAAGTCGCATCCTCTGTGCTGGCCACCAGCAGGACTTCACCCGGCAGGCAATCTCGGGACTCCTTTCCCGCGCTGGCTCGTAATAAAGGTGAGTACGTGCTGTTATCTGCGAGGGGGGCTCCAGCATTCTGGATGCCCCCCCGAGCTTTTTGTGATCAGTAGACAGCGGGACCAATACCCGCCCTTCTGCCGCATCCCTTAACTACCTCCCTCCCACTTTTTATCTACTCCTGTTCAAAAGGAATATTGTTAAAGAAAGCTGTTTGATTACTTAACAAGAGCAGTATATTCCTTTATCGTGATCCGTAAATTTGGGAAAAAATAGACAACAGGAGTCTAAATTCATTGGGCCATTCATCTTTCTCTTTTTTTCATCCCACATTTCTAATTCCCTGACATCCCAGCCGGAGCTTATTTTACACATTGTATCTGAGTAGTTTATTTTACTGCAGGACTATGCTAGAGGGGGTCAGTGTATTGCAGTTTAAATAGCAAAGAATTTCTATCAACCTCTATATACTAGAGGTCATTGAGAGAAATATCATTACCACTGGTAAAGTATTTGGAGCCCGGCATGAAATAAATGGGTGGCCTCCGTCAGACTGCAAGTCGGCAGATGTCACAAAACCTCCAGATTTGTTAGCCTTTGCCTGCCAAACGAATCTTGTGCCCTTGTTAACTCCGATCTGTCGCTAAAGGGTTTATATCTTGTCCATGCAAGTTTTTCACTGTGAAAGTGAGCCGCTCAAATTTTTTCTGAAAACCTGTTATTTTCCTGCCATTAATAGAATGAAAAGTGAGCCTTTTGTAGTTTATTGCTTTTTGCAATACTATATTTGATGCCTATTATTTGCTTTCCTCCATTTGTACAGCTGACAATTTTTAATTGGAAGCTGAATCATCCACAACAGAAACTCATTAGCTGCGTTGCTTATGCCTGCTTATGTATATGGGTTGCCTGCTGTCTAATTTCTAAAGTCCATTTTCACATGTAACTTTTAAACTTGCAGTCCTTGACACATATTTTATCTTTTGTTCATGTCTTTTGCAGGTACCCATCACGGCAGTGCAGGCATAATTCTAGTAGGGGGCTAGAAATATTTTATGTTTGTAAATTCTCCCTGTTTTCACTGTTCTCCCCCAATGTCACTTAACCATTTCTTTGAACCAAATACCTTATGGGTAGATCTCTCTATCACTTGGATAGTATTTGTGGGTGTTAGGGGGTGTCAGAAAAAAATTGATTCTGTCAAGTATCACAATATTTTATTAGGCGATACCAGAATCTATTCTTTCTCCCTAGTATCGATTTAAAAAAATCGCAATATATCGTCTTTGAGAAAATATTGGATCATTATACGTGTATCGCCAGATTCTTGCCAATTCACACCCCTAGGGTAACCCAGCTCTAGACTGTTTCCACTAACCTCAGAGGTTGCCCGATACGTTTACCAGCAATCATCCAATCTGTGTGCGTGTCGTCCATCCATCTAATCCATCCATCTAACGGCTCCAGCAATCTTGTATGTACCTTCTGCATATTTACACTACAATACAGAAATGAGACACTACACTACAGAAATGAGATTGATACCTTGTTTTACAATAGCAATTCCAGCCTATAAAATGTACTATATATTAGTATCATTTGTATATTATGTTTTCTCAGTTTTTTTCCCTCATTTTTCACAGCTGCCTACATTTGCATAAACCATCCAAAACTCAGTGTTTTATCTTGCTCTTTTACATTGTAAAGCTGAAAATTATATGCTTTAACCACCGTTCTCCATGATAAATGGTCTAATTTCATTCATTTTCTAATAGACTGCTCTCATAAAGCAGTGAGGTTAACCTTTAAAATAATTGTCAGCCCACCTTTTGGAATTATAATGATTTTATAAGTGCCAGTTAATCCAAGCTTCCTACTACGTACTGTGCATCCTGATCTGCTGATATCAAGCAGTTGACCTTATATGTGTCTTATATGCGAGAGTGCATCTTCCCAACATGTAGCTTCAATGATGCTTGAGGCAGCCACATACTGTAGACTGATAAAGTTGTTTGTCAGCATGTTTTCGATTGTTTTGAGAGATATTGGAAACGGGCACCTTCCCACTACATGTGATTTGGCTGATATACTACATTTTACTTGGCCACAGCTAAAATGCAAATCAACCAGTTAATATATAAACAAGCACTGCATGCAGCCTTTTGGCTGCTGTGCACACAATGCATGGAATAAAAGTCTGTTTTCAGTGCCATTGATGCCTATAGATTTCACTATCCACCACAGATGAATTGTATTTGTTATGTGCTTTGAAAGCACAGAAGCCTCACCCAATTTTAAAGTGGACCAAAACCCTGGATTTTGACTATCCTGGGTTTTGGTCCTTGCCCTGGGGCACCCCAATCGAGGATGCCCCGCAGTGGGAAACCCCCCAGATCACCCTTCCTTGATCCCACGGTGCATGTGCAGCCTCTCGTCCAGTCCGCGTTCACAAATGCCTGGCGCGGGTACACGCTCTGCTAAAGGGATAGCGGGGATGTAGCAGCTGTTCTTGCATGTGTGATTGGACCAGGAGCAAAGGTGAGTTTTGGGAGACCTCAGGGGTTTTACACAGCGGAGCATCCCGATTCTGTATGCCCTGGGTGCTGCAAATATGCCTGCCCTGGAGTCTCATAGACCCCAGGGTGGGTTTTGGTCCACTTTAAGCTGAAACTAGCAAAAGTTTGCATTTGAAACAGACCACCTGCAAAATTAAAAAAAAAAAAATCCCCAAAACTCACTTGCTCCTTCTGACACATCATGGAGATTTCCTTTCCCAGCTGTTCTGTTGCCTTGGTTTAACCGACATAACCTACAATGCACAGTGGCAGGAAAGCGGCATCACTTCCTCTTTGCAGACTACCTGCAGCTCCAGAGGACACCAATTAGGTGGTAAACCTGACCACTTCAGGGGTTACAAAAAGATAAGTACATTTTTATATGCAGCAGTCTAAATTGCCCTGGCGAGTGATGAGCACTGTTTCCTGTAAGGGTGTTGGTCTGGTTTAAAGGGTCTGTAAACCCAAGAAAAAAAAAAGCACTTGCCTTCTCTCCTCCACAGCAGGTCCCTGCAGGTCTGCCACTCAGAAAACTTGGTTTCGGATAACGGGTCCCCCATGTTCTCGCACACTGTTTCCTCACTTCACATACAACACCATTCATTTATTGAAATGAAGGGGGCGGCCAAGGCTTTCAGTTTAGATTCTCTAGTTAGATCATTCATATATTCTACACCTTCAGAAGTAAAAGGCTTTCTTACATTTTTCAATGAATCAAACCCCATCTCTGCCTCCCCCCATCAATAAAAACTTTGCTTTTGTGACCTACAGCATAGTCACAAATCATGCAGCCCTGCAGGCTGAATATCCCATTCTTCTGCTGTCAGCCTCCGTATTGAGATGGCGCTCCCCAGTTTTGCTTCTTTCTGAACCCCTTCCTCCAGTCTCTGTGTTTGGAGAGAGACAAAAAATTCAAAATGTGGTGTTAAGTGAGAATAATCCTGCTGGAGGTCAGGTTACTGTAATTCTTTACTTTTTGCTCAGGTAATTATTTTTATTTTTTCATTATGTTTTTGACCTTTTTAGGTACTTATGTCTACACATCAATTGTCAATTGTGAACATTAGGTCAATCCTTTTGTAGTTGTCTCATGAGGCTGAATGCAAGCTGTGTTGGGAAAAGTTGCATTTGGGGCATTGATTTGTGTTGCTAACCAACACAGTTCCCACATTTTTTGCCAATCGGGTAGGCAGATATGGTCAATAGGTGGTGCTGGCACTGAGGAATGTATCCATGACCAAGTGCATCAAGTGGCTCTGGTGTGAAACACAATAATGCCATCATTCATCAATCTTGGTAGGCTTGCAATTGCATTTATGGATGATGCATTGAACAGTGCTCAGTGAGAGAGCTTGGGCTGTTTTTTTTCTCAAAACATCCTTCGGGCAGCATACGCTTGAGACCTCCATGCTCCTCCTACCAATTGGGAACACCTGACCACCAGTCAGAATAAAATCTTGACTCCTCCTTCCATTCCCAAGTTGTTTTCGTGTCCCTCCGTGAGGTAGGTAGCCAGACCACTAGCTCCTGAACCAGGAAGGTTTAGGTAAGTATTTCCGGCGCTGTGGGCCTTTGCAGGGGGCTCTTTTCTCGGTCCTGGAGGCTTGTATTGTTGCCTGGGGCCTGGGATACCCTCTGGATTTTTAGGCCAAGAATCCTATTCTTTGAATTTTTTTACACAGGGGGGTAAGCTTTATTTTCCCTCTTACTGAGGATGACTGTTTGGAAGAAGCTGGGGTGGCCGGCCCTAAAATAGTATTTAGTAAAATAGTATTTATTATGTTGTGATGGCTCAGAGGAAGCTTTTCCCTGACAATTAGTTGCTCTGGATGTATTGTATTCTTCATTTGTGTTTGAATGTTTATTTTCACACTGTACCTTTTAGGAGGCAGGGAAGAGAGGTGAATGACGCTTCTCTCTCTCTTCCCCCGCCTGGCATTACTACAACGCCGATGCCGCTTACCTCAGTGCAGCCAACCATCACGCGTTCCTCCACAGGTAAGTTCAAATTCCCCTCCCCTTCCTCTTCCTTAATGGCAGCGACAGCATTCCCGGAAAGCAGATACTGCGTGCGCGCTAAAATTTGAACTTACTTGCTTTTGGAAGGAAGGGGAAGGGGAATCTGCTTCTTCCACCGGAACCCGTGAGGTTTTTCCATGGATTTCTGGGAATCCTGTCCGGGAAGAAACACGTGTTTTGCCTTAAAGGGACAGCACCAGTGTCTTTCCATTCATTGCTATTGGCCCCCCTCTTGATTTCCAGCAAATAGAGGGTTAAAAGAAATTAAGGGGATTTCGCTCCTGCCCTATTTAGGAGGATTCAGGAAGCTAATTCCCCTGGTGCCTCATACCAGAAAATGGCGGATCAGGCAGAGAACATTTGCATTGTGGAAATACCGGACCCAAAGGGAAAAAGCATCCACAGATGTAATAAATGCAGACCAAAATCCAGCACCAGCTAATCCGTCTGCCCGGTGAGTTATTTTCTATATATATATATATATATATATATATATATATATATATATATATTTTTTTTTTTTTTTGTATTTTAGTCCAAGACCCTGGATAAAACTCATTAAAATGTACCTGAAATCTTTTTTGAGATTTAAATCACTAAAGAAGGGCATGAGATACCTTATATGTGATGGTAATTCATATAAGAAAACCCCTATGTCCATACTGCATGGAAAAGATGGTTGTACGGAACAAGAATCCACTCTGTTTGAAGATGGGAGATGTTTCTTAAACCTTTCACCATTTCTAACATGGGCCAGATATTACCTAAGGTTTAGGTAACAGGTTAGTTTTTTCAAACAACCACAGGCCCTTTAATTTCTCTCCGCTGTTGGGACATATGAGGGGTTCCTCCTATTTTATTCAATTTAGAGTCATATATATCAGATGAGGACTCTGAGGAAGGGGGGATTTCTTCCCAGGGGGGAAAAATCAGGCCTCCGACTCTTCATTTTTGTATCCCCCTGGGGGCTTATCTTTCCTATTACGGTTGATATATTTATCAATGGGTATATAGGAAAAAGAGCCGGGCCCCAGATCCATATAGACCTATGGCCACACCACCCTGAATGCGCCCGATCTCGGAAGCTAAGCAGGGTCAGGCCCGGTCAGTGCTTGGATGGGAGTCCGCCTGAGATTACCGGGGGCCCTAGGCTTGATGGGTTTTACTATGATTGGCCCTTGATTCGTCATCTCCATTCCCTTTCCATAATTTTCGCAAACATATGATTTTAGAAGTATGAGAGCAGGGTGCTCCCCTTTTGCTAAAGTTCCAAAAGGGGCAAGGTTAGTCTTTGAAGATGTGGGGTTCTGTGTGATTCCCTAGATAAGAATATGGATTCCCACTTCCAGCCTAAAAACTTTGATCGCCGCCTCCTTACAACTTAGCCTCTCAACTTCTCTATTTGTGTATGGAGGGAGTGCGGACAACCACCCCCCCTCCCTTTCTTTTTTCCCTTCCTATCCTTCTCTCTCTCCTCTTCCCCACCTATTCTCTCCTTTCACTCTATCTCATACCTTCTAACCTATTATCTTTTTTTTCATTTACATTGAATGCTATATGTAAGAGGTCATCAGCGCTTTGTTGTGTACCAGTTTACATTGATTTGGATGTTTTTCTTTGCTTCCCTTATGTAAAAGTATTGCAATTTGCTATTTGATGTAAAATCTCTATACTTCAATAAAAACATTGTTCATTCTGGCAAGCAGAATCCAATTTTTTAAGACCAATTTTTGGCTTCCGCATGTGTCCTTTAAAAAATTGGGAGATACTAAAAGCCCTACCTATCCTTTTTGTCAGCAACAAGATGTCATGGCTGAATCAGTAAGATTTTGGGCACAAAGTATGGCTGTGACCAATTCCGGGCACAGGACTCTCTGGTTGATGACCTGGTCTAGAACATCGGGTCAAAGTTGGGTCTTTGTGCAATGCCCTTTTAAGGACTTCAATTTTGGGCAGATTTGGAAAAAAGTGGGGATAGGGCGGCCGATAGGAACATGTGTTCCCTGCCTGACCTAGGCCTCCTGAAAAAAGGTAGTTCCTTCCTAGGTCCTCTTTTAGACACTCCTTTCATACAGGGGCGCTACTAGATGACCCGGGGGTACCTTCCTCCTCTACCTCTCCTCAGGGCCCTTTTATGGTCTCGATAGATCTGAAGGATGCTTGCTGACAAGTTCCAATGAGCCTTGGGCTCAGTCCTGTTTGTAAGATTCACAGTAAAGGACTGGGGTTTTTTACACTTCCAATTAGTTTGCTTCCCAAAGATATTGGCAGAACCTCTGGCATATCGAAGACAGAGAGGAATAAGTGTTTGGCTGATCCAGGCTATCTGCTACTTTTTTGCCCATTTAAGGGACAAATTGCTACAGAGCCTCAATTACATCTTGGAGCTGTTTTCAGCTCGGTTGGGTTCTGAGCCTCGAGAGTTCAAGTCTGGTTCCCTCTCAGGCAATGAGTTATTTGGGGTTTGACGTCAACACTTTTCTTCAGACTCTTATTCTGCCTTCTCAAAAGATTTCGACCCTTCAGGAAGCCGTTAGATTCCTTTGTGCCAGCTCAACATCTTAAATAAGACAAGCCATGTGGGTGTGAGGACAGTTAACATTGGCATTTTTTCTGCAGCAAGATGATGTCACTTGTATTCAAGGACTCTTCATATACATATCCTGAGCATTTGAAACGGCTCCCGGTATGGGTTGGAAGATATAGTTCCAGTGCTCGGGCAAGGGAAGCTATATCTGGAACCCCAAAAGGAAACATGGTTACTGCAGATACCTCAGCTTGTGGTTAGGTAACCCATTGCGAGAGTTGGGCAGCACAAAGAAAGTAGCCCAAGGCCCTGAGCCAGTCCTCCTCAAACCTAAGAAAATGGATAAAAGTTAAGTAGCCTTGATGGAATTTGTAGAACATTGGATGATCAGCATGTACAGATAAGATGAGACTATGCTACGACTGTAGCATACATTAACCAGCAGGGGAGAGCGAGGTTCATCTCTAGATGGGGGTCACATTAGTGATCCTTATTGGTTTAGGAGGAAACCTGAAGTCTCCATCAGAAGTGTTCCAAAAGGAACTTTGAATCATGTGGCATATTTTCTGAGTGCTTCTCATGAGAGAGTCAGATTGGTCAGTCACCACTAGGGTGTTCAAGCAGATCGGATTTTTAAGGGACTTTTCAAATATGGATCTATTGCTTCAGCAAGAAGTCACAAGCTGGTCAAGTCAAGTACTTTGAATTCAGTGGGTCCAGCAGTGGGAGCGGACACCTTATCCCTTACACGGCATTTCAGTCTAGCCTATGCATTTTTTCCGGTTCAATGGTGTTATCCATTCGGGTCCCTAGGCTGACTCTAACCCTAGGCTGACTCTAACCCTAGGCTGACTCTAACCCTAGGCTGACTCTAACCCTAGGCTGTCTCTAACCCTAGGCCGTCTCTAACCCTAGGCCGTCTCTAACCCTAGGCCGTCTCTAACCCTAGGCCGTCTCTATCCCTAGGCCGTCTCTATCCCTAGGCCGTCTCTATCCCTAGGCCGTCTCTAGCCCTAGGCTGCCTTTAAACCTAGGCTGCCTCTAACCTTAGGCTGGCATTAACTTTAACCCTAGGCTATCTCTAACCCTAGGCTAAGTCCTTACACTTACCCTTGCATCTAATAGGGTTAAAGAATTCAAACGTGATCAAGCCCAGGTTATGTTACTTCAGACCTGATCTATTTTTGGAAAGTGTTATTTTCGGGGCTATCACTTCTGCACGCAGAATCAGTGAGGTTCAGGCCTGATCTTCATCCTGTTTTTCTATTTTTTTCCAGATCCAGTAATTTTGAGAATGGATCTTGGCTATTTACCTAAGATCTCATCGGATTTTCATAGACGCAAGGATGGTCCTTTTGTCAATAGCTGATGAAGAAGCTTCGAATGAAATGCTTTGGATGTTAGAACACGTCTGTTGAAGTACCTTAACCGAACCAAGGATTAGAGGAAACCCAACAGTTGGTTTGTGTCTTTCGTAGGTCCGAGGAAAGGACAAAGAGTGTTTTAGACTACTTTAGCAAGATAAAGAGTACAATTGTGATAAAATTATACCATGCCAAGAAGTAATTCTACATCTTGGGCAGAGCAGGATGAGGTCTCTATGGAACGGGTATGTAAAGCAGCCACTTAGTCCTCAGCCAAGACTTTTGCTAGATACTAGCGGTTGAATCTTCTGTCCCAGTGGGATCGGGTTTCTTGGTAGAAGTTTCCTTCGTGCTGTTCTTCCCACCCAATGAGGTAGTACTCGCCTATCTCTCAAGCGTATGCTGCCCGAAGAATGTTTTGAGAAAACTTAAGTTAGGTACCTGGTAACTTTTTTTCTAAACATCCGAAAGGGCAGCATACACCCTTTTCCCTCCCTTTACTTATGTGGAGTTGGATTATGTGTTATGATAAAATGGAGTTGTGGGTCTGTTTCTTTTTCTCTCTTTCAGATCTCTACAACAACTGGGGAATGGGAGGAGGAGTCAAGATTTTATTCTGACTTGTGGTCAGGTGTTCCCAATTGGTAGGAGGAGCCCGAAGGTCTCAAGCGTATGCTGCCCTTTCGGATGTTTAGAAAAAAAGTTACCAGGTACCTAACTTAAGTTTTTTCAAATAATTCATTTCTGCCACAACTTTATCCCTGGGGTCTTCACAGAACAACTACAGGTCTACTGAGCATAAATTACATGCTGGGTGACTATTTACTAACTAGGTGACTTCTGAAGGCATTTTTTCTAGGCTGTGTGTGTGTGTGTGTACAGTACAGCACAGCACAAATGGGGAAATGAAAAGGAACACTTACTTATTGAAGCAACAAGCAAGAGATGAGGCTATAATAAAGGAAAGCAGAAAGTATTGCAGCATGCACAACTTTCCAAGCTACTTTCCCTCATTACTGATCTTTCAAAGTGATAGTATAATTGGAAAGGTGTATTTCTGTAGTCAGAGCACTTAGGCTTACAGAAGCTACAAATCTATGCATGCTCAAATATTCTGTTGCGGACGTCAAGTGTTTAATACATCTGGACTGTAATTGGCAAAATGTATGACCATTATCTACTGTAATAAAACAGCCATTGTAATATGGTTTTGCTCATTATTGCTCTTTAGATGCATAACGATAAATTGTGCTTACTGTCATTTGGCATGTTAATGATGCTTTTGTTTTTATTGCAATCTCTTCTATTTGTCTCTATTACTAGCAAAACAAATGTTATATTTGTTTTAGAAAGGATATGACACATTGGTCTAATGTAATACAAGCCATTGAATGCATTTTTTTCTGCCCGGTGGTCTTTAAGGAGTGTGTACCCTAGATGCTTTGATGGGAGTTTTGTTTTTACAGCAGTAAAAGTGCAGTGCTTAGGATGAATAAAGAAGGAAATTGTTGGGGGCCAATGTAATATATTTGAAGATTTAGGACCAGTTTCAGTCAATGTACATGCTGTAAGCTAGATGAATGGCAATAGTCCATGTTCTACTGGTCAACACCTTTATCTGCCAGTGACTCTGAGAGAGCAAAGCCATATCAATGATCTAAATATAAAATATTAAAGGGGATAGTCACTTGCTGCACTTCAGTTCACCTTGTGAGCTAGCAGAGTGCCCGCCAATAAAGTGTACCATCCTGGACACTAGTGCCCCTCCGGTAGTATTCATCAGCACAGCCTGCTTGGCTTTCCTATTAAAGGAGCCCTGGCATGGACAATGATGATATTGTGCACCGATGACCATGGACTGTGCTGGCTCTAATCTGCTAGATACATTGTGATTTGAGTATCGCAAGATGGCTGACTGTTATTGAGAGATGGGGGCATTCTTCACACTGCTGGTTATTGGGGATTGGGAGGATTCTGCACATTGCTTGTTATTGGAGTTTGGGGGGGATCCTGTCACACTGCCTGTTATAGGGGGTCACAGGCAGTGGTGGACTGGGACCAAAAATCAGCCCTGGATTTTACCAGCCCCTGGCCGGTCCGACACATCTGTGCTGAAGCCCCCCACTCCCCACGACCATGATGATGGGACTATAACATTGAGGCTGAGAGGGAGACTGAGGGGGCAGGGATTTAATGTGGTGTTATAAGCAGCAGCCCAACTGGGCCCCAAGCGATGCGGCCCACCAGACATTGTCCCAGGTCTCTCTATGACCAGTCCTCCCCTGGTTGCAGGAATTCTGCACTCTCATTGATATTGGGGATTGGAGGGGATCTTCCACAATTCCTTTTATGGGGGGCTGGGGGGATCGGCACACTGCCTGTTATTGTGGATTGGGGGTTCCTGCACACTTATTGGGATGGAGGGAGGATCTGTCAGTTACAGGGGAGTTGGGGGATTCTGCACACTGCCTGTCATCAGGGGATTGGAGGGTGATTCTACATACTTCTTGTCATAGGGGATTGAGGCGGTTCTTCCACACTTGCTATTATCGGGGGTTCTTCCACACTTGCTATTATCGGGGATTGGGGGGTTCTGCACACTGCCTGTCATCAGGGGATTGGAGGGTGATTCTACACACATCTTTTTATAGGGGATTGAGGAGGTTCTTCCACACTTGCTATTATAGGGGATTGGGGGGGGGGGGGTTCTGCACATTGCGTGTCATTAGGGGATTGGAGGGTGATTCTGCATTCTGCTTGTTATAGGGGATTGAGGAGGTTCTTCCACACTTGATATTATATGGGATTGGGGGGTTCTGTACACTGCCTGTTATGGGGTGATGGGGGGGGGGGGATTCTACCACTTCCTGTTGTTAGGATCTTAGGGGAGGTATTTTAACATAGCATAGTTCAGAATATTAATTTTTTTTGTTCTTCTTCTATAAGTCCTCAGTGCATCTTATACTGGAAAAAATAGAGTGTGCTCGGAAAAAAATGAGTACTGTACTTACAGCTCTGGTGCTGACCGCTTGCGCCAGGGGCATCTTTTGAGCACAAAGTTAACAAAAAATAAAAAACAAACGAGCACATTTGAGAAAGTTGAACGTATATCAATTTGAATGGTCCTTTTTTATTCACATTAAATGAAGTGTTTATTTGGTCCCTATTTTATTTATACAGAGATGCCACTGACCTATCCTCTCTAGACAAAGTTCAGTCTATTACTAACACAAACCTGTCTTTGGGCCGAAGGTGGGACGCTGTGTAACTGTTCAGAGTTATTGATTAAACCATTGGGTGGCGATTACAAGGCTGCTGCACTGGTCGTATGGATTTTGTTAATGTACAAAGTTCACTTACTGTTTGTACCATCATCCATGCAAGATGATCTCACTATATTTAGCCTCAATAAATAGCAAATCTAAGTAATACACACTGAGACATCATGGAGACAGTTTAAGAATAGATCAGAAAGGTTAGGACAGTGGTTGATAAAGCATTTTTTGTTGTCTTCTATCTGTTTTTTAATAGGAACAGCATTAAAGATGTATACAAATGGTGTTTGGAATAGACAATTGAACAAGCTACTCTATTTGGGTGGCGTGTTTGGAGTATGAGCTTTTCCTGTTTCCTTGTTTCATATAGCAGTTTAGTTATAACTTGATTTCTAAAAGTTTTTATGGAGTTCTCTACCAAGACCTTTATAATATTGATTTTCCCTTGATAAAGGTTATTTTTCTATACAGCAGGCATAATGCATGATTACTGGTAAGGGGTTTAATTCCCTGTCCAGACACACGCCAACGTCCCCATTTCAAAGCATTTCAAAATCTCAGATTATATGTACTGGGTTATGGCTGAGAAGAGCATGCCATGGCACAACTTTATGACTGATGGGCATGCTCTTCCTTGGTCAGAGAAAGCTGTGGGACCCTTGTGGCTTTCAGTGCATTCTCATGCTGAGAACACCGTGCGACATTGTCTGTTGGAATACTTTTTTGCATGGCCCTGGAGAAATGAAAAGGAGGGAGATCTTCGGAGCCCTGCTATGGCTTCTGCTCTGCAAGAAATAAAGGAAAGGCACATCAGGTGAGCTGCTTGTTGCCTTATTATTGCCGTTGGGTTTACAGGACCTTTAACCCTTTAAACGCAATCCATTTAAAATTTACATGGCTGCCTCTCCTACCAGTCTCCTAAAAGTTTTAAACCCTTAAAAATACTTAACCCCCCCCCTTTTATGTCCCATCATTTAGCTGGTATAAAAGGCTTCCAGCAACAGGAGAACAGAAACCAAAGTGATTGGTGTGAGACACCATTTTCAGGGATGGATCATTTGGAGGTAAGTATTAAAAAAAAAAAAATATAATAAAATATTTTTTTCTAATATGAGTGTGTGTTGTTTTTACATTTAACCCTTTGTGAACTGGTAAGCGATCTATGAGACCCCTTCATCCGTTCACAGGGCTTGGGGTCCGGCAAGTCACCTGCGGCTAGCGGGGGACTTGCCATTAACCCCCCAGTCCCCCATTACCTGCGTCCCCAGGGTCCTTAAAGGCTGGACCAGGTGCCACCGAGGCTGGCTTCTGCTCCCTGGTCTATGCTGGTGCCTGGGCTGGTTATGCTGGGAAGGGGGATCCCGCACCATATTTTTTTCAATTTTTAAGGGGTTTAACCCTGGGAGGGGGACCTCATACCATTCTTTAAAATGTAATCCTTTATAGTTTAAATATTATTATTTTTTCATTGGTAAATGTTATAAAGTGCTCTTTGGGAGGGGAGGTCTTCTGGGCAGGAACGAGGGCTACCGATACATATGTGGTGCCTTTGTAACTAGAAAGAAATGGGGATTTCACATGCAATATGGTTTTCTTGAATAAAATACATTTTTTATTTATATACTTGAGACAAATATTTAAAAAAACATAATTTTACACAGTGAAAAATGATTGGAAGAAAATCCCATCCCAACCACCCTCACCTATTTGTTCAAAAAGTAATAAAAGTAATGCAAGATAGAGCTTTTATAAAGTTTCATTTGGACCAGATGTATTGCTGAGGAAAAAAAAACACTGCAAATATACCGTATATTTCACAATATAAGACGCACGTGCCCATAGGACGCACGTAAGATTTGGAGGAGGAAAATAAGAAAATATTCTGAACCAAATGTTAGGCAGTGTGGCATTCCCCCTCTCATTCCCATAGGTAGTGTGGCATCCCCCCTCCCATTCCCCATATAGGCAGTGTGGCATCCCCCCTCTCATTCACCATATAGGCAGTGTGGCATCCCCCCTCTCATTCACCATATAGGCAGTGTGGCATCCCCCCTCTCATTCACCATATAGGCAGTGTGGCATTCCCCCTCTCATTCCCATAGGTAGTGTGGCATCCCCCCTCCCATTCCCCATATAGGCAGTGTGGCATCCCCCCTCTCATTCCCCATATAGGCAGTGTGGCATCCCCCCTCTCATTCACCATATAGGCAGTGTGGCATCCCCCCTCTCATTCACCATATAGGCAGTGTGGCATTCCCCCCGCCTCCCATTCCCCATATAGGTAGTGTGGCATCCCCCCTCCCATTCCCCATATAGGCAGTGTGGCATCCCCCCTCTCATTCACCATATAGGCAGTGTGGCATTCCCCCCGCCTCCCGTTCCCCATATAGGCAGTGTGACTAAGAGCCTTATTTATGATGTGTGCCCTTTAGCATCATTTTTGTGACTGGAGTGCCGGCATTCCCATCTAATCTGGTGCTGAGATGTGACCTACCTTTGTGCTAGCAGCTGCTGCACCAAATGCTAATTAGCTTTGATTGTTGTCCTTAGGTATTGGTCGGCCTATGTCAGCGCTTGTTGGACCCCGCTGGCTGATTAGCCCAGCGCCAGTGAGTGCCACTTTGTACTGACGTTTTTCTGATGTCTCGTCTGCGTTTTAGTTGTTGACTAAATTACACATTGTTAAGCAAAATAAACCATTAAAATTAATTTAATAACCCAAATAAAAAAAAAACAACAAAAACATTATTGACAAGTCCCAATGCAATTTCTGTGCAACAAAATGTTTTTAATATTAATTACAAGCATTAACACTTCAATACAGTTCTGCCCATTGTGCTCTATGGAATCTTAAGCAACCTGATGAAACCTACCACTGCTTCAGCCACAGCGCCCAGCACTCTATCCATTTCGGTGCTAGAATTATAGCAAGGTGTTAAGTCGCTAGGCGGCAGCTACATTGGCGTTAGCGTATTTTTAGTTGTTAAATCGTACACTGAGGGCCATTGAGGCCCAAAAAGTGGTACTCTGTGGCTCTGACTCTTCTTAAATAAGGCTCAAAAGTAGCTAGTTAAAAAAAAAAAAACTATTAATGTTGGTTATTCTGTTTGGGGGACCTTGCGCTTTCAGATTTCACTTGTTTTTTCTTGTTTGCATACTGATTTTGTAGGAAAACACTGTGCAACCAAAGCATTCTTCTAGGGATTCCTTTGAGAAAGATGAGGCAGCTACAACAGGCTCAGTGCGTTAGAAATCTTAATGTGTGTACTTTCAGGGAATATATGGTTGGTGGGGGGTATTTCAGATGTAAAGGGTTGTAAAATGTAAAAGTGCAATGAGCACAGTTTGTCTGCAGAGCTGATAAACATTTCCCTTAGATGCATGCTTTGCTTTGGAGTGTTTGGCAACTCTTCCCTTGACCGTACCTATGCATTTGGGTAATGTTCTGTTCGGGGGGCCTTGTAAAGGAATAGTTTTCTTGAAACACTGCAAGGTGCGCATAGCCGTTGTATTTTATCTGAAAATCTCCTAAAGCACTGTTTCAGTTTAGGGGAGTCTCCTGGGCAGGAAGGGGTGTCTACCATAACATATGTGGTACCATTGGAACCGGGAGAATTTGGGCTTTTACAGACGATATGATTTTATTGAAAAACTTACATTTTTATTACAAAAAACACTACAAATTAAAAAAAAAATAGATTTTTTTAATTTTGTTTGCACATATTTCACCCAAAATATTGAGAATACACGAAAACAAGGCCAAACAAGACATTCCATGTTTAAGCCTAGACTCAGGCTGAAAAAAAATGACAAATATGACAGTTGAACATGTATAGCACAAAATATTGAAAAATGGTCTGGCAACAGAGGCCGACAAAATCTCTAGGGAGGCTGGCACTTAAATGGTTAAAGGAGCACTATTGAGAAAAAATGGTCAATATTTGGTAATAAGAATACACCCTGCCTAACAAACAGCCAAGCTTGTTTTTCTTATTAAAGTGGACCAACACCCACCGGTGATCGGCCCGGGAATCTATAAGATTCCCGGGCCGATCACCTCCCTCCCCGCGGGACATCCGAGATCGGGATGTCCCGTGGGGTGAAACCCCCCCCAAACACTCCAAACTCCTTACCTTAGTTTCGGCCGCCACCGCCTCCCTCGCGCCCCTCTAGACGTGCCCGCGCTGGCCGTCTGTGAATGGCCGGCGCGGGCACGCGCGCGTCAACAGGGACGCGCGGGAGGCGGCGGCGGAGGAGCCGCTTGGCCGCGGCTTGTCCGTCGCCACGGACAGAGGTGAGTTCGGGGGGTTCGGGGGGGTTTCACACAGCGGGGCACCCCGATCGGGAGTGCCCCACCGAAGTGGACCAAGACCCAGGATAGTCAAAATCCTGGGTGTTGGTCCACTTTAAGTGGGAAAAAAGAATCAGAGGTGAGAGGTTTTTGAATGTACCATTCGTCATTTACAGGGGGAGATCTGCTCAACTCCAATGGCCTGTTTCCTTGAGCCAACTTGTTCAGAAACAACAGCGTATTGCTGTCGCAAATCTATTAATTATTGTGCAGATACTGTGGCCTGCAGTTGCTGAGCTGGCCTGTATAGGGCCTGGCAAACCCTATTGGGCATATGCGGTTTCCATGCGTGACAAACTAGGCTACTTCACATGCAGGATACCAAAAGTGCAGAATCATGGCTTTCCTGCCTGATTCTATCCATTTCCGGGGTTTTTAAGCAGATGTTCATTACAAATAGTGGATAATGTTTCACTTACTGAAGTGTGTTGCTACATTCTATTTATAAGTGTATACTTTAGGACTCTTACGTATGTGAAAAATTGCTAGATTAAGACCTGTTAGAGCATCTCATGTGTGTGTTTGTTTATTTCTGTTCATTTTGGTTTTCTTTTTGTAAATTGATGCACTTAATTGCAAGTTTAACTTACCTTAGACTTTGTATCTGTTTGACTCATTGCTTTTTTTTTTGTTTTTCAGGTGACAGATAGGTCTGTGGAAGCTTTTGCTGAACACTGCCCAAAGTTACAATCTGTTGGATTCATGGGCTGCTCTGTCACCTCACACGGAGTTATTCATCTTACACGTGTAAGTAAGCAAAGTACATTTAACTAACCCTCTTTAGACAAATAAGCATTTCTAACTCACTTTAGACAAATACGCATTCCTCTTGTAAATGAACAACGTAAGTTTATTTTTCTTACCTCCTTAGGGTTATAAGATATAACACATTATATCTTATTTATTGTATATTGACATATTGATAATATATCTTATATTGTCTAGCTACATCCAATTCAGTTAAAAGGTGAAAAAAGATTGAGTGAATGAGCCTTGAAAGTGCCCAATTTAATGTTCGCACTGGAACCCCATCACATTTAGTCACGCCACTGCTGGGCGGTATATGGGAGCAGGGCAAATAGACATAGACAAATCCTTTTAGACAACACAATGGCACACGCCCTTATAGGGAAAATGAAATGCACAAAAACTGGTCCCAGGGCTTCTTCACTGGCATTTTTTAAAATGTGAATATTAACATCCTTAAAATATGTCAGGCATATGTAATGTGGACCCTGGAGATTAATGACTGGTGTCCCCCCTCACTAGATATGCAGATGATGCGGCAACAATAGCAGCTCTCTGCCAGCAGCAGCCCAGCACCCTTTGGACCAGGAGGGAGCCCCCGACCCAGTGGACCTGCAAAGAGGACACAGCCCAGCGGAGTGTGTTTTAAAACTGTGTTCTTGTGGTTTGTGAACTAGCAAGGGGTCCAAGGTGCCCCTTTATCAGTTAACATGGGAGTCAAGGCTGGCATGCCACCTGCCAGCATTGGTGTGTACCATGCCAGACAATTTGCCCCTAAACTTGTCAATCCGCAAGATTTGAGTTGAATTTCACTTTAACCGGGATCTGAAGCCCATCACTCGAAGCCATTCAGCAGCACCATGGTACACCGGTAAAATTTGAAGCTAGCTTACCCGAAGTTTCCCTATACCTCTAGTCTGTGGGTGAAAGGGTCAAAAGCCAGCCACCTTGCATTAAGCTAAACCTCCTCCACATGCTCCCATCTAAAAGATACAAATCAGAAAGGTGGCTGCTAACATGGGCAGCTTAAAAGATATTAAAGGGTTAGACCACTTTCAATGACATTTTTGTTTGCCAAAATGATGTCCTTAATGTGCTGACTGGATTTTAGTCTTTTTGATTTATTTTCTTATGTTTCTCAAAAGTGTGTTTTATGGAAGAAGTTTTCACTCTGCATTCCATTGCTATTATTACTGGACACCAAGAGAGAAGTGAATTCTGCACACACAGAACATTGCTGGACATGTGTAAGGTTCAGTGAGCTCTGTCTCCTCTACAGTGGCTATAGCAGCAGTGTTCTGTGTTTACAGGACTCAATTCTCTGTTCTTGTAGATCTTGGTGTACTGCTGCAACAGATTACAGGTATTGAAATCTGCTTCCAAAAACACGTTTGCCAACTTAAAAGAAAAAGAAAATACTAAATTAGCGCAGCACCTTGAAGACGAGAGCCCATGCATGTGCCGCAGGACTGAAGAAAGATATTTTATTTTTCCAATGAGCGATCTGGGGGGTTTCACACAGTGGGCATTTCAAATCGGCATGTCAGGTGGGCAAGATACAAAATCTGGGATAGTCAAAATACTGGGTTTTGTTCTGTTTTTTAATGCGTCAAGTAGACTTGGGGATCGCAACCCTTGCAGCAAGATATGAGAACAGACCTACAACTGCAAAGAGAAATAGATTACATTAATGTAATAAAGGTAATGCAATATGTAAATGCAAACACTAATATTTGCGTACAATTGTCCTTTATGATGCTTTTGTTACCTTTTTTATATATATATTGCATTTCTTTGCACTTTGTTTCAAAGCTTAAAAGTCTTTCAAGCCTTGACCTGAGACACATAACTGAACTGGACAATGAAACTGTCATGGAGATAGTAAAGAAGTGCCTGAATCTGACATCATTAAATCTTTGCCTGAATAGAAATATTGATGACAGGTAACCGTTCCATTTCACCTGAGAAAAACTGAAATTGCTGTTTTAGGTCATGTTGTTTGTTGTTGCTGCATACAAAAGCTGTATATGTTATGCTAGGTAGAACCCATTGGCTAAAAAAGGTGTATATAGCACAAGGAATTGCCATTTTTATTAAATAAAAAGGCAGCTTATTACCAAAAAAAACAAGGGAGAAATGCATTTTAAGTACATAATGAAGCTGAGAACACTATCTACATAGCTGGAGATGTAGTGGGTCCTTTCCCATTCATACCCTTGATGGCTTAGTGGGTAAAAGCAGTCAGCCTTTGTAGATGGAACTCTGAGCCTACAGCCATATGGAAGGTTTCTGAAGGAGGAGGAGTGAGTCACCAGTGATCTTTAAGCCCCCACTTTCTACCCTAGCAAACAGTTCATCTAGAGTTGTCTTATTTGTTACCAAGCCACAAAGGAAACACTTAAATGTGATTCAATGTGGGCCATGTAGAATATGAACATCACTTTTCCTAATGCACAGGACGGCCTGCTTCATGAAGTCCTTACACCTGGGTATTCCGCCACAAGGTGGCGCAATGCACTGCAGAAGATTTGTGGCTCCTCCCAGCCCCATATAAAAAACGGAAATCAGCCATAGACCTCCAGTGTTTCCTCTGCAGTGATACTGTGAAGATAGAAGATGGCTCTCTATGTTGCGCAGGTGGAGCGGGGCAGCCAAGCTTGCGGCCCTGCAACTCTATTTCCACCCGCTTCTGGACCCTCTGTGCCTACCAGTCTTGGCTGACGGATCGGGTGAAGGTAGAGGAGCACTAGGGTCAGGTGCTCGGGGAGCGCTGCTCCATGCCTTCGCTATGTGTAGGGGGTGAGTTTTGTTTGGGGACTGGTGTTATTAGCTAGTCTCCCCTTGTTTTGTTTGTCTCCCTTCTCCTTTGTGCCCCCCCCCTCCATCCAGCCCCGGCTAGTCTTCTCCTGCCGCTGCCTGCCCTCTCCCCCTCTCTTCGGGGGGGGGGTATAGCGGCGGGTGGTGTTGCGGTGGTTGTCCGCTGCTGTTGTCTCGCCGCCGCCGCGGTGTACCACGCTCCGCGGCGAGCGGCGCTTCGGTTTTGCTACGCTGCGGCCTGTGATGACGCTGGCACGGGTCACGTGAACGCGTTTTCGTGCTCTTCGGGGGGGGGGGGGCGGTGCCGGGTGATGACGCGGCCCACCCCTCGAGGGTCTCATTGTGGCACCATTTTGCAAAGCTGCGTGTCCGGAGGCCCTTCCTCCTACGTGGGCTGCAGCGGAGACCTGTTAGCTTATCTACCATTCGTTTTTGGCTCGGCTGTACGGCGATCCACTGTCGGTACTGCAAGTGCTGTCTCTTGGTCTGTGAGTCCACTTTGGGGGTTGTTTATTCTTTTGGGGCATGTGCTGCGGGATGCTTATGTGTATTTTTGCTTATGTCTTTCAGGCGGGATAACTGTGTGTGGTGGTTTCTCCCGGTCTCGCTCCTCTCCCCTCTCCTCTCCCTTCCTGGCCTTCTCTGTGGGCGTTCCTTGGGGGGCATCCTGGGTGGCTTTTATTAGCCCTTACCCTATACTGGTCTATTGCGCCTGTGTTAATCACCTTATGGAGGCTTCTTGGGATAGCGTGCTCGGGGGATCCTTCAGGACAATCCCGGCTGTGTGTCATGTGCGGGGCATCCCCTTTGAGTGGTGGTGGTGCGGTTTGTGTGCCATGCGCCCAAAGTATTATTGCGGACCAGGCTGGGATGAGCGCTTCTCTTCCCAGTTCTACGCTCCCCCAGGCATCTCCTACTCCCCCGCGCCTGCATTTAGCCCCCAGTGAGGGGGATACTAGCAGGGGGTCCCAATCTGATCTGGCACTACGCGTGGCCAGCATTGAGAGGCAGCTGGCACGACCTGTGATGGGCAAGGCCTCGGGCAAGAAGCCGCATCTTGACACCGCGCCTTCCCTCTTTGCTGAGGAGGAGGTGGGCCTTCATGTGTTTGGCTGCCGTGACTCCCTAGAGGAGGGGGAGCTTTTCAATGATTCAGACTCATCTGGGGACCATCAGGAAGGGTACGACAGTGACCCGGGGTCCGCCTCTGATGAGGATACCGGGCTCCCTGTGGACACTGATGAAACTGTTGTTGCACATTTTTGAGACTTTGCACATCGCCCCCCCCTAAGGTGGCGAAGAGGAAGCAGGATGAGCTCTTTCGCCCTGACAAGCAACGCTTGGAGTTCCCGGAGCAGGGTCATTTCTCCAATATGGTGCTCAAGGAGTGGGAACGTCCTAACAGATTACCCGCGGTGCCCAAGGAATTGGACAGAAAGTATCCTTTTTCTGCTGACCTGGTCAAGCGCTGGTCGTGTCCCCCTGAGGTGGACGCTCTTGTTCTAAGGCGGCTGTCTAACATTTCGGTCATGCCGTCCCCTGACACTACTACACTGCGTGATGGTGCGGACCGACGTATGCATCAGCTGGCCTGTCATGCCTTCACCTTTGTCAGGGCAGGCCTGCGTCCAGTTTGTGCCCCACCATTACCGCCATTGCCCTTCAGAAGAAGATCAAGCGTCTTGCAGATGGCGCCATGGCTTGTAGGAGGAGAGAGGACCCTCCTGCTTTGCTCTGATTTTGTTGCATTTGTGCTGTCTGCCATGGATGATGCCGTCCGGCTGGGCAGTAGGGCTTCGGCCCTCCTGGTGGCTATGCGCCGATCTGTATGGTTGTGCCAGTGGGCAGCTGACGCTGCGGCTAAGAAGTCTCTCATCGGGCTTCCCTTTGCGGAGCTTCGTCTCTTTGGTGAGCGTCTGGATGTCCTGACCAAGGATGGTAGGTTACCTCAGCGTAGGAAGCAGCCTCGGCCCTTTCGGGGGCCCTCCTCTTTCTTCCTTTCCTTTCGTGCTTCCAGAGGAGGTTGTGGCTCCCTCTTCTCGGGTAGCCACAGAGATTATTGGGGCCGTGGTCGTCCAGGTCTCTCATGGGGTTCCAAGCCCAAACCCCCTCCCAATGCCCCTCAGGCATGAGGGGATGGCGTCAGCTCTTTGCTCACGTCTGGAGGCTTCGAGTCTCAGACCGGTGGATTCAGGAGGTGGTGTCCTCCGGTTACAAGATAGAGTTTGCAGCCTGGCCCCCCCCCAAGATTCCTCAGATCCTGGATGTCTCAAAACCCTCTGTCAGCTCAGGGTTTGCGCTTAGCAGTTCAACTCCTGTTGGAGTCATGCCGTCCCCTGACACTACTACACTGCGTGATGGTGCTGACCGACGTATGCATCAGCTGGCCTGTCATGCCTTCACCTTTGTCAGGGCAGGCCTGCGTCCAGTTTGTGCCACAGCCATTACCGCCATTGCCCTTCAGAAGAAGATCAAGCGTCTTGCAGATGGCGCCATGGCTTGTAGGAGGAGGGAGGATTATAGGGCCCTCCTGCTTTGCTCTGATTTTGTTGCATTTGTGCTGTCTGCCATGGATGATGCCGTCCGGCTGGGCAGTAGGGCTTCGGCCCTCCTGGTGGCTATGCGCCGATCTGTATGGTTGTGCCAGTGGGCAGCTGACGCTGCGGCTAAGAAGTCTCTCATCGGGCTTCCCTTTGCGGAGCTTCGTCTCTTTGGTGAGCGTCTGGATGTCCTGACCAAGGATGGTAGGTTACCTCAGCGTAGGAAGCAGCCTCGGCCCTTTCGGGGGCCCTCCTCTTTTCTTCCTTTCCTTTCGTGCTTCCAGAGGAGGTTGTGGCTCCCTCTTCTCGGGTAGCCGCAGAGATTATTGGGGCCGTGGTCGTCCCGGTCTCTCATGGGGGGATGAGGGGATGGCGTCGGCTCTTTGCTCACGTCTGGAGGCTTCGCGTCTCAGACCAGTGGATTCAGGTGAATCCAAGATTCCTCAGATCCTGGATGTCTCAAAACCCTCTGTCAGCTCAGGGTTTGCGCTTAGCAGTTCAACTCCTGTTGGAGTCAGGTGTCGTCTGCCAGGTACCTTACCAGGAACAGGGTCAGGGGTACTCCAATCTTTTCACAGTGCCCAAGAAGGACGGTTCTCTGAGGCCCATCCTGGATTTGAAGGGTCTCAACAGGTTTGTTCGGTTCAAGCACTTTCGCATGAGACTTAAGGCATGAGACGCTACGCTCTGCTGTCAGTACCCTCTGGCTGGGCGACTTCATGACCACTGTGGACATCAAGGATGCCTATCTTCATGTACCAATCTTCCCAGGTCATCAGAGATTTCTGAGGTTCGCTCTGGAACCTCAGAAATCTCTACCAGTTACTACCAGTTTGTGGCCTTACCGTTCGGTATCACCTCGGCGCCTCGGGTGTTCACCAAGGTGCTGGCGGGCGTAATGCCACTTCTGAGGAACCGGACGACATTCTAATTGCTGCTCAGTCTCTTCATCAGGCCGAGAAGGATACTCAGGTGGTGGCCTCCACTCTCGTGTCCTTCGGCTGGGTGATCAACTATCCTAAGTCTTCAATGTCTCCATCTTTGGAGAGGTCATTTCTGGGCATGGCTCTGGATACCTCTTAGGTCTAGGTATTTCTCCCTCAGTAGAAAGTGGAAGGCCTTCAGATGCAGGCACGGGCTCTGCTCCTGTGTCACTATCCCTCCATTCGGCTGGGGATGCAGTAAGTGGGCCTGGGCTGGGGAAATGGTCCCTCAACAACAAGGTATTTCACTCCCTGTGTCACCGCTGGGGTTAGCCGGATGTGGACCTGTTTGCGTCCCGCCACAATCACAAGCTTCCATGATTTGTCTCCATGTCGCAGGATCCTCTGGCCTTCGCCAAGGATGCGCTAGCGATTCCTTGGACGGAGTTTTGTCTCCTCTACGTGTTCCCTCCCTTTCCTCTGCTGGGCAGGGTGCTGCGCAAGATAGCCCAGGAAGGGGTACCAGCCATTCTGGTGGCCCCCTGTTGGCCAAGGAGGGTGTGGTTCGCAGACGTCGTGCAGTTGGCAGCAGATCGGTACGTTTTGCCCATGGATCCAGATCTTCTCACTCAGGGACAGCTGCGCCATCCCAATTTACAAACGCTGGCTTTAACGGCTTGGCTGCTGAAACCTCCATCTTGATGGCTAAGGGGTTGCCGGCCTCTGTTGTTGATACTATGATTCAGGCTCGGCAGAAGTCCTTGTCTTTTATCTACTACAGGGTCGGGCATGCTTACATTGCCTGGTGTGAGTCCAAGTCTCTTCCTTGTCGGGTTTTTCTATCCCTAGGATTCTGGAATTTTTACAACATGGTTTGGATTCGGGCTTAGTACCCTCAAGGGACAGGTGTCAGCTCTGGCAATTTTTTTCCAAAGATCCTTTGCCAATCACCGGCTGGTTAAGACTTTTTTTCCAGGGAGTTACTCATGTGCGTCCGCCACGTAAACCTATGCTATCGGTTTGGGACTTAAATCTGGTGTTGTTTGCTCTGCAGGGTCCACCCTTTGAGCCTATCCGTACGCCTGCCTTGCCCATTCTGACTCTTAAGGTTGCCTTTTTGGTGGCTATTACTGCGGTCAGGCGAGTTTCTGAGCTGGCGGCGCTTTCCTTTAAACCTCCTTATTTTGAGCGGCATCAGGATAATGTGGTGTTTCGGCTTAAGCCGTATTTCTTGCCTAAGGTTGTGTCTGCTTTTCATCTCACTTAGGATATTGTTTTACCTTCCTTGTGTCCTACCTTCACTCTCTGGATGTTGTCAGGGCATTGAAGTTTTATTTGGTTGCTACTAAGTCTCTCAGGAAATCTGATGCTCTTTTTGTTCTTCCTGCTGGACCTAGGAAGGGTTTGCCTCCAGCTAAATCTACTATTAGCAAGTGGATACGTCAAGCTTCTGTTGAACAAGTTTGTAAGGCCGCTACCTGGTCTTCTGTTCATACCTTTTCCAAGTTTTACAAGGTTGATGTTAGGGCCTCAGCTGATGCTGCTTTTGGCCGCAAGGTACTTCAGGCGGTAGTGGTTTGAACTGCCTGCCGTTACTCTTTGGGGATCTCACCCTACCGTACGGACACTGCTTTTGGATGTCCCAGATGTACGGACTTCATGAAGCAGGCCGTGTGCATTAGGAATAATACAATTCTGTGAGTACTCACCTATAGAATTGTTTTTACTATGCACAGCATCGCCTGCTTCATCCCTTCCTTGTTATCATTATTCTTGGTTGTCTCTTTATGGTGATTGTTCCAAGTTAGTTAAGGGTTTTTTTTTTTTTACCTTTTTTGCCTCATTACCTCCCGGCTTCTTGTATACCTGCTTGTCAGCACTGGAGGTCTATGGCTGATTTCCGGTTTTTATATGGGGCCGGAAGGAGCCACAAATCTTCTGCAGTGCACTGCGCCACCTTGTGGCGGAATACCCAGATGTAAGTACTTCATGAAACAGGCCGTGCTGTGCATAGTAAAAACAATTCTACAGGTGAGTACTCACAGAATTGTATTTTTTGTGAGCGTCCGAATTTCCTAAGCTGGCTCAGGAAATCTTTGCTGTGTTTTCTTTAGCACCATATTGACATGCTGGTCCCACTTCAGATCCTGTGTGATGTGCACACCCAGGAATTTTGTATCCTTCACTCTCTATTTAGCTCCACCAACATAAATAGGTGTTAACTTGTGGGGTAATTTCCTTAAGTTAATAATCATCTTCAGGATCAGTTAAGGATTTTTTTACACCTAAGATCCCTGTTGCAGACTGCTTTGCGGTAGGCATGGTCATTGTCATCATGAACATGATGATGGTGGTCTTCTCAAATTTGACAATCATGTCCTTTTTGGTCATGTAGTCAGTGATGTAGGGAGCTAACAAGATAGGGGATAACACACATCCCTGGGGTGGCCGGATATTGGTGAGTTTTACATTTTATGCAAATCAGGCAGCCCAGAGCCCTTGTAAATTAAAATTACCAACCTTTTTTTTACCGTCCCTTTTGCCCCTTCAAACAGCTCCAAGGGTCCCCCTTCATATTCAGGTGGACAGGCTATGTTTTCTTCCTGTCTGGCCCCACAGCTCCTGGCCCCCCTCCCCTGCTGACATATTCATTTATTCACTGTGGAACCGCAACCCTGCTCATGCATTTGCAGTAGTGAGTTAGGCTAGACAGCAGGGGAGGGGGCGGATGTTTGGCTTGGGCTCAGAGCGAAGCCCTAGTGCTGAGCGGATGAGATAAGATGAGAGCATATAATGGGGCTCTATGGTGGTAGTGGCTGCACACCATGGGGAAGCCCACCTTCTAGGCGCATGGGTCAAATGAGAGTAATGGTAAGCTTTTAAAAATGTTTTTTTTATTCAACATGATGAGGTGGCTAAATGCCTTCAGGTCACCTGGAGAGATATGGTAAATTGCCATCAGGACCAGTAGTTTTCCTAACATTTAGGTGTATAAGCAGTCGCCTGAAATTTTGTTGATGAGAATGACAACGGTCATGTTCTGGTCTTTGGTTGAACATTTGAGGAGTGCAGGGTTTTTGATCTCCTATGTTTCTCACCTGACCTGTGTCCATCTGTAAAAATGTTTTGATTTGAGAAGATAACCATTTGCCAATCTGCTGAAGTGCAATTCTGATATTGCTGCTAAGCCACTCAAGCCTTTCTGGCTGTTGACACCTAGCAGAGGTGCAGTGACTACCTATCTGCTTTGGAGCCCCAAATGCAGTAACGTTCTTTTTAATAGCGAGCTGCTCCACTGTAGTGTGTCTGCCTTTGTAGCCAATGTTCACCTCAAATCAATGGCTTGTGGTGCTTTGCAGTTTCCATATCACTTATTTGCAGTGGTGCCATTTGCCAGCTCTCAATCACACTTTCACCACAGCAGCCCACAAACAGTTTAAAAACGACACAGTTGCCACCCTTGGCCTCTGATAAATTACCCCTTTAACCTATAACTAGAGCTAACTGTGCAGGGAGCCTATAACATACAATACCCATTCAAGCAAACTAGTGATTTGTGACTTTCTTCATGAACCACGCCCTGCCAACATCAAAGGTAAGAAGTGGTCATAATGACAATGTATATTCCTATTTAAAGTGGTTTATACGATACTTAAAGTAGCACTATCGCAAAATTGTGTGATGTCAAAAATCCATATAAACACGTTGGCTAATGAGAGGAGGGGTCACTTATGCACCAGAACTGAATAAAACTCCTGCCAAGCTTGTGGTTTTATTCATATGATAGGAACAAAATCCAGGAGAGACAGGTTTAGTCTATGAGGGGTGACAGAGCCTATCACCCCGGATGAAGATTTCCATCCATTAAAATAAAAGAAACAAGCCTGGCTGGATATTTCTTGATGTCGGTTGTATAAGTAGCCCCTTTACCCACCATTCAGCTTATTTATATGGATTATTATCATTGGGCCATTTTTTGCGATAGTGCTCCTTTAATTTGATTCAGTAATATACCCTGTCACATGGGTATTGTGGTAGTTATTCACTGTGTGTGCTCATGTCCCGGTACAACATGTCATATTTTAATATTGAGCACTTACACATGTATAAATGGTTAATTGCTTTAGCAAAAGTGTAGCAGGTAAGTCAACATCTTTCATAACCAGCTTAGGAAAAATGTTCAATTGAAATGTATTTCTAATGTTCCCTGTCCTTCACCTTGTATCAGCCTGACACATTTTTCTGACACATTTTCTAGATTGTCTTGTATTTTACAGTATGTTTACTAGGCCATATCTCTGCAGGGATTGACACTATTTTAATTGAAACATGTCCGTTGGAGCAATGCATATAGTTTTTACTGCCATTGCATGAGGCTGTGCAGTGTGCTTTCTTGCCGGAGACCTCCCCAGGGTATTTTATTTTCTTAAACACAGCAGCTGTTTCAGTGCTGTTTAAGCATTCACTCTTTTATGTTTTTGTCTCTCTTGTGGATTTATCTTATTGTATTACATTTTGTTTTCCGTTGACTAACCTGGCTCTGCGTTCTGTCAGTTTTAGTCAGTGAGCTATATGCACCCTATATAAACACATTTGGAAATATAAATACAAAACTTTTTCCTGAACAGTTCAGCAATACTTTGCCTTGAAGGCACATCCCATGGCGTTAGCAGCTCCGAGGGCATGCTTTCCTCGCACAGCGCTGTGAATAATGCTCAGCTCTTCATTAACATTTATTTTTAACTCTTGAAAAAACGGGTTAGGAGCTACACTAATAAGGATTTTCCACCACATTAAAGTCACAAAATACTGCCGAGTTATCTCTGCAGCGGGATGTGTACCATGGGTGGAGTAGAATAAGAAATTAACCTACTGATGACTAAATGGGCATTAGACCAGGGGTTCCCAACAGGTGGTACCAAAACCACTAGTGGTACTCGAGATCTTCTCAGATGGTACTCAGCTGAAGACTTACTTGTACCCCAGTCTGATCTGCTGCCATCTACACTTTACTCAAGCATGATTTGCACTATACATAAAAAGAACAGCCCCAATTGTGTTTTTGCACACAATATGGTAGATTGATATGATGTTAGTATTTAAAGTGGACCAACACCCAGGATTTTGACTATCCTGGGTCTTGGTCCACTTCGGTGGGGCACCCCCGATCGGGGTGCCCCGCTGTGTGAAACCCCCCCTAACCCCCCGAAAAACTCACCTCTCCCCGCTCCCAGCGCCGACGTACAAGGGAAGATCTGGAACGTCTTAGCGACGGCGGCCGCCGCCGCCTCCCTCGCGTCACTTTTGACACGCGCGCGCCCACGCCGGCCATTCGCAGACGGCCGGCGCGGAGGCGCGCACGCCTACAGGGGCGCGAGGGAGGCGATAAGGTAGGTGAGTTGGGGTGTTTGGGGGGGGTTTCACCCCGCGGGTGGGGGGTGGGGGGCCCGGGAATCTTATAGATTCCCGGGCCGATCACCCGTGGGTGTTGGTCCACTTTAATAGCTCCATTTATACAGTACATAGGACTCAGTTGGATCAATATCTCTTATGTTGCAATGTACTTGGACTTCTGCTCTTCTTTTGGGGGATTAGACAACTGACATGTGTTTGTCAATCCTTCTTAATTTTAAAATACGTATCCAGCCCACAGATCTCTATAGGGCATGTTATTATTGTAATAAGCAGGGGGTTAACTATGCTAGTACATGCTATATACACTCCCTTGTCCTACATATACTGAAATAAATTTTGGTCTACCATTAGTTGGTTGTCATGCTGCATTACCTGCAATACTAACACTGACTTGGTAAAAATCTATATTATAGACATTGACTTTATGATTGGTAGAAATAAATTGCTTAATAACAAGGCATTCTTTGTAGAAACTCTCCTTTCCATACAATGTACATAGAAATGATGGGCATATTAAATGGTGTAGATTAGACATACTATATATTAGTCTTGTTATTGCTGACCTTTACAGGACCAAGTTCATACTAGGATCCATGCTTTTTATATGCTGATACAATCTCGCATAAATACAGCCTACCTTAAACATAGACTTAGGAGACTAGTTACTATCCTCTTTAGTGGAATTATACATAATTAAGCCTAATTAGGTGCCAATTATGGAGAATTAGATGCAATTATATAAGCAAGTACATGTTAAAAAGTTACACCATTTTGTTCTTTAAAATTTCCAATAAGACTGACATGCTAATTGGTCTGTTTCACAGGAAAGCTCTCTGAGGGCTTCACGAGCCATCTTCAGTGCCTAATAATGTGCCAGTAAACTGTATGTCCCATAGGCAGAGGTGTTGACTATCTACGAGACAAAATTTAAAAAAAAAAGGAATTATACATTCAGAACAGAACTATACTAAAAACACTTATTAGATTTAGAGTTCAATGGGGAATTAAACACTTAAAGAGAACCTACCAGGATGGATATGCATGGGCTTTTGCCTATTTTCTTAAAAAATTATTTTATTTGACTGCCATGCTGCTCTTCCATTTTTACCATAAATTATACAATGTAAGAGACCATCTGTGCTTCACGTCTGAACACCAGTCAGAGGCTTTTTACAGGTGAGAAATCAGAAAGGCATTTTTAGATGTGACAGCCTACATATTATTGACCCATCATTAGGACTTTGATGATGTGTGAGTGCAAATATATTGATGCACTATGCTGTCTTCAGATTGTCATGTTTGAGGATATCTTAAACACAGAGACACAAAGATCTGGAGAAAGCATGAAAAAAATAAAAATTCACTTTGAATATCAGAGTCCTGTGCTGTAATAATGTGTGCTACAGGTATTGCATATCTCTCAAATGTATTTGCTCACACTCATCCATGAAATATGAGCAGAGCTATGCATAGATCTTCTGAGTGACAGCAATGGTTGGTAGGATGTTAAATTATTTGCACTAAAGTGTCAAATGTCTATTAAAAAGGAAGGCATGATGACGCTCAAGCTTGGGACTAAGGTGTTGTGAACAGATGTACCCTCAGTTCTGATCTAAGGAACTGCAATACTAAATATATTGCAATTGCATTTACCATTGTGTCCTTTAAAGCACTTAAAGTGATTCAGCAGGCACAAAAACACCCCAAAAGAGTACTTAACTTTTGTGCCACACTGGTGATCTGTGCTAATCTGGCGATTAGTAGCTTACCTATTTGTTGGATCGAACCCCGGCCGCATCCTGCGCTGTCTGGGACCTGACCATGGGGTCGGGTTTGATGGTGCTTCGGGATCATGACTTGACATCAATCACAGGCGTAGTGACATGCCCTCTCTATTCATTGCAATGGAGGTAGTTGGCTGAGGTCTAACATGCCGCTCTCCATTGTAGTGAATGGAGAGGGCATAACCACGTCTCCCATTTGATGCGGGAATGCAAGCGCCAGCTAATGGAGTCTGAGGACCTGTATGTCACCATGCTGTGGCGTGGGCTCAGATCCAGGAATCTGTTTAATTGCTGATCGCTGGACTAGCACCAATCAGGGGCGGGGGACAAAAGGTTTGGTTTTCTTATTTATTCTAAATATACAGCACGTCCTGTTCGAGAATATTCCTTACACATGGGTAATACATCCACAAGATGGCGCTGGACTGCAGAAAACAGCTTGTGGCTCCTCCCGGCCCTATATAAGTCAGGGACCTCCCACAAATTCCCCAGTTCTTTTCTGCAGTCTGGGCTACGAAGATAGCTCTCTATGTGGCGCAGGTGAGCAGGGCTTATATGCCTGCGGCCCTGCAGGACTATTCCCATCCGTTCCGTTCCATATTGCTGCCTCCCAGCCTCGGCTGACAAGGTTCGGGTGAAGGTAGGTCAGTAAGCACCAATTAGGTGCTGAGGAGCTATGCTCCTACCGCAGTCCCTGCTCTGATAGGGTAGGCGGTTTAGCCTGATGGGATGCCCCCCCCCGCTCCATGGGTTTCTGCCAGGCTCAACCTGTGCAGTTAACCCTTATTCCCATAGATGTTCCCCTCCACCCTCACTCCTCCCATTGTCTACTGGGTGCCGTTGTCTCCCTGGAAATCCTTTCATATTCCTCCGGGAGATCTCCGAGGGGGGGGGGGGTGACTAGTAGTATAAAACTGTATCTTATGTTTTAACTGTACTATGTTACTGTCGCCTTGTACGCTGCCGCCTCCACGCGCTTGTACAGTGCTCCGCGGACGGCGGCGTCATTTACCTCAGAGCTGCCGGCCTGCTATTGGCCGGCCGGATCACGTGGCCGCGTTTCGCGCTCTTGGGGGGGGGGCTCTGTAGATGACGATTTTCACATCACGTCTCCACGGCCCGCCCCTCGAGGTCTGCGGACGCCATTTTGCCTGTCCTTAGCTGCGTGTGCTGCTGGCTCCCTTCGGCCGGTGAGTAACCCCGGTGGGGTGTTTTTTTCTCAGGATTTTCCTTTCTGCTGTATTCTTATGGGAATGTTTTATTATGTATTTCAGGCGGGTAAAACTGCGGCACTGTGGTTTCTCCCAGCCATCTCCCCTCACTATTTCCCACTCCCCTAGCGGGTTCTTGGGGCATCCCGAGTAGCTCTTTAACGTTAACCCTTACTGGCCTGTTGTGCCATTCAAATCACCATATGGAGGCTTCTGGGGATAATGGGCCTGTGGTTTTTTATTCGGGACAAGCCCGGCTATGTGTTGTGTGTGAGGTGTCCCCCATAAGTGATGATGTCAGGGTTTGTGTACCCTGTGCCTAGCAGGTACTTGCGATGCAGTCTGGGCTCGGCCTGGCAGTGCGCCCCCTCTGGCCTCACCTACCCCCCCCCACGCTCACATCTGACCCCCACCGAGGGACATACTAACGGGGAGTCTCAACCTGATTTAGCTGCACGGGTGGCCAGCATTGAAAAACATCTTGCTGGGTCTGCCCCGCGTAAGGCTTCTGCCAAGAAGCGGCATTTTTCACCCGCGGTTTCCCTCTTCCCTGTAGAAGATAAGGGTCCTTACTTTCACGTCCCTACCCCCTTGAGAAGGGGGAATTATTTTCTGATTCTGAATCCTCTGAGGAACAACCTAAGTTTTACGGTGGTACTGGGTCTCCCTTAGGGGAAGACCCGTGGTCCCCTGATGACACTGACAGATTGCTGAGTCACATTTTTGAAGTGCTTTGTATTTCTCCCCCAGCAGTGGCTCCGCAGCAGCAAGGTGAGCTTTTTCATTTGGTTAAGACACGCTGGGAGTTCCCTGAGCAGTCTCACTTTAATAATCTAGTGCTCAAGGAATGGGAACAACCTAGCAAGGTGCCAGGGGTGCCTAAGAGTTGGGATAAGAGGTATCCCTTTCCTGCTGATGTTGTTAAGCGTTGTTCATGTCCTCCCGAGGTGGATGCGCCCGTTCTCGGGTTGTCCAATACATCTGTCATGCATTCTCCTGATACTACTACCCTGCGGGATGGTGAGGACCGGTGCTTGGACCAGCTGGCCTGTCATGCCTTTGCCTGTGTGGTGACAGCGCTGCGCCCGGTTTGTGCCTCTGCTATTACGGCTATTGCCATTAAAGGGGTGCTTAAGTGTCTCTTGGGCGGGGCATCTGAGGATGCGGGCAGAGAATAGTATAGATCTCTCCTGCTTTGTGAGGAATTTATTGCATATATTCTTTCTGCCATGGATGATGCCATTAGAATGTGTGGTAGGACTTCTGCCCTGTTGGTAGCTATACGCTGCTCTGTCTGGCTACGTCAGTGGGTAGCTGATAATGCTGCTAAGAAGGATCTCACTGGTTTCCCTTTCAAGGGCCTGCGCCTCTTTGGTGAACAATTGGATTTTTTGCCAGGGGCGGTAGGTTACCTCAACGTAGGAGGCCGCCCCGGTCCTTTCGGGGGATGGGTGCCTTTCTCCCATTCTTCCGTGGTTCCAGAGCTGGCCGAGGAGTCTCCTTTACTGGGGCCCGCGGAGATCACTGGGGAAGGGGCAGAGGACGTGGCCGTCCTGGCCTCTCCTGGGGTCCCAAGCCCCCTCAGGCATGAAGGGGCGCCCTCACCCATCCGGGTGGGGGGGCGGCTTTGGCTCTTTGCTAATGTCTGGAGGCTTCACGTCTCAGACCGGTGGATTCAGGAGGTAGTTTCCGCCGGTTACTAGATAGTTTGCAGCCTGGCCGCCCCCAAGATTCATCAAAACCCCCTGTCAGCTCAGGGTCTGTGCCTTGCTGTCCAAAACCTTCTGGAGTTGGGGGTCATCTGCCAGGTGAGGGAAAGGGGCAGAGGCTACTATTCCAATCTTTTCACTGTTCCCAAAAAAGACGAGTAAATCAGACCCATCCTGAATTTAAAGCGCCTCAACAAATTTGTCAGGTTCAAACACTTTCGCATGGAGACTCTGCGCTCAGCTGTCAATTCACTACGACTGAGCGATTTCATGACCTCTGTAGACATCAAGGACGCTTACCTTCATGTACCAATCTTTCCAGGTCATCAGAGATTCCTCAGGTTCGCTCTGGAGGATCAGCACTACCAATTTGTGGCCTTGCCTTTCGGTATCACCTCGGCTTCCAGGGTATTCACCAAGGTGCTGGCGGGCATAATGGCTCTGCTGAGATCTCAGGGCATTTGCATTTGCATCCTTCCTTACTTGGACCTGTCACCGTCAATGGTGCGGTCCTTTCTGGGCATGACTCTGGATACATCTCAAGTCAAGATTTTTCTCCCTCAGCAGAAGGTGGAGAGTCATCAAGCCCAAGCCAGGCTTTTTATGTCTTGCCCTCACCCTCCATCCGGTAGGGGATGCAGCTGGTGGGCCTGATGGTGTCTTGCTTTGAGGCAGTTCCATACGCTCAGTTTCACATGCGACCTCTTCAACTCTTGTCGGTATGGGATCGGGACCCTCAGTCCCTGGATCAGGTGTTGGTTCTGTCCCCTCTGGCCAGACGGTCTCTCTCGTGGTGGCTGGACTCAAGAAACCTGTTGGTGGGCAGATCCTTTCTGGCCCCGTGCTGGGAGACAGTCACCACAGATGCCAGTCTGACAGGTTGGGGGGGCTTCTGGAAATCCCTGAAATTCCAGGGTCAGTGAGGCCCTTAGGAGGCCCACACCCCTATCAACATTCTGGAACTGAGGGCGATAAGGTTGGTTCTCGCCCAATTGACTCCACACCTTCGGGGACGGGCGGTTCAGGTCCGCTCGGACAACCAGACTGCGATTGCCTACATCAATCATCAGGGAGGGACCCAGAGCAAGAGGGCCCTCAAGGAAGTGTCCCTGATACTGTCTTGGGTGGAGGAGAGTGTTCCCTGCATCTCAGCTGTGTACTTCCCCGGGGTGGAGAATCTGGAGGCAGACTCCCTCAGCAGGGAGACCTCTCATCTGGGAGAATGGTCCCTCAGCAGCAGGGTGTTTCACTCCCTGTGCCACTGCTGGGGTCAGCCAGATGTGGATCTGTTTGCGTCCCGTCACAATCACAAGCTTCCAGTCTTTGTCTCTCTGTCACAGGATCTTCTGGCCTTGGCCATGGATGCACTAGCAATGTCTTGGAGCTTTCAGCTCCTCTATGTGTTCCCTCCTTTTCCTCTGTTGGGCAGGGTGCTGCGCAAGATTTCCTAGGAAGGGGTGCCAACCATTCTGGTGGCCCCCTGTTGGCCAAGAAGGGTGTGGTTCGCAGACGTCGTGCAGTTGGCAGTAGATCAGTATGCCCTCCCAAGAATCTAGACCTGCTCACTCAGGGACAGCTACGCCATCCCAATTTACAAACTCTGGCTTTAACGGCCTGGCTTACATTGACTGGTGCGAGTCTAAGTCGCTTCCCTGTTGGGTGTTTTCTATCCCTAGGATCCTGGAATTTCTGCAACATGGTTTGGATTTGGGTCTTCAAATTAGTACCCTTAAAAGTCATGTTTCTGCTTTGGCCATTTTCTTCCAAAGATCCTTTGCTCACCATCGTCTGGTCAAGACTTTCTTCCAGGGGGTTACTCACGTGCGTCCTCCACGTAAGCCTATGTTACCAGTCTGGGAATTGAACTTGGTCTTATTTGCCTTGTAGGGGTCTCCCTTTGAGCCTTTGCGTAAGGCCCCTTTGTCCATTTTGACGCTTAAGGTAGTCTTTTTGGTGGCTATCACTTCTGTTAGGCGTGTTTCTGAGTTGGCGGCGCTTTCCATAAAACCCCCTTACTTTGAGAGACACCAGGACAAGGTGGTGTTTCGTTTTAAGCCAGATTTTGTGCCTAAGGTTGTGTTTGCTTTTCATCTCAATCAGGATATTGTTTTGCCTTCTCTATGCCCTAATCCTAGTAACCATAAGGAGCGGGTTTTACACTCTCTGGATGTAGTCAGGACTCTGGCTCCAGCTAAGTCCACTATCAGCAAGCGGATCCGCCAGGCTGTGGTACAGGCCTATTCTGCTAAGGGGAAGGAGCCTCCCTTCCGCCCCTTACTGCTCATTCTACTCGTGCTATTGGTGCCTCTTGGGCTTTTCAGCACCAAGCTTCTGTTGAACAAGTTTGCAAGGCCGCTACTTGGTCTTCTGTTCATACTTTTTCTAAGTTTTACAAGGTTGATGTTAGGCCCCAGCTGATGCTGCTTTTGGTCGCAAAGTTCTGCAGGCGGCAGTGTTTTAAACTGCCCGCTGTTACTTTTTGGGGATCCCACCCTACCTTACGGACACTGCTATTGGATGTCCCATGTGTAAGGAATATTCTGGAACAGGACGTGCTGTATACTTAGAATAATACAATTCTGTGATTACTCACCTGTAGAATTGGTATTATATGTATACAGCACGTCCTGTTCCATCCCACCCTTGTTATCATTATTCTTAGTTACCTCTGTATGGCGATTGTTCATATGTTCATTTTTGACTTCTTGTTATTGTTCTCCCGGTCTCATTTTAACTGCTTTTCAATACTGGGGAATTTGTGGGAGGTCCCTGACTTATATAGGGCCCGGGAGGAACCACAAGCTGTTTTCTGCAGTCCAGCGCCATCTTGTGGATGTATTACCCATGTGTAAGGAATATTCTGGAACAGGGCGTGCTGTATACATATAATACTAATTCTACAGGTGAGTAATCACAGAATTTTATTTTTTGTCTGCTGAATGATTTTAAAGTGGACCTCTGGCAAAGAAATATCTGACCTCATAGCCCTTGTGCTTAATTTTGGGTCCCCCTCTGCACAAAGAGTAAAATGAACACCAAAAATGGGCAAAATACTCATTTTTATGTTTATAATAGGGTTTCCCAAATTCACATGATGCGTGGGTGGAGGCATGTGAAGACCTTTGGTCATTTTTTCCTGGAGGTCTGTTTTAAGAGGGACTGAAAGCAGTGCATTTGCCTGAAATAAACGCCAGTCTACTTTGCACCAAAATATCTTCTAGTTAGTAGTTTTAGGAAAACCATCACTACCTATTTAAAGCCCCTGTCCAGGCTGCAAAAAAAACTAAAAAAAAAAAAAAAAGATTCCTGTGCATTGCTGTTTTTTTTTATTTTTTTTTTACTTTCAGCATGCTCCGTCATTGCTTGGTAGCAGGAGGGTCCATTGCGTGACCACGTAAGAGCATCCCACGCCAATTTGATTTCAGTGTGGGATGCTAATAGCTGGTAGAGAAGTGCACGGTGGGCACCAGAGCAAACCACATTGAAACGGCCGCAGCCCACAGCTGGAAGACTGGACTGTCCCTATTAGCCTACCTATTTAACTTTGATTTGACCAGCAATGACACAGTACAAACATTTAAGTGAACTTCTTGGTTAATTAGCATTAACTGTGAGACTGTCTTACTTAAATAATATTTCTGCTGTTTTTCCAAATATATTTAGGTTATTTTCAAGCCTGGTGATGCATTCTTTATTTGGCTCACCAGGATGGAGGGGGAGCTGCTACTCTTCACAATTTTTGTATCTGGGTTTTAGATTTTACTTTTTGACATCAATAGTTTTATTTCTTTGAGACCAGGACTGCACTTCTCTCCACATCTCAGTATTTCCTGAATGCAGACGGCCTGCTGCTACATAAGACACCATTTTGGTTGTAAACTTGACCACAGCAGGAACTGAGAAAAGGTAAATTAGGTTTTATGTGCAGCAATCTGTAAGGGTGTTCTTTCAGTTTAACGTGGGAAAACAATCTGAACCAAACCGTTGATAAAGACACCAGGTCTTAGAAGTGGAAGGATTTCTTAAGGATGACGTCCCATCAAAACTTGGAGGTCCCCTTGCTTTACCAGCACATGGGCAACCACTAGTCAGGATGTGTTGCCTGTGCATCATTGCCCTGCAGCCTGATATCCAGCACCTGATACTGACCTTTTTTTTTGTTACTTATCTTCCATGTAATCGCTACCAGACAATCATGTTGGAGGAGGGTGCAGGAATTAAAGCGACATCAGTTTCCGTAGTGCTATATTTGTATATATATTCATATATATTTGTCATTGTTGGTATGATATTTTTTCTTTTTTACTTAAGATCTGGTAAAAAATAGAAGCAGCCAGAATAACTGAAGTTCACATTTCTTTTATATACTAATAAAAACAATGTCTCTGCTTCTGACACCCAGTTATTTTCCTTAAGCTTATCAACTGGTTGTTTCCACCCATGCATTAAAAAAAGAAAAAAATATGTCAGCTCCCAATCTTGGCGATCTTCCCTTAACTGGCGCTGTCATCGCTCTACCTTTTTGAAACCTTTGTAATAATCTCTGTAAGACCTTCTGCTCTTGAATGTCAAAAATAATGACTGCAGCAATCAGACACAATTTGGTGTGCTCAATTGAGCTATATCATTCAGTAGCAGCGATTAATTTAGGCGAGACATTCACTGTGATTACACAGCTTAGGCTGCTGAAAAATGCACAGAAATTCAACTGATGGGAAAACAAAGAAGACAGGTTAAAAGAATGCTAACCACTCACAAACTTCTGTTGTGGAGCAGAAGCTGATGTGACAACAGGTGGTAATTTCTGATGGCCTCCTGTAGATTTCTTGACACTGCAGATAGTGTATTTTAGGAGAAAAGAAAACTTTAATGTGTATAATCTTTTTTTTTTTGGAGTACAGTAGCATACCTAAAGTTTTCCTTTTCTAAGACAAAGTTTGGGGGGGGGTCTTTAAACCAGACCAACACTTGTTATTACCAAGAGCCTCGGGGTGGGGGGGGGGGGCATCCAGAATGCTGGAGCCCCCTTGCACCTAACCTCATAGAACGCTGAGAATACTCACCTCCATTACAAGCCAGTGCCGGAAAAGGAGGCAGGTCCTGCCAGCGGCCAGCACAGGGGATGCAACTATGGCCACCCGGCGGCCAATCACGGGACTCCTTTCCCGACGCTGGCTCGTAATGGAGGAGAGTATTCTCAGCGTTCTATGCGGTTAGGTGCGAGGGGGCTCCAGCATTCTGGATGTCCCCCGGGGTTCTTGCTACCAGAGAGAGAGAGGGACCAACACCCGTTAAAGTAATAACAGGTGTTGGTCCGGTTTAAGATTTGATACTTTTATGCATGTTTAGCCAGAAACATATAGAAGTAGTTTTCTTCAAGAGAAAATAGATAACACAATTGGTACATATACCCAAATGTTACTGTAGTTACATGGCCAGTCTTGTGTGGAGTCGCACAGGACACCATCCAAAATACAGCTCGTAAAAAGGGTAAAATATGTGTTTCTGTTTCATAAAAGGATGTCAATGGCTTGCTCTTGTGTGGCATATGTCTTTTTTCCTAGAAATTTACTTGAATGGACTGTTATGTTTTTTTCTCTTTAAGATTGAAATAAATGGCACTCTGTGTGCTTATTAACACATTATTAGCTAAGTTGTGCCTACAACTTTTCTAATTGCACATAAAAGCTGCTCCTAAATGTCAAAAGCAATTCTGCATGTCATTTTTTAACTTTGGTTTTAGTCTTTTGGTTTATTTCTAAATAAGCCTTAAAATTTCAGGCCCAGTTTGACAACCGTTTGTGGCTCATAAAGCAAAATAATTGATATTGGCCCCTGGTTGCTTTAACTCCCTCAGGACAATGCATCACATGATCATTAATAACTAAGAAAGATGGAGGCTGTTGGCAATGCCTAAAGCGCAAACCCCTAGGGAGTATTATTTAGGAATTTGTGGAACTAGTGAAGTCATAAATAAATGCAGAAGAAGCACTCCAGTGACCTATTTGCAAGAAAGAATAGTAAGAAGCAGACTCCTAGTAAATGGGATCAAGTGTTTAACAGAGTGAAAGCTTGTTTATTTACAGAAGCTATGTTGGCTATTCTGTCTGATCTGCACAAAATGTTTTTTTACATGTTATGTTGTATGTATCGTTGATATTGCCACCAAAATAAAATAACTTTCAGTTTTCTGGACTTAAAGTGGAAATCCAATCCATCTTCCTGATGCGCTAATATGGGTAATAAAAATAAATAAAACAAACCTTACCCTTCCATGTAGTAAGTTTTTGCCCTGGCCCAGTCAGCCATTCGGTGGGTTGCAGTCCCGGGGGCAGGCGCTTGCAGGCACACATTCTCTCAGTGGGAGGTCTACACCGAAGTGGTAAGACTAATTTTTATTTTTAATGCCCAAATCTCTCTTAAAATTGTGTGAGGTGCGGGCAGCAGCACCATCCAGTGATGTGCTTTAAATAGACCTCAAATTGGAGATAACACTGTGTGCAACTATCTACCTCCTGTTGTTTTTGGCTAGCTCATTTGCTTCCATGTTTGCCTGTCTTGGCATTCTGTGTGGTTACCTACAGGGAGTAATGGGGAGTTTTTTTGTTTCCAAAGTGGACAGGAAGTGATTGTCCGTGCACACAAAAGTATTATGATTGTGTAGGGCTGCACATTGCAATGTTCTATTGTTTTCTTTTCCTTTTTGAAAACTAAGCTACATTGCCAGAGTGGTTATATATTAAAGTTTCACCCTATCTTCCTGTGAGGGGTGTGGCAGGGTTAAGTAACCCTGTCCTCTGTGAGCCTTCCTTTTAGTAACCAGAGGACAGCATGTGGCTGACACTGCATCAGGTAAGCTGCCGTGCAAATTAGTCTAATTGGTCAGTCCCTTTAAACAAAAGTGCAATACTATGATCTGTTTTTAAATTGTGTTTGTGCGCCAAATGACCCTTGAACAATCTTAGGTGTAAATAAATGGTGCTGACCATAGTTTATATTCACTCAGTAAAGGAAGAACAATTTTCTATTTAGGTCTGCTGTGGCTCTGAGTGTTCACCCTTATGCTGTCAGCATGGGGATGATCTCCATGGGGTGCTTCTAAAGTTGTTGTGGCTGTTTTTATACAGCTTCACTGCATTCACAAAAGTATGTGATCTTGCAGTACTGTGGCTTATGGTCTAAACATTAGTAGCTGGCCACTCTAATATGTGTACCCCTCTCCCTCGTCCTTCCAATGCAGAGCAAATCTTGCGCCCGCCTGACGTGCTTTTTAAATGCACTCCATTACCTGAGGGCATCTCCATCAGCATCTGGCGGATGTGACGCTGTGCGTGTCAGTCAGTTGGAGAGGAAGTGTGCATAGAGTGATGCTTTCTGATGTGTGGGCTCTCATTTCTCTTCCTATTTTTATTCCAGGCAGTCAGGCAATCAGACATGATTGGGTTAACTATCAACCGAAGGGCGTGGACTGCAAGACAAAAGTGTGGCTCCTTCTGGCCTATATACTTCCGGCTGCACAACAATTATTTCATTCTTGAAGTTGGAAGGATTTTTTACCAGGAAGCAGAGGAATTTAACTCTGTCAGTCTTCCAGGCCCTTATATCCCACTGATCTGATGGACCCACGATGCCTCCCCAGCTATGCTGTGATACAGATCAGGGTGGTAAGAGTAAGCACTTTTGTTTTTTAAAAAAAAGTTGTCACTCTGGGATGCAGTTCCTCTTTAAGGAAAGGTCAGCTGCAGGTATTTGGTGAGCCTGGGGGTGGGGACGATGGTTATATGTTTCCTCTTTTATTGCTTTTCCCACATTTTTTATGTTTATATTGGCACTTTAAATGTTTGGATTTTGTGCCCTTTTAGGGGAGAGGCCTTTGAGTAAAGGGGTGGAGCTAGGCAGCAGGAAGGGGAGGCACTTCCTTCCATCGTTGCAGCAAGGAAAGATCGCTGCCTGGTCCGCCGCCTCAGAAGCTGTGTGTCGGCTAGGAAATAGTTAGGTGCTGCCACAGTTCTTGGCTTGCGGCTCTCATCTTTCCTCGCGAGCACAGCAGCTGCATTCCGCTGCCACTTTAGCACTTTCCTGCAACAGTGGGTTGGCTTCCCTGGCCACATACCACCGTCTCTTTGCTAGAGCTGATCTAGGGGTCGTCTTGACTTGGATTGGCCGTCTGCCTTCTGCAGCAGGGCCACTTTCCGAGCCGCGGCTGCATTAAAGGGGATCTACACAGCTGTCAGACACGTTACTAAGCTTAATGGCACTTAAGGTCATCTTTTTAGTGGTAAATACTTTAGTATGATGGGTTTCTGAATTAGCAGCTTTTTCGGTTAAGCCTCCTCATTTAGAATTGCATAAGGACTCTGCCATGTTCCATTTTAAATCAGATTTTCTTCCTAAACAGGTTTCCCCTTTTCATCTTGATGAAGAGGTGGTTTTTCCTTCCTTATATCCTGCTCCGGTTACCCATTGGGAGATGGTTCTTCATTCTCTGGATGTAGTGAGAGCATTAAAATATTAGATCACTGCTACGCAAGCTTTCTGTAAGTCAGACTCGTTATTTATTATAACTGAGGGGGCCAGCTAGGGCCTATATCTCCAAAGGGAAGAATCCTCCGTTTAAGGTTACAGATCATTCTAGTTTAGCTAGAATGAGCTGTAACTTTTTTAAATCATTAAAAGCAGCCCATCAGTGCAAATGCAGGGATAAAATCAAACGTGTTTTGGGCGCGACCGCGTCCCTTTTTCAAATTATCACATTTGAAAAAGGGAAGCAGTCGCGCCCGAAACTCGTTTGATTTTATCCCTGCATTTGCACTGATGGGCTGCTTTTAATAATTTTTGATAATAAATGGATGTTTTATGGGAGTGCAGACCGGCATCATTATTTTTCAGTATTAAGCTAGAGGTTATATGGAATAGCTTGCTCTTTATTAATATGATTTATTATTTGGGATCCCACCCTGAAGTTAGCGCACTGCTTTTGGAGGTCCCAATCGTGTCCGATTGCCTGACGGCCTGGAGTAAATTAGGAAGAGAAAATACAATTCTGTGATTCTCACCTGTAGAATTGCTTTCTCTTCTATTTTTACTCCAGGTCGTCAGACCCTCCCTGTCTGCTAGGTTACTATATCCATTCCTTGGGTGCCTAGTCCTAGTTGTATATATGTAAATATTTAATTAGATGATCAGCATAAAGAAAATGAAAACAAATGTAGAGTGTTGGAGATGAGTTTATCTTGTCTCCCCTTTTGTCTCTAACAAAGATATAGGGATGCTATATTCCTCCTGGACAGCTGTTCCTACTGATTTTCAATTACTGGATTGTGGAATTGCAGGCGGAAGTATAAAGGCCGGGAGGTGCCACATCTTGAGGTACAGTGTTATGTACTCCCCATAAGGGATACTGTTTAAAGGAGGGCCTGGTGGGCACTTCCTGCTGTAAGTATCTTATTTGCCGCTGAGGCTTTACGGAAGAGACTTCTGGGAATTAATCCACATTCATCTTTTTTCACTTTTTAAGTCTAAGAAAGAGATTGAGTTATAGAATGATAGGATTTGCATCATATTGGAGAATGAATTTCAGATTGAGTTTATGTCCCCTAGATATGCCTTTCCAGATCAATATGGTATCATCTGTATCTGTGCCATGTCAAAACTGCCAGCTATGAATTTCTGTAGTGGGAAAACAACATTTTCTTTTATTCCTTCAAGATACTTTGTATCATAACTTTTTTTCAATATAAGCATCCTATTTCTAAACCCAGTTTGGTTTTGTTTGCATTACTTAACAGTAATATGGAAGATCTTTTAAGGTCCCCATGAGAAAAGGGATAGGTTTTTGCACTAACTGCAATTGAATCAACTATATTTATATATGGGCGTGCATTTATTGATTTGCTCCCAATTGTACAGTAAACATATTTTTAACCTCATTGAGTACAATTTATTTACTTTCTGTTCTGGCATCGCTGACTATTCTGCTGAAAGTAAAGCTTCCTGTACTTTAACTTGAATGTGAATTTTTCCCAATACGATTTAATGAGATATTAATATAATCTAAGGTAAGTTTTGATCCTTACTCTAAATGAGGCAGACATTAAATATGTTTATTAAAGTTTATTTATAGTGAACCTGTAGGGAAAAGGCTTCTATAATGACAACTGGGTTAAAAAGTTCCTGCTGTTCACCTTCCTCCAGTGTTTCTAGGACTAGCTGTTCCAGGCTTGTATTCTTACTGAAGTTTGCTAGGACTATATAGAAAAGATTTGTGAGAACCACTTAAAATAAATAAATGTGTGCAAGGTCCCTCTGATCAGCAATGAACAACCCCAAAGACCTGGTCAAAACCAGTAATGGCTGGCAAGTACCAAAGCAAAAATTCCCTGAAGCAGTGGCACATCGCCACGGAATGTGTGGGTTCTGTATATGGAGGGGGCCTCGGTCTGGAATACCGCCTGTCTTCTACTAAGTATCCCATTTTTTGTATTTTTGCTCTCGGCTGTTTATTTGCTATGACAGAGTTTATGAGCTTTTACACTATGATTGAATAGCTGCTGCTTTTCATCCTCTTTTTTTACACTGAATTGAGTAATACATGGTTATTTGGTTGTGTAATTTTATGCTCTTGCACTACACTTGTCTTTTTATTTATATTTATTTTTTGGGAACTGTTTCCATCTTGTATTACTCTTTGCCTGGTGTTCTAGTGCCACCTGTCTTGTTGCATTGTGTATATGTTGAACAATCACATTTGATAAAATGTGTACTTAATTAATTTTTACTTTAGAAGTTAGATACGAGTCAATGGACTACCATGTCCTTTTTTTAAATTGTCTTTTGTTATCTTTATCTCTCATTTTAGTTATTAATTACAAAAATATATTGGGAAAATTGCCACTGTATCTGTGGATCACTGGAGTCATTAACATAGTTGGTCGTTCAAGTACAGAACTTTATTGTGGGAGGATTGTGCATGTTTTTTTTCCCTCCTAATCCACAGTACTAAAGCACAAAGATGTCAATACAGGAAAAGTATTTTAGAGAATTGTAGTTGAACCTTGTGTGTATTGCAGTTTACTTCTAGATTGTGAATATTCTTTTACTGTCAGATGCTGACAGGTATGGGTTTCGTGTGTGGTGCCTGGATTATGGATGAATGTGCATTGAATCACTGTAGCTTTGAAACATATCACAGCTCTTGGCAGGGTATAGCAGAAGGGCTTGTATCAAGCTGCCTAAAGCTTTGTGTAAAGTTCCTGCATTATTTTGTTTTGCCAGCCCTGTCTCTGTCTGCATTTGTTCCACTCTATTTTATATAACTCAATAAAAATACAGTGACATTTCTTGCTGAATTTCAGAAGGCATTTCAGCAGATGGTGTTGTGTATTTGTGCAGTTCTTGGGATGCAATACATCCCAGCGTTTTTATTTAGCTCTATAAATTTCACTTTAGTTTCCAGGAAGGTTCAGTTTAGCCCAAGTTTCCTTTTTGAGTAAATATGGGCCACGTTTTGAGCTAGATTACCTACATTTTAGTCAGTCTAATAATAGAGTTGAAGTACTCCATTATGTGGTGGATTCAGGGCCTGGTAAGAAAACTTGCTTATTAGGGCTATGCTTAATTAGACAAGGTGGCTGCTCCTGCAGCAACAAGGGGTCCGTGGAATAGACAGTGGGATGCAGCGCCAAAATGGTGGCGCAAGTGGATCAGGATAAATGTTCTTGTTCAAAAATTACCCAGCCCTTCTTTCCCCCCTTCTTTGTGCCAGCTTTTCTTTCTCTTAGCCCCTGTTTGGTACTGACGTGACTTTTCTTGATCTATAATGCCCGGACACGCGCCAAGATGTATACAGCTGTGGGAGGTTTAGGGGGGCCCTGGGGGCCCATGATGTTCCTCGTGTATCACGCTGTAGCTATAGTCAACATCATTTTGTTATGGCGCACCTCAAATTTCCATGTCATGATTGCTGTACTGTACTGAATCAGGGGCGCTCCCCTATGTTTTGTTCCTGTTTATTGATCTTTAATAAAAACAGATTATACAGAGTGTGCATGCGCGTGTGATGCGATCGGACAGGCTCTAATACCGCTCCGTGCCCGCTCTACAGAAACAGAGGCGAACGGCTGCTAACGAGTGCGGCAGAGAGGTAGACACACCAGGCTCGTCCTCCGGAGTGTGGGGAAGGCGAAGGCTGCCGTCCCTACCTTGCTGTGTGCACACAAGTCTTAAAGGAGCCACAGCACTCAACCCTGTTAGCTTGCAGGCCAGCCTATAATCTGTCTCTAAACTTGGTTAAAAACAGAGGACTCTGCAGAAGTATGCTTAAAGCGGACCTTCACTCTGAATAAGAGTCTATCTTATATGTTTCCCACACCCTGTACATACAGATTGTCCACATTAAAAATCATCCTACCTGCATCTACTGCATGTTATGAGCCTTTAAACATCCAAGATGGCGGCTTATGGAAGCCGCCATCTTATCAGGCAGCCTGCAAACAGGAAGTGCCTCCTGACTGTGCTGCTTTGCATTCTGGGATTGCTGACCTTTTCCTGACCCCAGCTCTGCTCTGTCTGAGCAAAGCACAGCTATAACCTGCCCCCCCTGTACCTTATCCCACTCTCCTCTCCTCAGTAAGTGTGATGCTTCTGAGTAAAGATGGCGGCGCCCGTATCCTAAATTCCTGAACAGAGTTGCAGCCCAGTGGGGGAAAGAATAATAAGTTAGTGACTAAAAACGTAAAATATATTAATTTTAGATGCTGGGGAAATGTTTTTTAAGAGTTTGGGCTTTTCATTAAATCACGGTGAAGGTCCGGTTTAAGCTGCACCACTACGCCAAAGTGCCTCTGTGGGGTGCAGTCCTAACTCTAATCTCTGAGAGCCCATCTAGGACATACAGTGCAATAGATAAATTGGGAGCAGGCTTACCTGAGGTTGCCCTAAACCTCTCAAGTGCAAGCCATGGGGTGGAAGGGTCAAAGACCTTGCAGTACAGCCTAGACCCCACACACCATGTGCTTGCACAAATTCACCTTGCTGTGTGGAGGTGACTGGCTGGATCGCGGAGGCGCACTGGACCTGTAAGACGGCGGCGGCCGGGTCTGAAGTGGAAGCAGCAGAAGGTGACGCACTAATGGATTCGGCACTGTGAGTCCGTTAAGCGAGGCTGGTGCGGTCATGGAAGCGCTGGTTAACCCAGCTCTGTTGGAGCAAATAATTCCCTATTTACTAGGGCTTTGGGCCTTAATACAAAAAAAAATTACTGAGCATTTCACGAAGGAGTTGGTTAAAGTGTCGAGATGTCTTTCCGCCATGAATGAAAGATTGAGTGATGTTACTATGATTGAGGCGCATGAGGAGGTCATTGTTAAGCTGAAGGAAGATAATAATCTTTTGCTTAATAAGCTGGAGGACGCGGAAAATAGGGATCGCAGACAAAATCTAAGATTCAGAGGTCTGCCTGAGCATCTTGAAGATCCCCAATCCACAGTGCTTGCTATTTGTCAGGAGCTCTTGCCTGGTGAACCGGGGGATCGCTTAGAAATGGATGGAGCCCATAGGGCATTAACGCGCCGAAGGAATCCTGAGGATCCTCCTCGTGACATTATTGTAAGATTTCACTATTTAAAAACAAAGGAAAAAGTTTTGCAAGCTGCACGTGCTAGTTCTCACTTATCATTCCAAGGCAATAACTGTCAGATCTTTTCAAATCTCTCCCCTACTACAATCAACAAGAGAAAAGAACTACGTCCACTCCTTAAAGTTTTACAAGATCATGGCATTAAATATAAATGGGGATTTCCATTTAGAATTCAATTTTCGTATAGGAATAAGGACTGGTCAGCTTCAACCAGTGATGAGTTTCAGAGTATCTTATCCGATCTGGGCCTGTTAATCGCCAAGCAATCGGGTTCTGCTGCTAGGAGATTTTTGAATTTGGATGATTCCCCAAAAGCACAGAGGGCCGGCAAGAGGCAAAGAAGACGTGTCCTTTGAAACCGTTACCCCCATTATTTCAGAAGGGGACACTTAATGTTTAGTAGCTTTGATATGTTTTTTTTTCTCTCCTTAGGTTGCCCGGACCGGGGCGTGTACTCAAAAAAAAAAAAAAAAAATTGGTTCGAAACTATATGTTGTTGTGGGATTGGAAGGGGGGGGGGGTTCTGGGTTTGGAATGGGGTTTATAACTTAGGCTGGTTCTGTAGGAGGGTGGGGATTAGGTTCTATGCATAGTTGGGTAATTATATAAGTAGTTCTTGTCTAAGGAAGGATTTGTAGTTGCATACGGTTTGTATTTTGTGAAATATTGGGGTTCATGGTTGTTACATAACTTTGATCTTTAGGTGGTAAAGGCCTATAGGGCTTTTAGACCTCCTTTTTCTTAATGTTTAAAAAGATGGGGAGGGGGCTGGGCATATTGGTGGAATGTTCATTGGGGGGCACTTAGGCCTCCTAATATATTATAGAGGGGTAAGGGCTTTACTGTTATGGGGCATATACATTTACTCCTACTACCCTCAGGAGTACGTGTCGGGGAGGTTGAGAATTTAGTATTATAATAAACATTGTTTGTGACATGACATGCAATTATAATGAGGAACGCCTTTTTCTGTGGAGTGGCCTTGTTTTGCTGCACTCTAGTACTACCCTTATTGGCAGTTTGTCAGTGGGGTTAGTAAATTTTTTGGCTTTGCTGTTCTTCCCTTATCCTTACTCTGTATTTTTGTTTGTCTTATTTTTTTTAGTTTTTATTCTCTTTAGGGAGACAGTTTTTGCTGGCCGGTACACACCGCGGGAGGGGGGGATTTATCTATTTTCACTATTTTTCCTTCCCTTTTCCCTTCCTTTATAGCACCCTTAATTGTAATATTTAGATATGACATGCTCTTTTTAAATGTACAGGGGTTGAATTCCCCCCAGAAGCGTAGGATGGCCTTTAGAAAATTACGTTCGCTTAAACCGAAAGTGGTATGTCTCCAGGAACACACATTTTTCGTAGACTTAGAGACCCAGGTATTTTGATGCATCATACCCACAATATTATCTTTCCTGTGCACAGACAAAACAAAAAGGGATATTTATTGGGTTTAAGAAAAATGCTTTTTTTTTCCCTGCAATTCTGAAATTTCTGACCCGGAAGGTAGGTTTTTGATACTGGTGGGTACTCTACAGGATGTAGACATTACTGTGGCGTCATATTATGCGCCTAACATGGGACAAATTAGTTTTATGGAGAGTTTCCTGGAGACAGTATCTAAACATGCTCGGGGTTTGATGGTTATTTGTGGCATTTCTAACATGATCCTTCAGCCACATATTGATAGACAATCTCCTAAAGTTGTAATCCCAACTCCTTCAACAATTGCTACTGCTCGGGCATATAGATTACTATTGGAAAAACATACCTTGGTTGATGTCTGGAGGGAGGGTCACCCGGGTACACAATCTTTTACTCACTATTCACACCCACATGACCTTTATACAAGGATAGACCATATTTTCACTCCTTTTCAAAATCTTCCCAATGTGGGTAGCACTCAGATTGTACCAATCTCATGGTCAGACCATGATGGGGTTCTTCTAAAATTTAATACACTTTTGATCAAGCGGCCGGGGAGTATGTGGGTTTTGAATGAATCTCTCTTGTCTGATGAGAATTTAGTCGAGTAAGTTCAAAAAGAAATTTCAAGTTATTTTATAATTAATGATGTGCCTGACGTTTCTCCAATTGTTCAATGGGAGGCCCATAAGCCTGTTATACGGGGGAAGTTAATGCAATTAGCAGCCAGGAAAAAGAGGGAGAGGAACGCTCGTTTAGAAGAGTTAGAAAAAAAGTATGCAGATTTAGTGGAACAAGCCTCGGGAGCCATGACGCCTTTGGTAAGGGCTAACCTTATGAGAGCGGCTGAGGATCTTAACTTAACTTAGCTTTAGCGGCAAAGGCAGAAAATTGTTTAAAGTCGATTAAGCATAAATATTATGTTAAAGCCAATAAGCCAGATTCCCTGTTAGCTTGGAAACTGAGAACTCCAGAGTTTTAAACCTATTAAGCTAACAGTTTCCAGGGGAGCGCCTACAAACAATCCTAAAAAATTGTGGACATTTTAATACACATCTTAAAACGCTTTACTCCGCCCCGCTAGGGAGGCATAAAGACGTGCTCAGACATTTTTTGCAGGGGATAGATTTGCCGCATATATCTGAGGAGTTGAGGGAGAACTTGAGTAGTGACTTTAATCTTTCAGAAATCAGTAAAGCTATTGATGGGTTGAAGTTGAACAAAGCCCCCGGCCCGGATGGATTTTCTGCTGGGTATTATAAGAAATTTAGTGCCCTTTTGGCTCCGAGGATGGTTGTAGCTTTCAATAGGGTTAAGTGTGGTGGGTCCTTCTCAAAAAAAAACTTTGACTGCAGCTGTTAGTATGATACAGATCATTTAGTTTGGTCTAACTATAGGCCAATATCTTTGTTAAATTTGGATATTAAAATTTATGCCAAAGCTCTAGCGGAAAGACTTTCAAGTTTTTTACGATATTTAGTGACAAGTGACCAAGTGGGCTTCGTTCCAGGGCGACTTCATATGGGAAGGGAAAAAACCTAGGGTTGTGAGGAGTACTCTTGTGAGGCCTAAGGAGTGGGGAGGGTTAGGGCTTCCAGACTTTTATAAATATCAGGCCGCGCAAATAGCACAGATATGTGGTTATCACGAGAAATTGGATATTCCTCTATGGGTGGAACTAGAGGGAAGGCTTATCCCGTGCATAGAGATGGGAAATTTGTTATGGGTAATACCAACTGCGAGGCCAAAATTTGATAATCCAATTGTTCAGCACTCCCTTTCAGTTTGGGATGCGGTTAAGTATTCGGGGGAATTATTATCTCCATATTTGCTCCAGCTGTAGCTTATCCACAATATTTTCGGAGATGGAAAGAAAAAGCTGTAGGGAGGATTTTAGATTGGATACAGGATGGTAGGGTCCTTACTTTCCAACAATTCAAGGATAAATTTGGTCTGAATGACAGGGCACTGTTTGGCTATATGCAAATGTAGCATTTTGTGAAGCATTTGGTTCGGGGTAAGGTAGGTTTAGAAAATTTAACAAGTTTTAAAAAGCGCTGTTTAAAAGATCCTAGAGGGAGAGCCATATTGTCAGATGTATATACAGCCTTATCCCTTACTTCTGCTGCTGGGGAGCTGAAGTATGTTTCTTGTTGGCCGAAAGACCTGGGTGATACTATGGGCTGGGAGGAATGGAAGAGTATGTGGATTACAGCTTTATATGGTAATGTTTCGGTGTTAGCGGTGGAGGTGAATGTTAAAGTTATGATGAGGTGGTACCTGGTCCCGGAAAGATTAGCTCAAAGTAGGAACTCTGCTCATTCTGAGAAATGTTTTAGGGGGTGTCAGGAGGTGGGGACATTTAGACATATGTGGTGGGATTGCAGAGTGGTGGTTAGGTTTTGGAAGAATTTTTAGGGTTTTATCTAACGTGGTGGGGAGTTATGTACCAGTAGACCTCTGGGTTGCTCTATTAAATAAATCAAAGGGGGAGGAGAGGGGAAGGAAACCTTTAATCTCTATTTTTTTTCTTATTCTTCTCCTTGTTTTGGGGGTGTCTTTGCCTTTTGTGGTGGGTTATGGCCAGTAGCATCGCTTTAGATAATGTTATGTAATATATCTATTGAGTATGGAGAGGAGGACAGCTCTTTTGTTCTCTATTATGAGAATGACAACATTTTTGGAATAAGGATGGGGGAGGGGGATATGGTTATATAAGGTACCGTATATAAAGTTGATATTTGACAATTTTTGTGATATTCATCTGATACAAGCTTGGTCTTGATAATGTATGTGATATTATACATATACTTTTCTATGAAACTTTTTTGAATACCAGACAATATTTTATAATGCCATTGCTGGTATATCTTTATTATGCTCATTGGAAAATAAAAATCTTTGAGTAACAAAAAAACAGATTATACAGAAAATGTGCTTATTTTTTAGGAGAGAAAATTGCCATTCACATTCATTGTCTTCCTGGGGGCTGATTGAGAGCCAGGTGAAAATTTACACCCGGTAGACAGTGAAATTGAATGACATTTTGTCTCCTAAAAAAGAAGTGAGTTCTCTCAACAGGCTCTGATTCGACTTGACTGTTGTCAACAGTAAAGCACGTTTATTTAAGGATTTTACCAAAAGCAGATGAAAAATTACACATGATCCGCTTAGTCCTCCCTTACACAGACATCCCGATTTAGGATGCCCATAGTTTTAATACCCCAGCACAAGCACAGACCTGTATTCCCTGAAAGCAGATGCACACAGAAAACCACTGCACGCGGCTTGAATGCACACATATTCTTGGTAATAGTGGAGCTACTGCATTTGTGCAGCAGTTTATTGTGCTCCCCGGCCGCATCTGGCTTCCACAAAATTAGTATGTTTCTAGTGATACCAAAAACAAAACAGATAAGGATATGGATGCCACTGAGAAGAACTAGTCCCTCTTCCTGTTTGATCATCAGATATGGGGGGTAATGTGATACAACTTTGTGGGTTTTATCAGAAACCTTAATGTGATAAAAATGGGATTGGGTATTATAAACCACAGGTAAAATGTTAGGGTTTATTTTCTCTTTTCAACATTAAAAAATTATGTCTCCAATTGAACAGGCACAGACAAATTATTTTATGAAACAAAAATGTTTGTAAAGAAAATTAGTATACCCACCTTTTTCCTTGCAGCTGCTTCCTCCAGCCATGGTGTTCAGAAACCCACCTTCTTCTTGATACTCGTCCCCCAGTGACTGGACTCGCTTTCCCCTCCCCAAAGTCAGTAACAGCTAGGAGCACACCCAATTCTATTTACTTTGACTTTACTATAGAAGGGTTGTGCTGGGGCAGGCAATCAAGGCTGGCTGTTACTGATCCTGGGGCTAATCTAGTGGAGTGCTTATTGGTTGTCTGTATGGTGAGGGATCTGTTTTCTGTGATCATTTTCTGAGCGCTGGATGGGGGTGGATGCAACTTGGGGGGGGGGGGAGAAAAGATGCATATCATGACCTATGACCTTACAGACTCTTTAATGATAGGATTTCCTGGAAGCAATTTAATTGATTTGGCATATAAAATAAAATTGTAACTTTCCACTAGTAAAAGTGTTTATTTTTTTAATGTTGCAACTTTTTCTAATTTAACAAGCATCATTTAATTTGTGCCTCATGTCCTTTCATGCGCTGGACTAATCCTTCTTAATTTCAGACTTTTAGTAAGAAAGGCTTTGACTTTCAAGGTGGCAAGGCTTTTGTATGCCAAGTAATTTATTTGCATTTGTTTTTTTTTTGTTCCCCTGATAAGTAGTATTTTGCATTAACTGTGGGACAATGACACGTTCCTGATTCATATGCTAACAGATAGAGATACATTTCCCACTCTTTTTATTATCACTTTTAATATAAGCAAGTGTATAAAAAGTCTTTGATTTTAGCCCAGTGTTGTCAAACTGCTTATAATGTGTGATAAATGAATGCCTGTAAATAGTAAAAATATGAGAGAGGTGATTAATTCTGACAATTTTCATGTTAGGCGCTTGAGATGATAAATATCTCCAGTGATTAGTTATTAATTTAAAGCAGAGGATTTAGCTTCAACCTAAAGTATTTTATGAATTGTGGCATAAAAAAATATTTCATGAGATAGGTACACACATTAAACCAAATGAGAAATTGCCCTTCTTTGAATGGTGATAATTAAAAATGGCAGACATGACTCAAATGTGGCTCGGCTGTTTTGTCTAGTGTCCCCTTAATAAAAAAAGGGGAATAAAAGGTGCAGACTTCATAAATCAATTCTCAAGCAAATGCAAAATGTGATTTCCCCCCCCCCCCCCCCAAACTATGTTTATTGGAATTATATGTTAACTCCTTGTGGATTGTATTTTCTTGCTAGATGTTATAGATGTCTACCTATCCTAATATTAATATACAATATTAATATACAAACTGTACAAACACATGCATTAAACAATTACATTATTTATAATGTTGGAAAAATTTCAAGTTATTTTAATTTCTATATAAAAAAAATGACCAGGTTGGGGGAGTGTTTGTCAGCCCCATCAAAATGTGTGTATTGCAGATGTTTTATTTGGCCACCTAATCAAGTGTACTACCACTGCTTATTGATCTAAGTCCCTGTTATAAAAAGAACCTTTGCTCAAGCACCTGCTGGTCTGCAGACTCAATCCTACTGATTCCTGCAGGCCTGTGCTGGCCCTTGATGTGCATCCCTGGTGCCAGTCTTAAGGAAGCAGACCGCCCTGTTGATTGGCAGCAGATGCATCACATGGCCTATCACAAGCCCTATTCATGGGTGATATGTGCTCAGATCTGGAGCACTGATCAAAGCTGATAACGCTGCACGGTACTGGCTCAGTCCGCAGAACTATGTGCTTTCAAGTAATTGTTTTGCTTGATTTCCCGGACCACACCTTTTTTATAATATATCTTACAGCTCTTAAAGCAGACCAACAGTCAAAAATGAATTAAATCAGACCAACAGAACATACAGTGCTCATATGCATCCCTCCCCAGGGCAATTTAGATTGCAGCACATAAAAATTAATTTACCTTTTTCTAACCCCTGCTGGGGTAAATTTTTAAACCAAGATGGCCACTCACGGGCTTGCATGCCACTTGCCAACAGGGTGTGCTGCTGGGCTTCCTGTTACTGTGCATTTTAGTTATGTAATTTGGGAGAGGAAGCTACAAAATGGCTCCTACCTTCCTTTTCCAACTGTGCCAGGCTGTTGGTCTGGTTTAAAGATGTTAAAGCTGATCTGTTGCATTTTTTTAATTTTTGCTACATTCCCCACTACTGCTTTGTAGTCTCAGTTACTGTGGCTTGGTCGTTTGTGCAGAAACATTTTTTTGGTGCAAGATGTTCAGAAGTAATTTTGAATAAAGCCATCAACAACTAGTTTCTGCTTCTCTTTTATGTGTTGCCAATGTATTTTACCAATTACTACCAGTTGACTGACACTGTTATGGTCTTCAGAACAGTGCATGTCATCATCCAAAGTTTTTACCTAGCTTAAAGCAGACCGGGTGAGTTGAATGCCTAGGCAGGTTACAAAATAAAAAAACAACTACCTTACCTTGCTCAGAATCCAGCACTGCCATTGGGGCTTCAGGAGGCGTCTGCACAGGAGGACACTGGGAATTATAGACCTCCCAGGTGTTCCAAGATGGCTGCATCAAAGGAACGTAAGCTAGAACACAGCAAGCGGCAGTGGAGGGAAATGTTTATCTGGTGAGCATGTCCCACTAGGAAATGAATGAGGCAGTTGCGCTGAAAATGGCTCAAGCTACCAGAGCTACCTAACTGTTTAATTTGTGGTAGTGCAATGGTTTAGAAAAATGGTAGCACTTTGGTCCTCTTTAATAAATCATTAGGTGCTGTGCATGCAACTGTAATGCCGGTGCTAAACTGGACCTTCAGCATCATTTAATGAAAAGCCCAAACCCTAGGATAGAAGAAGCATCACATATTAGGGAGAGGAGAGTGGTAAAAAGTACAGGGGGCGGGTCATAGCTGTGATTTCCACAAAAAGAGCAGGCTGGGGTCGCCATCTGGAAGTTAAAAGGCTCAAAAATGCAGCCTAGGCTCAAAAAGGTGCAGGTAGGATGAGATAGGCTTTTATTCAGGGTAAAGGTCCAGTTTAATGCACCCTCCCAATAAAATAGATTTAAATTGATAAATCATTGAACCAAATTGATGATGCATTGCTGCTGCTTTACTCTCCTTGCAAAGTAGTGCTGCAATAAAAAAAAAGCATATCCCATCTCACGAACTGCTTGATCCCAGCATGCCAAAGCAGGAACCACTGGCCAAGTAGCAATTGAAATATATATTTTTGGCCAGATTTTAGAGAACACAGGTGGTATCCTCCAAAGGTGGAACAAATGTAGATAATTATCCATGCCCAACAGTATAGAATATGGAGATTTAGTGAGACCTGGTTTCCCTGGATGAACTTATTATATATTAAGGCTTTATACAAACCTGAGTCTAATTCACGATCATGCTCCTGTACCTCTCACAGCACAACAACATTGTGCTTTGGTGGCATCCCATCCTTAATAAGCACATTATAATTATCAATGTTGTGCCAGAATGAGGTCCTCAAGGTGTTGAGCATAGAAACTGTTGCTTCTTTAGAATTAGCATTAAAAAGTATGAGAGCTGAATAAACACAACTGCCGATGTAGCATTGATTTAACCACTATTAGAAGCGTGTGAACATTCATAATTTCCTCTTGCCGATGGCTCATTAAATGAATTTTTATGGTCTTTGTGTTTGCATGTAATGTTTTCCAACACAACTTGTGCCCCTTTATTTTTATTACTTTAGCATTTTTGTGTAAAGAAAACAGTACCTTGTGATGTTCTGAAAGGGAACACATATTAAAAAATAATTAAAGATGCCCAGACAAAATGCTAAAGTAGGTCATAAATGTTGTACTGTGTAGGGTAAAGTTAAATGTTTTAAAGCAATGGCATGAATAGATTTTATTAATAAAGATTCTTCATAAAAAATACAGCAAGCAGTGGCAAAAACTTTCATTAAACTGATATTGGGTATGGTCAACCCTTTTATTTAACAAAGTCACAATGACAAACTGTATGCATACAGTCTCTAGAGGAACTTGTGTAATTGGTGATGCATACCAGTATTGCAAAGTTTATCTGACATATATTCTTTACTAGGCTTGCATATTCCTCTTTGTTTTGTGTTCTAGTTAATGGGAAAAAAAAAAAAATATATATATATATATATATATATATATATATATGAAAAATAGCAAGATGTGGACTAAAGTTTGCCATGAATAAACATGTCTTGATTTAAGCTTAGCAGTGATAATGGTGTGGGTGTTGACCAAAGCATCGATGATGTTTGGTGTACGGTTTGTCATCAAAGATGATTGAACCCTGTTTGTCTTCTGTCAAAGTCGGATGCCGTCTCTGTTTCACATCTTCTTTCTGTTTCATCTCCTTTTCAGTCCTTTGTGTAACCCTGCCTCCCTGCTTAATATTCTGTCACTGCTTTATGAGTCTACAAGTAAAGTCACACCACAGCCCTGCTCGGTACTTTACCATGGGCCTTCTGTTCTATGTATTGGGCTTAGCTTTTCATGCCCTGTTAAGTTCTAGGTCTCCTGATCTGTACTTCTGTGTTTGCTATAGTATGTCTGCTGTTGAGGTTGTGTCATCCTGTCTGCTTGCTGTTTCCCCTTCCCTAATCTGTGTCCGCCAAGGAACTGCTCAAGGCCTGTGCATCTACCATCATCTGGGGCTCAGCTGAGGAAGTGGGAAGCTAAAGGGCACTCCATAAGGTACTGGGTCTCCTGTGCCCTGAGTAGCTTGCTGCTTGCCTCTCTGATAGCACAGACCAATTGTCTCATTGTCTTCATCTAGGACTGTGCCCCTCTGTTCACACTTTGTGGCACTAGCCGCTTTGCAGCCTGTGGCTCTGCCCATCTGTTTGCAGCCCGTGGCTCTGCCTGCCTGTTTGCAGCTTGTGGCTCTGCCCACCTGTTTGCAGCCCGTTGCTCGGCCGACCTGTTTGCAGCCCGTGGCTCTGCCCGTCTGCTTGCAGCCCATTACTCTGCCCGCCTGCTTGCAGCCCATTACTCTGCCCGCCTGCTTGCAGCCCGTGGCTCTGCCCGCCTGCTTGCAGCCTGTGGCTCTGCCTGCCTGCTTGCAGCCCGTGGCTCTGCCCGCCTGCTTGCAGCCCGTGGCTCTGCCCGCCTGCTTGCAGCCCGTGGCTCTGCCTGCCTGCTTGCAGCCCATGGCTCTGCTTGCCTGTTAGCAGTCTGCTTTATGACATTTATGACATTTTCAAAAGAATTACAACTATTATGTGCAAAACCAGTCTGGGCATCTGCTTTGATGGTGGGCTTAGAGGCCAGGGCGCAGTGGACCATCTAAAGTGCCCCCCAGCCATCAAAGCTACAACCCCCATAACATTCACGGGCCACGGGCTCTTCTGACACCCCCCAAGCTTTGGGGAGGCAGTTAATGGGCTTGGAGGCTTTCCAGCCCCTCAGTCATTGTGAATTGGTATAGAAGCCTCAATGATCCTATCATTTTACAAAGGGTTAAATGTAAAAAAAACACATTACACAGCAGGTAAAAAAGTAATTTATTAAAAGGTTTTTTTTTGTTACTTTCGAAACTTTGTTCTATATTGATCACCATTGACAGTGACAGCTGGCCAGTGATCATTGGAAGCCGGTGTCTGTGTGTTGGATCCCTATCAGCATCTGACGGTCTAATAGTTAAGGGCCAGGCAGGGCCAGAAGAAGGTTGTCTTCTGACGTGAGACCCAAATTTAGAACATACTTGCCTTTCCTAATGTAGCTTTGTATGATGACACATAGGAAAATGCCACACATAGCAGTGAAGCATTTCTCTTTTTGGATTAATTTTGGAATAAGTTCAGCAGTGGCACATATAGGTAGCTGTTTTTGTTTCCCTTCTCAAAGTGCTAGTAGAAAGTCGTTCTCAGGGCTCAAAAACCTTAGGTTCTAGGTAAGGTTACTGACCCTGTATTGACCCTATTTTATTTGAAAGACCTGTACATTCACTTATTGATATAGTTATCCCACCAGTTTATTAAAAAGCAGAAAAGGTTTGTAGGTCTGTATGTCTTAAACTTTGATCTCCGTGACCTCCGGAGGAAACATTTAAGGACATTGTCTGGTTGGAGCCAATCACTGAGCGAGTCTTAAACTACGCACATCAGCATATGTAACCAAATGCATACATGACATCAGTCTATACACTTTTAATTGAAAGGGACTGTTCATTTCTCCTTGCTGGTCTGAATGTAAGATGGGACGAGCTATACATATACACTGGCTTGCATTTTCAAGGATCCTGCTGACCACAGAGCCTTATAGTGAATAGAGATACATGTATATATATATATATATTATTTAATTAAATTTTACGTGGATTTGGTCAAATTTGTAAATTCCTTAACAATAGTTACATGTTTTTGGTACCTGTTGAAAATGACAAAGACATTCAAGGAACAGCTGGAAATAGGAGAAAACTTACCATGATTGATAAAAGAAGTCCAAAAAGAATGTCTAGCCGGTTTCAGGTTTATGTCTGGATTTGGTGTCAATAATTCCTGCTTTGCTTTGTAATGGTGTTGGGATAGTTTTCTTGACACTAGTTAGGCCCCCTAATGCCAATTAATTGTTATCTAAATGCTGCTCAGAGTATCCCTTTAACTTATATACCTCTTCATGTCTAGAATTTTCCCATCTACCCAACACAGACTTTTCACCATGATAATGACCAATGTTGCAAAGCAAATGTAATCTCAAACTAATTTCACGAACATGACACCTCAGTGGCCTCCGCAATGACGCAGTTTTAAATTCACTACTTTTGGGGTCTGATAGAATGGATATTATCAGCATGAACATGCAGCTGACATCTGCAGAAATATTGTGATATCATATGTCAAAGGATTGGTTCTGACTTTTTATTTGTTAGGCCCTTACTGATATTATTAAGGTATTCTAAATGTGCAAGGTAATTGTAATTATATATGTTTACTTTTAATATATCAGCAAAGGCTAATTACAGTTTTTTGTGCATTAATACTTGTACTTTTATTTGAAAAAAATGGCTTTTATCATAGAAATACTTTATTTAAAAGGAAATGAAACAGACCCGTTAGTAACCCCAGTTAATTAGATATTAATAAAACATTACATGTTCTTTGCTCACTTTCAAGATTACACTTTGTTTTGCCTCATGTATTTTGTGGAAAAGTTTTTTTGTTATATATTTTAGGTTACATTCCCTAAATCCTACTACTTTTCTTTTAATTTCCACTTTCATTTGAACACTTTTGTTAATGTAATGTCTTAGTGCCAGACAAATTAGGGAGCCATTAAATATTTATTTCTGAATCGATTTTTATAGGCGATGTAAAGCTCGAGCACATCCTCTCTCTGACATTCATCATGAAGATCCATTTAGGTAATTTATTAAAACACAGAACTTCAGCAATCATTCAAGATGCTTAGCTTTCAGAACAGCAAAGATGAGCCATTAAATAATGTATTTTAACAATTCTTTATAGTTTTATTTTTTGTTTTTCTTTTATTTAAAGGAAAAGTAGGTCCAGGGAAAAATATAGGTATATTCTTACTCCCTTTGAATAGCATGTTCTTTCCATGACCTGTCAATCCAAACAGTGTGGGAGTTGGCACAGGTTTCGGGTGACCACCAATATACTTCGATATAAGAAATAACCTCTTGTTGAAACTTCCCCCCACAGTTGGCACAATAGCTGTTTTAACTGGATCTATCATCCAAAAGTCAGATGCATTAAAAAAAACAATTTAAACAATTTAACAGTTAAAAAAACTAAAAGATTTTTTTATCATATTCATTTTTTTAGTTTAATATGATATTACCTGATTTAATCTGTCACCAGGAAAATTCAAGATGGCAGTTGGAAGCTATGATGAACCCAGCAGCTTTTTTTCACAGAAAATTCAGGACATTTATGCAGTTTACTGAGGCCTAATCTGAATAACCAATAAAAATAAATAAAGCAGACTTATTCTTCTACCATACTATAGGTTTATTAAAAATTCTTGCTTGAAGTTGCGCGGTGGCCAGGTAGAGTGCCAAACTCTCCTGTTTTATTTTCTATTTTATTTTCTCTGTGGAAAAAAGGGGGGCTTCTTGGCCCAGTAACCAGCATGTCCCAGCAAGATTCCAATACCTACTCTAAAATGGATGCTTCTACTATCCTTTGTGTGTGCTGTAAACTGCCCTTTACCTCTGTGCATGAAGGTTGTCACGTTCAGTCTCTTGTAGCCATGATATCACACAAAAACCACCTACAAACACAACAGCTAATTTGCAATGATGGTCCAGGCACCTGTCTTCATCCATGCAATTCTGCTGTGCAAATGTTACCTAATTTAACCAAGGTGGGTAGTAGTATTCAGTGCCATTGAAAGTGTCTGACACCTGTTCTTGTAAAGTATCCTGGTAAGGTGAGCAAGAAGCAGTATGGACCTTCATCATCCTTGGATGATTTAGCAGACACCAAATCATGTTGTCAAAACAAAGAGAAAAGGCTTCACTCACAGGTGATAACTATCATTAAGACCTAGAAGTGGCCTTGCACCATGGCTACAGGGACATTCCCTCTGTTACCAAAGATGACATGAGAATTTAGTTTTAGAGAGGTTTTGCTGTTCCCTCTGCCAAAACAGACTGAACAGGCTCCTGAATGGGAATCAAAGTTATGTTGAAAATTTTGCTCAAAATTGGTATTTCTTGACTACTCCAAATCTGTAGGAATTTCCCAAAATGAATGGTTAAAACCAGACAGGATGACTAAGGCTCCTAAACATTGAAACTCTTAATACCCCTTTACTGTGGCTTTCACCAGAAAATGGCGTAAAGTTGTCAAGATTCTCCTAGTGTCTCCCAACACTTGGTTGTAGCATCTAGCTTGTATTGTTCCCTGTACTATATGTTTTACCCTGTCTATACCTTGTAAAGCTAAACGGAAGATGGTGGCACTATATGAATAAACATTAATAATAATAATAATAATAATAATAATAATAATAATAATAATAATTGACCATCCTATACAGTGCTCTCCAAGGGTTCATCCTTCCATAGAGGCAAAAATGAGCCAATGATAAAACAAACCCATATAAATATGCGTGGCGGGCTTGGCGGGAGTTTAATTTAGTTTGGGTGTTTGTGACCCCCTTCTTAGCTGACGTGTTCATATGGATTTTTAATACTACACAATATCGTGATAAACCTCCTTTAAAGAAACTATTGGAGTTAGGAGCAAGTAGTGTCTCAATTTCACTTGAATGAGGAAAGTTCTTTCTGCCTAAATTCTTCCCACTCTCAAGTGAAGTTATTTCACCAGCTTGATGTGGTTTGTGGCCTAAAGTTCTAAATTCAAAGTACTAAGGATATTCAGAAGACCAATTCCATTTTCATATGCACAGATGCTCCTCAAAAAGGGGAATCTGCTCTCCCAAAATCAGTACATGGATCATAATCGCCATTGTGGAGCGTTATACAGCCAGAGGCTAGAAGCATTTTTTAAGGTCGTGGCTCATTCCACCAGATCTGTCAGCTCTTCTTGGGCTTTTCGTCATCAGTACTCTGTGGAGAAGGTTTGCAGAGCTGCTACTTGGTTCTCGGGCCATACATACATTTTTTTTTACATTGACAGCTTGGTGTCAGCTGATGTTGCATTGGGCAGAAATATACTGCTTACTGTAAAATCCTAAAAACAGGGGGGGGGGGGGGGTCTGAATGTTGCCATTTATTTGTTTGCATTCAGCAGTCAAGAATTAATTCATGCTGTTTATATTCACACCCTAATTATTACTGCTTGGGGTATCCCATAGTTCAGAACAGGAGGAATGCTGCATCTTCCACATGCCTCATAAGAAAAAAAAAAGTTTATTACTTATTGTAAAGGTCTTTTCTTCTGGGCATTTGGAGGACGCAGCGCCCTCCATTTTGGCATCTTGGCTGCCTCAGACTGAATTCTTTTACCACTGTTTTTTCCACTGTTAATGCTCTTTAATTACAACTTATGAACTGGCTATGCTGGGAAGGCTGGGATATACCTATTGAAACCCTATCAACCTATATCTTTAGAATAAGTAGAATGCTGCGTCGTCCTCATGCTTAGAAGAAAAGACCCTTAGGGTGAGTACTAAAATTCGTTTTCTTTCCACTCTCTCCTTCAAAACCCTAAAATGAAACACTTTGCTGGAGTTGGGCTTTAGCATTCGATCAGGCTGAGATGCAACATTTAATAACAGCTGAAAAACTGTCTTAAGCCTAAATTACAACCAAGCCACATAACAAATACCCAGGATGGGGGAATTTCCCAAAATGAATGGTTAAAACCAGACAGGATGACTAAGGCTCCTAAACATTGAAACTCTTAATACCCCTTTACTGTGGCTTTCACCAGAAAATGGCGTAAAGTTGTCAAGATTCTCCTAGTGTCTCCTGTGCTCCCAACACTTGGTTGTAGCATCTAGCTTGTATTGTTCCCTGTACTATATGTTTCACCCTGTCTATACCTTGTAAAGCTAAACGGAAGATGGTGGCACTATATGAATAAACATTAACTAAAATGAAACACTTTGCTGGAGTTGGGCTTTAGCATTCGATCAGGCTGAGATGCAACATTTAATAACAGCTGAAAGACTGTCTTAAGCCTAAATTACAACCAAGCCACATAACAAATACCCAGGATGGGGGTTTTAATTCTTCTGCTTTTGAGAATCACTTGTTATCTGAAATGTATCAATCTAATCTTCTTTAGGCTTGCCTGCATCTTCCATTTATTAGAGGCATATGTTATTGCGCACAAAAGAGATAACCTTAAGCAAGAACCATTAATTGAAAGCATTTTATCCTTTCTTTTCATAAAGATTTAGCTTTAGCTATTCCTATCTGCAGAACTTCAATTATTCTTTTTACCAATCTTAAGAAATGTTTTCCAGAAGCCATTATTCTGGTTTTACGTTATTTTTAAAGATAATATATTTTGCTGCCCATATACAAGGAAACAAACAAGACATGGGGGTCTTTGAACAGTTCTAGCGAGCTATAATTAAATGTATTATTTTTCCATGGCACAGTAAGGCAAGACCAATCACCAAGCACGCAGGATAACAGTTCTGGCCCATCCCTACCAATGTGTTAGTTTGAATGGTTAGCAATCACTATTAGCTGGAGCTTGTTGTTTACTTGTCATTCATTTTGAGGGATGTCAAGTGCTGAACAACACTCTATCATCTTACCTTTGTCTAATTAGGCCTGGGTGTTTGTGGCATTCAAAGACCTGCTCATTGTAAACTCAACTTGTATTAAACAAGTTATGTATTGCAATAGTATGATAAGTCAGGTTTAGATAAATTCATTTTCATAATTAGGCTAATTAAGGGTTGAGCTGCTTGATTTGTATAATAATGGAGTTTTATTCACACACTGTTGGTAGTTATTGTTCTCATAATTAAGCATATTCATGTGGGCTGTATACATAATTTTCAACATAATTTAATTATGAATTAGTTTCTTTTTCTTAGTTTGAGTTTAAATTTAATCTCTGACAATGTAAGGTCTGCTTCCACTGATTGCACTTTATGCCCAAGCCTTTCAGAATTAGGTATTACTCTGCCGCATGGTTTTCAAAACTCAGTTGCACTGCCAACACTAAAACAAACCAAGCGTGTGGCAAAATTTGAATAATGTAGCAGTGTAATTTATTATAACATATGTATGACAGACAGCTGACAAATAAAAATAAGACCGGGTATGTACCTCTTGTGTCTCAAGATGTAAATAATATTCAGCCAGGAGTGGGGCCTGCCACAATAGACTATTCATAGAGACCCAGATCTCTATATGCTTCTTGATTTTGAATCGGCACAAAACACATTCAATATGTGAACTATGTGAAACAAAGTATTTAACAATACTATTTTTAACTTGATTAAACAGGAAGTCCAAGCATTTTGTAACATTCCACCCACTCATCCCTCCCCCTTTGTTAAGCCTACTTTAGGCAGTTACATAAAGCACAACTTACTGGGAGGCAGGCAATCTTTGTGGAAGGTAAAGCTGGGAACTCGAGAGTTCGGTTACCCGAAGCCGGGGGGGGTTACAAAGAGCTTGGACTTTCTCCTTAATCATAGCACTGTCCATCAGATGATGGCAAAAATCTCAGACAGATAAAAGAAAGTAATGATGAAATTATGCAGGGGCCAGCACATCCTGGGCTTCACATGACCCCCTTCCTATGCAATGAATGGTGTGGAGGGCTGGAATTCCGTCTTGATGGAGGCCACCTTGTCTGACTACTGATGGACGCAGAGGCCTTCTGTAAGTTTTGAAATAGCAGTCAGATGGAGGAGATGTAGGGGACAAAAGGCGAGTATGCCTTTTTAAAAAAATGGCTGGACAATCATTTTAATAATACCTTATTCTGCATTTACTTACATTTTCTTAATCAAAACGCAAGAAAAGTGTAGCCCATACTGAATTCTTTCAGAAAGTTGCTGGGACTTGACTAACAGTGCAGGTTAAGGGAATTTTGAGGGTTTAGTATTATATATGCAAGTTGTGCATTAATAGTTTTCTTAATTTTTTTAAAGCAGACCAAAACCGTCTCCGACGGCTGATTCCCTCTTCACCTGTCAAACGAGGCCACCGTACCTGAATGGCTGTTGCAAGTGTGTCCATGCCACGTCCACCCGCTGCAGGGAGTCGGGTGTTTGCATGTGCCTGCACCCTGGAGAAGCAGCAGCGGCGGGCTATAGTTAAACTGTCAGCCCTCCACTGCTTAATTTTCTGTCCTCCTGGCGGCTCTGGCAGCCTGGTCAGCAGCGCAAGAGCGCCAGGACATGTGAGTATACTTTTTCTTTTACATTCGCCCATAAGATGGGCACACCTCCCCCCTCTCTTTTTGGGATACATTTTGAGTAATGGTTTCCCAGTGTGTGATATGTTAAACATTTGAGAAGTAAAAAAAAGATTTTAGCACAAAATTGAGGCATAGCAATTATGAGTTTTTAGGACTCTCTGTCATGCATTAGTAAAGAGGTGTAATTGTCTTCCCCTAAACACCCAATTGTGCCTGATAAAGGCTTTTTGTTGGTTAAACCTTTTTTGTTCTTGAAAAATGACCTTTTACTGAATATTTTAGAGTGTAGGTCTGTGCAGATATAATCATCTTGTTATGTATAACAGGCACACAATTGATTGCTATGACATTGTATCCTAAGGAACTCTATCCCTAAAGCATCTGTTGTACAGACTATAATTAGTAATTCAGCTACTTTTATGTCATGCCAAGTGGAGTAATAATTTAATTCATGCAGGCCTTACAATCAGCTAGTATACCGTATATATAAATGTAAACTTTTAGGGCTCATGTTTGTTGCCATAACATATTATATTGATATAGGAGTTTTGAGATAAATATGATGAGCTGTGATTTTTTTTCATGGGCTCATAATCGGTAGGTTATTATAATAGGGATAACTCTAAAATTGAAATATTAAATTTGGTGTGGCTAACTGTAGCAGTCAGTTTAGTTAAAATGTTTGTTGATGAAATGCATTAGCGTAGATGGCGCCCCAGCAATTCAGATAGGCTAGGCAGGAGCACCTGCATTGCTGAGAATGTGACCGCTACCTCTGCCATTGCAGAAGCCATTTGACATAGGCATGGCAAACTCCTCTGATTGGATTTCAAACGGTGGGCATCCCAAACAGGGATGCCCCTGGGGTACCGAACAAAAACAGGGGCAGTCAAAATCTTGGATTTTGTTCCGTTTTAAGGTGTTGCACTTGGATGTTTGTAAGTGCCTATCTTATTTTTATTAAATTAATTTTTATCAACCTGGTTGTTTTTACCTTTCATCTATGTAACCTATGAGCTTGATGGTTGTGTGACAGGTGTAATTTACACATTTCCTTTAGGTTGAAGATTATATGTATTTTGCCTGAAGGTCCCTTTATTCTGGGTAAGCACATTCATCTTGGTGTCACAAGATGGTGAAGTACTAAACTGTTGAGCATTGAAGTGTCTGAACCATTTATTGAAGACTCTGTATGAGATGCCTGCTCCTTGCTATCTGCTTCCCTAATTGCTTTGGTTGGACCTTTGTACTTTGAGTCTGTTTGGGTGTGTTTGAGCATTAAGTGGACATATTGAAGAATTGTTAAATTTGGTAGCCCAATATATTTTATTCTTGTCCTTGGATAAAAATAACTGCATAAGTAAAATAAGGGCAGTGAAAATGACATACATACGTACACCCGACAGAAGTGTCATGGAGTACAACTCACAAAAGCACAATGGAATCGTAGCAGTTCTGCCCAATACAAAATTGCATGGGGTGCCTAAAATTAACAGCAGAGGGGTATAGTTAACCCTCATTCATAAGAGCCTAAAATAATTGTGCTTCTGCTGTCCTAATTGGGAGACAACTTCAGATTATTGTTCTCATGGAGAACCAGCAACATTTTGAAGGTAGGGCATACACCCTAGGTATAATTTTCTTTATCTGTTGCCGTTGGCGAGGAACTAAAAATCTTTTTATACTCATCCAGGCTTAATAATTGTTTTTAGGCCATCATTACTGAACGAAACTCTTCCTTAGATTTTTTTTTTTTTTTGCCACCAGGGAGTGTATGAACAGCTTCTAATTTCATTCCCGTCAATCGCAGCACTGTGATCTTTCTAGAATGAGCCCTAGTGAAAGAAAACAGGTTAAGCTCTTGCCTCAAGAAAAAAGCAAGCTGCTTTATTTTCTTCACTTTTGGGAATGTGGCTGAGCTGGGAAGGTCATGTCATGGCGCAGATTTAGGAGTCTTGAGCATGCTCTCCAGTGGTCAGAGACAGCTGCGGCACCCCTGTGGCTTGACATGCTGACTCACGCTGGGTGCACCAAGCAATGGAGTGGCCATCAGACCACTTTTTTGCATGGAATGAAATTGAAAGTAGGGCAAACTTTGAAGCCTTGCTACGGCTTCTACTTTTAACTGCACGAAATGGAGGAGAGGCTCATGGGACAGGCATCAGGTGAGGTGTGTACTTGCTGTGTCTCATTATTGCTGTTGAGTTTACAGTCACTTAAAGAATATGTATGTATTTTTAGGAGGTAGGGTGTGAACTGTTAAGTTTACCTCTGGGTTTAAGGGATTTAACATAAAGGTTCTATTCTCATGGCTGTGTTTCATCCCACAATATCTTCACCCCCCTCCAAAATAATCATCTTTCATTAGTGGGGGAAGGCTATAGTGAGCAATGTTATTTGTTCTGTATTTCCAGAAAATAATAAAGAAAATCTTCTATTTAAACCGGACCAACACCCGTTTTTACCTAAAAGGGTGTTGGTCCCGCTGTGTAGGGATTATAAGAAGCGAGGAGGGGGCATCCAGAATGCTGGAGCCCCCCTCGCTGCAAAACACATAAATAACTTGTTTTACTCACCTGCATACCAAGCCAGCGGCGAGAACGGAGTCCCGCAATTGGGTACAGTAGGCGCAGTCACGTCCTCTGTGCCTGCCACCGGCAGGACCTGCCCACGTGACCGCCCGGCGGCCAATCGCGGGACTCCGTTCTCGCCGCTGGTTCTATATGCAGGTGAGTAAAACAAGTTATTTATTGGGTTTTGCTGCAAGGGGGTCCAGCATTCTGGATGCCCCCCCTCGCTTCTTACAATCCCTACACAGCGGGACCAACACCCGTTTAGGTAAAAACGGGTGTTGGTCCGGTTTAAGTGTTTCCCAACTAGTGGTGTGCCTACCATGAGTGGAACAAGGCTAAGCTGCAGGCTGATCTGTGCCCCTGGCTGATCTGCAGCAATCTATACTTTACCCAAGCCTGATTTTCTACATGAATTCAAAACTGCCAAAGTATATATATATATATATATATATATATATATATATATATATATATTTAAATTTAGTACATGTATTTGCTGTGTAATAATGTTCTAAGCATAAGATCACCACCCTCCATATAAATTGGAGTACTTTCTGTCCTTTCAGATGGTCTGAAAATCCAGTGCTTGATCAAACCAGCAGGCTCATAGCATCACTGGCAAGGTGCTAACATTTGGTTTATAGAGCAATTATCTATGCTACATGAAATATTTATAATGGATAATTGTTAAATGCAATTTTTATAGCTAGTGCTGGCCAACCATGTTTGAGGACCAGCATCGTTTTCTGTTTTGGATTTTCTCTAGTTAATGGACACTAATTGTTTCAGGTAGTGATCCAAAATTTTGGACAGTACTCGATTTTTGTTACACTTTTGATGTTAACTTCAAGTTGCCCCCACTGAATGTTATAATAAACTGAATACTGTTAAAATAAACCCATACTGTATGTGTTAAAGCACAATTAACATTTAAATGTTTTTTTTTTGTTTTGTATAGTGTAGGTAAGGAGGGGGAGCATGTTTTTCTCAATTACCTTCTTGTACCAGTTAGGTTTTGGCAAATGGCCACAAACACAATTGAAAGTGCATGAAAATGTGCAAAAAAGGTTTAGGTAAGTAATAAATGGCAGCACATTTTGTAGGTGCACAGACTAGTCTGCAGCCTTGCTGTATACCACCTCATCGGATCTTGCAAAACACTGGTCTGAACCTTGTCTCTGTGTGTATTACTACCTCTTTTTGCTTCTTCAGCCAAAAGTGTACATTTATTCTTAGTATACAGTACGTCCTGCTCCAGATATAGTACTTACACTTGGGGTTATCCTCCGCCAGATAGCGCTGCACTGCAGAGATGCAAAACAGGCTCCTCCCAGCCCTCAAATACCCGGGGACCTCCCACAAATCCCCAGATTTCTCTGCAGTGCTGACTGCGAAGACATGAAGCATCACTCTCAAAACCTGCGGCCCTGTTGGACTATTCCCACCCGTCCTACCTGTGATGTGCCTCCCAGCCTGGGCTGCGCTGGTCGGGTGAAGGTAGGCAGCACCATGCGTGCTTATGGAGCCATGCTCCACCGCAGTTCCCCACCAAAGGGTAGGCGGTTTAGGCTGATGGTGAGCCTCTAGGGGATGCCCCTCCTGCACTATTGCCCCATGCCCCGTGTAGCGGTGGGCCCTGTACAAAGGGTCACCATCCTCCCTTGTTCCCCCCGTAGCTCGGGGGGAAAGAATGGGGGGGGGGGGTGTGGTGGTCTGAGTGTATGGTGTTTACACGCTTATGGCCTTAGTATTGTCCCTTGACTGGTATTCCTGGTGTCAGAGCCGCGCTGTTTGCATTTTTATTGTGTATCTGTCGCCGCAGCACGCACCTCTTTCCTTTACTGGATGTGCTGCGCCGGGCGGCGTCGTCTCCTCAGACGCTGCGGCGTCTTCATTGGCAAAACATTTTTCTAAGTGTGTCATACACTTCGCTCCTCATGACAACGTTGTAACTATCTCAGAGCTTCGCGCTCTTCGGGAGGGCGGGGACCTGGTTTGGCGGTTTCCGCGTCACAGCCCGCTCTGGCCCGCCCTTCGAGGTTCGCTTGGCGCCATTTTGATGCTGGTCGCACGCATGTGTGGTAGCGGTCCTCCTCCTCCCTTGGTCTGTAAGTGCCCTCGCGGACGATTTTCATGATCCTTGATTACTGCACATCGTTCTGACACCCTTTATTCCCATTATGTCTTTCAGACTGGTGAACACCATTGGCTTCTCCCAGCCCGGTGTAATTATAGCAGGCCTTGTAAATCTACTCCCACTTTCCTAGCGGGCTTTGGGGCATCCAGGGTTGCTTATAGTGTAAATCCCTACTGGCATATTGTGCCTCAAATAATCACCATGTGGAGGCTTCTCAGAGTTATGTGACCGGGGTCCCTCTGGGACAAGACCGGCTGTGTATAGCGTGTGGACAACCCCATGCTGATGCTGACAGGGCACGGGTCTGCGGACCCTGTGCCGAGCAAGCACTGGCTCTGCAATCAGGCCTGCCAGTGGCTGCATCTCGCTTCATTTCACCTATTTCCCCATGCTTAAATCTCACTCCTGCTGAGTCGCATATAAAGGGGGAGTCGCAGCCTGTTGCGTCTTCCAGACTGCCCATGGCTGAACAGATCATTGCGAGGTTGTCAGAGCGCAAGGGCCCTGGTAAGAAGCGGCACTTGACGTCTCCTGTTTCTGTTTTTCCTATGGGAACTGATGAGTTTTCTACTCCGTGTGACTCTTCCCCTTCTGATGAAGGAGAGCTATTCTCTGACTCAGGCTCATCTGATGAGAGGCCGAGGAGTCATGACGATTCTGGACCTGAATACTGGGCCCAGTATGACACTGGCGATTTGTTGATTAAGGTCTTTGAGGCTCTGTCTATCTCTCTCCCTGGTGAAGCTTCCAAGCCGAGAGGGAAGCGTTTCCATACAGCAACAGCACGTTTGGAATTCCTAGAACAGGCTCACTTCCATGCTATTGTACTCATCCTCAAGGAATGGGAATGTCCCAGTAAACTCTCAGGGGTCCCAGGGGACTGGGATAGGAAATACCCCTTTCCTCCTGAGGTGGTTAATTGCTGGTCATCACCCCCCGTGGTGGATGCCCCTATCATAGGGGTTCCTATCCCCCCCTTTATTACAGCCCCTGCTCATAATACCCTTCGGGATGCCGAAGACCGGCACATTGAGCTGCTAGCCTCCCACGCCTTTTCCTGTGCAGGGACGGCATTGCGCCCGGTCTGTGCCACGGCTATTACTGCGGTGGCCGCTAGAACCCTCATCAGAAAGATGCTTGATCATCAACCTGATAATCTCCCCTGGGATGTGTTTAATGCACTCTCCAGCTGTGATCTGTTTTTAAAATTTATCCTATTAGCGTTGGACGACACCATTAGAATGTGTGCAAGAACTTCTGCCCTTGCAGTGGCTATACGTCGCTTGGTTTGGCTGCGACAGTGGGGTGCTGACGATGCTACAAAAAAGACTCTTACTGGGCTTCCCTTTAGAGGGCTACGCTTGTTTGGGGCCCGTCTAGACCTGTTTGGAAAAAAGGGTAAGTCACCCCAACGCAGGCTGCCGTCTAGGCCCCCTCGGGGCAGGGGCACCCCTATTTCCCCCTTAGTGTTAAACAAGAACCAGGGGTGTCCGTCGTGGGGGCTCGCGCAGACTCCGGTCCCGGGAGCAGCAGACAACGCTCTGGCCCCTCCGGCGGGGCTAAGCCTAAATGTTCCACCAATCCCTCTCTAGTGTGATGGGGCGCCCTCGCCCGTCTGGGTGAGGGGATGGCTGCGGCACTTTGCTCTTGTCAGGAGGCTTTACGCCTCATACTGGTGGATTCAGGAGGTTGTGTCCTCCGGATACAAGATAGAGTTTGCTGCACGGCCTTCCCCAGTTTTATCAGGGCCCAGGTACTCCTGGTCCCTGCCGCTGTTCAGTTGCTGGCACGGGCCATGCAAGGCCTGCGAGGTCTGAGGGTCACTTGCAGATTGCCCGTAACAGGCAGAGGCAGGGACCGCTACACCAACCTATCCACAGTCCCTCAAGATGATGGGTCAGGCTGGCCCATTCTGGATTCACAGCAATTTTCCAATTACAGGCAGTTTCTACATGGAAACTCTGAGATGGACCATCAGCGCCTTGCGCCCAGGGGGCTTCTTGCCGTCTGTGGAGCTCTAAAATGCTTATGTTCACATCCCTGTGCCTTCAGGACACCGAGGCTCTTCAGGTTCGTGTTGGAAGTCCAACACTGCTAATTGTGGCCTTGTTATCTGGCCTCTCTTCAGCTCCCAGAGCGCTCACCCAGGTGCTGACGGCGGTGATGTCTCTGAGGAGACCAAGGGGCGTCTGCGTGATGACCTACCTAGACGTCCTTTTTCACTTACCAGTCTCTTCATCAGGCTAAGTTGGATACCCGGCTGATGGCGTCCATTGGGAGTCATTTGGATGGGTGATCATTCACCCCAAGTCCTCATTGTCCCCTTAATTGGTAACTCCATTACTAGGAATGAATCTGGATTAGATTCAGACGAGAATCTTCCCTTCTCAGCAATAAAGTGGACAATCTGGTCACATGGGCTCAGTCCCTCATTGCTGTCCCGATCCCTTCACCAGGCAGGGATGCAGCTGGTGGGCCCGTTGGTGCCTTGCTTGAAAGAGGTCCCTTTTGCTCAATTCCCCTTGGGCCCTTCTGTGACTTCTATTGTTAATACAGGACAGGGATCCAGCATCCCCGGAGCAGGGTCTGTGGGCCTTCCCAGGTTTTCTTCTGAAACTCCATGCGATTCTGGGGTCCTTAGAAGGTCCTTACGCCTATTGATGTTTGAAACAGTGAGCGTCTTCAGTTGGGTCTGTCTCGCTTGAATACTTCCCTTCTGGGCCTGCCAGTTTGGGGACGCTCGTTCTGTCTGACGACAGTGTCCTACATTGATCATTGGAAGGGGCCTGGAGCTGGTGGACACTCCAGGAAGTGTCTATGTTCCTAATCTGGGTGGAGACAATGTTCCCTGCATATCAGTGATATTCGCTCCGGTGGAGCCCCTCTGCGACAGGATGTGCTAATCCCTGTGTCACTATGGGGTCCAACCAGTTGTGGATCTGTTTGTGTTCCGTCACTAGCACAGGCTCTCGGCCTTTGTTTCCCTGTCCCAGGATCCTCTGGCAGTGGTCCGGATGCCTTAGTAACGTCATGACTGGACGTTCGGTTCTGTATGTCTTTTCTCCATTCCCTTGCTGGGCAGGGTTCTGCGCAAGATTGCTCTGGTAAGGGGACCAGTGATTCTGGTGGCCCCCAGGTGCTCTAGTAGAGTGTGATTTGCAGACAGTAGTTTTCTGTACTTTTTGCCAGGAGTGTCAGCTCTGCTCACTCAGGGCCCCTTTACGTCACTCCAATCTACAGACTCTGGCCTAGTTGGCCTGACTGCTGAAACATCCATGATGGCCTTGATGGAGACAGGCTTATCTGTCTCGGTGATTGAGACTATGGGAAGGCTAGGAGCAAGCTTCTTCCTCTTCTTCTTCTATCTGTTATAGGGTATGGCATACTCATATTGATTGGTGTGAGTCTAGGTCTCTTCCCTGTTGGGCGTTCTCGGTTCCCAGGGTTCTAGAGTTGGTTTCAGCATGATTGGAGTTGGTTCTCCAACTCAGTACTCTGATGGGTCAGGTTCTGCCCTGTCCACCTTGCCTTAGTAGTTTCTGGCTCAGTCTTCCTTGGTTAAGACTTCTTTCAGGGGGTACTCATGTGAGTCCCCCATGTAATCCTATGGTACCTGCCGGGATTTGAATTTGAATTTCTGTCTGCTTGCAGGGTTTTGTCCCTTTGGCCCTATTCAGGATGCTGTCTGGCTGTTCTTACCCTCAAGGTTGTCCTGGTGACTGTTACCTCGGTCAGGCGTGTGTTAGCAGGCGGCTCTGTATACCTAGCCCCCATTCATTGAGATACACCAGGATAAGGTGGTGTTCCGTCTGAAGCCGGACTCTCCGCATCAGGTGGTGTCTTATGTCCATGTTTCGAGATATTGTTCTTCCTGCTGTGCCTTTTTCCTAGCAACGCTGAGGAAAGGGTTCTGCATTCCTTGAACGGGTGTTGGAAGTTCTTTCCTTGGTAGTCACTGTGTCCTTTAGGAGAACTGATGTTCCTTGGGGCTTATGGTCACTACATCCTGAATGTGCCCGATCTCGTCTGCTCCCGGGGAGTTGGGCGGCTTTGGCCCTGGTTATTACTTGAATGGATGTTACTTCTGGTACTTGGAAAGGTTTTTTGGCTTCTGCCAAGTCTACGGTTAGCGATTGGATTCGTCAGGCTGTTACTCAGGCCTATTCCAACAAGGGGAAGAATCTTCCTTTTCGCTTTGATTCTTATTCTACTCGTGCTTTGATGCCTCTTGGGCTTTTCAGCACCAGGCTTCTGTTGAAATGGTTTGCTAGGCCACTACCTTGGCCTTCTGTTCATACCTTTGCAAAGTTTTACAAGGTTGATGTTAGGGCCTCAGCTCATGCTGTCTTGGCCGTATGGTTATGCAGGTGACAGTGGTTTTAAACTGTCTGCTGTTGTCGTTTTTGTTGGGGATCCCACCCTACTTTATGGACACTGCTATTGGATGTCCCAAGTGTAAGTACTATATCTGGAGCAGGACGTACTGTATACTAAGAATAATACAATTCTGTGAAATACTCACCTGTAGAATTGATATTATTTGTATACAGTAAGTCCTGCTCCACCCCACCCTGTTTTTCCGCATTATTCTGGATCCCCTGTATGGTGATTGTTACCATTGTTATAGTTACCAGTTTTGGTGGTTAATTCTCCCGGCTTCTTTTTCACTGCTTTTCAATGCTGGGGATTTGTGGGAGGTCCCCGGGTATTTGAGGGCCGGGAGGAGCCTGTTTTGCATGTCTCTGCAGTGCAGTGCCATCTGGCGGAGGATAACCACAAGTGTAAGTACTATATCTGGAGCAGGACGTACTGTATACAAATAATATCAATTCTACAGGTGAGTATTTCACAGAATTGTATTATTTTAGAATAGTAAAGTTATTGAGGAAGGGTCAGAGTAATATCTGTACATCTAGGGGGCTAGACATCGCATGCTTTCGTCCTTAAAGAGGAACACATCCGATTTTCACTTTTCAGAGTGTTGTTCCTCTCAGTTGAAGCATCTCAAATTGGGATGCCCCACTGTGTTAGTCCCCCCCCCCCAGTTTGCCCCATTCACTTACCTTCCTGTCGCTCCCATGGCGCAGACTCGGACGAGAATGAGTGCACTGATTGGCTTGAGCGCCCCCTTGTCCCGGAGCCCTTGCGCGGCATGGCCGCATCCCACGCTTACCTCCTATCCGTCGTGTGCCTGTCCCGCCTATTCAGAAAGGCTGGCCGTGGGTGCTCACACAACTAGTGAGGCAGCATGCGGCTGTGACACAGAGACGCGACAAAGGCTCCAGGACAACGTGAGTGAAAGAGGGCTTCTGGGGGTTTTTACATAGCGGAGAATCCTAATTCGGATGGCCTGGGGTTTTTCTCCTTATATTTTATTCGTTTTCTAGCTTTTAGTATATATAGTCAGTTATCCATATATATTTGGCACTGCCTATAAAAAAGATAACCATTTACACCTAGAACATTTCTGTAATTCATATATACAAAGAGAGAGTCTAAATAATTACTATATTATATATTATATATATTATCCATATTTCATTTCAAATAGTTTTTATTAAAAATGTTAGTAATTTTCTAATACAGACAATTCTATAAAGTCAGAAAGCAGGGCACTTTTCATATTTATACAGCAACATTATCTATAATCAGTATCTATGTGTTAACCTGGCTGCTTGCTGTCTGATTAAACACTTGCATAGCATTGCAATCCCAGCCTCTGAGCCGACCTCACTCTCCAGCGACCATGCAACCGCCTCCAAACAATCTGTTTCCCAGGCCAGCACATAATGACACGCCTGACCAGTGGTTATAAATGGACAACATTTTTAGGTGACCCTGTTTTCTGACTGCCAAAGCACCAATGCACAGCGAATTAGGATGCCTTGCTGCTGCATAATAAAGAGGGAGCCTGGCCATTTTTAACTGAATATCACCTGTAAGTTCTACTAGTTTATTAAAATGCAGTGAGAATATTGTGGCACTTCCTTATGAAATATGTTGTAAAATGCAATTATGCTTTATTGTGCACAACATATTAAAGTGACCATCACCCTCCCGTGATCGGCCCGGGAATCTATAAGATTCCCGGGCCGATCACCTCCCTCCCGATCTCGGATGTCCCGCGGGGTGAAACCCCCCCAAACACCCCAAATCCGTCTTCTTCGGCCGCGGCCGCCTCCCTCGCGCCCCTCTAGACGTGCGCGCGCCCGCGCCGGCCGTCTGTGAATGGCGGCGGCGGAGGAGCCGCTTGTCCGCGGCTGTCAAAACGCTTGTCCGTCTGCGCTGGGAGCGGGGAGAGGTGAGTTTTTCGGGTGATCGGGGGGGTTTCACACAGCGGGGCACCCCGATCGGGGGTGCCCCACCGAAGTGGACCAAGACCCAGGATAGTCAAAATCCTGGGTGTTGGTCCACTTTAAAGTCTGATTCGCATTTCCTCTGTGGTTTATTTTATCAGCGCAATTTAAATTGAATAGATTTGTGCCATGATCCTAACCACTTGTCGTGTCACCTTAAGGGGTGGATGTTTCTAATAACCTTGCAGATTCAAGATTTCCCAGTTGAAGCTTAATCAGTTGGTCAGAGTATTTTATCTCTAATAGATGTGTGTTATATTGGAAATTCAGTTGATTCAGGCAAAATAATGATGCACATAATTTATTTTTTAAAGGATCATCTGTTTGCCTCACAACGCTTTGTCAGCACAGTCAGGTAGTTCAGTGGTGTTAAATCATGAATTATTTTACAAATAAAAATTGACTCCTCTGTTTCTGGTATTTATTAAAACCACAGAGGAGGTAGGTTGGCCAAGATGTTGGTTCATGCTGATTGTATTCAGCTATTCATTAATGCTGAACTAGGATGGGGGCATGGAATAATACGTTCTGAATATTTGTTCAATTCAAGCAGATTACTCACAATGTTTGGTCAGGGATTTTTCCTATCTTGGGTTCCTGGCCAATAATAATCTGTACATTAAAAAAACTTTACCTAACTTTAACCCTGTTACATTTATTTTGGTTGGCGTGTCAAAGTGAACACTTTGTTAGTAGAAAATGAGAACAGTAAGTTTATTAAACTACTGAATACAGCCTAAAGAATAAATATTGTTTAATGATACATTGGCTCTTTAAGTTTATCCCAGGAGGCTAAATCGTGATTAACATGAAAAACTTTTACCTCCAGTTCTACTGCAGCCAAAGCCTAAGATATGGACAGTTAAACATTTGTATTTGAGTTTTCTATTTTTGATCAGCATTAATGTTCAGGACTACAGAGATTCAGAATTGGGAGCGTGTTTTAAGGTAAAATAGGTTATTTGCCCTTTTTTCTGCTGCAGTTGAAGCCTGTGTAGAAAGTTCTAAAGTAGATCTAAAGTAAAATGAATTCCTTCCAGCATTCAGGTTTTCACTTTTCCACTTTCCCAGGGTAGCATGCATCTGCACACCTGCCTTGTGAACCCCTGTATAGCAATAGGTGTGATGTGTGCAGAACAGGTTAGAATTCCTTCCTTCTTTTTTGGCCTTTTGTAGTGAGACAGGAATCGCAAATGTAGGTATGGGATGCAGCACCTCTGATGGTCCCTACAGTAAAACCTGCCTAAAATACCTCAGGGGGAGTGAATAGTCCTGGTGGAAAGAATATCCACAACGGACAAGACACACCTTGGTACGTGTCTGGCTCCCTGTTTGTCTTCTGCACTGCTACTGTTTGCAGAACTGCACTACAAACTTCAGGGGGGTAAATATATCCTTCTATCTGCTACCAATTCCTCCCTGAGCACGGTCAGGGCCACCAGACTATGTTGACTTTAACATTACCACACATTATTAGCTTAATACAATTTAACATGAGTTCATTTCAAGTAAAAGGCAAGTTTTTTGGGTTTAGAACTCAAGTCACATTTCTCAGATGGTAGACGATGATGATCAGGGGTGCACCAACATGGGAGGTCTGATGGGTTTGGTGTGTTATTTTTACTGTAATACATTATTTCGTGTTACAAGGCCCGTGGCCTACTTATTTTTGTAACATTTTTAAGTGATCCCTTTTTTGGTGTGCTTGGTTGATTTCTTATCACTAGGGAGTACTGGATTGGAATTGATTGTCGCTAGGGGGTACTTGTTTTGAATATCTCTTTTTGTAGGGGGTTACTTAAACAGTTCCGAACTACTGCATTAGTTTATAGCATTTTTTAGCATGTAATCTGCATGTCCTTGCACACACTTACCTTTGTACCTTGGTTGTCATGTCGCCTGCTTCTACCCAGGGTTGCTCATTTCCTACTTCGGCCACCTTCTGTTTTGGTGTTCTGTTTTACCCTGCTGTTTGTTTGGTTTGCCTCTGCTTTATGTAGTTGCATAGAGAACATGCCACGACACAGCATATAACTTTAAAACTTGTTTAATTAAAAACTATTTATATATTAATTTTCATTTTTTCAGCAAAACACCAATAGATATTTTAAAGTGGTGCGATGGACCGCCAGTTTGCTCCATGAAGACCTGGCTGCAGTGGTTGTGGAGCAACAGCACCACCACCAGCAGATGGAGACGCTGGTTGGGGCTCTGGTGGAGATCAACCAGGTCGCCCTTCAAAGGCTGGAGGAACAGCAAGCTGCGAACACCCAAAGCCGGGCACCGTCCTCCTAACCTGCCATGCTGGACCTTGGCTTGTCGGGGTCTCTAAGCTTTATTTATGCCAGACGGGCCCAATTTTTGTGATCAATTTTCTCTTGACCTGCATCCACAGTTATGCCATAACCCAACAACTTGTGACAATTAACTAGTAAGTTGAGAAAAAAAAGAAACCAAAAACATGAACTTTGTTTGGATGTTATTTAATCATACCTAGACAAGGAAAGGGATGGAATTAACCACAAAAACAAAATAAGTCAAGAGCAAAGCAGAATCAGGTGTTGTCTCCTTAAAAATCCCAAAAAAATGACATGGGTTCCCACTTACCAAACATAACCAGCACAGGACCAGCTATGGGGGCTTGTAGAACAGGGCGCAGGGGCCAGCCTTGGTGGCCCCCCGCCCTGCCGGCTACAAGCTCTGTGGGCCTGGGCTCTTCTGCCCCCTGGGCTTTGGGGAGGCAGGTAATTGGGGAGCCAGGGTTAATGGCAAGTCACCCGCTAGCTGCAGGTAACTTGCAAGCCCCCAGCCTTATGAACTGATATAGGGATCTCATGGATTCCTTACCAGTTCACAAGGGGTTAACAGTAAAAATAAACACACACACACACACACACATAAGAAAAAATTGACATTTATTATTATTTTTTTCTCTACTCACCTCCGATCATCTGCTGTCCGCTGGCGACCATGCCCCACGAAGCTCCGATGACAGCTGCCAGGTGATCGGTGATCTGTTTCTATTGACAGACCATATGACACTTTCACACAAGTGGATTTCATTTTACTGAGCATGAGACTTTTGATGGTAATTGGCTGCAGCAGAACTTTTTAGGTGCTTCATACCAAAGAAGTGAATAAAAATACACATTCCAATATTCAATTTAGTTTGTTCCTAACATTTTTTAAAATTAAAAGCACCTGAAGCTGAACTTCTTTATTTGATTTGATATAGGAATTTTGCACATCAAACATTTTATTTTGCATTTCTTTCTTTGTTAAATTATTTAGCTATGCATCCTAATGGGATTTTTGGGTCAATGAAAATGCATTGAGTATTTCAAAATTGTGTTTCAAAATGCAACAGAAGCTGAATTGTAGGTACACTTTTTAGATGTGACAGAGGATGGTATTTAGAAACAATGTTTTAGGATCAATCTGGACTATTTGCAATTCTTAGTACCATAAATTCTTATGCAAAATATAGCCATGTAATTAGTATAAAAATCTTTACAGTTTTAATGGTCTATAGCTTTAGTATATGATTCTTAAAGTTCTGAGATAAGCCAGAAGTTCTTGGTAACTAATATTTGTCCTAAATGTTATATATCTTTTTATTTTCAAACCCCCTCAGATTTTTCTATATTTCTTTATTTGAAATTAAGCTTTAAAATAATTTCCCAAAAATCAGCACTTATTAAGGGAAAAATTCACATATCAGTTATAAAATTATGTGAACATTTGCATTCAGTAGCAGGCATGACTCTTTGTGTTGCTGATGTGGTGCAGTTTTTTTTTTTACTTTGGGAGTTGGAATCGCATAAAATAAACTTGGACCATGTTACTGCTGCCAGCCAATTGCCGGCCTCCGTTACTTCTCTGGTGAGCAGGCAGCCCTGTATGCGCAGGAGCTATCAATGATCCCGTTGCCCCTGTGCATGGATGTACACCCATTTGGTGTAAATTTCTTGTTGGACCACTTTAAAGTCCATGTCTGGGCAAAAACAATAAACTACATATATTGTTCCAATTGCGCAGCTGAATCGCACAGTAGTTTGATATTTACCTGCATTGTTGTCCCCCCTCCCTTTTGGCAGTGACAACTGCTCATGTCAGTTTTATTCTCTGCAACAGAAAATGGAATTAATGTGGGCAGTCATTGTGACTGATGCTAGGAGGAAGCAGAAATGTGACCAAGGGCTGTGGTCTGAAGTGGGGATAGCAGAGGTAGAGGCATGCTTTCAAAAAAGGACATTTTTAAATGTTTATTTAAACATTAAGTTTTATTTCCCTACCAGGACCAGAGCAGTAAGAGAGCAGGTATTCCTCCCCATCCTAAGGTACAAGATCCAGAATGCAGGTAGCTTTCCCGGTACTTCTTCCCTGGATGAAGTTTAATCGAAGTATTTTTTTCCCTTTTGGTGAGTTCTAGCGCTTTATGTGTTTAATGTTGTTACTGTTTTTCTCCTGTTCCTTAAGATTCCCAGTATGTTTAGGGCTGCAGGGGTCATCACAGGGGTCTTGCATCCACTCCCACCAGGGAACAATAAATACAGGTGCCTTGCCCTGGCTAACACCGTAAATGGTGCAGCGGACTTTCTGGTTGCAAGGGGATATTGCATTCCCTGTCCCTTGAGGCACATGTTGGCCAATGGCAGTTAGGCAGGGTTGCTGGACTAAGGAACTTGCAGCTCCCTTTTTTTAAATGGGAGCTCAGTTTGGAGGTGGCCAGCTTTATTTTTGGGGGGAAGTACTGTTGACCTGGTAGGTGCCTCCCTCTCCTTCAGCAATTGATCTTCACCATGGCTTGGATTGCACTTTATTTCTCTTTTGGCTGCATGTGTTCTGGCACCATTTTAATGGAAGTGGGTGACTGCTGCTAAGACCAACTTCTGGTTATTTGAGAAACTTAACTTTATGGGATATGTCTCCTATAACGCTATTAAGCATGCGTCCGTTCTGGCCGTCGTGACGCACAACCTCTACAACTGAAGTCGGCTTTATTAATCTCTAGCTGTAGCACATTCCCTGTTTCTCATTGGTCCATATGGAGGTGGGGGGCCCGCACGCGAGGGCGCCATCTTAGGATTGTCTGATCTTGACCTGAACTGCACTCCACTGATGTCACCGGAGGCATCACTGCCAGATTAGGAGCACGCCAGTTTCCTTTAGATAAATAGAGGAAGTCCAGCATAAACAAATTAGAAGGGTAACCATCTATTTTCATCAGCCCCCTTACACATGATTTCTCTATTTGCTACTAACTCTGGGGTTGTGCAGCTTCATATATTGATTGTTCTGACGCCCTCACCTTGTCACGTGGATGGGTTGTCTGTCAGTTTGTGCCTATCTGGCAAGCCAAAGCTATGGATGCCTCATGACTTCTGAATACAGGATCTAATTCAAGGTGGTCCCTGCCCTGGTGTTATGGTCTACTCTGAGGTTGTCATCAGTGCTGCTCATATATTTGAGGTCGGTATTGCCAGTGGGGTTGGCAGCTGCCAAACCCACTATTAGCCATTGGATTACGTGGTTGCCTCTCCGTCCCTTAAGTGCCAGCCACGTAAAATTCACGTGCCTGGTTTTTACCCCTGCTAGCGGCCCAAAAAATACTCACCTGACTTTATCGATCCGGCCGGGTCTCCTCTTTAATTTGGTGTCATCCGATCCCCCCTGGGGGCTCGGATGGCTCCAGGAGAACCCCCTGAATAGCACCCCCCCCGCTTTGGCAGCTGCTATCTGTAAAAAAAAATGACATTTACTCTCCTGCGGTCGCGATGCCTCCCGCTGGGTCTCCTCTTCATCGGGGGAGCCTCCAATTACCCTCCCCGGCTCAGACGTCACCCGGCAGCTGGCTTCTCTCACCTGCACTCGAGACTATCAGGCTTGCCAGGTGCTTGTAGGAGAGAGGTGGGGAGGGGGGATCCCTCGCCCCTCCACCCAGTACCCGGCAGCTGTCATCGGGGATCGCCGGGGGACAGAGGAAGATCGGAGGTGACTAAAGAAAAAAAATAAATAAATGTCATTTTTTTTCTTAATTGTCAGTGTGTTTTTATTGTTAACCCTTTGCAAACTGGTAAGGGGTCCATGAGACCAGTATACCAGTTCACAAGGCTGGGGGCTGGCAAGTCACCTGCCATAGCGGGTGACTTGCCATTAACCCCCGGCACCCCCGATTACTTGCCTGCCCAAAGCCCGGGGGGGGGGGGGCTGAAGAGCCCAGGCCCACAGAGGGTATGTGAGCTTGTAGGCTGCAGGGTGGGGGCCCCTATAGCTGGTCCGAGGCTGGTAATGCTGGGTAAGGGGGACCCCATTTCATTTTTGGGGGGGGATTTTAACAACCCTGTGTATTTTTTTTTTTAATTAACCCCTTATGCTCTGTCGCCCAGCATCTATAAAAGGCTTCCAGCAGCAGCAGCAGCAGGAGAGCAGAAGCCAGAGTGATCAGCGTGGGACACAGTGCCCAGGGATGGATGGGAGGTAAGTATTAAAAAGTATTTAAAAAAAAAATAATAAATAAAATATTTTTTTCTCCTTGTGTCTGTGTTTTTTTACACTTAACCCTTTGTGAACTGGTAAGGGATCCATGAGCCCCCTATACCAGTTCACAAGGCTGGGGGCTGGCAAGTAGGTGACTTGCCATTAACCCCCGGCACCCCCAATTACCTGCCTCCCCAAAGCCCAAGGGGGGGCAGAAGAGCCCGGCCCATGGAGCTTGTAGCCGGCAGGGCGGGGGGCCACCAAAGCTGGCCCCTGTGCCCTGTTCCTACAAGCCCCCATAGCTGGTCCCGGGCTGGTTATGATGGGTTATGTGGTACCGTTGTAATTGGGAGAGATGGGGCTATCACATGCTATATGGTTTTCTTTAATAAAACAAATGTTGTATTTAAAATAAAGGAGACAATTTTCTAAAAAATATTTTTATTTATTTTTTGTTTTTTTTGCGCAAAAATATAAAAAAAAAACAAACAAGACATTTAATGTTAAAGCCTAAACTCTGCTGCAAAAATATATATATAATTTTCCTGGAAATTCCTGCAAAAATCATAGTTAAACATGGCACAAAAAGGTGAAAAATGACAAAAGTGACTCAAGTCTCAAGTAGGTTGGCAGTTAAAAGGGTTGAAAGTAGCTATGCATGTTGGGTATTGTTCTGCTCGGGGGACCTTGCGCTTTCTGATTTAGCTTGTTTTTTCTTGTTTGCATGTTGTTATTTTAGGAAAACATGTCTTTTATTCTGCGTTTTTATAAATTTTTTAGGGAAACCCTGTGCAACCTAAGAGTTCTTTGAGGGATTACTACCAGAAAGATGAGCCCACTACAACAAGCTGGGTACGCTTAGAAAGCTTAACATGTGTACTTTCGGGGAATATATAGTTAATGGGGGTATTCCAAATGTAAAGGGTTGTTTTGGTTGAGCAGAGCTTTTCAAGTAAAATGACCGTTACGCGCATGCTTTACTTTGGGGTGTTTGGCAACTCTTCCCTTGACAGTCCCTATGCATGTTGGGTATCGTTCTGTTCGGGGGACCTTGATTATTCAGATGTATTTTGTTTTTTCTTGTTTGTATATATATATATATATATATTTTTTTTTTTTTTAAGGAAAATGTGGCTTTTTAAAAATTCATTGAATTCATTGAGGGATTACTTCAAGAAAACTGCGCCCATGTCAACAAACCTGGTACGCCTAAAAAGCTCAATGTTAGTACTTCCAGAGAATATATAGTTTGTAGGGGTATTTCAAATGTAAAAGGTTGTTATTACGCCACAAGATTTTTTTGTTCTTACAATGGTAAAATAATTTTTCCTGGGACACAGAGGCATTACAATTGGTTATTGATAGTAGTCGGTGGGCGGGACTACAGAAGGAAGAGAGCAGTGATTCCTTCTCATTCACGGGTATAAGACCTGGCATGCAGATAGCTTTCCCAGTACACAAGCAGTTGAGACCGTGGGTCTGACAGGAATGACTAGTAATAAATATAATTAACAGGAAAAGGCCAGATAATCTCAATGGCCTGTCAAAGGCAACGGGAATAGGCCCAGCTGCAACCCACTTGGGCAGCTGCAGTGCCCCTGAATGAACAAATAAGGGAAACTATTTTACATGGTATTTTACCTGTCAAGTTGTCCATCCAGGGACACTGAGCCATTATGACTGGCATGTCCAACACTCCCCAAAGGATGGGAAAAACTCCACCAGGAAAATTATATATCGTTTTTCTTGGCTTCAACATGAAATGTTTGGCCTTTTTTGTATATTCTTAATACTTTTGGGTGAAATATGTGCAAAAAACATTAAAATAATCATTGTAGTATTATTTTGCAATAAAAAAATGTAAATGTATCAATAATATATTGTTGCGTGTGAAATCCCAATTTCTCCCAGTTACAACGTACCACATATGTATAGGTAGACACCCTTTCCTGCCCAGAGCACGCCCCCAAACTGAAACAGGTTTTTAGGAGATTTTCTGAAAAAATACAACTATGTTATGTGCTATGCGCACCCTGCAGTTTTTCGAGAAAATACACTTTTTTTTTTCTTGATCTTTTTTGGTCAACCACTCCTGGTGAAGTTAAGAACGGTTTTGACTTTCCTTTACTGAAAATAATTCAATTATATATTGTGTATTTTTATTCTGATGATACATAATCAGCAAATAATTACATAAGCAAATAATTTTGCTCTTCTGCAATGCTGTCCCCCCCCCCCCAAAAAAAAACGTAACAATACCATTAAAGCGGACCTTCACCCTGAATAAGAGCTTATCTTATATATTTTCCCCACATTAAAAATCATCCTACCTGCATCTACTGCATTTTATGACTTCTGACTGTGTTGCTTTGCATTCTGGGATTGCTGTCCTTTTCCTGACCCCCAGCTCTGCTCTGTCTGAGCAAAGCACAGCTATAACCCGCCCCTCTTGTACAGTTGCCACCTCTCCTCAGTATGTGAGGCAAGATGGCGGCACCCGTATCCTAGAGTTCTGAACAGAATTCTGAAGAATAAAGAATTCAGAATTCTGAAGAATAAAAAATAAATGGATAGAGATGTAAAATATATTCATTTTAGATGCTGGGGAATATTTTTTTTTTAAGGTTTGGGTTTTTCATTAAATTATGCTGAAGTTCCAGTTTAACATAATATAACATTAACAATATATATAATAATAAAAATATACATACATGTATTGCTAAAGTTTTATCATACCTGATTTTTGATTGTAACACTTGTGCAAAAACTTGGTTTATTATTTTCAGGCAAAAAAATTAGCATGAGTTTGAGCAAATGTGCTGGAGTTTATTCTCAAGTTTGATTTTTTGAATTGGCATGTCTACATAAAGGAAAAATGGAACAAAAGTGCATTTATGTGAACCGCAGTGTGCACTTTGATATTTCGCATGACTCTCACCATATAATACCAGTCATAATTGGCATTTTCTAAGATTACCAAAAAGTCTTTGTGTGGTATTGAGTGGATTAACCTTCATATTTAAAATGTTGATAATCTAAAGTTACCGTCTTCGGTATATAACATTCTGCGTATGTATGCAGCACCAGGGCAACTACCTTCTTTCCTTCCAGCCATATGGATCAATAGCGTTACAAAATCCATACTAGGGACATAATAAATGAATTGAAATTAGCTTAGCCTTTCTTCATTTAATTACAGTTGTAACTACACATTCATGATCAGCAAGCCTAGTAGGTATTCAGTATTAAGTATGTATTTTGTAACCATGCTACGAATGCTAAATGAGCACAACCGTCTTTAATATTAAATTGGATAAAAGCTTTTTTTGTGGGGTAAATAACAGTAAGGTGGTGCAAAAATATTTCTAGTCTGACCTACGGCGGGGTCTAGAAACCTTGCATTTTTTAGAAATAATTTTTAAATAATTCTATTTTAAGTATGTCCTTTATCTCTTTCTGCTCTGCAGAAATCTCTTGTACTGTGCTGTTGCTTTACCCTGGACACAATAACCTACTGATCCTGTACCTTCTCTGTAGCCCAGTCCCTAGATTTTATTAATGCACAACCAAATATTTTTAACCTTGAGGTACAGGTATCTGTTGTCTGAGGGGGAAAACTGTTCTTTCTCCTGCTTGTCTGTCTGATGTGTGCTTCTGAGCACAGAGCAAATTGTACTGATTGCAATAAAAAATAAAATACTAACTCTTATGCTGGCGAGAACGTGAGAGACACATATACACTGGTGTGCTGAAACAGATTCTTGTTGCTTTCATGGTGTGAATGGAACTTTCCCAGTCTATTTCTCAGCTAGACAAAGATAGTTGCACCCATGGCGGCAGAACAAGAGACATGAGTGTGTTCCAAGCATACTAGCATACATTGTCTCTGGGATATAGAACACATGGTCTTTACATTGGAGGTCTTGCTAATGATTTGGAGAAGCAAGTTTAAATCTGGGGCCCCATCTGGGTGTGAATTGTTTTTTTTGTTTTTTTTTTACTTTAACACACACAGATTTTTTTCCTAAAAAAAATAACTTGCATCTGCAATGGGTCATTTTACAGATTAAGTGAATCACTTTTCGAAAGAGTTTAACATTTTTTTTTTTTTTTTTAATTTTGGAAACAGCAGCACCCTATGGGGTATGCTTAAGAATGTTTGTTTTTTTCTGCATACCCCATAAGGTGCTGTTGTTTTCAATGTTTTAGTTATTCTTACCTCACTGGAAAAACTATGTACTTCATCTGTAAAAATGCCCCATAACAGGTGCAGGTGATTTTTTTAGGACAAATTAAAACATAACCTTTTTATTGCAATTTTTGTGTGTTAGTTAAAAAGCTCACGAAATTCACACCCAATTCTGCACCTAGATTTGAAATGGCTCCACCAAATCTTTAGCATGACCCCCACCATTTTTAATGTTTTGAATAAAAAATAGAGCTGTCAGAATTTTATCTGAATATTGACAATCAGTAAAATTATGGTCAATTTTAAATTTGACCCAAATCAAAACAGCAATGCTATTGAGGATCAATCAATTCCATCCTTCCTGGTAAGAAATTGGGATAGATATTTTCAGTGGAGGTTATGCTAAAGATTTAGTGAAGCGAGTGTCACTCCTTTTTTTTTTTTAACTCCACATTTGCCATTTTTCCCATAAGGTAAGAATAATTTTCTCAAATCATCCTCCGGGCAGCATACACAAGACCTCATGTATGCTGCCTGTTCGGATGTTTAAAAAATAAGTTACCAGGTAACTAACAAGTTTTTGAAAGCTTGAAAAAATCTGCACTCTATGGGCTATGCTAAAGAATTTGTTTTCTGCATATCCTATAGGGTGCTATTATTTCCAAACTTTAATTCACAATTCTTTATTGTTTCAGTTTACAGAAAAAGGGACATCCACGAGTGAGCTTCAAATCAGATAATGAAACACATTTTCTCATCATATGGTCTCATTTTTTGATCATATGATCTAACTATAAACCAGTAGACAAATCATTCTTCATCCTTAACTGCACTACCAATTCAATAAACCAAACTTTTTGGTATGGTAATGTGTATATTACAACCTTTTCTGTGTTGTTTCCAAACTTTTATACAATTATTCTTACCTCATTGAAAAAAATAACGTAACTCACCTGTAAAAATACCTTATCACATGTGCAGGTGATTTTTTTTTTAGGGACAATTAGAAAATATTTTTTAGTGCACTTTTTTCTGTGTTAAAATCAAAAGGCTCACTAGGATGAAGGCTGCAGTTCACACCTAAATGTGCCATCAGAGTTGAACTTTAATCTTTAGTATTGGCCACCAGTGAATCAAACATAAAGAATCTTTGGCTTTCTGGAAAGGCTTCAGCGAATGTGTCTAGCTAATAAAAGGGTAGGTGGTTTGGAGGAAAAGGAAAATATTGATATTTGGAGCTGTGGCCTTGCGTGAAAATCCCATTAAACCTATGTTGTCAGTGAGCTTGGAAATCCTGTGATTTTGAGGAACAATAAATTATTCGCTCCTATTTTCTCTGCAGGTAAAGTTCAATAACAAATTATATGTAACCTACATATTTATAGTCATTTTTAAGGTCTGTTATTGAACACAGGGGCTGCTGGTAGATGCAGGTTAATGTTACAAATACAAGTGCTTTAATTCTTTAGACATTCATTTAAACACTTAAAAATATATAGTAATACCCTAACTTTAATCTATACAGTGTGCCACTAAAACTGACATTGAGTTGCCCTAAATAGAAGGAATTACTGAGATGCCTGTCTAAATATCTGCAATGTGTTACTTGGTATCATGCATAATCATTCTTCCGTTCAGCAGCATAGGGACAACGGGATTGCCCAAAAATCTAAGACCATTTCTTTGCACTTGCCCAAGAAGCCAAAAAAAGCCCAGAATAGATTGGTCTCAAAGGAAAAATATTTAGGTGCTAGAGAATGACAACTGGAAATTGTCTTTGCTGTAGGTGCACGAGGCAGAGAATGCAATTGCAGTGCACAATTTGCCTGTTTAGAAAATGTGTCCCAATGAAATATACATGAATATAAATATCTGTACTTAGAAGTAATTTGCATCTGCAGATAGCTGTCATATTTGTGCTAAAAAGCTTAAGAAATGAGCTGAGTAGCTGTAATACAAACAGCATATGTTAACAAGACAGTCAGAAATAAATAACGCAAAATAATATACTGTACTTTTTTTTACATTTTATGATGGGAAACAATATAAATAATCAATTTAGTAATTTAGTATCTAATGATACCTAAATTGTTTCTACAGCATTTATGAGAGCTTTAAATTCTAATGTGGATTTCGATTGTTTTTAAAGGAGTATTTATTAATATGAAATGGAAGGGATTTCGGCAAAAAATAGAATTCTCTGGCTTACTTCTATGAAAGAATTAAGCTGTGGAACAATTGCTAGGCATTCTGGGCAAACTAGGTAATTTGAGGGCTGCATGAATATTAATTACTGGAGTGTTTTTTTAGGCTGCAAGGATCTCTTCTCAGTATCCCCTACTGTATTATAAGTTTTATCTCCCCTGAGAGTGCTGCAACTGTATCTTGTGTGAGGGAGAGTTTGAGTTCAACAGAATATGTTCTTTGTTGATCTGTATAAATCAAGGCAACTGGCTTTACGAAGTTATTTTCTTGAAGATGGTTCACTGGTCATTTGACATTTTCAATTCTGACTTGTTTTTTTTTTTTTTTGAGATTGGCAGTTGGATGACTAATGAAACATCTCATGAAAATAACACAGCAAGTCCAGTTTCCCTGATGTATTCCTACAGATATAACATGACCTGAATTAATTAAAATCCTCACAGACATAATTCTTTTTGCAGACTGTAAACTCAACAGAATAATAATGGCACAAACATGTTACCTAATACTTGCCCCATTTGCCTCTCCTCCATTTCGTGCATAACCAAGTAGAAGCTGTAACAGAGCTCCAAAGTTTGCCTTTCAGTTACATTTCTCCAGGACCACACAAAAATGTGGTCTACAAGCCGCTCTCTCCCTTGGTGCTCTCAGCCTGAGTGAGCACTGGAATCCACAGTGGTCCAACAGCCATCTCTTACCACAACAGAGCATACTCAAGACTCATACATCTGCACCAGGACATGCTCTACCACCTCAGCCACAATGCAGTGAGCGAAAAAGGGTCTACCCTAAGAATAACCCAATTAATTTATTTGAATTAAACTATGCATTGTAGACCCCAAAACCTAGCCCTGGTGTATCCATCTACTGCCAGGTCTTTTCAGAAGTTGTTTTCATGGAAGAGTTGAAACAAAAAATATTTTTTTATTGAATAGAAAGTTCAAGATGGTTAGCTATATATGAAATTGCAAGAGCTGGGCCAGACAGCAATTTTAGAATAAATATTTGACATTATATTTTCTTTTTCTGCTGAAGGGTTTGTTATAAATACAGATACCAGAGACTCCCCTGCATTTGTAATCCCTTCTTTTGTATGACCATGATCCCAAACGTGTACCCGGAACTATCAAGCAGCTCTAACATCTTTCAATCCAACCTGGAATTATATGTAGAAAACAAGCAAACAATTGTAACGTGAATTGATGGTATGTTGCAGAATTGTTAGATCAAATATTCATTTGAAGTAGACCTAAAGTCAAAAATAGACATAAGCCCTTATCTTAGTTTCCCTACCAGCCAACTCATTTTAGACACTGATGCATATTCAGGATTTATATAGCTAATTGTTGTAAAACTGATCCATTGAAAATGCTCTTTCCTTTAAAGCAGACCTTCACGCTGAATAAGAGTCTATCTTATATGTTTCCCACACCCTGTACATACAGATTGCTCACATTAAAAATCATCCTACCTGCATCTACTGCATGTAATGAGCTTTTAAACATCCAAGATGGCGGCTCATGGAACATCAGGCAGCCTGCAAACAGAAAGTGGCTTCTGACTATGCTGCTCTGCATTCTGGGATTGCTGACCTTTTCCTGACCCCAGCTCTGCTCTGTCTGTGCAAAGCACAGCTATAACCCCGCCCCTGTACTTTATCCTACTCTCCTCTCCTCAGTATGTGATGCTTCTGAGGCAAGATGGCAGCGCCCGTATCTGAACACAGTTGCAGCCCAGTGGGGGAAAGAATAATAAGTGAGTGACTAAAAACTTAAACTATATCAATTTTAGATGCTAGGGAATCGTTTTATAAGGATTTGGGCTTTTCAATAAATCATGGTGAAGGTCCGATTTAAGAGCTTGTTTTATAGTAGAAATCGAGTTAAACCTAAATCTGAAATCACCCCGGTAAAAAAAATTATATTCTTAGTATACAGTACGTCCTGCTCCAAATGTAATACTTACAGTTGGGATATACTCCGCCAGATGGCGCTGGACTTCAGAGACATCGAAAATAGGCTCCTCCCGGCCCCTCAAATACCCAGGGACCTCCCACAAATGCCCAGAATTTCTCTGCAGTCTGGCTGCGAAGGACGAGAAATTGGCTCTCTACTTGCAAGTGAGCGGGGCTATTAGCCCGCGGCCCTGTAGGACTATTCCCACCCGTTCCACTAGTAATATGCCTCCCAGCCTTGGCTGCGCTGGTCGGGTGAAGGTAGGCAGCACCGCTGTTAGGTGCTTAGGAGCGCTGCTCCACTGCAATCCCCCACCAAAGGGTAGGCGGTTCAGGCTTATGGTGAGCCTCTATGGGATGCCCCTCCCGCACTAGTGCCCCCTTGTCCCTGCCCATCGGTGGGCCCTGTTTAAGTGGCCGCTGTCTTCCCTCATCCTCCTTGTAGTCTTCGGGGGAAAAGAGGGGGGGTGTAAATGTGTATGCTATGCATTCTGTGTCTAAAACCTTTTTACCATCCTGTTAGTCTTGTGTCAGCCACCGCGCTGGCTTGTTTTTATTGTCTTTTAAAATTGCTGCCGCCACGCACTGACTTGGTTCCGCGCTTGGTGGCGGCATTACCTCAGGCGCTGGTGCACTATCATTGCCTGCTTGCACGTTCTTGGCTTTGCGCTCTTCGGGGGGGGGGGGGGGCCCGTCTATGGCGCGCTCTGCATCATCGCACCCCCTCGAGGTATACCGACGCCATTTTTATCCTGTTTGTTGGCCCATGCGCGACGGACCCCTACCTACCGCGGTCCGTAAGTGCCCTCGCGGGCGGCTTTATATCTTTCACTTTTGTTACTGTGTTCTTACAGGTCTTGTCTGCTTATGTCTTTCAGGCTGGGGCGAACCTTTTTGGCTTCTCCCGGCCCTGTATTAGTATATAACTTGTAGGCTTTGTAAAAATAATACTCCCACTTCCCTAAGGTTATTGGGGCATCCGGGGTTGCTATATAGCGTTATTCCCTATCGGCGTATAGCACCGCTATAATCACCATATGGAGGCATCCCAGGATAATGTGACCGGGGTCCCTTCGGGACAAGACCGGCTGTGTGTAGCATGTGGGCAGCCTCATGCTGACGCTGACAAGGCGCGGGTCTGTGTACCCTGTGCTGAGCAGGTGCTTGCATTGCAATCTGGCCTGCCAGTGGCTGCACCTCGTTTTATTTCACCTACTCCCCCAAGCTTAAACCTCACTCCTGCTGAGTTGCATACTAGTGGGGATTCTCAGCCTGATGTGTCTTCTAGACTGGCTACTGTTGAGCAGTTGATTGCTAAGTCCTTAGCGTGTAAGGCCCCTGCTAAGAAGCGGCACTTGACGCCTAATGTCACTGTCTTTCCTATGGGAACTGAGGAGTTTTGGAATCTTTGTGGCTATACCCCGTCTGATGAAGGGGAACTCTTTTCTGATTAAGGCTCATCTGATGGGAGACCAAGGGGTCATGACGATTCTGGCTCTGACCCCTGGGCCCCGGATGACACTGACAGATTATTGACCCAGATTTTTGAGGTTCTGTCCATCTCTCTCCCTGTTGCGGCTCCCAGGAAAAGAGGGGAGCTTTTCCATACAGCAAAATCACGTTTGTAATTTCCCGAGCAGGCACATTTCCATAACCTTGTGCTCAAGGAATGGGAGCACCCCAGCAAACTTCCCGGGGTTCCTAAAAGTTGGGATAGGAAGTATCCCTTTCCGGCTGATGTGGTTAAATGTTGGTCATTCCCCCCCCCCCCCCCCCCCCCGAGGTGGATTCCTCGATCCTAGGGCTATCTAACACCTCTGTCATGCATTCCCCTGACTCTACTACCCTGCGGGATGCTGAGGACCCGCGCATTGACCAGCTGGCATCCCACGCCTTTGCATGTGCAGGGACAGCGCTGCGCCCAGTCTGTGCCTCTGCCATTACTGCTGTGGCCACTAGAACCCTTATCAGAAATATGCTTGCTAGTGCCCCTGATGATTTGCCTTGTGAGGTGTTTAATGCACTCTCCGGTTGTGATGTTTTTGAAAATGTTGTCCTCTCAGCATTGGATGGCACCATCAGATGTGTGCCAGAACTTCTGCCCTTGTGGTGGCTATACGCTGCTCGGTTTGGCTGCGCCAGTGGGCTGCTGACAATGCTGCCAAGAAGGTCCTCACTGGGTTTCCCTTTAAAGGACTGCGACTGTTTGGGGACCGCCTGGACCTCTTTGCTAAGGGAGGCAGGTTACCCCAGCGCAGGCGGCAATCTCGGCCCTTTCGGGGTCAGGGTTCCTTCTCCTCCCCTTACCGTGGTGCAAGACAGGGAAGGGGGGTTTCTTCTCCTGGGGCCCGGGGAGATTTCTGGGGTAGAGGCAGAGGACGTGGACGTCCTGGCTCCTCCTGGGGTCCCAAAGCAAAATCCTCTCCCAAGTCCCCTCAGGCATGATGGGGCGCCCTCACCCATCCGGGTGGGGGGACGGCTGCAGCACTTCGCTCACGTCTGGAGGCTTCATGTCTCAGACCGGTGGATTCAGGAGGTAGTGTCCTCCGGTTACAAGATTCATCAGATCCCGGATTCCTCAGTACTCTGTGTCAGCTCAGGAGCTAGTGCAAGCAGTGCAAGGCCTCCTGGAGCTGGGGGTCATCTGCCAGGTCGCCTTAAGAGAAAAAGGCAAGGGCTTTTATTCCAACCTATTCACAGTACCCAAAAAAGATGGTTCAGTCAGGCCCATCCTGGACTTGAAGATCCTCAACAGATGGAGACTCTGCGCTCTGCCATCAGTTCCCTGCGCCAAGGGGATTTCATAACTTCTGTGGACATCAAAGATGCTTATCTTCATATTCCTGTGTTCCCAGGTCATCAAAGGTTCCTCAGGTTCTCTCTGATGGATCAACACTACCAGTTTGTGGCCTTGCCCTTTGGCCTCACTTTAGCTCCCAGGGTGTTCACCAAGGTGCTGGCTGGCGTGATGTCTCTGCTCAGATGTCAGGGCGTCCGCGTGCTTCCCTATCTGGACGACATTCTCATCACTTCCCAGTCTCTACATTAGGCAGAGTTGGATACTCAGCTGGTGGTGTCCACTCTGGAGTCATTTGGATGGGTGATCAACCACCCCAAGTCCTCACTGTCCCCATTCCTAGGAATGAATCTGGATACAGTTCAGGCAAGGATCTTCCTTCCTCAACAGAAGGTGGATAGTCTGATTGCACAGGCTCAGTCCCTCCTAGCTTGTCCCCATCCCTCCATCAGGCAGGGGATGCAGCTAGTGGGCCTGATGGTGGCATGCTTCGAAGCGGTCCCTTATGCTCAGTTCCACTTGAGGCCCCTGCAACTTCACCTATTGTCAGTATGGGACAAGGACCCAGCGTCCCTGGACAGGGTCTGTGTGCTCCCCCCCCCCCCCCAGGTCAGGAGGTCCCTCTCGTGGTGGATGGACTCAAGGAACCTGTTGGGGGGCAGATCCTTTCATGCCCCTTCCTGGGAGACGGTCACCAGGGATGCCAGTCTGTCAGGTTGGGGGGGTTTCTGGAAGTCCCTGCGGTTCCAGGGGAGGTGGGGCCCTCAGGAGGCCCACACACCTATCAATGTCTTGGAACTACGGGCGATCAGGATAGTTCTGGCTCACTTGACTACTCACCTTCGGGACCTGCCTGTTCAGGTGCGCTCGGACAACCAGACGGCAGTTGCCTACATCAATCATCAGGGAGGGACCCGGAGCAAGGGGGCCCTCCAGGAAGCGTCTCTGATCCTGACATGGGCGGAGGCCAATGTCCCCTGCATATCAGCTGTGTACATCCCGGGGGTGGAAAATCACCTGGCGGACTCTCTGAGCAGGGGGACCTCTCGCCAGGGAGAATGGTCCCTATGCAGCAGGGTGTTTCAATCTCTGTGTCTCCGTTGGGGCCAACCAGATGTGGATCTGTTTGCATCCCGCCACAATCACAAGCTTCCAGCCTTTGTCTCTGTCCCAGGATCCTCTGGCCTTGACCTCGGATGCGCTAGCAATGTCATGGCAGGACTTTCAGTTCCTGTATGTCTTCCCTCTATTCCCCCTGCTGGGCAGGGTTCTGCGCAAGATTGCTCTGGAAAGGGTGCCAGCAATTCTGGTTGCCCTCAGGTGGCCAAGAAGAGTGTGGATCGCAGACGTGGTACAGCTGGCGGTAGATCAGTGCGCTCTGCCCTTGGTGCCAGATCTGCTCACTCAGGGCTCACTACGCCATCCCAATTTACAAACTCTGGCTTTGACAGCTTGGCTGCTGAAACCTCCATCTTCATGGAGAATGGACTGTCTTCCTCGGTGGTGGATACTTTAATTAAAGCTAGGAAGAAGTCTTCCTCTTCCATTTATTACAGGGTTTGGCGTGCCTACATTGACTGGTGTGAGTCTAAGTCTCTTTCCTGTCGTGTGTTCTCTATTCCCAGGATTCTTGAGTTCCTGCAGCATGGGTTGGAGATGGGGCTCCAACTCAGTACTCTGAAGGGTCAGGTTTCTGCCCTGGCTATTTTCTTCCAGAAGTCCTTTGCTCAGCACCCTCTGATCAGGACTTTTCTCCAGGGGGTCACCCATGTGCGCCCCCCACGTAAGCCTATGGTGCCTGTTTGGGATCTGAACTTGGTTCTGTCAGCCTTGCAGTGTGCTCCCTTTGAACCTGTGCAGGATGCTGCCTTGGCCATTCTTACACTCAAGGTTGTATTACTGGTGGCTATCACTTCCGTCAGGCGTGTGTCTGAGTTGGCGGCGCTTTCCATTCAGCCCCCTTACTATGAGAGACCCCAGGACAAGGTGGTGTTTCGTTTCAAACCTGACTTTCTGCCAAAGATAGTGTCTGCCTTTCATTTGAATCAGGATATTGGTCTTCCTTCTTTGTGCCCTAATCCTAGCAATGCTAAGGAGAGGGCTTTGCCCTCTTTGGTTGTGGTTAGGTGTCTGAAGTACTATCTGGTGGCTACTGCACCTTTCAGGAAAACTGATGCTCTTTTTGTGGTCCCTTCTGGTCCTAGGAAGGGTTTGGCTCCTGCCAAGTCTACTATCAGCAAGTGATTTAGGCCTACTCTGCAAAGGGGAAGAATCCTCCTTTCAGCCTTACTGCTTATTCCACTCAAGCTATTGGTGCCTCTTGGGCTTTTCAGCAGCAGGCTTCTGTTGAACAAGTTTGCAAGGCCGCTACTTGGTCTTCTGTTCATACCTTTTCAAAGTTTTACAAGGTTGATGTTAGGGCCTCAGCTGATGCTGCTTTTGGCCGAAAGGTTCTGCAGGCGGCAGTGGTTTAAACTGTCTGCTGCTGATTTTTATTGGGGATCCCACCCTACTTATGGACACTGCTATTGAATGTCCCAACTGTAAGTATTAGATTTGGAGCAGGACGTACTGTATACTAAGAATAATACAATTCTGTGATTACTCACCTGTAGAATTGGTATTATGAGTATACAGTACTTCCTGCTCCAACCCCCCCTTGGTTTTGCATTATCTTGGATCCCCTGTATGGTGATTGTTATCTTTGTTATAGTTGATAGTTTGGATTGTTTAATTCTCCCGACTTCTCATTAACTGCTTTTCAATGCTGGGGATTTGTGGTAGGCCCCCGGGTATTTGAGGGGCCGGGAGGAGCCTATTTTCGATGTCTCTGCAGTCCAGCGCCATCTGGCGGAGTATATCCTAACTGTAAGTATTAGATTTGGAGCAGGACGTACTGTATACTCATAATACCAATTCTACAGGTGAGTAATCACATAATTGTTTTTTTACTACTTTCTCAGTAAATAAATGCCCCTGATTGTGGTCTTCCATGATCCTCTGCAGCTGTTCTGCATTTCAAATAAAGCTTTGGAGGATGAAGGCTAGTCCTCTAGATCAGCATTTTCGAAAATTTACACACATGGCATTGCAGAGACTTCATCTCTGCCATCATCCCTGATATATTAAAAAGTGAGCACTGAAATAGTGTAATCCGGCTGTACAGGACCCTAGAAGAGACCTATGCATGGTGTGTAGTTATTTCATATTTTTCATCTTCAGGACTTTTTTTAATACAAGTAATAGGTTGGGACACCACTTGTAAAAAAAATATAGATTATGTCCTTTAAGTTCTAGGGTGGTTCGGCTTTATGTGAGTTCTTTCTTCTCACTGCCTGGAACTACAAAATGTTATAAAGATTTTTTTATTAGTGGTTAATGTGGTGAAAAGTAGAAAAGCAGAGGGAATTATCCAGTTAAATAAATGTCACAGTACAGGTGTATTAACAACTATGTTCAACATAAATCTGGAAAAGTGTTAGGTGCCGAATGAAGCACCAGTGAATATCTGCACAGTGATATGACAATAAAGCTAGTCATATATGCCACAAAATCAGCTTCATGTATTGTCAATTATCAAATGGAATCTTCACCCAATAGGGCTTCTTTCAGACTGGGGAGATTGCAGGACATTCGTGATCGTCCTGCAATCGCCTGTGAAACGCTGACCATAGTAACCTATAAGCGCTTTCAATTCAGTGTTTTAGCTTTTTCAGAGTGATCACATCGCCCCACAAAAGCCTTGCCTGCAGCATTTTGGAAGGCACTGCAATAGCGATTCCACTCTGTTGAGTGGAAATTGCCATTGGAAATGCCCTCCACAGGCTGTACACCAGCGATTGTGGGGCCCTTGCCCTGAAAGAGCAATTGCAACATGACCATACTTATCTAAAGTATAGACCAGTGTATTATACAATTAAACAGCCTTTAGAATAAACAAAAAGTCATAGGACTAAGCCTAGATAGCATAATAAGACATATATATTTATATATATATATATATATATATATTTATTTATTTAGAAACTGATGCACACAATAGGAGCATGAAGAGAAAATGCACACTGTTACTGGTGTATGATGTACTTAATTGTTAATACACCTGTACTGTGGCATTCATTCCATAGAATAATTCCCTTTGCTTTTGTAATTTTCAATACTTTAACCCCTAATAGGAGAGTAAGCCCTATTTCAATAGTTTTCCTTAGGTGTGAAACTCTCTGGTTTGATCATAATCTCACCTTGATCTCACAATTGCAGCTCAGCATAGCCGTGCTCTGCTGCAACCGAAGTTTCCCCACTCTCTTCCAGTGTTGGCGCAGCAAGTGCACATAATGTGGATGCTGCTGCAGGTTCCATTTTGGTCCTTCATTACACACTTAAAACAGACCTCCAGTCAAAATATCAAAGCTTAGTAAATTGTTCCCCTAAAGAGGTTTATTCTGCCATCTAAAACATGCATAGCAGTGGCCATCTTGCCACACTTGAGAGATCTGCTACTGAAAAAAGTCCCTAAGTTAAAATTGCCCCATATCTGTGTAATCATCTCTTATTTCTAGACAGAAAAAGTAATCCTTCAGCTGTAATGCTGTAATGATTCATCTTTGCTTCCCAAACAGCTTAAATTCTTCTAAATACATTGTATTTACTGACTGGGTGCTTTTGCAGCCGCCATAGAGATACATTGTAACCTCTTCCCTCACACATTTCTTTTGCTACATTAGCTGTGTATTTGTGTGTGAAAAAAGACAGGCACGCTCCTCCTTGTTTTTGAGGCATATACAACATTGTGTATGGTGCACAGCACCCTCTAATTCTCATGTGTAAGCAGGACTATCAGGTGTGTGACAAGATGGCCACCCTCATGTAATTCAAGTGGGATTAAGCTTTATGCCATTCCACAACATCTGCATGGGGTTAATCCCTCTTAACTGCTTATGCCACTGATCATAAGAGGGGAAGGATTTTACAAAACTTTATTTTTTCGTCTGGAGGTCCACTTTAAAACCCTGTTTCCTCCCCCCACTTGCCCCCCCCCACATGAGTATGTCGAGTAATGCAGCAGTAAATAAACCATGTTTTTCCACCACCGAAGCCACATAGACAGCATTTTTTAGATTGTCTATTGGTTGATCCATTGGTCGCATTCCTGGTTTGTCTGTGGAGTACACATGCTCCCATGCCCAGCCTACCTAAATAGTTGGGTGTGGGAGTGGGGGGATGGCGAGAACCGGGGATGCGGCCGCTGGGCGAAGAGGTGAGTTTAATGGTGACCTGGGGTTTTCACACAGTGGCGCATCTAGGTTCAGGATGCCCCTAGGTCTTTAGTGTCACTTTAGTGTATGGCTTTGGCCATTTTTTTTTATGAAAGTGATTGATTGCTCAATAAAAAACAAACAAAAGGGTACTCACCTGTCACAGAATCAATCGTTCAACGTCTGTTTGATCAAGCGATCTGCGTCGTGTGTGTGGGCTGCTTCCAGCACAGAGAGCAATCGCACCAGAAACACCCACACACCAATTACAACAAGCTGCCACCACCACCGTAACTACACTTTAAACGATTAAATCGGGCCGGTGGAACCCTCCTCAATCACCATCCGATCAAACTCTGCTGGCGAGTAATCGAGACAGTCATCACACACCTACAGACCCCTCTCCACATAAAGCAGGACACAGGCAATACACACTAATTCCATCCCACACTTACCCCGTGGAGAGTCTGACCAGTTCTGCTGTCGAATGATCAGATACAATCAGCTTGCAATCTGCTGGCTCACACACAATCACCATGCAGCATTCCAAGTTAATTGTGAGTCGTTCCCCCTTGTAACACTATATGATTAGTTATGCTTTCCCAATCATAGTTAGTTACAATCGATCTTACAGTCTATGGGTTAATACACATTTACGAGCGGTCATACAATCTTCAGAAACCAGGGTAGTTTTTAGAGCTCCAAGGAAACCAGGTTAGAGGATTTCTAATTGCCAAAAAGGTAGGCCCGTGCAAAATGGAAATGTTAAAATTTTTATTAAAAAAATAGACAAAAATACAAATAATGAACAAAAAAAAGGCAATATAGAAATGTTCAGAAAAAACAGTTAGAAAATAAAAGGGGAGAAAACACTGAAAATCCTATACATATAAAATAAAGCGATACAGCTATATCTTCAGCTTCCGAGGGCTAGAGGAGCATTCGGTCAGGCACACCACGATCAAGGATCGGACCCTCTGTATGTGACGAAGAAAACCATTTCTCCCCCTGGATTTATCCTAAATTCCAAGGGGCTTGAAGGACAGATGCCATTCGCCCTGGGTGGGTGCTGGGGGAAAAATTATTTCTAGTTGCCCTTTTAGTAAATCTCTTCTCCAAGCTGCACTCCCACCACCTTTCCTTATCAGTGGTGCTTTCTGTTGCTAGATAAGGATATATAAGGACATTGGATGTCACATCACCTTTTGCCCCCCCTCGCAGCTAATCTTCTGAGTGTGGTGATCAGTAACTCTGCTGAGCCAGCTTGTCCCAGGCTCCATTGATCAGCACTTATGTTTCCAGCTCGCACCCCTGGCTTTAGTGACAAGGGTGCGGCTATGCCCTCTCCATTTAATAGAAACAAAGGGGCATGTCTGACGGGGGCACACCCCTCCATTGCAATGAATGGAGACGTGTGATAGTGCTTCTCTGACTGATTTTTACAAGTCGAACATGCCAGCAAATCCTGACCACTTGTTTGGGTCCGGTGTGGCGCAGACTGCCGTGTGGGATGGAATCTAGTGATTACCGAACTTGGACCAATGAGCTGCGGGGGACAAAAGGAGAGTACCCTTTTGTTTTTTTATTGGGTGGTCAATCCTTTTATGGTTTTCCATGATTATGATTACAGTTTCTTAAAAGACTGTACAGGAACACTTTCCATTTTCTAATTATACTAGTACCACTGTCTTGGAATCCCTGCACAATATTATTTCTGACATGGGCATGTGGCTTTGTCACTTTGCTTCAAATAATACAGAGCTGGTTAAACATTTATTTCAGTTATGCTGAACAAATATCAACTTAGTCAATTTAGAAAAACACTGTCCTCACTTACTTCCAAACTGCCATGTATCAGTCATGCCTCCAGGATATATTCTGCGTTTTCCAGGGCCATTTGGATAGTAGGCCACAGCATTCTGAGAATGTGCAGATTACAAGCAAACTCTTGGCCTCAGTCCTGTCTAAAATTTTTGTTAATATGGTTAACAAAAATATAGTTATAAAAACTATGCGTTTCTTTGTTCTTTTCTAAATGCTGATCTTTGATGCCTCACTATGCAGCACTGCCCGGCATACTCACTATGGGCGTGCATACTCATTGTGTGCCCAGCCACCAGCAGTCACATGTTCACTGGAACTCAGAAGATATCGGTGTGCCCTGTATTGGGCTTGTTGGGCAGCTTGGATCACGATGGTGCCAGTACTGAATTTGAAACAATAGCGAAAGAAAGGTTTTGCTTCCTATTTTATAGATGTTCCATTTATTTTAGATATTTAGGCTGGCAAATCTTTCTGCACGACCACTCATGAAATATTACTAAATGTGTTATCGAAACTTGCCATTATCTTGTTAGTTTTTCTTTGCTTAAAAGAATAATTATTTTTGTTTTGCTACATTTCATTTTTGCATGTGGTTAGGTGGTTGATTTTCAAGCTAGATGCAGCCTAAATTGAATTTAATGAGTAGATAGTGCACCATCTTTCTATGTCTTTTGAAATTTCTTAATTCTCTAAAAAAAAATAGTTGTCAACATAATGGCAGGTTTTTTACCTGAGAAAATGGAAAAAATAACCGTCAGGCAGTCACAAATAATTAAAGTCTATAAGGCAACTAGTGTTGCAAACCCAAAGTGTATTTAAGCCTTAGCATTTGTTCACTTGGGGAATATTTATCTGTTTATGTGGGATATAATATGAAATATACATGGCAGAGATACTTATGGATGCAGCATGGAAGTAATTCTTATGTTAAGCAGTCCATAGCCTAGGTAGAAGTGTATTGGGAGAGCAAGAAAATACTTTGTACTACTGTGTTTTCATTTTTTTTGCTTAATACGTGAGCTTACCCCTCCAAACATGAAATATAGCTCTAAGCATGCAAAGATGGATTCCCTCCTGTGCTTAGCTTTGTGGTCTCATTCATTGTTAGTACCTGTATCAGCTGCATGCTAAAGAGTGCCCCTGCTGTTTTTCTTTAGTGAGTGGTAAAAGATATCAACATCTCATTAAATTTTAAAAATGCCCAGGAATAAAACGATGCAACAGAACTTCACATCATTTTCAGCTCTGCTTTGTAGATTCTTATTGCATTTGAAATTTTACTAGCTTGGGTGACAGCCATCAGAATTTTTCTCCTTAGAATGCCTCTTGCCTTAGGGCAAGTTATAATAAGGTGACAAACTAAAGTGAATATGGCATTAACCCTTTTCACTTTTAATTTATTTCACTACTCGGCCGCTCTTGTAAAAACATTGTTTTTGCCACTGAAGTGCAGCCAGGTCGGTTTGACTAAGAGATCCCTAAAGATTGGCAGCTCATATTCCATACTAATATGAAGATATACTCAAAGATAAGTGTATTATCTGCAGGAAAAAGCAGGAATCTAATTGTATATTATGCTAGCTCATTGCCTTTAAATATGTTTGACTTCAGTACTTCAGCCGAGAAATATTAGGTTCTAATTGCAAAACATACCAATTTAATTCAGATAGCTAAAAGAACCTTCCTCTCTAATGTTAGGTTTCAAAGATTTTCGTCAAGAATTCTGTTATTTTTTATTACTTTGTGATAAGTCTTTGTTTGCAAAACCGAGAATATGATGTAAGTGATGAAACACTGAAAAATACGGTATTGCAAGTAGTTTATTATTTTGTTCTGTATAACTAAAACTAAAAAAAATTTGTATCTTTTTAGATATTCAACGTACCCTGGTCTTTTTTACTTTGTACTGTAGAAATGAAATATAATATTTACCTTATGTATTCTGACATTTGAAAAAATTACACACCTGAAAATAATTTTAATAATATTTTTATGCCTCAAGTATTGTATATATTTTTTAACTGGTATGTTACTCTCTGCAAGGTTTGTTTTATGCATTTATTTGTTCTGTCTTTGTCTCAGCAGTGATATTCAAAGCCAAGATAAGAAAAGGGCAGAAGCAAATTTGCAATTGCTGTTACTCACCCAAAGTGAAAGTGCCATTTCTGGCTCATTAACTCTTTGGCGGTGCATTATTAATGTAGGAAATAAAGGCACAAAGTCCTTTGTATTGTTACATTAGTCTCTAGGTGTTATGTTGCCATAGAACAAGCATAGTGATCTCTTCGGAGACTCATTATACGTAATAATCATTTGAATATTTAACAGATCACTGTATTAAATATGCACAAAAACATTGGGCTTTAAACATCAACTATGGATAACTTGTAACGTGTGAGTTTTAAGTGCTTGAGTTTTTTGTATTGCTAACTCTTTAGGTTCTACAAATTAGAACATTATCATATTATAATATAATGGATATAAATGTTTTCCCAGTTATTGAAGGGGTTTGTGCTTTGTTAGGGGTTCTGACCATGAACTTCTATTTTTTGTATGTATGAAAGGCTAACATGGTATATCATTCCTGGGAAGCCAATGTATAATTTAATAATAAAATCACTGGTTTTTAGTGAGTAATTGGCTACCTGCTTTTATAAATGTGATCACAAAAGCCAAATTTCCTTTTCTATAGGTGGCAGTTCTTCAACCATGTCATTCTGCATAGTAGTTTAAACTCCCACATGATTATCTATATAGGTTTTCATATTATTAGTTTGCTGCAGTTCAACAACAGGATAGCCAGCAAAGCATAGCATATGAATAAGTAAAATTCACCTTTAATAAGATCATATTAAAATCCAGCCAGGGTGTACAAGGGGATGGTGCGTTTCTGGCCCCTCAGGGCCCTTAATCATGACAATTTGTTAATCACAGACAGGCCTGTACATACCTTTAGAATTGGACTCCAAACTGTTTATCATCTTCCCACCTTCTCCTGTCCAGCTGATGGAGAACCAGGATCAAAATCTGCCAAAGCAGACTACACGATCCAGTGAGCCCATGCACCAGCACACAGTGACAGACGGAGCGCTTAAAGTGGACCAACACCCAGGATTTTGACTATCCTGGGTTTTGGTCCACTTCAGGGGGGCACCTGAAATTTTCAAGAAAAATTACCGTTATGCTCATGCTTTACTTTGGGGTGTTTGGCAACTCTTCCCTTGACAGTAGCTATGCATGTTGGATATCGTTCTGTTCAGGGGATGTTGCTTTTTCAGATTGTTTTTTCTTGTTTGTATATAGTTTTTTTTAGGAAAATGTGGCTTTGATTCTGCTTTGTTATCCTTTTTTTTAAGGAAACTCTTTGCAACCAAAGAATACATTGAGGGATTACTTCTAGAAAACTGTGGCCACATCAACAAGCCTGGTACAAATAGAAAGCCTGAGGTGTGTACTTCCAGAGAATATATAGTTTGTGGGGGGTATTTCAAATGTAAAGGGTTGTTTTTCTGGAAAAACTGCAAGGTGCGCATAGCGCATATCACAGTTGTATTTTTTCTGAAAATCCCCTAAAGCTCTGTTTCAGTTTGGGGGAGTCTCCTGGGCAGGAAAGGGTGTCTACCAATACATATGTGGTATCGCTGTAACCAGGAGAAATTGGGATTTCACACGCAATAAGATTTTATTGACAAACTTACATTTTTTATTACAAAAAAACACTACAAATTGTAAAAAATATATATTTTTTTATTTTTTTGCATATATTTTGCCAGAAAATATTGAGAATACACCTAAAAATTACAAACAAGACATTTCATGTTAAAGCTCAGACTCTGCTGAAAAAAACAATATATAATTTTCCTGGGAAATCCCTGGAAATCCCTTCAAAAATCACATTTGAACATGGGGAGCGCAAAATAGTGCAAAATGGTCTGGATTTTTGAAGGGATTTCCAGGGATTTTCCAGGAAAATTATATATTGTTTTTTTCAGTCTGGGCTTCAACATGAAATGTCTTGTTTGGCCTTTTTTTAGTGTATTCTCAATACTTTTGGGTGAAATATGTGCAAAAAATAAAAAAAAAAAAAACTATTTTTTACAATTTGTAGTGTTTTTTTCTAATAAAAAATGTAAGTTTGTTAATAAAATATTATTGCGTGTAAAAGCCCTATTTCTCCCAGTTACAACGGTACCACATATGTATTGGTAGACACCCTTTCCTGCCCAGGAAACTCCCCCAAACTGAAACAGCAGCTTAGGAGATTTCAGATAGAATACAACTATGCAATATGATATGCATAGTTGTAAGGGGTTAACTTAAAAAAAAAAATGACGTAGGGTCCCCCCTCCCAGGGAGGGGGACCTCATTTTTTGGGGGAAAGTTTAAGGGTTAACACGAACAGTTATTTTTGATTGTTGGTGCTCTATAATATCATAAGCACTGCCAGAAATTATAAATCAGTCAATCTTTATTTGTCTCATGCATTTACGTTTATACAAGGAATTTTATCTGGCTAGAGAGGTAGAGGTGGAAGAATATGTACAGGCTAGAGTTAAAAACAACAGTACAGCAACAACCTTAAACTGGACCAACAGCCTTGCAAAGTGCAACCCCCCCCCCCCCCCCAAAAAAAAGTTATTTGCTCCATGTGCTTGCATGATACTAAATTATTGGCAGCATTTTCATTTGTTCCTGCATCCTATCTAAGCTTAAATGTCCATTAACAGATGTTCCCCTGGTCAGAGCCAGCTTGGAGCACCTGAGAGGCTTCTTTTTACCAGAATCTCAGATATGCTGCTGGTTGGACCAACATAACCCACAATGTGAAGGGTTAGGAAACCAAGCAACATTTCCTCTTTGCAGGCAGCTTCATATAAAGCCATTTGGGGGGGGGGGGGTAGACCACAGCAGGAGTTACAATTCCGGGGCACCACCATTCAGCTTATGCATGAGGTTAACCTTAGTCGTAGGCAGAAATTGCAAGATTACAAAAAACTAAAACTCCTTCTGGCCTATATAAGGCAGGCTGTACCCAGACACCTCCATCTTTTTCTTGCAGTCAGACGAGACTGTGAAGACATTTCAGGATTTTGTTTGTTCAACATTTAGGTTCTTTAAATTTTTTGTAGTGTTGTTGGTTGGGAGCGAGGGCTTTGACTCTGTCTCCCAGCCCCTCACCCCCTTCATTTCCAGGGGACCAACATTGATGCCTGGAGCCGGTCTAAAAATATAGTATTGGAGAGAACAGTTGTGAGGGGAGCATGCACAGGTCCAGATGAGCGCATCCTGGCCTGGGGCTAGTTATTGGACCACTGGGCTCCGAGGATCAGGACCCCTCAGGTTAGCGGGGTACCTGGCCTCAGGGCTTTCATGGTAGGGCCTGTAGATGTTCCTCACCTACCCCTAAATCAAGTTCAGTCATTTGCTATTAAGATTTCTAATAATAAGGGGATAAATGCTGTTTTAGGCCTCTCTGTTCTTACTGATGTGAGAGTGTATCATTGGCCTGATGGTAGGATGCTGAAATAGGTGTGCTCTAGATGGGTTGAGTTGCCCACCGTCTTTTTTTTTTTTTTTTTTTTGCTTTGGTTTTTAGTAAAGATCATCAAACAGCAGAAGTGGGTCTCCAATTATTTTCCCCCTGTTTTATAATTTTAATAATTATTAACATTGGCATATTAACAGTGAAATTATCACAATGATTTTGTTTTAAACCCATGTAAAAGAGAAGCTAACTCTTATAATGCAATCCGTACGTATAATAATGTGGTTTTGGGAGGAGGGGTATATTTGGGTGTTGTCTCCATAGAAGTAGACCTGTTTTAGAAACATTGTTTAAAAATCCCTCTTAAGATATTTATTTGGGCATGACTAACTTAGTCACCTCCACCCACCCCTACCCCCTGTGCTAAGCCCAATTTGGACTATAACATAACACAAATCTCACTGTGGTTACTGATCAAGCTCCTGATGGCCATAAGCTGAGTAGTTTGCTGAGCGTTAAATATTCATGCCTGCATGCGCCATAAGAACAGTTTTTTGGGGGGCGTTTTGAGTGGTTTCACACAGCGGGCGTCCAAAATTGGAATACCCCCGGGCCAGAGAACAAAACTCAGTATAGTCAGAATCCTGGGTTTTATTATGCCTTAAATGTGTTCTGCCCCAATAAACTGCTGCAGAGTAGTGGAATCATTTGAACATGAAAGAGTTTGATTCTCTTAGCTAAAAAGCTAAATATTTGTGACCGTATATAATATATTTTCATGGATTTTTATTTTTTGAACTTGTCATGCATGGGCCGCAGTTCTTTGCATACTAAATAAGCTACAGTTTTATTTTGTATTTTAAACATGGCAGAGTTCCTTGCCTAATTTATTTCAATTAGTTTGCTGCATTTATGTGTGTAATTGCTCAACAACAATAAAACAATTGAAGTAATTGATTTATAAACTGTGTTACAGTTCATTTAAAGCAGCTCTAGGCCAACACCATAACTTATTGGAAACCTGAAGAGAAGATTTTGTTATGTGGGGTATTTAAAGCGGACCAACAATCAAAAATGAATTAAGTCAGACCAACACAACAAACAGTCCCCATATACACCCCTCTCCAGGATAATTTAGATTGCTGCACATAAAAATAATTTACCTTTTCTAATGCCTACAGGGATACATTTTAAAAACAAGATGGCCGCTCATGGGCTTGCAGGTTAGTCGTACTGGGCTTCCTGTTACTGTGCATTTCAGTTATGTCAGTTGGGAGAGGAAGCTCCAAAATGGTTGCTACCTTTCCCTTCCTACTGTACCAGGCTGTTGGTCCGGTTTTAGGGTTTTGATTGGCTCCTGTTTAAGCAGCAATCATGGTACAAGAGCAAGGTAGAGCAAATAAAGTTGGCTATCTAAAAACATGAATGCTCAGTAATCCTTTTTTTTATGCTGCAGCGTTTCTTTTCTAGTACTTAGATATACTGGAGTATTGTAGGTATTCACAATTTTTGAATACATTTTTTTTATCATTTTAAGGGAAGAATCTTAAAGATAAGTGCAGCGGATTTTGTTTTCTATGTTAACTTTTCCATGATATACAGAAGGCAGGAGGAACGCAGCAGAAAGATAAAGATAATACAAAACCTGTATAATGCTTGATTATAGTAATAATAGATCATATAAAATATAGTAAATGGCCATATATCCCCTCCATAAATTTTGGCTTGGAGTACTTCGGAACCCTTGACATAACAGACGGATATCATTAAGTTAACACTGCTTACATATGATAATCAAACATTGATGATCTATCTACCCTGTAGCCCTGAAAACAAGCCCTTGCAGGATTTTTAAGGATGCTCGAAAAAAAAGTCCTATTTCCAAAAATACGCTTCAGTAACTGTTCTTAAAAAAAATTAATTTAACTAATAAACAGGCAGATATACATGTAAAAAAAGGAAAATAAATTGGCAATATAATGCAACAGGACAGTTAACACTTTACTAAAAATAGATACCTCTAAAAGAATACTGTGCTGGCAAGTGCAGGGCTCTCACAGACCGGGCTGTTCCATTGCTGTCACTCCACTCCAAAATGTATATTAGAGCATTGTGCCTGCTTCTGGTCACCAGAGCCTACCACAACACTTGACTTGCAGTCGAATACGAAGGAGAGCAGCTGATACGCCAATAAACCATACAGCAAGTGACAGCGTGTTGTTCATGGAAAAAATAAGACATCCCCTAACAATAAGCCATAGCGCACCTTTTGGAGAAAAAAAAATATTTAGGACCATGTCTAATTTTCTGGAAAACCCGGTTGCAAAATCACTAATCTCATTCTAAAATGATGCTGGTTACCGGTTTCTATCATCTATAGCCTTTTTGCCGTCCCTGTTTTTAAATAGTTATGTAAGTTATATTTCAGCAATAAGTATAGAAAGTCAGCCATGGAACCAGTACTTATTTTCCCTAAAAAAAATTAAAAAAAAACTTGAAATGTGATAAACAGTATAACAATGCATACCTCCTCCTAGTGGCAGCTCGCCATAGACTATTACCTAAAGTAATGTGACCGGCACAGCTAGGCAAACAATTAGGTCTCATTGTAGGCCCAAAATGGATACATACTAATCATTGCTCATTCTCCCTCATTTTTTTTAATTCTGATTCCCATTTCGTTCTTGCAAATGTCTTGACTTGTCATGTTTTGTCTAAACTGCAACCTGTTTTCCTTTGGTCATAAGGGAGAAGGTTTCCTCATTGATTATTCTGTAATGGACCTTTCTATGTATGAGTCAGCCAGTAGCACACTCTCTCTCACTGCTAAGGAGTTCTAACCAAAAAAAAAGAAATGCACCACCTATAATAAATCCTTCCGTGTGCTCACTCACAAGTAATTTACATGCACAAAAGAAGTGGCGACAAAATTACTCTTCACCTACCCCAAAGAAGAAGCACCACATATTTAAAAATGAAAAAGGAAAGTAAGCTTTATTAAGAGGAATCCATCAATACACCTTTAAAATCAACATATAACACAAAGCACACATTAAAACCAAAGTGTTCCTACCCCTATATATATTACAATTCAGAATTAAATAAATAAGTCAATATTGAAAAAGATATTTAAGAATGGGCCACTACGCAATTATCTTGTGCCGGCACAAAACTAGTCTCCCTCAATGGGAAATATTTGGTGGTATATATAAATAGAAAAATGTATAAATCCTAAAGTAACCTGTGCATGAATGAATCTATAAATACCCGGGGTACATAAGAATAGAATAGAAAAAAACATGAAATTGTGTCCATTATAACTGATAATTGACCAGTAGGATATTTTGTGCTCGGCTAAGAAGTTGATAATACTGGAACAAGAGCACAGCCTGCAGTACAAGGATCAAGTCTTCACAGGCGATTTGTTTTTTCAATTTTTAAAAAGTTGTTGCTGCCCCTTCAACATTATTACTTGCCTCATAAAAAACATTGTATCTTTGTTAATTAGGCATAATTTTAAAAGTGAAGGGTTTTACCTAATAAAAGACATTGAAATAAACAGTGAATCCATTTTTATTGTAATGTAACTATTGTTTTAAAATCTATTACACTTACAGTCAAATCTGCAGACTGTCTGCATATATCTGTTTTAAACTGACATTTTACAAAAAAAAAGCCTGTGTAAAATAATGAAAAACATACTTTCATTGCTTGAAACATGCCTTCAAATTGCAAGCAGGGAGGTGGGGGTGACTCCTACTCCATGATAGTGTCCCTCTTGGCCTCCTACAGGGGAGGATTTTATCCTGCCGCATTAAATAACACTATCCTTTTGATCAGTGCTACTCAAGTTTTATGATTCAGAAAGCTATATTGTCAGCAGACAGAGTCTCTGTAAGACAAATGCAAATGACTTTCCTTGAAGATATAAACTTTAAATTTTGTTCTATTAAGAAATATTCAAGAGATCACTGGTGCATTTCTTTGACATAGATAAAAAATCATTGTTCTGAATGTAGCAGAGATGTGTTTTGGGTAAAATGTGCTTTAGACTAGTATTTTGGTCAAAGTCAGTAATTTTCCTATAGGTTATTTTGGTAATTTCTGAATAAATTGTGCTAATATCTATAATTGTGACATTGTTTCCATGAAGTATTGTATGTTTAGTTGCTATATGTGTATATACATAAAGAAGCAGTTTATGGTTTCCACGCTATTGATATAACAGTGTAAGGTTGTTGTTTGGAGCATGTAAATAAAATTGTTCCACATTTAACCTTCATTAAGGGAAATGTACATTTGTGGGGTTTTCATGGCCATCACTTTTTGACTTGATGCCAAATGATGACAATGATTTTTTTTTTTTTAATGGATATTTTTGTCAGTTGAACATTACTTCACTTTCATACTCTCATGGTATTGTACCCTGGTAATTTATTTCTTATTTGGATTGAAAATGTGATATATATATATATATATATATATATATATATATATATTTAATTACAATATCCATAGAAGCAAGGAAATCATTTAATTCACAGCACATGCTGTAAATAATGGAATGGTCACTGACAATTCTGTATATTTTTTTTTACTTTGACCTAGATCATTGGTTAAAACAAAGTATTTTAACATGAAATAAGCTAGAAATAAATATTTCGAATTAAAAAAGAAAATCAATATGGCACAAAAAAATCTTAATGTATTTGAACAACATAAGACAAATCTAAAGAAATGCAAATTAATGTAACTAGATTTTTTAATTTTTAAAATCTTTATGCTTACAGTACATTTCTGAAGTACGATGAAAAACCCTTTGTTTTAACATCTGCAAGTGACAAACGCCATACATGTTATGGAAGACTGCCCACCCTAGACCTAAAATAAACAGATAAATGAAAATACAGCTGCTTGTAGATTCATGCAAAATCATTTTGGTTTTGCTTGGAAAGAAGACAGAACATATTTTTTTATCTATTTTTGTCATTATTTAGAGTGTAGTTATCTGATGTAGGACATAAAAACTTACATGTTTCACAGTGATCAACATGACTTGTGTTTTAACTAGATTTTGTGACTATATATATATATATTAGTTCTGTAACATTCTCATGTTTTGTATATACACATATATGTGTGTGCTGTGGGTATGCAGTTTTATTTTGGGTGTTTGAAAAGCTGAAATGGCAAATGGTTATTTATATGTATGAATTCTCTGGCTCATTCTACTGAGAAATGGGTCATTCTGGAACAGTGAGAAATGTGATTGCTGAATTTCAAGCAGCTATTGCCACTCAGTTGGAACTGCTAAAAATGAATAAAGGGTCAAACTGGCACTTGTTGCAATGTTTTATTCACACTTGTCAGAATTAAAGCAACTTGCTTCATTAGTGTGTGTATATATATATATATATACACACACACACACACACACACACACACACACACACACACACACACACACACACACACACATTGTGCCTTAAGGTCAGTGCGATAATCATGTGGCTCCTCCCTGTGGTTGGGGGAAAAGAAAAGAAAATAGTGTTAAATTTGTGGAATCCCGTCTGGTTCTAGCCAATATAGTATACCTTTAGAACAAGTCTGGATTATTTTCTTCCCCAATTCCTCTTTGTATTCTAATTATTCTAGGATTGGGCCTTGTGCCAGGGCCAAGGTAATCTAGCAGTGCACAATGGTGGATCTTCCTGCAACAGCTACAGACATTAGAAGCTTCAGTTTGTCATTTTTTTGTGAGACATCTTATTTTTGTCTACAAGCTATACTAAAACTAATTTCTACTAATTACTGAACAGAGGGCTAAATGCAATGTAATACACTCAGCAGGCAGGTGTTGCATTATAAAATAGGTAAAGTGCACATAATTAAAGTAAATCCAAAAAATGTAAGTTATTACAGAAAGATGGGGCAGATATTATTTGTGCTGGACTACAGTGTGCTGTGTGGATTTGCTTAGTTTCAAGTCCCAGCACAAGTCCCTTTCCCTTTTTTAATATTTGCTGCTGCTGGTTGACTGCATTTATGCAGAAGTCAACTGTAAATACAGTACCAGTCAAAAGTGTTCCACAAACACATGTTTTATATTTGAGTCCTCCTAACCTCCTTTTGCTTTGGTGTCCACTTTGCACATTCTTGACATTCTCTCAATTAGCCTCAGGTAGTGACCTGGACAGGTATACCTGTCAAGTTAATTTGTGGAACTTCATAACATGTTTCAGACCCTTAGTTGTGTTTTGCAGAGGTGGGATTTACACTACATTATGGCAGCTATGAGTTGTTATGAACAACAATAGAGAAACACCAATATAATTTGTCTCTCCTGGCTTTTGGCCCACCCCCTATGTGAAACAGATGCTGATTTGTGGATATTCTTACCTTGCTGCCAATACCATGGTGTGTGAATTTAGTAACTAAGAAAGATTAATTTAAGGCTATGCATAGACTGCTCCACTTATGGATGTGCACAGCAGCTAGAGGGATGCAGGGGATGACACATCATTGTGGGATCGCTTGAAATTTATGATATGCAGGCAGGGCATGAACTGGCAGTTTTGGTCCTCTTTGACATGGAAGACTGTCAAAGAGTCTGTAGCTTTGACTACTCCAGGAAAAGGAACAGCAAGAGTAACGTGTGTTGCTTATTAGAGTTACCAAGCTCTGAAACAGTAGATTAGAGTCCATATAACTGCTTCACAGAGATTAATATCAACTGTTCTGTGGTATCCAGTTCAGATAAGACCCCTATAGTCAGGTTGTTGCAAAAAACCCACTACTGAGGAATTTGAAGAAGTAAAAAAAACTGCTCTGACTATGGAAAGGGTGCAGAGGAGAGCCACCAAACTAATCAGAGGAATGAAAGATCTTAGTCATGAGGAAAGATTACAAGATTTAAATCTGTTTAGTCTTGAGAGAAGACGACTGAGAGGGACGTTATTAACTTGTATAAATATATAAATGGCCAATACAAAAAATATGGGAAAACACTATTTCTGGTAAAATCCTCTCTAAAGACAAGGTGGCACTGCCTTCGACTTGAAAAAATGAAATTCAGTGTTCAGAGGCGACAATTATTCTTTACCATAAGAACTATAAATCTGTGGAATAGCCTCCCACAGAAACTTGTTACAGCATCAACTGCTGACAGCTTCAAAAAAGGATTAGATTAGATTATTATTAGCTGTTATCAGTAAAAAAATAAAAAATAAAATAGAAAATTACTTCCCCCTACACCAACACCCTTGGTTGAACTTGATGGACATATGATTTATTTTAACCATATAAACTATGTAACTATGCTTGGACCAAGAAACACAAGGAATGGATATATACGACCAATTGAACTCTTATTTTTATTTTTTTTTATAACTTAGGTTCCTACCACCATGTTTTTGTGTATTTTTTACTGTAAAACATGGAGGAGGTGTCATGGTGTGGGAGAACCTTGCCAACATACCTTCATGAAATTGACGGAGAGCATGCCAAACATTTTCTTGCTAACTACTTTGTTTAAAATATGTTCCTTCATGTTCAATGTACAGTATTTATTTTCAATTTCCAATGTAGAAAGAAATGTGTGTCCAGAATTGTGATTGGTCTGTAGGGAGCCTATATATATGAAATAAAATCCGCTTGGCCAGATACTAAAACGTGTGTCTTATAGATTGAAGGCAGGATGTGACAATGACATTGCAGTGTCTTTTAAAATGGCTCTGTCAGGCCAGCCTTATAGTTTGCAGTTGTGATATATGGAGCAGCAGTCTGCTGTGAGAATACAATTAAGCAAATGTGGAACAGGATGGCTAATCATAACTAACACGAGAGTTATCATGTTTCTTTATCATGGAAAAAAAACAAGTTTGTTTGAAATAGTTAGAGTGATTCGAATTATGTAGTATGTTGAAAAACAAAAACAAAAAAACCCTGTATGTTGGTTTATGTTAGGCTACATGATTACAAATGTCAGTGTGCTGGGCGAAATCATCAGAATGTGACTGTGACATAAACCTAGCTACAGAGTTAATCCTAATTGCCATTTCTCCATGCAGTAACATCTTGCACATGCTATGGGTTGGAGACCATTATCAAACTATTCTTGATTACGCTTGGATGAAAAACATTTCTTAGTTAACTGAAGCTCTTCACACAGCCAAGCGTGTAAACATATTTGCTGGTAAAGTCCCTGTCCAAGCACACACTCACTTTCTTCCACCTTGTTCTCCTAGGGAACATCGTAAAATGAGCCATTTCAAAGCATCTCAAAATGTCTGATTACATGCAAATGCTTTATGTATCTAAGGCAATCTCTTTCTATGCTTCAAGTTATGGTTCGGGGGTGAGCTGGGAAGGACGTCATTAGGGTTCATTCAGCACCATAATTTTTTTTACACACTTATGTCATTCATCACATTATTTACCTGTGCATTTTTTTTAAAATGCATAGCTAAATATGGCACTGAATTGCACCAAGGAAAAAATCATAAAAAAAAGCATTTGAGCTAAAAAACAAAAAATGATTAAAAATGATGGTGCTGAATCAACCCTATTGAGTCATGAGCATTCTCTACTGTGGTCAGTGACAGCTGCTTGCTCATGCTGGGAGCTCCAGTAGATAAAGTGGACACTTTTTGAGTGGTCCTGGTGGAATGGAGTTGAAAGATGGGCAAACTTTGGAGCCCTGCTATGCCTTCTACTCTGCAATGCAGGAAACTGAGAACAAGCAAAAGGGTCTGGCAGGTGAGCTGCTTGCTGCCTTATAATTGCAATTTGGATTAAAAGACCCTTTTAATGTAGATCTTTTGGCAACCACAAAATGACCCCTGTAACCTCATGGCTACCCTGGTCACATTAATAATAGATATTTTCCTACCTACTTAGTGAACAATAATTAATAATAATAATAATTCTCTGTAGCTTTTCTGCATTTTTATTTAAAAAGCTGAATTGTCCTATCAGAGGAAGGAATGGCCATGCTGAGTAGATTCCTCACGTATATTTCCTGTTTATTGCAGAAAGTACAATTGAGTCTCTTATTTCAATTTATCAGGAATCTAACATGGGTAACAGAAACTAAAAGAGAACCTCTTTTAAAAATGTCTGAGGTTCCACTTTTCCCCCACCCTCCAAAATCTGGATGCCTATTCTCCCACACAGCCCTGGCAAGCCTGGAATTAAATAACAATGTGTGAAGGGATACACACAATTTTGGTACCAATTAATTGGCCAACACCAAAATAATTTGAAGTCTGGAATTAGGCAACATAATATACAATTCCTCTGTCCATCCATGGTAGTGGCATCGACTGCTTTGGGGGGAGGGGGGGTGCTCCACTGATGCTTCACCAATAGTTCGCCAAGTGTGTGATGCTGCAAATGCCTGCCCAGCAGTAGCCAGCTGGATAGGTATTAAATTCTGCTGATTTATGATGGGCTATAAGGACATTGCATTTCATCTACAGTTACAAATTATTATAATCTTGAGCTTATATTCCAAGTATGTCACACACCCCGCTTCCATAATCATGACATGTGGGTTATGGCCAGTAGAGGGCGAACTTTGCAGAGATGACAGAAAAAAAAGGAGCCCCTCCCAGTCCATAAATACCTGGGACCTCCCACACATTCCCCAGTAATCGTCTCTGCAGACGGCGAGCAAGTCAGAAGATGGCTGTCTCCTCCTTGCAGGGGTTTACACCCGGCCATTTTACTTCCCTATTTCTGCCCGGACCTTGTTTTTTATTAAGCCCCTATGCCTCCCAGCCCTGGCTGTTGGTCCGGGTGAAGGTAGGATACACCTTAGTGGTGTGATAACTTGGAGCCATGCTCCTCCGTGAGACCCCCTCCAAGGGGTAGGCGGATACCAGGTTCGGGATCCTGGTTTGGGATGCCCTGTCTGTCATTTTCCCTGCGCTGCGTTAGGTGGCTTGGGACTTCCCCCACCCGTTGCTCCCTGTCCCTGGATCATGGGGGGGGGGGGCATGTCTCTCCAATTTTTTACCTCAGACTTTGCCTGGCCAATTAGCTGTCAGTGTGGTATGAGTGTATGTGTGTGGCTGTTTGCTTCACTTGTTGCTGGGCCGCGTCTGTTAGACGGCGGCCCGAATCAGGGGCCGGCTCCACAACCTTGCTCGGTGCGCTGATGCGGCCCGCCCCCCTCTCTTTTGGCGCCCACGGAGGTTCCCAGCAATGGCTGGGAACCGCGGTTACTCTTCCCAGAAGGAGGGGGCGGAGCCACGCGCGGCGCGCGATCCGCGCTGGCCCGCCCTTCTTCTCTTCCCCTGGCCTGGCTGCTGCTGCTGCTGGGTGTCTGGTCGCCATCTTGCATCCTAACTGTGAGTGCCCTGCGGGGCTCGTTCTATTATATGCATAATCGTATTTCTTTTGTGGTGCCTTGTATGCTGCGTTATCCTTGTCATGTACTTTAAGGTTATACAGATATATTGTATGACTGTGATTATATCTGGATGTATGATTGCTGTAATGACTTCCTGCTTATGGTACCCTTTTATATTATGTCTTCTAGGGGGATTACCTTCCTTGATAGTTAAAAGGGGGTTCTCCCGGTCTTTGGGTCTCTCACTCAAATAGGGGCTTTACAAATCCTCCCACTAACGGACGTTAAGGGGCATCCCGGGTAGCTTACTGGCGTAATTCCCACTGGTCATTGCGACTACCATAAAAAAAAATCACCATATGGAGGCTTCCCAGGATACCGGGCTCGGGCTCCCTTCGGGGCATCCCCGGCAGTGTGTGGTTTGTGGGGCATCACTTGTGGGGGATGTGTTTATTTGTATTCCATGTGCACAGCAGGCCATTACGCGGCAGTCGGGGTCCCAGGCGTCTGGGTCTGTGCCACCGGCCTCATCACCTACCCCACCCCGCCTTATCCGTACCCCAAGTGACACTGTCATTAGCGGGGAGTCGCAAGCTGATGTTTGTGCTAGGCTGGCCAACTTTGAAAAGTTGATTTCTAGCTCTGCGGCCAGAAAGGCCCCAGCTAAGAGAAGGCATCTGTCGCCGGCCGCGTCGGTACTGGATTTTGATGACTATGATTCCCTTGACTGGTCTGATTATTCCCCACTCGAGGATGGGGAATTGTTTGAGGAATCTGATGCTGAGGATCAGCAGTTTTTTTTTGGATACTGATACTGGGCAGGCGCTGGGGGATGCCGTGGATACCCCCAAGATCCTGGCCCATCTATTTGAGGTACTGGATATTTCTCCGCCAGCGGAGACCCCCCTCGCAGAAGGGGGAATTTTTTGGGACTTCTAAGCCCCGCTTGGAGTTCCCAAATGAGAATCATTTTGATTGCATGATTCTTTAGGAATGGGAGAGGCCTAGCCGGCTCCCCGGTGTTCCTCAGGGATGGGATAGGAAGTATCCCTTCCCGGGGGACGCGGTGAAGCGTTGGTCGTCCCCTCCCGAGGTCGATGCGTCCGTTCTGGGATTGTCCAACACCTCCGTTGTACATTCTCCAGACGCCGCCACTCTTAGAGATGGTGAGGACAAACGCTTTGATCAGATGGCATGCCATGCCTTTGCCAGTGTGGGTTCAGCCTTGCGGCCTGTTTGTGCCTCGGCGCTCGTGACTGTGGCTACCAGGTCTGTGGTTAGGGGCCTGTTGAGTGGTTCCCAGCTTAACCCGCCAGTGATGATTTCACAGCCCTGTAGCGGTGTAAATGGTAAGCGGTGTAAATTATTTGTGACCTTTGTTTTATCTGCTAAGGATGACGCGATTATTATGTGTAGTAGAACCTCGGCATTGCTGGTGGCTATTTGCCGATAGGTCTGGCTACGCCAGTGGGCGGCTGACATTGTGGCTAAGAAATCACTCGCAGCGCTACCCTTCCTGGGTATGAGGCTGTTCAGAGATAAATTGGATTCAGTGGCGAAAGGTGGAAAGTTACCTCAGCGTAAGTAGCAGCGTCACCCCTTTCGGGGGGCAGGCTCCTTCAATCCTTCCTTTCGCGGTGCCAGAGCAGGCAGAGGCTTTGCCTACTCTAATTTCAGAGGTGATTCCTGGAGTCAAAGGACGCGCTCGTCCAGGCCTTAACTGGGGTTCCAAGCCCAAGCCTGCTGCCAAGACAGCTCAGCAATGAGGGGACGCCCTCATCCTTGCGGGTTGGGGGACGGCTGCGGCACTTCTTCCTGGTCTGGGCCCAGGAGATCACAGACAAATGAATCTTGGAAGTGGTTTCTTTCCCGGGTACAAACTGGAGTTCGAGTACCGGCCTCCTCCAAGATTCCTAAGGTCTCGGGTCCCCTCGGATCCCCGGGTTGCGCAGGGGCTCCTGTTGGCTGTAAAGAATCTTCTGGTCATGGATGTCATATTCCCGGTGCCTTTCTCAGAGAGAGGCCGGGGCTATTATTCCAACCTCTTCACGGTTCCCAAAAAGGATGGATCCATAAGACCCATTCTGGATTTGAAGCTTCTCAACAGGTTCATCAGAACCAAGAAGTTCTGCATGGAGACTCTGCGCTCAGTCATCAATTCCCTTCGTCAGGGGGATTTCATGACATCCATAGACATCAAGGATGCTTACCTTCATGTACCAATCTGCCCAGCACGCCAGAGATTTCTCAGGTTTGTGGTGGGAGATCAGCATTTTCAGTTTGTGGTCCTCCCTTTCGGGTTGACTTCGGCACCAAGGTGCTGGCGGGCATAATGGCCCTTCTCAGAGCCCAGGGCATTCACATTGTTCCGTATTTGGACGACCTCCTCATTACAGCATCCTCTCTCAGTCAGGCGGAACTGGACACCAGGTATGGTGGTGGCGACGCTGGAGAGGTTCGACTGGGTGATCAACCATCCCAAGTCTTCTCTCTCCACCTCAAGGGAGATCTCGTTTCTGGGCATGAGTCTGGATCAGGGTTTTCCTTCCTCAGTCCAAGGTGCAGATGGTTCAGGATCTGATACGTCTTCTCCTGTCCAATCCTCGTCCTTCTATCCGGCTAGGGATGAGACTGGTGGGATTGATGGTGGCTTCCTTCGAGGCAGTTCCCTTTGCTCAGTTCCACATGAGGTCGCTCCAGCTCCATCTATTGTTGGCCTGGGACAGATGTCTGCAGTCATTGGATCAGTCATTCATGATGTCTCCTCGGGTTCGGTTCTCGCCGAGGGGAATGGTCTCTCATCCACATGGTATTCCGGTCCCTCTGTCACGCGTGGGGGTTTCCGGAGGTGGATCTCTGCCTCACGTCACAATCGCAAGCTCCCAATGTTTGTGTCTCTGTCTCAGGATCCTCTGGCCCTGGCAGCGGACGCCATGTCTCTTGCCTGGAGGGATCTGGGGTTCCTGTACCTGTTTCCCCCCTTCTCCATGGTGGACAAGGTGGTGCGCTAGCTGGCTCAAGAGGGTGCGCCAGCAATTCTGGTGGCCCCAAGGTGGCCAAGACAGGTTTGGTTCGCGAACGTCATATGGCTGGCGGTATTTCAGTACAGGTTGCCCCTGTTTCCGGATCTGATCACTCAAGGTCAACTTTGTTAACCCAATTTTCAAACGCTGGCTTTGACAGCGTGGCTGCCGAAACCTCCATCTTAAAAGAAGAAGGTTTGTCTGATGCTGTGATTCAGACACTTGTTAGGGTTAGGAAGTGATCTTACTCTAACATCTACTACAGGACTTGGAGGTCCTATATTGATTGGTGTGAGGCTAGGGCTTTGCCTTGCAGGGTGTTTTCAATCCCTAGGATTTTGGATTTTCTTCAACACGGTCTGGACCTGGGGCTCCAGCTTAGTACCTTGAAAGGGCAGGTCTCTGCCCTGGCGGTCTTCTTTCAAAGGTCTTTTGCTCTTCATCCTTTGGTTAAAACTTTTTTCCAGGGGGTCACTCATGTGCGGCCCCCTCGAAAGCCTTTGTTGCCTGTTTGGGATTTGAATTTGGTTCTGTCGGCCCTCCAGGGGTCTCCTTTTGAGCTGGTGCAGGATGTTGCACTTTCTATGCTTACACAAAAGATTGCCTTTTTGGTGGCTATTACCTCTGTTCGACATGTCTCTGAGTTGGTGGCTCTTTCCATTCAAGCCCCTTACAGACACCAGGACAAGGTGGTTTTTCGTTTTAAGCCAGATTTCCTTCCTAAGATGGTTTCTGCCTTCCATCTCAATCAGGATGTGGTTCTCCCTTCCTTGTGTCATAAGCCTAGCAATGACAAGGAGAGGGTCCTGCACTCTTTGAATGTGGTTCGTTGTGTGAAGTACTATTTGGTTGCTACTTCTTCCTTTCGTAAGACGGATGCCTTATTCGTGGTGCCCTCCGGCCCCTGGAAAGGTTTGGTGCCTGCCAAGTCTACCATTAGTAAATGGATACGTCAGGCCATTGTTGGGGCCTATTCTGCCAAGGGAAGGACTCCCCCTTTTAAGTTCACTGCGCATTCTACTTTTCAGCACCAGGCCTCTGTTGAACAAGTTTGTAAGGCTGCTACTTGGTCTTCCGTTCATTCTTTTTCCAAGTTTTACAAGGTTGATGTGCGGGCTTCAGCGGATGCTGTTTTTGGCCGCGAGGATCTGCAAGCTGCAGTGGTTTAAGTTGGTACATTCTTTTACTGTTTTCGGTTCCCACTCATGACGGACACTGCTATTGGATGTCCCACATGTCATGATTATGGAAGCGGGGTGTGTGACATACTTGGAATAATACCATTTTGTGATTACTCACCTGTAAAATGGGTATTATAAGTATGTCACACACCTCGCTTCATCCCGCCCTTATTGGTATTTTGGATCCTTTATATGGTGAACCTTTTAGTGTTATGGTTGTTTATATTTGGCTCTTCCTGGTCCCCTTACTGCTGTCCTATACTGAGGAATGTGTGGGAGGTCCCAGGTATTTATGGACTGGGAGGGGCTCCTTTTTTTCCTGTCATCTCTGCAAAGTTCGCCCTCTACTGGCCATAACCCACATGTCATGATTATGGAAGCGGGGTGTGTGACATACTTATAATACCCATTTTACAGGTGAGTAATCACAAAATGGTATTTTTTCTGCTTCTGCGTTGAATACTAGTTGCTTTATTGAGGTTCTCATTCGCTATAAACTGATACATGTGAGAGGTTGTTTGAAAGAATATTCAGTCTTCTAAATCGTGGCAAGGCTTACTTTCAAAAGTTGCAGTTACAAGTTTTACAGCTTTTCTTTTATTTAAAGTTGTACTTCTTTTTCATAAAGTTGAAGTTATAAACATAGTAAAAGTCTTTCTTAGTTCAAAAGCAAATTCTTAAATCACTGGAATTGTGTGTAGACAGTAGTGCATTGATCTGCATATAAACCACTTGTTCATGTTTTCCTTAAAAGCCTTATTTGGATCAAACGCACAGCTTTTCTGAATGGCCTCTGTTTGCATGTTGGAAGGACCAATAAAATACCAAGTTCATTACACCGAATGGTGGAATATTGCACGGCTTCAGCATTTCAGCTTTAGAACTGGCTAGTAAAGGGCCTTTGTGTAACTTAAATGAAATCTCGGCATGCAAGAAACATTTCTTTTGGGTTTCATTTGAGGAATCCCATTCAACTTTGGAATGTACATACTCATTATTGAGGTATTAGGTGTAGCAGTAAAAATATTTTATGAAAGTTTATTTCTCCTGACACTGTTGCTGTTACTGTATGCATAAGCCACATGTGATATGCATGTTAATATATCTACACTTAAATTATACATACACTCTTTGTGTAGAGTCCTAGCCTATTTTCTCTAGTAACTCCCTGTTTTCTGGTCGGCCACCTTCTTCTAAGAGCAAAGATTGGCCTTAAAGGCCAGTCCAGTCAGACTGCTCGTTTTGAATGCCCCCCCACCACCCTTCCTTAGTCTGAGACAGAGCTAAGCAAAAACTTACCTCAGCAATCCAGTAGTGAAGATTGGGCGATGCCAGCATTGGGGGGCATCATCTGTCCTCCAGCCACTCATTTCGCCTCATGCTGCATAGAGTACCTTCCCCGCTCACCTATGCAAGTGAATGGGGCTGCACATAGTGTGGGGATTATGCTCCATGGCGGCGTGAGAATCTGAAAGAAAGATGGTGTCACCCAATCATCTGCGCTTTTTGTTTTTTTATGTAAACCAACCCCCCCGCCCTGCCTCAGCACTAGGTAAGAGGGGCAGTGTGGGGGAGGGAGCAGTTTAGCTGGACTGGCCCTTTAATGCTCCTCCCTGTTGGCACCCCAGTGTAAGTACCTGCATTTTTAGTGTGCAAAGGGGACATCTTCTACTTGTCTGTTTATTGTAGCTTTCTGCATAGTTCACTGCCATCAGGTAAATGTAGTATACATTTGATGCTGATATTTACCTTTGTGGGGATAGACTAGCAGAGGGATATGCATACAATGATGAAGCTGCTCACACTGTGTTTCAGACTTGTAGATGAAAGCATTTACAAGAGGTGGTAAAGTCTTGGGCCGAGCAGTTTAAAGAGGAACTTTGGAGGCCCAGGAGTCTTTCAGAGTTCCTGTCCTTGGGGCATTCCAAATTTGGTTGCCCAACATTGTAAAACCCCCCAGACGCCCAGATCCACTCATTTTCACCTGAGCCCTTTCTCTGGGCTGCAGCCCGCTCACCTCTAGCCGTGTGCACACCCAGCCTTTCTTAAAGTGGACCGAATCCCAGGATTTTGACTATCGTGGGTTTTGGTCCCTTCCTGCGAGGCACTCTGATCGGGGGTGCCCTGCTGTGTGAAACCCCCCAGATCGCCTCACCTCTTCCCGGTCCTATGGCGCATGTGCGGCCACTCGTCCAATCAGCCCGGCGGCCGCATCCCCCGCTTCCCTCAAACAGGGAGAATGCCTGTACCAGCCATTCACAAATGGCTGGCGCGGGCACGCGCCCTGCTAGAAGAATAGTGGGGATGCGACCACAGCTCGCGCATGCACCATTGGACCGGGAAGCAAGGTAAGTGAACAGGGGGAGCAGAAGGTCAGTGTTTAGGGTTACCTTTGGGCATACACACTATGGGGCATCCCAATTTGGGATGCTGCTGCACAGAGAACGACACACGGGAAAGTAAAATTCCTGTGTTTTGTACCTCTTTAAATGGGGCAGGAGAATCAAATGCAGATTACCCCCTATTCAGGGCAACTTCTTGAAGGCTCCTCAAAGTTAATATGCCTTAAAGTGGACCAGCACCCAGCAGGGTCTTCTCTCTAGCAGGGCGTGTGCCCGCGCCGGCCATTCACAAACGGAATGGGGGGAATAGAGGGAAGCTTAGACGTGCATAGCTCAGCGGCTCTGAGCGTGCTGATTGGACGAGCGGCCGCGCATGCCGGGGAAGTGGACCAAAACCCAGGATAGTCAAAATCCTGGGTGTTGGTCCACTTTAAAGCAGATGCCGTTATTTTCGTTGAGTCAATGTCCGTATTATAACTCATAAATTAGGTCTTTCAGTTGCTACAGTTTTTATTATCATTCATAATGGCTTGATAATGTCAAAGGTCAGTTGCGGATGGGTGCCATGAATATTGACGCCTGTACAAAAACATGTCACCTGCACAGAGAAACTATATATGTTTGGGAAATTCCAGGAGATTCTATTCCTAAATTGGTATGGATGATGAAATATGGATCCACCACCAAGAGTCCTTGCAATGGATGCACATGGGATCACCAACCCGAAATACATTTTGTGTGCAGCTGTCCACTGGTGGCCGCTACAATATTTTGAAATAAAAAGGCATTTTATTACTAGAATTCATGCCACACTCTTCATGACAATGTGCCAGCTCACAAGTCTTGAAAATCCCAAGCTGCTAGCAGAGAATGTGACTTCAAGGAGCTTCAACATCCACCCTACAGTTCAGACCTGGCTCCCATTGATTACTTTCTCTTTCCTAACCTGATGAAATTTCTGCAGGAGCAACAATTTCCTTGTGATATGCAACCAAAGAGGCATCAGATAAGCTGCTTGCTGCATTATTGTTGAGTTTACAGTCCCTTTAAGTTTTACATTTAAAAAATACATTGATTTTATATATTTTTGTATATATAAGCAATTAAATAGGGGCATGTGATGGTGGTGGGAAACATTTTTTACCCCTACCCTGATTTAGGCATTAAAATCTGTCCTCCTAACCCTCAAGAGTTCTGAAAAATGTGGTATGTGCTGTACTTCAGAGGGAGCTCTGTGACAAGAATGCAATGCACCATCCAAATAAATAGAGGTTGCAGGAAATACTGGAGTGCTGAAAGTAGAATGCATATAGCGGTTAATTATCTTTTGGGACTGATACTTGTTGGTTTGTGTGTCATGTTATTCTTCACATTTTTGCTGTTAAAGGGTCATTCTAAATAACCATGTTACAGAGGAAGTTGCATTAAGCAATATTGTTACAAACATTACAGAGCAGTGCTGTAATGGTCTATGAGCTATGTTGTGCAGCCTGTTAGCCTTAAAAAAAAGGCTATTCAGATGTGAGTACAGAGGTTTCTGTTTAGAGGATGTCTGGGTGTTCTGCAACAAAGGGTATAGTGGGGCTTAAGGCTGCCAAATCCAAATACGTAGCCTAAAGCATTATGTTTCTTATATTGTAATGTATTCAAACCACTTCAAATGGCCACAGTTTTAAAAGTCACAGCCACAAACTTATTTTGTTGAAATGTTATATGATAGAGCAACCCACAGTAGCAAGCATTTGTGCTAAGAAAATAATACATAATTTCCAAATAAAAAAGAAACATAACCTGAAAAATGTAGCACCTATGTATTCAGCCCTCTGTACTTTGATACCCCTAAGAAAATCCAGTGTGACCAATTGCTTTCAGAAGTCACCTAATTCGTAAACACCTGTACAGGTCCTTCTCAAAAAATTAGCATATAGTGCTAAAGTTCATTATTTTCTATAATGAAATGATAAAAAATAAACTTTCATATATTTGAGATTCATTGCACACCAACTGAAAATTTTCAGGTCTTTTTTTGTTTTAATACTTATGATTTTGCCATACAGCTCATGAAAACCCCAAAATCCTATCTCAAAAAATTAACATATTTCATCCGACCAATAAAAGAAAAGTGTTTTTAATAAAAAAAAAAAGTCAACCTTCAAATAATTATGTTCAGTTATGCACTCAATACTTGGTCGGGAATCCTTTTGCAGAAATTACTGCTTCAATGCGGCGTGGCATGGAGGCAATCAGCCTGTGGCACTGCTGAGATGTTATGGAGGCCCATGATGCTTCGATAGCGGCCTTAAGCTCATCCAGAGTGTTGGGTCTGGCGTCTCTCAACTTTCTCTTCACAATATTCCACAGATTCTCTATTGGGTTCAAGTCAGGAGAGTTGGCAGGCCAATTGAGCACAGTAATACCATGGTCAGTAAACCATTTACCAGTGGTTTTGGCACTGTGAGCAGGTGCCAGGTCATGCTGAAAAATGAAATCTTCATCTCCATAAAGCTTTTCAGCCGATGGAAGCATGAAGTGCTCCAAAATCTCCTTCTAGCTAGCTGCATTGACCCTGCCCTTTATAAAACACAGTCGACCAACACCAGCAGCTGACATGGCACCCCAGACCATCACTGACTGTGGGTACTTGACACTGGACATCAGGCATTTTGGCATTTCCTTCTCCCCAGTCTTCCTCCAGACTCTGGCACCTTGATTTCCGAATGACATGCAAAATTTGCTTTCATCAGAAAAAAGTACTTGGGACCACTAAGCAACAATCCAGTGCTTCTTCTCTGTAGCCCAGGTCAGGCGCTTCTGCCGCTGTTTCTGGTTCAAAAGTGGCTTGACCTGGGGAATGCAGCACCTGTAGCCCATTTCCTGCACATGCCTGTGCATGGTGGCTCTGGATGTTTCTACTCCAGACTCAGTCCACTGCTTCCGCAGGTCCCCCAAGGTCTGGAATCGGTCCTTCTCCACAATCTTCCTCAGGGTCCGGTCACCTCTTCTCGTTGTGCAGCGTTTTCTGCCACATTTTTTCCTTCCCACAGACTTCCCATTGAGGTGCCTTGATACAGCACTCTGGGAACAGCCTATTTGTTCAGAAATTTCTTTCTGGGTCTTACCCTCTTGCTTGAGGGTGTCAATGATGGCCTTCTGGACAGCAGTCAGGTCGGCAGTCTTTCCCTTGATGGCGGTTTGGAGTAATGAACCAGGCTGGGCTTTTTTAAAAGCCTCAGGAATCTTTTGCAGGTGTTTAGAGGTAATTAGTTGATTCAGATGATTAGGTTAATAGCTCATTTAGAGAACCTTTTCATGATATGCTAATTTTTTGAGATAGGATTTTGGGGTTTTCATGAGCTGTATGGCAAAATCATCAGTATAAAAACAAAAAAAGACCTGAAAAATTTCAGTTGGTGTGCAATGAATCTCAAATATATGAAAGTTTAATTTTTATCATTTCATTATGGAAAATAATGAACTTTAGCACTATATGCTAATTTTTGGAGAAGGACCTGTATATCATTTATTTTCAGAATAACTACAGCTGCTCTGTGAAGGATTCAGAGGTTGTTTAGAGAACATTCGTGAACAAACGGCATCAGGATAAATCCATGGGATGCACCCAAGAGTTCAGGGATAAAGTTGGCAAAGTGTATTGCAGGGTTAGGTTATAAAAAAAATAGACCAATCGCTGAACATCTCACAGCACTGTTCAATCCATCACCCAAAAATCCTTCACTTATGCTGTTTCAGATTGGGCTTTATTTGCATCATCATTTTCAACGCCAGCTGGGAGACCTTGAATTTTACGTTTGTCATGGTTCAGTTTCTTAAAACTCTGTAAGGTGCTTGTTTATCTGGGGAAGTAAAAAAAAAACACAGACTCTCGTAGTCCTGCAAGCTGAGCTGGAGCACTGAGGCTGGCTTGTCCGCAGCAGAGCTGATAGTGAAGAAACTACATTGGCTCAGCCAGCAGGACTTTGGATAGAATAAAGCCCCCGGCTTTCTGGAGTTTTTTTTTTTAATTTGCCAGTGCCCTAATGTAGGACACCGGGGGAAGGTTGGATGTTCATAATCTTGACAATACTTTGTCCAAAAAAACATCCCCTATTAAACTGCAGGTTCAGCAGCCCTGCATAGCCAATACAAACATCGGTAAACCACACTGGAGTAAAAGGGGGATAGATATTATTTATTGGAAGTCTTATAAGTTTTAGAAAGCTGCCATGTGATAAAGTTGAATCTGCATGCCTAAACTGATGTAGGGTAAAATTCAATTCAATTGAAACTTGAAGCACCAACTATACAGCTTAAAAAAAAACAAAACTGTTGTATTCTTCTCTATTTTCCATGTACCCGCTTGCTTGTCTCTATACTTTTTGTTATGTCCTTGCATGCTTATTTTTTTTTCCTCTGACAACCTTTAGCTACATATGCCACTTTACATATATCCTTGTTTCCACCTGGGCTTTTGGCAAATTAAAAGTCACCACACAACAGTATCCTGGCATCAAGTACGCATTTTAAAAATCCATCTTCCTTCATGCCCAGAAACTGCTGTAAAGTAGATATTTTTCAGGACACTTACTAGCAGGGGCACCATTAAACAGTCAGCCAGGTAATTGGACATTGCCTTAATTTTGTTCTAAATCTAAAATTCACAAAGCTATCATGTGTAGCTCAGTAGCCACCATTATTTCCCTATGTGTTCATTAGTGTTCATCCACACACCATTACTCCGCAGGTGTTCCACGTGGTCACGTGCTTAGCCAGTTGGCAGATATGCTTCATGAATGTCACTTCTCAAAGCATATCTGACTATCCCTTGTGGGTGTGTTTTTTTATTCTATAAATATACTTGTTTCTCACACATTTTACAAGTAAATGTTTTCGGTGAGATAAGTTTGTGCAACTGCTACATGCAAATTCAGTTTATAATGACAGAAGAAACCTAAAAAGAAAGTAACATTTGTCCTTATATTAACTTGCTCTAAAAACAAAAGTATACTTGAATGTTTTTTTTTAATTAAATCATTTTTTTTTTGTTCTGTGATTTTGCCTTGCCCACCTCCCTAGGGCACCAGGCATTCCAGCATCTGTGTAATCCGCATAAAAGGGGAAATTCAGAATATATAGCAACCACCGGCCTATATAACTCTACAACTGCTGGTGTTGTATGGGTCATTCTGAATTGGGATGTCCCACTGTGTGTATCACTAGGGATTGGCCGGTGCACTCACCTTGCTGGCTATCTCATACCACATACAAGCTATACCCTTGACCTAGGTCTGAATTGCTGGCCAGGTCGCGGCCAGTGGCATTCGCTCCATTCAGCTTTTCTTGTTGCTCTAAACTCAAAACAGCAAGGAAAATCTCAATGGATCATAAGCCACAGATTGGCTGAGTGGATAGAAGCCGATAGGAACTAAAGTCTAAACTAAAATCAAAAGGCAGTTGTAGCAGCAGTGTGACTGGAGGGTTGTTGGTTTGATTCCCGGCCATGGGGCTTGACTGAAGTGCAAGGCACCTAACCAACTGCTTCCCGTTCACCAATTAGGGCATCCCACCACTTCAGGCATGTGTACACTGAATGGATGGGTTAAATCCCAAATTCCTATGTGTACGCATGCATATTAAAGCCACCTAAAGAAAGGTGAGTTTCAATCCTTTCGATACTGAGGGAAACATACATTGGGGCATCTCAAATTGGGATGTCCAAGACTGGAGGAACTCAGGATAGTAAATATCCCAGTTCTTCTTTAAGCTTCTGAAATAGTTCAACAGCCTCAGATCAAAGCCCCACCGTTCCACACTTTTAATGCTCCACCCAATGGTTTAAGGTTTTTTCCCCACGGGGTTATTTAAATTATTTTTAATATTAGAGGATGTAAGAGATTTTCCTACATTCTGCATTCAAGGAATTCAAATAAAAATTGTTTCATATATTTAAATCCCCTTCACCTGCGATAGAGGAAGGGAAAGCGAAGGGGACAATTGTTTAATTATTTAGATATTTTATTTAAGAAGTTTGGCAATATCACTTTGCTTTTGAATTCCGAGAGGCAGCTAGGAAACTGAAGATGTGATTGCCCCTGCTCCCTATGCCGACAGTCAGGCCAACATAATGTAGTATGCACGGCATGAAGCACTGATTGGACAAGAGCCCGCTCATGAGCTGTGGGAATGGCGGAAAGGTGATTTCAGTGGGCAATCTGGGGGGTTTCACACAGCAGTGCATCCCAAATCAGATTGCCCCCGGAGCAAGGTGCAAATCACTAGAATAGTGAAATTAAATTCCTGGTGATTGGTCCCCTTTAAAGTCATTCAGCAGGTTAATGAAAAAACAAAAGGGTGCTTATTTTTTCCAAGTGTACAGCACGGCCTGTTTCATTTCAATAGCCCTATAAAAAGCCAGGAATCACCCATAGACCCCCAGTGTTTCTCTGCAGTCATGACTGCGAAGACCAGAAGATGGCTCTCTATGTTTTCGCCTGCGGGGCAACCAAGCCTGCGGCCCAGCAAGCCTATTTCCACCCGCTTCCGGACCCTCTTGCCTCCCAGCCTCGGCCGACGGATCAGGGGATGGTAGGGGAGCACCCGGGTCGTGTGCTCGGTGAGCTTTGCTCCAGGCTGCAGACCCTATGCACTGAAGGGTAGCCGGCCATAGGCGTATGGTGAACCTATAGAGGGATGGGAGAAACCCTGCTGACTGTATGTCCCTTTGTTTGGGGTGAGTTGTGTTTTACTTGGGGGTTGTATTGTCCCGGGCTCCTTAACATCCTCTCGCCCTTTCCTTCATCCCCCCCCCGCTCCATTACGCTGCTACTTTTCCATCCCGCCATTCCTCTCTCCTCTCCCTCCTTCCCCTCTCCCCAGCGAGGGCATGGTCGGGGCCGCCGGGAGGAGGTGTCGGTCAGGTGGCAGCGTGCGCTGTTCTGCCTCCTTCGCGCTATTGGTGCTGCGGCGGTGCGTCCCTCCCATGGCGCTCGGCGACTTCTCTGATGCGAGGACCGTTTTTGCGCCCTTCGTTGGGGACGGAGCCGCGGGATGACGCATATCGCGTCATCCTCCCGCGCCCGCCCCTCGAGGTTCCGTATGGCGGCGCCATTCTGCTGCCTGTGCTGGCCATTGTAAGACAGGCGTGTGCTGCTTGGGCCATTCTGGGCTACCGCTGGCGATCTTAGACGCGTGCCGGGCTCTTCCTGTAGCCTTCATCTGTGGGTCTGACTGTTGCTGCTGTGACCATGGTGCTCGCTCTCTATTGGTCCGTGAGTTCTACTGTTGGGCATGTGCTGCGGGATACTTATGGCTTCTCATGCTTATGTCTTTCAGGGGATAGAAAATTGTGGTTTCTCCCGGTCCGATACTCTCCCCCCTCTCCCGGTCCCTTCTCTGAGGGCATCCCTTGGGGGCATCCCGGGTGGATTCTTTTAGCCATTACCCTGTGTTGGCCTATTGTGCCTCTGATAATCACAATATGGAGGCTTCTGGGGATACCGAGCTTGGGGGCCCCTCGGGGCAGGCTCGGCTGTGTGTCATGTGCGGAGCATCCCCTTTGTTTGGTGGTGGCGCGGTTTGTGTGCCGTGCGCCCAAAGTATTATTGCAGAATAGACTGGGCTGAGCGCTTCTCTTTCCAGTCCTGGGCTCCCTACGGCATCCCCTACTCCCCCATGTCTGCATTTAGCCCCCAGTGAGGGGGAAGCTAGCTGGGGGTCGCAATCAGATCTGGCGCTGCGCGTGGCCAGCATTGAGCGACAGCTGGCCCGACCGGCGGCGGGCAAGGGCTCTAGCAAGAAGCGGAACCTAGATGCCGAGTTGTCCCTCTTTGCCAATGAGGACGAGGGCCTTGACATGTATGGCGGCCGTGACTCCCCGGAGGAGGGGGAGCTGTTCCGTGACTCGGACTCCTCTGGGGCTCGTCAGGGTGGTTACGATAGTGACCTAGGGTCCTCCTCGGATGAGGATACCTGGCTTCCGGATGATACCGATAGACTCTTGTCGGCTGTTTTTGATACATTACACATCGCCCCCCCTAAGGTAGCGAAAAAGAAGCAGAGCAAGCTTTTCCGCTCTGACAAGCAACACTTGGAGTTCCCGGAGCAGGGCCATTTCTCAAATATGGTTCTTAAGGAGTGGGAACGCCCTAATAGGTTACCCTCAGTGGGGCTATCTAGCACTTCGGTCATGCCGTCCCCCGACTACCACACTGCGTGATAGCGTGGACCGGCGTATGGATCAGCTGGCTTGTCATGCTTTCACCTTTGTAGGGGCCAGTTTGCGCTCGTTCTGCGCCACGGCCATTGCCATTAAAAAGAAGGTCAGGCGCCTTTCTGAGGGCACCCTTTCTGGTATGAAAAGAGAGGATTATAAGGACCTTTTTGCTTTGCTCTGACTTTATCGCCTTTGTGCTGGCTGCCATGGACCATGCCGTCCGGCTTGGCCGTAGGGCCTCGGCACTGTTGGTTGCTATGTGTCGGTCCGTTTGGTTGCGTCAGCGGGCAGCTGACACCGCCTCTAAGAAGTCTCTCACTGGGCTTCCTTTCACGGGACTCCATCTTTTTGGTGAGCGTCTGGATGTTCTGACCAAGGATGGTAGGCTCCCCCAGCGTAGAAAGCAGACTCGGCCCTTTCGGGGATCCTCTTCCTTTCATCCTTTAAGGGGAGGTCGTGACCCACATGGAGACATTACGTTCGGCCGTAAGTTACCTTCGGACGGGCGATTTCATGACCACGGTGAACATCAAGGATCCCTACCTTCATGTTCCTATCTTCCCAGGTCACCAGAGGTTCCTGAGGTTCGCTCTGGGGGATCAACACTACCAGTTTGTGGCCTTGCCGTTTGGTATCACCTCGGCTCCTCCGGTTTTCACCAAGGTGCTGGCTGGCATCATGGCTCTCCTGAAGAATCAGGGCATTCGCATCCTCCCTTACCTGGATGACATTCTGATTGAGGCTCAGTCTCTTCATCAGGCCAAGAAGGATACTCCACTATCCCAAGTCTTCACTATCTCCGTCTTTGGCGAGGTCCTTTCTGGGCATGACGCTGGATACTTCTCAGGTCAAGGTATTTCTCCCTCAGCAGAAAGTGGAGGGCCTTCAGACGCAGGCACAGTCTCTGCTGGCGTGCCCTTACCCCTCCATCCGTCAGGGGATGCAGTTGGTGGGTCTCATGGTGTCCTGCTTCGAGGCGGTTCCCTTTGCTCAGTTCCACATGAGACCTCTTCCGTTATTCCTCTTGTCGGTTTGGGATCGGAGTCAGGAGTCCCTGGATCAGGAGTTTGTGCTTTCCCCTCCGGTCAGGCAGTCCCTCTCCTGGTGGCTGGACTCGAGGAATCTTCTAGTGGGCAGGTCCTTTCTTCCTCCGAGCTGGGAGATTGTCACTACGGATGCCAGTCTGACTGGCTGGGGGGGAGTTTGGCAGTCTCTGAAGTTTCAGGGTCAGTGGGGTCCCCAGGAGGCCCACGCGCCCATCTATATCTTAGAGCCGCGGGCGATCAGGTTCGTTCTCTCCCAGTTGACCCCCCACCTTTGGGGTCGTGCTGTACAGGTCCGCTCGGACAATCAGCGGTTGCCTACATCAGTCATCAGGGAGGGACTCGGAGCAAGTGAGCCCTCATGGAAGTGTCCCTGATTTTGTCTTGGGCGGAGGATACTGTTCCCTGCCTCTCTGCGGTTTACATCCCAGGGGTGGAGAATCAGGAGGCGGACTCCCTGAGCAGGGGGACGTCTCGCCTGGGGGAATGGTCCCTCAGCAACAAGATCTTTCACGCCCTGTGTCGCCACTGGGGTCAGCCGGACATGGACCTGTTTGCGTCCCGTCACAATCACAAGCTTCCAAGATTTGTCTCCCTGTCAAGGGACCCTCTGGCCTTCGCCACGGATGCGCTAGCAATTCCCTGGACAGAGTTTGGACTTCTCTGTGTATTTCCTCCCTTTCTGCTGGGTCGGGTGCTGCGCAAGATAGCCCAGGAGGGGGTACCGGCCATTCTGGTGGCCCCCCACTGGCCGAGGAGGGTATGGTTCGCGGACGTCGTACAGAAGGCAGTAGATCGGTTCGTCCTGCCCGACGATCTATAGCTTCTCACGCAGGGACAGCTGAGCCCTCCCAATTTACAAATGCTGGCTTTAACAGCTTGGCTGCTGAAACCTCCATCTTGATGGGCAAGGGTTTGCCGGCCTCTGTTGTCGACACCTTGATTCAGGCTCGGAAGAAATCCTCGTCTTTTATCTACTACAGGGTCTGGCATGCTTACATTGCTTGACACGAGTCCAAGTCTCTTTTTTTGTCTGGAATTTTCCATTCCCAGGATTCGGGAGTTTTTACAGCATGGTCTGGGCCTTCAACTTAGTACTCTCAAGGGACAGGTTTCGGCTCTGGCAATTTTTTTCCAAAGATCCTTTGCCAATCACAGGCTTGTTAAGACCTTCTTCCAGGGAGTTATTCATGTGCGTCCGCCGCGTAAGCCTCTGCTACCAGTTTGGGACTTAAACTTGGTGTTGTCTGCTCTACAGGGTCCTCCTTTTGAGCCCTTGTGCAATGCTGCACTGTCCATAATGACTCCTAAGGTGGCCTTTTTGGTCGCTATTACTTCGGTGCGTCGAGTCTCTGAGCTGGCGCCGCTTTCCATTAAACCTCCTTACTTTGAGCGGCATCAGGATAAGGTGGTGTTCCGTCTCAACCCGGAATTTTTGCCCAAGGTTGTATCTGCCTTTCATCTCAATGAGGATATTGTCTTACCTTCCTATTGTCCTGCACCTGCTAATTCCAAGGAACGGAACCTTCATTCTCTGGATGTGGTCAGGGCGCTCAAGTATTATTTGGTTGACCCGAGCCCTTTAGGAAGTCTGATTTTATTTTTGTTCTTCCCTCCAGACCTAGGAAGGGCTTACCTCCAGCCAAATCTACTATCAGCAAGTGGATTAGAAAGGCGGTGGTGCTAGCTTATTCTGTCAAAGGGAAGGAACCTCCCTTCCGTGTTACTGCTCACTCTGCTAGGGCTATTGGTGCCTCTTGGGCCTTTCAGCACCAGGCTTCTGTTGAACAAGTTTGTAAGGCCGCTACATGGTCCTCTGTTAATACTTTTTCAAGTATTACAAGGCTGATGTTAGGGCCTCAGCTGATGCTGTTTTTGGCTGCAAGGTGCTTCAGGCGGTTGTGGTCTGAACTACCTGTCGTTACTCATTGGGGATCCCACCCTACTTTAAGGACACTGCTATTGGATGTCCCAGAAGTAATGATTGACATGAAACAGGCTGTGCTGTACACTTGGAAAAATTTAACTCTGTGATTACTCACCTGTAGAATTGATTTTACTGTGTACAGCACGGCCTGTTTCATCCCTCCCTTGTTATCGTTGCCTCTTTATGGTGATTTGTTTTAGTTAGCTTTTTTGAGGCTGTGTATTCTTTTATCTTGGTTTATCTCCCGGCTTCTTGCATAACTGCTTTTCAACACTGGGGGTCTATGGGTAATTCCTGGCTTTTTACATGGCCGGGAGGAGCCACAACTCTTCTGCAGTCAACTGCGCCACCTTGTGGAGGAATACCCAGAATTAATGATTGAAATGAAACAGGCTGTGCTGTACACAGTAAAAACAATTCTACATGTGAGTAATCACAGAATTGTATTTTTGTCCAATGCCACTTATAGTGCATGTCCAGCAATTACATAAACACCTGATCTCTCAAACCAAGCCCCCACATTGGCCCGAGCCTCACACGCCATTCTCCGGTACGCCCGTGCCGGACCACGTCCCTGCCATCAGTCACAAGGGGTGTGGCCCTGCCCTCGCCATGCACTTGCAATGGAGAGGGGGTGTGTCAGGCCTCGGCATTCTACCTCCATTGCAATGAATGGAGAGAGCATGACTGTAATTGATGGTGAGTCGCAATCCCAACACGCCACCAAACCCGTCCCCATGGTCAGTCTCCAGGATGTGGCGTGGGTGTGGATCCTGTGATCAGGTTAGATTCTGATTCACAGACCTGCACTGATCAGCAGCTTGGGACAATAGGCAAGTGCCCTTTGTTTTTTCACTATATCCAGTCCAGGTCGTCTCATAAGTAATTACATGTGGTATTCCGCCACCAGGTGGCGCACTCAACTGCAAGATCCAAAGCTGTAGCTCCTCCCGGCCCCCTATAAAATCAGGTGTCTCACGAGAATCTCCAGAGTTCATCTTGCAGTCTGCTGCTAAGGATTGTTTTAGACACTGTCTCCTGGATACTGCAGTTGAGCGGGGCCTCCTAGCTTGTCAGCCGCTGCACCCTTATTCCCACTGTTCCCACGGACCCAATTCTGCCTCCCAGCCTTGCTGATCGGGACGGTGAAGGTAGGGTGAGCGCCGGGGTCAGGCGTTGACAGAGCTAGTCTCTGGGCCACAGACTCTCCCTAAAGGGTAGCCGGCCATAGGCTGATGGTGAGCCTATAGGGGGGGGAGGAACCACCTTGCCCTTTTTCCCACAAGCTTTATTATGGTGTTGGCTGTGTGTGTACTTTTTACTGTTTTTACTGCGCTCATACTTACCTCCCTCGTTCCCTCTTCCTCTCCCTTCCCTTCCATCTTGGTCCGCGCTGTGAGGGGGGCGTGTGTCGTCGCCTGGGGATCCGACGGCTGCGGGCTCGGTCTGGGCGCACACGCACGCCATGCGGGGGCCCCACCGTGGGCTGGCCGGCTCCTCTCTTCTTTGTGGAGGTCTGCCTCCATCTTGTGGCCCTCTGAGGAGACGGGAGGCGGGCTCTGGTTTCGCGCCGTCAGGGGGGCGCACTATGACTCTTTTCCGCCCCTCGAGAACATGTGCTGCTGCTGACAGGCGCCATCTTGCTTCTCCTGCCTGCTACCTTGCTGCCGGGACCCCTCGGGGGTTCTCTGTTGGTGTCGTGAGTCACTTGTTAATTTTTTTGCTGTATTCTTCATGCGCATGTGCTATGGGATGCTTATGGCCCCTTATAGCTTGGGTTGTGGTTCCTCCCGGTCTCGCCCCCCACCTCCTCCCTCTCCCCCCGCCCTTTTTATTAAGAGGGATCACACCAATAGAGGGATCAAATAGGAGGGATATAGCGGTTTGGGCCCTTAGTGCCTTGTAAACCGCATAAGATTTGCCTGCTAATCACCATAATGGAGGCTCCTGGGGATAGTGAGCTAGGGGCCCCATCTGGGCGGGTGAAGCTCTGCCCCATGTGCGGTGCCAGCCCTCTGGGTGGACTCAGCGCAGTTTGTGTTACTTGCACCAGGAGCGTCTTTTTGGAGCATGATCAGGCGGGTGTATTTGCCCCTAGCCAGCACCCCCGCTACTACATTCAGCCCTCAGCGAGGGGGAAGCCAGCAAGGGGTCCCAAGCTGATTTGGCATACTGGGTGGCCAGCCTTGAGAGACAGTTATCCCGCACGGCTCCTGGGAAGGCCACGAGTAAGAAGCGGCACGTCGAGCCCGGTTACTCGGATTTTGCTGATGATGATGATGATCTTTTTGGAGGCCTGAGCTCCATGGAGGAAGGCAAGTTGTATAAGGACTCCTTTTCCACAGTGGATCATTCGGCCGGCTATGACAGCGGGCCTGGCTCTTCCTCGGGCGAGGATATGTGGCTCCCTGATGATACGGAGAAGTTGCTGACTTCAGTGTTTGAGACGTTGCATATTGTCCCTCCTAAAGTGGCTACGAGGAAGCAGGGTGATTTATTTCGGCCTGAGAGACAGAGGCTTGTCTTCCCGGAGCAGGCCCATTTTTCCAATATGGTTCTTAAGGAGTGGGAAGGGCCTAACAAACTACCTTCGGTGCCTAAGGGCCTGGACAGGCGGTATCCCTTCCCGGAGGAGCTGGTCTGTCTCTGGTCCCGTCCCCCCGATGTGGATTCCCCCCGTGTCGGGGTTATCCAACACTAAGGTTATGCCGTCACCCGATACTGCTTCCTTGCGCGATCCAGCTGACGGGCGTATGCATCAACTGGCTTGTCATGCTTGGTTTCGCCCGGTGTGTGCTGCGGCTATTGTCTCATTAGCCGTCAGAAAGAAGACGACTTGGTGAGACGTCTTGTAGACATTGCTAAGTCTCGCAAGCAGGCGGAAGAGTATAAAGACCTCTTTATCTGCCTTTGTTGTCTCTTTGTTGTCTCTGCGTTGTCTCTGCTATGGACGATGGTGTCCGTCTCGGCGCCAGGGTTTCGGCCCTGCTTGTTGCGCTCCGTCGTTCTCTCTGGTTGCGGCGATGGTCGGCCGATGCCGCGGCCAAGAAGACGCTCACTAGTATTCGCTTCAGGGGCACAGGTTATTCGGGGAGCGTCTAGACCTCCTGGTTAAGGATGGGAGACTCCCTCAGCGTCCTCTGCCTATCGTTCCTTTCGTGGAGGAAGAGGCGCTTCCTTTTCAGGTGGCCACAGAGATTCCTGGGGATGAGGTAGGTCCCGCGGCCGATCCAATCCCTCTTGGGGATCCAAGTCCAAGCCCCCCGCCAAGGCTCTTCAGGCACGAGGGGGACTGCTTCTGCTATTTGCTCATAACTGGAGACAGCACGTCCCAGATCGGTGGATTCAGGAGGTGGTGTCCCCCGGTTACAAAATAGAGCTGGCAGTCAGACCGCCCCGAAGATTTCTTGAGTCTCGCATGTCCCAGAATCCTGGCACAGGGCCTGAGTATGGCCGTACAGCACCTCCTGCGTCTAGGTGTAATTTGCCCTGTACCTCTTCAGGAGCGGGGTCAGGGGTTTTACTCCAACCCGCTCACGGTTCCCAAGAAGGATGGAACGTTAAGACCCATCTTGGACCTGAAGGATCTCAACAGGTTTGTAAAGGTTCTGCATTTCCGCATGGAAATCTTACGGTCAGCGGTGAGCTTGCTTCGGCCCAGAGACTTCATGACCATGGTGGACATCAGGGACGCCTATTTGCACGTCCCGATATTCCAGGGACATCAGAGGCTCCTGAGGTTTGCGCTGGAGGGCCAGCATTACCAGTTTGTGGCTCTGTCATTCGGGATATCCTCAGCCCCCCGGGTTTTCACCAAGGTGCTGGCTGGGGTCATGGCTATTCTGGGGAATCAGGGCATTCGTGTCCTGCCTTATCTGGACGATTTACTGATTGTGGCTCAGTCACTTCAGCAGGCCAAGAGCGACACACGGACTGTGTTATCCACTCTCGAGGAGTTCGGTTGGGTAGTCAACTACCCCAAGTCTTTGATCACTCCCTCCAGGGTGCGGTTCTTCCTGGGCATGACGCTAGACACCTCTCAGGTCAAGGTGTTCCTACCACAGCAGAAGGTGGTGGGGCTTCAGACGTAGGTGCAGGCCTTGCTGTCTTGTCAGCGACCCTTGATTTATCTGGGGATGAAGCTGGTGGGCCTGATGGTGTCCTGCTTTGAGGCAGTGCCCTTTGCTCAGTTCCACATGAGATCTCTTCAATTGAACCTGCTGACCGGCTGGGATCAAATGCAGGAGTCGCTGGAACAGGAATTTTCTCTGTCCCCCCTGGCCAGACGGTCCCTCTTGTGGTGGCTGGACCCCAGGAACCTATTGGTGGGCAAGCCCTTTCTGACTCCCCAGTGGGAGATAGTTACCACGGATGCCAGTCTGACCGGCTGGGGAGGCGTTTTGCAGACGCAGAAGATCCAGGGTCAGTGGGGTCCGCAGGAAAACCACTTGCCCATAAATCTCCTGGAGCTGAGAGCGATCCGGTTGGTGCTTCTTCAATTGACTCTCTAGCTAAGGGGCCGTGCGGTACAGGTTCGCTTGGACAATCAGATGGCTGACGCCTACATCAATCACCAGGGCGGGACTCGGAGCAAGTGAGCCCTCAAGGAGGTGACCCAGATTCTGACTTGGGCAGCGGAGAATGTTCCCTGCATCTCGGCGGTTTACATCCCTTGGGTGGAGAACCAGGAGGCAGACTCCCTCGTCTGGGGGAATGGGCTCTCAGTAACAAGATCTTTCACGCTCTGTGTCTCCTCTGGGGTCAGCCGGATGTGGACCTTTTTGCGTCCAGACACAATCACAAGCTTCCGAGTTTCTTCGCCCTGTCAAGAGAGCCTCTGCTTTTCGCCATGCTCTGGCAATTCCTTGGACGGAGTTCGGGCTCCTTTATGCGTTTCCTCTGTTTCCACTCCTGGGCCGAGTACTGCGCAAGATAGCCCAGAAGGGGGTGCCAACCATCCTGGTGCCTCCTCAAGGGTTCTCGGACATAGTTCAGATGTCAGTCGATCGCTACATCATGCCCGACGACCCCGGGCTTCTCATTCAGGGGTCGCTGCTGCACCCCAATTTACAGACGCTGGCTTTGACGGCCTGGCTATTGAGTCCTCAATCCTGATGGAAAAGGGCCTGTCTGACACGGTTGTGCGTACAATGATCCAGGCACGGAAGAAGTCTTCTTCCATGATATATTAGAGAGTTTGCCATGCCTGCATTGCTTGGTGTGAATCCAAGAGTTTCCCTTGTCGCACCTCCTCTGTCTCTAGGATCTTGGAGTTTTTACAACACGGTTTAGACTTGGGTCTCCAGCTGAGCACCCTCAAGGTGCCAGGTCTCTGCCTTGGCTATTTTTTTCCAGAGATCTTTTGTCAATCATAAATTGATCAAGACTTTTTTCCAGGGTGTTACCCACGTACGTCCACCGTGTAAGCCTGTGCCACCGTTGTGGGACTTGAATTTGGTGCTTTCTGCTCTCCAGGGTCCTCCTTTTGAGCCTTTGTGCGATGCTGCCTTACCTATTTTGACCCTCAAGGTGGTCTTTTTGGTAGCGATAACTTCTGTATGTCGCGTGTCGGAGCTGGCCGCACTTTGTATGAAGCCTCCTTGTTTTGAGCTTCATAAGGGTAAGATGTTTTTTTGTTTTAAACTTGATTTTTTAACTAAGGTTGTTTCTCCTTTTCACCTTAATGAGGAAGTTGTCTTACCTTCCTTGTGCCCAGCACCGGCTTATTCCAAGGAACAGACCCTCCATGCCCTGGATGTGGTCAGGGCCATTAAGTATTACCTGACTGCGACTGAATCCTTCAGGAGGTCGGATTTGCTCTTTGTCCTAACAGAGAGTGTAGGAAGGGCTTGCCACCAGCCAAGTCCACTCTTAGTAAGTGGATCAGACAGGCGGTGGTGCAAGCATATTCTGCCAAGGGGAAGGAACCCTCTTTTCGGATCACGGCTCATTTTTCCAGAGCTATTGGTGCCTCTTGGGCTTTTCAGCACCAGGCATTGGTTGAACAAGTTTGTAAGGCCGCCACTTGGTCTTCAGTTCATACCTTTACCAAGTTTTACAAGGTTGATGTTAGGGCCTCAGCTGACGCTGTCTTTGGCCGAAAGGTGCTTCAGGCGGTAGTGAAATGAACTACATGCTGTTTTGCACTGGGGATCCTGCCCTTATGGACACTGCTTTTGGATGTCCCACATGTACCATATTTGCCGGCGTATAAGACGACCCCCAACATTTTCACTCAAAATATAGAATTTGTTATATACTCGCCGTATAAGACTACTCCCTCTTCCGCACACCTTCCACACACCAAATAAACAACAACCAAAAAAACAACCTAAGCATGTTAGCAGGGCTCACCTGAGTAAAGTGTCATGGCGACATCCATTCCTCTCCTCTGTGCTGGAAGCAGAAAGCAATTTAGCTGTCCCTGGGTCACCTCCACTCAAATCCCATCTACCAATAGGAAGAGGCAACAGCCCGGCCGCGCTGTCTGCTAGGATAGGGAGTGGGGGCGGCGAGAGCAACCCCTGCGGAGGATGCATAGCTGCATGGTTCTTTGTGCAGAGCACCACCTGCAAACAACCCCCTGACCAGTGGTCTACAGCATCATGGCGGACGCTTTCCTCTGGCCATGCCAGAGCCAAGCCACAAGAAAATGGCCGCCACTCAATAATAAACGGGCACAGGAAGAGGCGGCCACAAACCATACCCACATGTTGCTCCATCGTCACATCCTCACTACCGACGGCGACAATGCGCGGACAGCAAGCGCTGCTGCGCGGAGGAGCAGGCGCGGGTGCGCGCGCGCATCTTAGAGGGAACAGTGCATAATTATACAGACAAGGCCTCCGCAAACACATTACAGCGAAGGGCTGTAGTGAGAGAGGCACCCCCTCCATTCCAGCCAGTGAGGGGCATCCCTCCAATACAACCAGACGGGCATCCCTCATAGCAGCCAGTGAAGGGCATCCCTCATTGCAGCCAGTGAGGGGCATCCCTCCAATACAACCAGAGGGGCATCCCTCATAGCAGCCAGTGAAGGGCATCCCTCATGGCAGCCAGTGAAGGGCATCCCTCATTGCAGCCAGTGAGGGGCATCCCCCATTGCAGCTAGTTAAGGGCATCCCTCGTTACAACCAGTTAGGGGCGACACAGAATGGGAAATCGGGACAATATGTAAATGAAGCCACACACCCCCATTGAGAGATGTATGAAGCCACGCCCCCTCATCGAGGGATGGATAGGGAGATCCATTGTAACAGTTACAACAATAGAAACACTTTGAATAGGCAAATTAACCATTTATTGCTGCAGATCTGCATGTTACACCTCAAAGACAGACAAAGGGGAACAACAAGGGACGGGGACACGGCCTCCAAATAGGGACAGTCCCTCTAAATCAGGGACACTTGGGAGGTATGCACTTATTACTGATGTCACAAAGTGCAGGACCAGAGAAAAAAAGTCACACAGATGGAGCGATTCAGGTCAGGATGTATGCAATCACTGCAAGTCCTCGTACTTCTATCCCTCCCCCATTTATTGCCTAAAACACAACAGCACAGAGGTTGTCTGCCCAGCTCCCAGTGTGACCTCACACAGCCAGGGAGCACACAGACTCGGAAGACAAATGGCGGGGGCTTACCTCTCTCCTGGCCAAAGTATTGGATTCCACCAGCTGTGTGGTAGAGAGACCCAGCAGTAGCTTCCAGTGCTGTATGCTCCCTACACCCGACACGCTGCCCCTGTGCTTGTAAGGAGGGGGGGGGGCGGCTCACCATTCACACAATGACAGCCACAGCACAACAGCTGAAGGCAGCACTTTCCCCGCACTCTGCTTTTCTGTGTGTTTACATCAGCGAGTTTATACAAAGCCCACCATGGGCAAAGCTCAGATGTGAATACAGTGCCCCCTTGTCTGCCCCTGCACTCAGGGCTAAGGCATGGCTCACCTGGACTAGGAAGTATAACTGTCTGTACACACGTGCTGCATTAGTCATTGCTGGGAGCCTGCAGCCCAGGAAGTGTTCAGCAATGGAAACGTGCCTTCCAACTGGTCGCTCATTTCGGGACTCCGCCCTAATCGGGCAGGACACAGGACAGCCTAGCCAATACGGGACAGTCCCGCCCAAATCGGGGCGGTTGTGAGGTATGCATAGATATAGACACAGAGACACACACACAAAGACACACACATAGATATAGACACATACACACACAAACACAAAGACACTCACCAGTGTGGCCATTTCCCCTCCTGTGCGAGGCTCCTTCTTGTAGTCCCGCCCACCTGCAGCTCAGCGGCAGAGACAGGCTCCTTCCTAGAGTCCCGCCCCCACCCACTGAACCACCAATGAAATTAGAAAAAAAATAAACCTGCCTCTCAGACTATCAGCTGCCGAGGCCTCTCAGACGCTCCATGCCACCGGCCCCGGGTGTGCAGCTGAGCGCTTACACTCGGGGTCGGCGACTGCGGGCATCTGAGAGGCCGCCGCAACTCTCCGGGTGACGGCGTGGGACAAGTTCATGCGCCGCCGGACCAGTTATTAAAAAACGGGGCAGTCCCGGGAAAATCATGACGGTTGGGGGGTATGAACAGTGCCGTGCACCCGGCGTATAAGACGACCCCCCCCACTTGGAAGCATGTTATTCTAAGTATGTCACACACACCGCTTCAAGATATCCATAACATGTGGGTAATACTGACCTGAAGAGGGCGTTCCTGCAGAGATGATAGCAAAAAGAAAGCCCCTCCCTGATCCATAAATACCTGGGACTTCCCACTCATCACCCAGTTTTCCATCTCTGCAGACGGCGAGCAAGTCAGAAGATGATGGCTCCTCCTTGCACAGGGGGATTTAAGGTAGCCGGGATGATTCCCGGCCCGCTACTTATTTATTTCCGTTTGGACCCTTTTTTTCCTAGAATCCATATGCCTCCCAGCTTTGGCTGTGGGTCCAGGCGAGGGTATATCAGCACCTCAGGTGCTCAGGAGCAACGCTCCACCGTGAGACCCTATACAAGAGGGTAGGCGGTTACACCGGGTTGGTGACCCCGGTTTGGGATGCCCTGTCCCTTAGTTTTTTTTTTAAACAAACTTTATTTATTAAAGTTATCATATTGAACAAAGCGCCCAATCAGGCAAAAGACAGAGAGAGCAAGGGGAAGCATACATCGTAAAGTATACAGCTTAGTACTTATAACCCATGTCGTGCGGCCACTGCCTTCCTGTGTAGGACACAGCAGCCACCCATCTCTAGTATACAATCCCTGTCCCTTAGTTTTAACCTTGAATGGCCCTCCCAGGTTCCCTTTTCCACAGTGGGGATGGGGGGTGTGGGTCCCTTCTTTACTATTCTCCTTAGCACGTTCTTAACCTTTTCTGTCTTTTACTCTATCCCAATTTACCTTCGCTGGCTTTGACGGCGTGGCTGCTGAAACCGCCATCTTGAAGGAGGAAGGGCTTTCTGACGCGGTGATTCAGACTCTTATTAGCGCCAGGAAGCGCTCTTCCTCTACTGTTTATTATAGGACTTGGAGGTCCTATATTGACTGGTGTGAAAGTAGGTCGTTCTCTTGTCGGGAATTCTCCATTTCCAGAATCCTGGAGTTTCTTCAACATGGTCTGGATCTGGGGCTTCAACTTAGTACCTTGAAGGGGCAGGTTTCTGCCCTGGCGGTGTTCTTTCAAAGGTCCTTTGCACTTCATCCCTTAGTCAAGACCTTTTTCCAAGGAGTTACGCATGTACGGCCTCCTAGGAAGCCTTTTGTTCCAGTTTGGGATTTGAACCTGGTTCTTTCGGCTCTTCAGGGTCCTCCGTTTGAGCCCTTGAATGAGGTTGCTTTGTCTTCGCTTACTCAAAAGGTGGCCTTTTTGGTGGCTATCACTTCGGTTAGGCGTGTTTCTGTGTTGGCAGCTTTATCCATTAAAGCTCCGTACTTTGAAAGGCATCAAGGTTGTCTTTCGTTTCAAGCCTGATTTTCTTCCTAAGGTGGTCTCTGCCTTTCATCTGAATCAGGACATTGTTCTGCCTTCTCTTTGTCCTAATCCCAGCAACGACAAGGAAAGGGCGCTGCATTCCTTGGATGTAGTTCGTGTTGTAAAATATTATCTGGTGGTTACGTCTTCCTTTCGTAAGACTGATGCTTTTTTTGTGGTGCCCTTTGGGCCTAGGAAAGGTTTGGCTCCTGCCAAATCTTCCATTAGTAAATGGATTCGTCAGGCCATCATTGGGGCCTATTCTGCCAAGGAGAGGAACCCCCCTTTTCGTGTCACTGCTCATTCTACTCGTGCGGTTGGGGCATCCTGGGCTTTTCAGCACCAGGCCTCTGTTGAGCAAGTTTGCAAGGCCGCTACTTGGTCCTCTGTTCACACGTTTTCCAAGTTTTACAAGGTTGATGTTCGGGCCTCAGCGGATGCTGCTTTTGGCCGCAAAGTTCTGCAAGCTGTTGTGGTTTAAGTTGTGCATTGTTGCCTTGTTTTGGATCCCCGCCCTTTTTATGGACACTGCTATTGGATGTCCCACATGTTATGGATATCTTGAAGCAGGGTGTGTAACATACTTAGAATAATACCATTTTGTGAAATACTCACCTGTAAAATGGGTATTGTAAGTATGTCACACACCCCGCTTCACCCGCCCTTCTTGTATTCTGGATCCTTTATATTGTGAACTTTGCGTTGTTTTGACTTATATTTGCCTCTTCCTGGTCCCTTACCTTACTGCTTCTATATACTGGGTGATGAGTGGGAGGTCCCAGGTATTTATGGATCAGGGAGGGGCTTTCTTTTTGCTATCATCTCTGCAGGAACGCCCTCTTCAGGTCGGTATTACCCACATGTTATGGATATCTTGAAGCGGGGTGTGTGACATACTTACAATACCCATTTTACAGGTGAGTATTTCACAAAATGGTATTTTTCAGGGGCAGAAAGTCGTCTTATACGGCGGCAAATACGGTAATTACTTATGGGACGACCTGGACTGGATATAGTGAAAAATACAATTCTGTGAAACTCACCTGTAGAATTGTTTTTGAATATATCCAGTCCAGGTCGTCCCACCCCGCCCTTTGTTCATTATCTCTTTTGCCTGTTATGGTGATTACCATTTTTATATTGGACCGTTGTCCTTAAGCTTTTGATGGAGAGCGTACATGCTGAAGCTATGTGATGTAACATGGTTTCTTGGCCTCCCGGCCTGTCTCTTTTCTTACTGCTTTTTGACCACTGGAGATTCTAGCGAGACACCTGATTTTATAGGTGGCCGGGAGAAGCTACAGCCTTGGATCTTGCAGTCGAGTGCGCCACATGGTGGCGGAATACCACATGTAATTACTTATGGGACGACCTGGACTGGATATATTCAAAAACAATTCTACAGGTGAGTTTCACAGAATTGTATTTTTCATTAGCCCGGTGAATCACTTTAAGTGAATTTATATTTTTGTTTAGCTGCCAAATGGAATCCGCACTAGATGCTTCCAGTTTAATACATTCCAAACTTAAACTCACTAAGAGCTAATGAAAAGCAAAGTAACCCATTCTTGCTTTACTATTCTTGCTATATATAATATTCTTTTTAAATATCTATTTATATCATTTTACCATGATGGAATTCAGAGATATATTGTACGGAATGATACTTGTATTAATAGTTAAAGCTGATGCTGAACATTCCCTAATTTTAGGATTAAAGTTTACTACTCTAAATTTGTAAATTTTTTTATTAAATAATGTTTTGTAGGGTACAGCTAATTTAATGCTGCTTGCCATTTCAGTATCTTTACTGGCATAGGGATTCAAAGTAAAACCATGAATGTGGTTTCTAATTCTAATTAACCTTCAAATGCTGCTTAGCAGCAGGCATTAAGCCATTTGTAACACCAGTGCGGATGTGATTCGGGATTGTAACACAGTCAGGTGTTTTCTCATAGTCTTTAATATTTACTGGCATTATTTAGCTACCCAGCATTTGGCTTCACAGTATGCCTGTGATATCTCAACCTGAAGTTGTATTAAGTTGTAAAATTGATTTATTTTCCATTGACACTAACAAGGTTCTTGCTGTCTTTAAGATGATGGTTCGTGTAGTTGAGTGGTATTATTCAGATGGGTATTTTTTTATGCTGTAAATATATTTTAACCTACCTCACCATTTACTAAACTTAGACACTTGAAATCTCTTTTTGTATCTATTGTATAAAAGCTAGCATCAAGAGTTTTTTTTTGTAATGTTTGCCTTAAGTTTGGTATCCTATTGTTTTGTATACACCAAATGGTGTCAGGATTTGCAATAGTGCATGGAAGTATTGTGACTCATGTGTTGCTAAGATCACCAGTTTCTCTTTTTATGTGTTTTAACAGGATATGGTGTTTGTGTTTGGTGCTATGGATTAAAGGTTATTGTGATGCCCAGCGGGACACCAGCCTTCTGTAAGCAGACAACCCCCAATCTCCACAGCCGCTTCTGCCTATAGTCAAGCCCCTGTTTGCTGGGGCGCTAGGAACGCCTCACTGGACACGGTTGCCCCCAGGTCTTAATAGGCGCAAAGGATGTCTGCTTACGGTGAAAGTCGATGAACCGCGAGGGTACCCCAAAGCCGAGGTCATACACGGGAAGACGGTCCAGAAGGTGCGTCAGAGTACAGGGATGAGACGGGTGCGTAGTCAGGGGTAGCCAAAGGGTCAAGCTGGGAGGTCAGAGATAGTGGGGTATCCAAAGGAGCAGGCAGGTTCAAGGTCAGACAAAGCAAAGGTCGGTACAGGCAGCGGATGGGGATGGTCGATCAAGCCGGGTCGGAAACAGATAATAACTAACGTAATCACACTCTAATCACAAGCGACTATAACGGGCACTGAGCACTAGGCTGATTCCGTATTTATTGGGGACCTGACCAATGGCAACCCAGGAATGAGTGTGTGTGTGGTGATTGGAGCAATTAACAACACTTATGAGTGATTGGTGTAACAACACTGACTGGGCAATTATCCAGGGGCTTGTCAGTCTTGGCAGCAAGGCTGACCAGCCCCTAATTCCACCAGGTGTGGAGGATGCTGCGCCGCCTGGCACTTGCAGCGCAGTGCCTCCTAGTGGTGAAAGTGAGAGACTGCATAGCGCACGCCTGAGCATGCGCCCGCACAGCTAGGGAGGGGCAGGGGAGGCTGTCAGAGTGACGTGCCGCTATCCCCGTCATCCCAGAGCGGCGGCCACACTCAGCAGCAGGAGCTCCACACCGAGCAGCAGACGCTTGTCTCGGGCCCCCGGACACAGGTAAGTTTCTTACAGTTATACTTTTAATTTTCAATCTGTGTGTTGGTTATACATGGATTCCTACACTTAGAACACTGTTGTACACTGTTGTACATTAATACAGTAATGCATGAGAAGTTTTTTTCTCTGCTGTGCAGTAAGCTTACTTGGCCAGATAGTGCTCTCTTAAATTGTGGTCTTTGAACCTAATCATTGTTATGTGATTTAATTCCAGATCTTTTAATTTGAATGACATTTTAATGACCACACTTGATTAGTATTTGGAAGTAAAATGTATAGTTGAGTAAATATGCTTTTATTATCTTTTGAAATTTTGGTGTACACCTGTTTGTTCAGATTAGACAATATTGAATGTGATGATGACTTGCTGGACATGTGGATTAACATGACAATAACCCACATTCTTTCTGTAACATTGATTTTATGCATCTACCTATTTTATGTATCTTTTTTCCAGTTACCTGTGTTCTGAGGTATTATAAATACTGGTTATTTTAGAACTGATTTCAGATGTATGTATGTTGAGCCCTGGGCATAAGGCTAAACTACCAGTTCGGGTATTTTACATACTAACATAATATGTAAGGCTGAAAAAAGACTTAAGTCAATTTAGTTCAGCATGTTTATTATAGCCATAGCTGGTAATGTTAGGGTATTACATGCAAGAAAGGCACCCAGGCCACTTTTGAACTATTTCAGTGTATTCTTCATGACTACCTCCTCTGGCAGAGAGTTCCATTGTCGCACTGCTCTTCAAAATCCCCTCCTATGCCAGTGCAAGAAACGTCTTTCCTCCAACCTTAGTGGATGTCCCTGGGTTATAGCTATAGTCTTAGCTTTAAATTGATTCTGGGACAGATTTTTGCATTGACCCCATATATATTTAAACATAGATATTAGGCCTTCAACCATCTTTTTTCTAAACTAAATAAACCTTATTTTGACAATCTTTTAGGTTACTCTAGTTCCCCTATTACATTTATTAATTTGCTTGTCCAACTTTGAACATGCTCAAGTTCTGATATCCCTTTCTCACATACTGGTGCTCAGAATTGTACTCAATATTCCTGTCTGGAATAGGTAAAATTATATTCTGATCATGGGCACCTATGCCCCTCTTGATTCACACCATGATCCTGTTTGCCTTGGCAACTGCTTCCTGGCATTGATCACTACAGTTTCGTTTATTATTTTCTAAAACCCCGAAGGTCGTTTTCCATTGTTTTACCCAGCATTTCCCTATTTAGTGTCTACAAACGTCTTGTTATCTTGCAGACCAACCTCAAATTTGTCTCTAAATAAACAGAGGGCTTGGTCACACACATCTGCAGAAGTATGCTTAAGCTGCACCACCAAGCGCCAAGGTGCCTCTGTGGGGTGCAGTCCTAACTCTAACCTCTGAGAGCCACATTTTAGACATACAATGCAATAGATAAATTGGAAGCAGGCTTACCTGAGGTTGCCCTAAAACCTCGAGTGCAGCCCATGGGGTGGAAGGGTCAAAGATCTTGCAGTACAGCTTAGACCCCACACCCCATGCGCTTGCACAAATTCAAAAGAAACAAAGGAGGGGTGTCTAATTATCGATCCTTCCCATGTGCATAACCTGTATTACATTTTATTTCCCATTTTACTGCCCAGACCTGCATGCTGTCCTCTTTGTGTTAAACAGCTTAGAATCATTTGCAAATATTGATATTTAACTATTTTAGCCATTCCCGATGTCAATACCAATATCACAGAAGACTGGACAATGGTGATGGTATAATTGTTATACTTTTTTATGGCAGGACAATCATAAGAGGCACATCTTGCATGAACCCTCATTTCCAGTGTCATCATCGCTGTATCCACTATGAAAAACTTGAATCCAATCAAAAACATTCCCATAGCATAGTTCACGGATTTTTTTTTAACCCCTCACATGTGCATAACCTATCCAAGCATCCACATAAAAAAAATGTGACATTCATAGTGCTTTTGGGGGGTTACCCCCACCCAAGCACAATTTGACAAATAAGATAATAAAAAACAATTTCTGGATGTTATTTTATTTCTAGCAGTGGCTTCCACATTTAATGCAAATTTAGAAAACTTCGATTTTAACATCAGAGTAGCAGCTGTGGTGTTAATCTTGGGGGATATAACTCAGCAGCCACATTGTGCATTCCAGGGCAGATGCAGATACTTCTGTTGTACCACTAACGGCGCTTGATTGCTACCAATTATGTAGTCTATTTTTGTTCAAGGTCGACTTACTGAGTGCCCCACAAGCCATCCTGCCCACATGCCCACAATCACTTAACTTTCCGATGCTCCTGTGCCACAATTGTGTACTGTGGCCGCATCCCCTGGGATCCCAGCAGCTGAGATGCACTCCCACTCCCAGCCATTTAGGCTGGAACAGGAGCATGCAGCCACCAGTGCTCTGTCCTCAACAATGGTTTATGCTGTGCATTCGCATACACGGCGTAAAGCGATGATTAGACAAAAGTAGGGGATGGAAAGGTGAGTTGTGTGGGTGATCTGTGGGTTTTTCACTTCCAAATGAGGATGCCCCAGGTAAAGGGACCTATCACCAGGTTAGTGAAAATCGTGGTGATAGGTCCACTTTAATGACTTTATTTTTACTGTTGTAAAAGTACAATTATTTTATTTTAAATTGTTCTCTGTTTTTCTTTCCTAATGTTTTTGTACCTAAGCTTACCTTCCTCTTGTGTTTTATTTGCCGTTCTTACTCTACAGCAGCAAGTTCCCCCCCTCTGTTAATTCTTTGCTTCAGATTCACTTCATTGCCTCTTCTGCCATAACCTTCAGCTTGTTCATTGCAGTCACTCATTTCTTTTTTTTTTCTTTTTTAAGCCGGTTCTCGTTTTACTGTTCAGCATAAGAAAGTAAAATTGCAATCCAATGTTGTGTTATGTTTCTTAGATGTCAGTGAAAAGTTTTTGTGTTGAACAGAGGGAATAGTTACAGGAACTCTTGCATTTGTATTCTTGGGACATATGTATTAATTGGCTGCTAGCTAAAATGCTATACAACCTGATTATTTCTGCTGTTCATGAAAGGCAAAGAAGCCTGCCATATGATTGGTAAATACTGTTTAGCTTCATTATTTCTATAAGACGGAGATCTGACAATTATATATATGAAGTTTTTGACTTCTGATTGTTTCTGCTATTCTACATATTTGGGACACTCAAAATTGCTGATCAGTATGTTGAAATGTGTTGTTAAGCTATTTACTAAAGGCCAATGCTGTACTGTAAATGTGTCCACAGGGTTTGTCACTTTAGGGGTAGTGAGCATGTAGCTTCACCATGCTGCTTTATATGAACCATTTAAACAAAGTTTAGACTAGTGACAGATAAAAATTTCAAAAGTTTAAAGGGAGCTAGTCCAGGCAATAGCAATATTATTGCAGCTAGGAGCTTACTTGTAGCCTGTCCCATGTGCCTCTCCTCCATGTACTGCAGTGTGTTGTAGATGCTGTTTCAGGTCTTCAAGGTTTGCCCCTCCTTTCCTTTTCATTTTTCCACTGCATCGCTACAAATTAGGTCACACGACTACCCCTATTTCTTTGTGCTCCCAGCATGAGTCTGGAAATCCACAGTAGTACTGTAACACTTGCTAGACAGGGGAGGCTGTGGGACCTCATTTAAACGTGGGCATGGAAAAATGAGGAGGGGCAAGCATTTGACACCTGCTACAGCATTTACAGTGCGCTGCAGGAAATGGAGGAGAGGCATTGCCTGGACTGCCCCTTGAATAAATGAGCTGTATCACAAAACTGTCTAAAATGAAATACTAGTATAAACCTGCTAGAAATAGGTTGGGTTACTTATACACCCATGTGGAAAACAATTATCCAAAACCAGGGGTTAAAAGTTTTGAGCATACTATTACACTTTTTCCAGGGTGAACTGCTCACCTCTAATTCCAATTGCCTGCTTTCTGGACCTGTCTTAGGTTACATTATTAAATGATCTAATTGTTGCCCAAAGCATTGCATGATGTGCTTTGATGTGTAAAATCATATACACACATCTGAACAATTGCAATATTAATCCATTTACAAAGTTTATTTCAAACGTCGTAAACTTAAACCCACACGAAACAAGAATATGTCAGAGAATCCAACAATTTGAACAGAGACTTACAAGTGCTTAACTTAACCCTTTTTATGGGCTCTTATATAAATAAAAAAGTTGGGTAAATACCAGTAGTTTCCTGGGAGGCCGCTGACTATATTATTATATTTTAGTTGTGAAGATGTGCTGTGACCTGCATCTACATGGCAGCCAGAAGGGCATGGCTGCAATTGTATATTTGCAAGATGTGTAAAGACCCTTCGGGTTCTGAAACCAGTCACTAAAGTGTGATGTTCTAGGGCAGTGATCTGGACTACTAAATCCATTCTCTGTTGCTTTTCAAATGCCTTGGATTCTCCTAAAACTGGAAGCTTTATTTACAATTTAGTCATTTGCTTGATCTGCAATCTTGAGCTGCTGTGTGGGACTAATCTTGTTTTATTTTCATTTGCAAAGCAATTGTGCTTTTAGTGTAAACCTACTAGGCATTTCTATTTCTCAGATTTTTATTTGTTTTTCACTTTAAAGCATTCATACCTTACACAAAATTGTTTTAGATTTACTTCAATTCTACCTGACACAATACCTTGCATTCTACCAGAAAAAAAAAATAGATTCCAAATAGCTGTAATTTTTACTCTCTGCTGTATTAGCAGCACAAATGCATGGCATTTGCAATGTGTATAATACTGCATTTTTTATTTCTAATTAGTGTTCCTCTCTTGAGACACAACCTTTTTAGCATTAGGCACTTTGAAAAATACAAGTTAAAAAGGGAAAGGTTCTTTCTGAACATTATTTACATGATTTTAATTAATGATTATAATCTCTATGGTCATTTTTGCAAAAGGGAACATTTAATCCTGTAACTAACTACATGATTTGCATTTTGCAAAAATAAATAAATGCAGAAAAAGGCAGGCCCTGCAGGCTTATTATCTGTGTGTTTTTTTTTCTCTTGCCTCAAACGAGACTTATTTTTAGAGAATTTGGTTTGTTCCCCCTCCAAGTCCCGTTTCAGACCATAACACCTGTTTTTCATGCAGAGTAAACTGGTGAAAGACTAAAAGTTTGCTGCTTTTGCCAAGACAGAACATAGCCCTTGGCAAGGTTACCTTTGAAAACAGTTTTTCATGCAGAGACAGTATACAAGCCGCTTTGCCGTTGCCAAGATCTTCTGACTAATGAAGGGTCGGAGCAATGGTGTATTCTTTTCATTGCTAGCGGCATGTATATGTAGCATTCTGCAGAGGAGAGTCACTCTAGCGTTTCAAACAAAAGCAAGAAGTTTAACCTTCTAGGAGCAAGGTCAATGTTAGTTTTGTATTGATGACACAGAAGAAAGCAACTTGATAGAAAAATAAAAGATTAATTCTTTTCTAGCTAAATCTGTGCAACAGCCTGTTTTCAAATTATATTTTATATAACTCACAAGGGAAGCATTTTTACATGTATATAGAGCCGATGCTTTAATAAATTCTCTTTTTCAGTGTTTTCAATTGTCCTTATTAGATTTCTTTTTCCCTAAATGTTAAATATGAGTACAGTAAATTTACTGTTTTGCTGAAAAGAGAAACTGTATGCCTTTACTGCCTCCTAGTTTTATATAGTTTAAGAACATTAGGAATAACTGGGCCAGGTAGTAAAATGGCCCATGCTTCTTGAGACAGCTCTACTGTACTTCCCCAAGTTTGGACCAGTCAAATTTTACATGTTGTAGTATTAAGAAAATGGTATTTATTCTGTTGTATGTGGAGGATGGAGCACCCGGACTTTGACTTCCAGACGCATCAAACCCTCCCCCAGCAAAGGTTGCCAGTCCTAAACCGTGTCCTGAGAACGGATTTTTCAAAACCTAGTTGCGAATGATTATTCTTTTTACAGCGGATATAAATCTTCAATATCAAATGCCAGTTGAACCTTGGAACTACAATTTGGTTCTTTTAGCACCTCACCATGCTCCGTTTGAACCTTTTAGATGCTGATTTGTTACTGCATTTATTGCAAAAAATCATTTCTCATTACTTCTATTCTATTTTTTACAAGCAAATTAGGTTTTCCATTTACCACCTATTTTTCCACCAACGTTTCTCCTTTTTATTTAAATGAAGAGATTGTGCTACCTTCTTCCAAATCTGGAATGTTTCAAGAAAGGGATGTTTCATTTTTTTATATGTAGTTTGTGTTTAAAAATGTTACCTTCTCTGAATCTTTTTTTACTCTTGCCCCCCCTCCAAAAAAAAGATTACTATTTAGTCCGCAAGATCTGTGGGGACCTCATGAGCTTTTATAAAATTGATCGACTGATGATGCAATTTGGTCACATTTTGCAAGCTGTTGTACCTTTGTACTGTTTCCTTAACATACATTCTTTATTTACGTACTCAGGAAATCCAAGGTTAAGGTAATACCATTTAACATGGTACAACAACTTATTTATGTACTGACTTTTTTTTATTATTTAATATTTGTTTCTCCCATCATATTTCTTACTGCCTTGTTTTGGGACATCCCATTGTTTAGAATAAAACAGTCCGGCTGCTGTGTCCTCCACATACAACAGAAGAAAAATATGTTTAGTACTCACCGTAAATTGTTTTATTCCTATGGGTACTTTACTGCTTGTTGTAAACTGGCAACTGTTGTGAGGGAAGGGTTTGATGTGCCTGAGAGCAAAATAGTGTCTAGTGTCCGCATTCTCCTATAAACACATATCTCAAATCATTTTGAATAAATTTCCTTCAACCCTATGCAAAAGTGTTGGGAAGCTGTGCGAAAGGTAAAGAAAACAATGCAATAATTTTAAATCTCATATAAGCATATTTAATTTACTACAAAACATAGAACAATACAAGAAGTTGAATGTTAGACATTTTTATTTCCTTTTAAAGTATTAATACATTTAGAGCTTGGTGGCAGCAGCAACACATCTCAAAATAGTTGTGACAGGGTTAATATTCATGGAAAAGATCTGGAGGGTACATTTTTAACAAGATCACATGAATTATAAAAATAGCAAGTTGGGGAGGCAGAACAAAGGTGGCCACATGTTCACTTATCTATGCAAAACTTTGTCTAACAAATGTCAGAAAAATGTTTCTCAACCTACAAAAGTGATTTCAAAGACCCCACCATAGTATCATCCAAAATCTTCCACAATCCATCTGTCCAGTTGGTCAGTATTGGTTGTTTTTGATCTATGATCTTCAGGTTCCAGTGCATGTGATTAAAGTTCTCCATGCATTTCAGAAATACAAGTCCATACTCTATTATGCAAATATTTACCCCCTCTAACTCAAGCTATGTAAAGTTCACGTAGTTGCTCTCTGGTCGTTAACTGCCAGCGAGGTAAATTTTACATACCTGGCATTCCCCCCTGCTAGCGGTCAAAAAAAGAAAAAAAGACACTCATCTGACCCCTCTATTGAACCAGTTGGGTCTCCACTTCACCTGGGGGGATTTGATCCCCCGCCCAGGCCCCTCCGGCTACAAGAGATTGCCCAAAGTTACCCCCCCCCGCTTCAGCAGCCACCGGCATTACATGTAAAAAAAAAGAAAAATAATAAAAATTACATCGGGGGGTCTCCGATTACCTCCTGGCTTTTCCGGCTTCAGGAGACAGCCCAACAGGCCTTCCCCCCCGCTTCTTCATCCCGCCACCATCATCCCCCTCCTGGCCTAGCAGTTGTCAGAGGCGATGATCGCATGCCAGAAGAAGAGAGGGGCAGGGGATCCTCTAATCCCCTGCCCCCCCTCCATCGATCATCGCATCTGTCATCAGATCGGCGAGGGACAGAGGAGCTGACATTTGGAGGTGAGTAAAGTAATTTACTCTGTGTGTTTTTTTTTTTTTTTTTTACAATTAACCCTTTGTGAACTGGTAAGGGATCCATGAAACCCCTATACCAGTTCACAATGCTCTGGGTCTGGCAAGTCACCTGCTGCTTGCGGGTTGCCATTATCCCCAAGTCCCCTGTTACCTGCCTCCCCAAAGGCCAGGGGGCAGAAGGGCAGTAGTCTATGGGGCATTGTAGCCTATGGGGCCTTATAGCCTGCAGGGCGGAGGACACCAAGGCTCTCCCTTGTGCATTGTTCTACAAGCCCCCGTAGCTGGTGGGGATAAAGTGCTCCTTTCAGTTTGAGGGATCTGCTGTGCAGAACGGGGGGCTACTGATACATATGTGGTACCAGGAGAAATGGGGCTTTCACATGCAATATGGTTTTTCTTTGATAAAATAAATGTTTTATTTAAAATGAATAAGATATATATATATATATATATATATATATATATATATATCTTTTTAAATTTGTTTTACTTAAAAATATTTTTAAAAAACGGTGGAAAAATTAAAGACAAGTCATTTCATGTTAGAGCCTAAACTGTGCCGCAGAAAGAAAATATGTAATTTTCGTAGAAATTCCTGCACAGTTAAACATCACACAAAATGGTGAAAAATTTCCTGTCATGAGAGGGTGACAAAATCTCAGGTAGATGGCAGTTTAAAGGGTTAAAAGTACTTATGCATGTTGGGTATAAATCTGCTCGGGGGAAAAAAATTATTTTATTTTTTTGCACATATTTCACCCAAAAATATTGTGAATACACTTAACAAGTGACAAACAAAATGACATAATTTTCCCAGTAAATCCCTTCAAAAATCACAGTTGAACACGTGTAGCACAAAATAGTGAAAAATAATCTGGCAAAAGAGGGTGACAAAAGCTCGAGGTAGGCTGGAAGTTAAAGGGTTAAACACAATGCAGAAGTGTTGCTGTCATCTCTGGGAGATAGCTCATTTTAAATGGACTGAGGCAATATGGAAACTATTACAATTTCTTATATTTTATCCTACGTTTTTGTTCTACAGTTTGTTCTGTTGTTAATAAGATTTCCTAAACATTGAATTATACATCTATACAGCATCCCCAACTATTTGAGCTGTAGGCTAGTGCTAACCTAGTGGCAGAATTCAGCCAGATATTTACAGCTGTCTGACGTTGTGTGACCTAGATTTGCCTAACAATTTTCAAGTGTCTTCGCGCACTCTATACAGTATCTTTGGGAGCTAGGTTATTATGCATTATATGTTTTGTTGGTAGTTAATTATTTGTTGTTATAAACTTTGCCTAACAGGACTTTTATAAAAGAGTGCCAGCAATCACTAGGGGGAGCACTAGCCCCAAAAAACAATACAAAACCTGCATAATAAATAATTAATACAAATAGTAATAAAACAAGACAGTTTATTATTGTCTCTTAACGGTGAGATGGAGGGAGCTTTTTCTTAACGCAGGATTTCATGTTTTGTTTACAGTTGTCCTAACTTTAGGTTCAGTGTTCTACTCCCCATATGTTCTTAGAGTAAAATGAGAAGAAAAGAGAGTTACACAATTAATTAGCATGTCTAAAATAGAAGATTAACTTTCAGATATTAGCTTGTACATTGCCAGCCTTGAAGTCTGTTTACTCAGGCGTTACCTCTTCATACCTTCTAATATATATTTTTAGCACTAAAACGTAACAAAACCTGTTTTGCTTCAGCGCTGGTGTAGTTTGTGTATAGTGAAGAGGGAGTTGTTTACCTCACTGAAATGTCTTAAATTAATCATATTTGATATTTAGCACTATTTGAAATGTAACCCAGCAATTAGCACTTACTTAAAATATATAAAGGTAAATCGTAGATTATCCTCTGTTATTTCCAAGGCAACCTCATTCTGTGTTGCTATCTGTAATCCAATGTTCTTATTTAAATGTCTTTCCTAAAAATGGATTTTAAGTATAATTGCCCTCAATTTATTCCAGATGTGTGAGCAAGCTGGCCAAAGGGCAATGTTATTTTCAGGCCTAGCTCTAAATGTGCAGTTTACTGTTTGTTAAACAGTATATATTTTATCAGTCCTCCAAATCTTTTTTCCAGTTTTTTTTTGGTTTTGGCAACTCTCAAAGCTGTCATTCGCTCATAATGTGAGCTGTATAGCTCCCGCAATGCTTGTGCTAGCTGACATGGAATACGTTTTCATAAATGCCAACAGGGATTTTTATTCCAGAACTGCTGATGAAAGCAAATGTATATTTGTCAATTATCACTAAGATATTCAATTACTGGCTTGTTCCTAACGTGACACTTGATGTACAGATCCCTTTAGCCATTTCTATATACATAAAGACTGTTGCAATGAAATTAAATTGGTGTAATAGAGCCAAACTGTAAAGTGGTTAAAAGCTTTAGTCACCATTAATTGTCTTTGTGCCTTTCAGCCATTGCAGCAAAATAAGTTATCTGCCTCATCAAAAATAATTTTGACCTCACCTATAGAACTCTCCTATCTCAAGTACACAGAGTTTTATTTGTTTGTGTGAGCGATTTTTGTTTCCACCCTATTTTGGGCTGAGTGAGAAAAGCTCTTGTCACTTCTTTAACCCTTTAAGTGCCAACCTACCTGGAGTTTTTGTCACCCTTTGTTGCCAGACCATTTTGCACTATTTTGCGCTACACATATTCAACTGTGATTTTTGAAGGGAGTCTGGGCTTTAACGTGAAATTTGTTTGTCATTATTTAGGCGTATTCTCAATATTTTTGGGTGAAATATGTGCAAAAAAATAAAAATATCTATTTTTTTACAATTTGTAGTGTTTTTTTGTAATACAAAATGTAAGTTTGTCAATAAAATCTTATTGTGTGCCCCCCCCTCGCCGGCGACGGGTCGGACGGTCTTGGAGCCCCCGCTACTCCCCCCGTCTCCCTTCTGTTGTCCTCTCACCCCCCCCTTACTTTCCTCCCTTCCCTACTGTCACTCTCTCCCTCATATTTGTGCCCCCCTCCCTTCCTTATATCCTAAATCCTCCTTTTTCCCTCTTTCTCTTCACTCCTTTGCCTCTTGTCTGCGATCTCTAATGGTCTTGCCCAGGTTAGGGGGCACTCCCGACTGACCGCTACTCCACCAAGACACTCAAATTAGACTTAAGACAGCCACTAGTTAAGGGGAAGAGAGTGTATATAGGGCGCCCCTGCGGCCCAAACTAGGCGCCAAGGAATAGGCTGCAGACAGCTTAAAGGCGAATAGAAACCTGGACCAGTTGGGAGGGGACCCGGAGTGGAGAGAGCAGGGGTTCGCCCTTGGCCCCCACTCCTGGCCTAAATATGGATGATGTAATAAACCCGAGTTCTCCCGAGTACACAGCAGGAGTGAGCTACAGGAGTGGACGGTGGCTCTCGGACCCTGAGTGTGAACCGGCCTGCGTGCTGGACCTATTTTCTTCCTGTACTGTCTTATTTCTGATAATTTACCTGTAATGTTTTGTTTGAAAAACTTAAATAAAGAATTAAAAAAAAAAATCTTATTGCATGTGAAATCCCAATTTCTCCTGATTACAGCGGTACCACATATGTATTGTTAGACACGCCCCCAAGCTGAAACAGCGCTTTAGGGGATTTTCAGATAAAATACAACTATGCTATGCGCTAGGCAAACCTTGCAGTTTTCCAATAAAAACAACCCTTTACATTTGAAATACCCCCAACAAACTATATATTCTCTGGAAGTACACACCTCAAGAAGCTTTCTAGGCATACCAGGCTTGTTGATGTGGACTCAGTTTTCTGGAAGTAATCCCTCAATGTATCCTTTGGTTGCAAAGAGTTTCCCTAAAAAGGATACAAAAGCAGAATCAAAGCTGCATTTTCCTAAAAAAAACTATATACAAACAAGAAAAAACAAGTTAAATCTGAAAAAGCAACATCCCCTAACAGAACAACATGCATAGCTGCTGTCAAGGGAAGAGTTGCCAAATCCCCCAAAGTAAAGCATGTGCGTAACGGTAATTTTCCTTGAAAATGTCAGCTCTGCTGACAAAGTGCGCACCTTGCGCTTTTTCTACCAAAACAATTCTTTACATTTGGAATATCCCCCATAAACCATATATGCCTTGAAAGAACACATGTTAAGCTTTCTAAGCGTACCCAGCTAATTGTAGTGGGTTCATCTTTCTGTAAGTGATCCCTCCAATAATTCTTTGGTTGCACAGGGTTTCCCTAAAAAATGTATAAAAAAGCAGAATAAAAAACACTTTTTCCTAAAATATCAATATGCAAACAAGAAAAAACAAGCTAAAATCTGAAAGCACAAGGTCCCCCGAGCAGAAAAATACCCAACATGCATAGCTACTTTTAACCCTTTTAACTACCCGCCTACTTGAGGTTTTGTCACCCTCTGTTGACAGGTAATTTTTCACCATTTTGCGCCATTTTTGTAGGAATTTCCACGAAAATTATATATAAATATTTTGCGGCAGAGTTTGGGCTTTAACATGAAATGTCTTGTTTGTAATTTTTCTGCTGTTGTAAAGAGCACTTTATAACATTTACATATAAAATACAACTACTTTCCACACTACAAAGGGTTAAATCGAGAAAAAAATTGGCATGGGGTCCCCCTCTCCAGGGGGGGGGCACCCCATTTTTTGGGGGCATTTTAAGGGTTAATAAAACCCTTAAAAATCCCCCAAAAATGTCATGGGGTCCCCCTTACCCAAAATAACCAGCCCGGGACCAGCTATGCAGGGCTTGTAGGAACAGGGCGCAGGGGCCAGCTTTGGTGGCCCCTGGCCCTGCAGGCTACAAGCCCACATAGCCTATGGCCAGGGCTCTTCTGCCCCCCCTGGGCTTTGATGAGGCAGGTAATTGGGGGTGCCGGGGGTTAATGGCAAGTCACCCGCTAGCCGCAGGTGACTTGCTAGCCCCCAGCCTTGTGAATTGGTATAGGGGTCTTATGGACCCCTTACCAGTTCACAAGGGGTTGAATGTAAAAATATAGACCCTGACACACAGAGAAAAAAAAGACATTTATTATTTTTTTTTACTCTACTAACCTCCGATCCTGTGTCCCTCACCCCTGTCAGTGACAGATGCCGCTAGTGATCGGAGCAGGGTGGGTGAGAGGCGAGAAGGCTCCGATCACCCGCTCTGCACCGCTACTACCTGCATCTGTCAGAGCCAGGTGCGCGAGAGAGACTAAGAGGAGCGGGATCCGTCATCCCGCTATCAGCGGCGACCAGCGCCACCATTAGAGGTGGGCAGGACCCTCTTCCGGGTCCTCACCCGAAGCCTGCGGAGCCCGGGGGGGATCGGAACCCCCCCCCCCGGTGAAGAGAACACCTGGCGGAGGGATCGAGCGAGTAGGTGAGTAAATGTCATAGTTTTTTTTTTTTTTTTCTTTACAGGCGCAGTGTTAGTGCGGATGCAGGTGGGGGGGCGGGCAATTTCGGTCCCCCTCCTGAAGACGGGAGATCCCGGGGGAGGGATTGGATGCTCCCCGGAGGAAGAGGGGACCCCCAGCTTTCCACAGATACCAGAGGTGAGTTTTTTTTTTCTTTTTTATTTTTACACTAGCAAGGGGAATGCCAAGCACGTAGTTTCTTAACGGTCGGAGAAGCAACCACGTAGAAACTACGTGCTTGGCATTTAAAGGGTTAAAATTAACCTATACAGTGAATTCCAAAAATATTTGGATAACCTCAATAACCATGAGGTGCTGCATTGGTTTAAAAAGTAGGATCTTCCTATATAGTTTAAAGAAAACCAAGGAGAAAAGGTAGAGCAATGTATTGTGGGACATATGACTGGTATCACTCATTCTACCCCCCCAACTCACCTTTCTGCCCAGGGCTAGTAAATTCCATCTGTATTTGTACAGTGACCTTACCAAGCTCCTTTAATTTTAATGCAACCATTTCTTGCCAAAATATCTCTACCATTAAGCTACAATCAATAATTGATGTATACATGTTTAGGACTAGCACAAACCGTGGGGTTTACAGTAAGTGCTAGTGGTTGTGTTTGATCACCACTTACCCAATGGCATTGCATAGTGAAAAATGTACATTGCTGTAATTGACCCTTCCTGCTGTATTCTTATTTTGAACATTGTAGATTCATAATGAAGATTTGAAAACTATGAAGGGACACATGCAATAAAGTATTTGTAAAAAAAAGGGTTAAACCAGAATATAGTTACATAGTTAATATGGCTGAAAAAAAGACACATGTCCATCAAGTTCCACCAAGGGTGTTCGGGTAGGGGATTATTAGTTATTTTTTATTTATTTTTTTACTGATAACAGGTAATAGTAACTGTTAATGTTATTTTCTTCTAAATAAGCATCTAATATGTGTTATAGTTTAAATTCTTCGCTTTTTCTTTGATGGCAGCTTTTGCACACTCTTTACAATCTCTCACTCGGCTTCAATGAGGCAGTGCCTTTAAATAGTTTTCTTATAGCTTTCTCCAAGTAGTTCCCAGGTGTCCTAAGCACTTGTTAGACATCCTATGAAGCTTGCTTGACAGGCCAGTGCACACTAATGTGCATGGGCATCGGCGAGACTGATAGACATGTAGTTATGTGGGTCATGGGACGCGAAAATGGTTAGTATTCATGGCTTCATATGAAGTGCTGATGCACAATGGGATATTTAATGGGGTACAACAGGCAATGGCAGTTATTAGATCATTGTGTCAAGATACATTGTGCACTGTCCTAAACTGTTTTCCATTTTTAAATTAAAATAGAAGTAGCAGAGATATCAAGGTTTAAAGTTTCATCTTATGATTGTTCTTTTGAAGCAAGTGAGCATGGCCCTTGGCTCTGTGATGCCACATAAAAATGAGCATAGTGGGCAGGGTCTGTACAATTGTGCTTCAGGCACAGGCATTCTCATCACCATGCACACACTACCACACATATACGTATTTATATAATGTGATTGAAATGAATATATACACGATAAGTACATTTGTTTACATAACAAATAATAGAAAAAAAAATATGCCAATAACATTTTATAATATGCATTTATAAGCTATTATCATTGTTCTTATACATTGGTTAGAATCAGTTGTCCAACACAAGCAGATTTCTAATCCACACTTTGATGATCAGTGGTGCAGGGAGAGGGCACACACTCTATTGTCTTGTTCCAAAACTGTACTTGTGACACATAGTCACAACCACAAACGCTAATTCAAACACTAATTAGATGAATGAAATACCAGTTAGGTGGGATGACTATTCAAATGCTAATCAGATGAGGTAGCAATTCATATGCTAATTGGCCCCATCCCTGAGGGTGGAAGGCACAAGACCATGCTGGCTGTGATGGCTCAGCCTGCACAATACTGTGTGCTGTTTCTTGCTGAGCCAACAAATGCAGTCCCAGCTATAGAACCCTATGATTGGTGGTCTTTGGCAAAATAATTCAGGGGATGTGCCACTACTTTTTGCTTTGTTTCTACTTCTGGGAGCAGCTGCGTTCTGACATTAATTGAGAGGGCAGTCATTAGGAGGTGAGCTGCTGAATGATAGTATATGCACTTTGCCTAAATAGTCCAATTAAGAGGCAATACAGACATTTTTGAATTACACTCATCTTTACTTCATCTGTAGTAAGAACAGTCATAAGCATTTGTGCTTCCCAAAATGTTCAAATGTGTTCCTATAGGTAGGTATGCTCCTGACAACCATTGTGTTGGCTGAATTCCTTTTCATTTTAATGTGGTATTCAGCCACTATAAAGTACATGGTACCAGTCAGAAGCACTTAGGTTTAGCCAGTTTCTACACTCTATGGCTGGTAGTTTTCTCTGGGAAGAATAACTGTGTGATCTGGCACTGGAAGGGTTATATATATACCAGTATTACATCATAGTTCAAAAAGTGGTCTTTTTTAATGTCTCTTGATTTTTATCTTTCAATTTTTCCCTTTCGTGTTTTAATATTGTTATACTCCCAGACAGATAATACTCTGGAATAAGCCAGTTCTCATTTTGGGCTGCTGCAATAAGGGACAATTTATTTTTGTATTTCAGTATAACAGAACAGTATCTCTGTTGTTCTTTACTTTATGATTTAGCTCAAGCTGCTGATGAGTTCACCTCTTACAAAGGAAGGATTCTGGGTCTTGTAGACAGTAGTTTTGTACCATGGCTGTGAAGTCAGTAAGCCAAAGTCTGACTCCTTCCTTATATATAGTCAATAATTAGTATTATATTTACTGTAATAAAATGGTAACAATAGGGTTTTTCTCACCATCATATAATCAGGTTACTTAGAACATAAAGCATATTTATTGAAATACAATTTCTGAATAAATAACTTAAAGGCACATTCCAGGCAAAAGGTTACATTAATGAGGGATAAAGTATGGCCTCTCCATCTGGTTATGGGTGTTGTAGGGAAATGCTGATTGCAAAAGGTGATAATTAGGCAACAGAAATGTAATATACATTTTGAGTATAGAGCAAAGATGTATACAGAATTTCCTTATTATCATTTAGTATTATGAGAACTACTAGTTAAACTGTACAGAAGAAAAATAATAATAGTAGTTAGTAGTACTCTCAAGGTACTTTCAAGGTAAGTCCAGTATTGGGGGGGTCCTCATTTGCTTCACTGGGGATACGTTTTTCCATGTTATGAAGCAACCGATTGCTCTAATTGCTCTAATTGGAGGGTGGATTCATTGTGCTGGGCTGAATTAGTGGTTTTACGAATGTGTGCGGAGTACCAAAAAGGTGCTTAAATGGTAATTCTGCTTTCAATTGCATTTTTGAAAGTTTGTGTGGCAAAATGATGCCTTAAAGTTGCTGAGCTGATCTAGCATTTTCTAATGATAGCACATGTGTGTTTATGGAAGCAGTTTGTGTCTGTTGCTATTGGCAATGTACACCTAGTGCAGACTTTGTATACATTGCCAGTAGCAACAGGTTGCAGATAGTTGCACAGAACACCGCTGCTAGGCATATGTAAAGGTGAGCGAGCTCCCTCACCTCAGCTGCGGCCATAGCAGCAGTGTGTACAGGACTCGCTTCTCTCTCCTTGGTGTACGTTGCCAATAGCAACAGATTGCAGATAGTGAAAAACTGCTTTCATAAAACACACATTTGATAACATAGGAAAAAATAAAATACTTGATCAGCTCAACACTTTTGACACTTAATATTTTAATATGTCTGGACAGGGATGCCTGTCAATAATCTTGTAAAACCCTAGCATCCTCCTTAAATGTCCATGTCATAGTTATATTAGCATACATTTAATGAGTGCTTCTTTTAATACTGAATGATATGAGAATTCAATACACCCCTTTGCTCTTCATGAAAGGGTGATCCGTTGATTTTATCTGCTCATACTTGAAATGTAAAAAACACATATCACTATTGCAATCACCATTTTTCTACAAACACATATAAACTGTGTGTTCCCTTATTTGTTCCATGTGCTACTCTTACCCATCCAAACATTTGACCTCTCTTCCTAAAGTTTAATGATTAAATTAGCCTGTTTTTTCAGGGGTGACATCTTTCATTCACTGGCAATTGCATTTTCTGTGGAACCCTACTGAGCTTGCTCCTTTCTGATGACTCCTTATTCTCAGTTCCCAAAAGGAATTCACTTCCGAGAGGACTGTCACACTGACATATTGCATGGATAAGTCATCCTCTGCTGCTGAGAAGGGTCAACAGAAGGGACTTAGTAAACAATATTAAGCAGGCTGAATAAAAATGCAGTCCCTCACATTGAGAATGCAGAGAGTAGAAAACAGGCAAATTTAACCTTTTGCCTGGAATATTCCTTTAAAGTTCAAGGAATAACATAACAAGTTATATACTCACCTTTAGCCCCACAGCTCCTCTGTGCAGTGCAGGCTCCATCTTCATACTTGAGGGAGAATGAGCAATTCCATCCTCCATCACTGGATAGACATTGTGGCATCCATGGCTATGGCTTTACATCCCCTAACGCTCCTACTCCATCTATTGCAACAAAGGGGGCATGATAAACCCAGGTTTGAGACTCCCTCTCCATTGCAATTATTGGAGTAGGATTGTGGAAACATAAACTAGGTACCGGAATAGCTGGTTCCCTGACATTGGTAAGTTTGAATATGCCGGCTCTCTAGGTGCACAGAGGAGCTGCGGGTGAGTATAGACTTGTTTCTGCCCGACAATACCTTTACATTGCTTTAAGTTTTAGGTATTTTAACACTGAACCTTGGGACAACATGAAGATACCGAATATAAGGGACAGGGGAGATTAGAGAACTCATTATATAGCACCACAAGAACACCCGGCTACTGCTTATGTATAACTGTTATAAATAATGGCCTTTGATTGAACTTAACATCATTTTACTACACATCCTATTAAAGTTACATCCTTATACAATATTAGGAATAGATTTTCTTTTTTTTATGCTTTAATCAGTACATTTTTTTCTGACCAAAACTATCTATGACTACACAGCCTTGGTTTTTACTCAAGGAAAACTGCTCCCACTTTAAAATCACATATATTCAGGCCTATAAGAAACTTGGAAACAGTTGCTGATAAGAAAACATCACAAAACCTGACAAAAATGGAGGTTTCTTTTAAGTTTTTAACTTGCAGTCCTTTTTGTGTCTTACTAATAGCCCCTTTCCATGAATGGATAAAATCAACCATGTGTTGAGCGTGTGATCGGAGAGAATGAGCACACGTATGTATGTCATCTACTCACTCATATGTGAGTAGATGACTGGAGCTCAGACGATGTTCATTAGAGCAATCATTTGTGAGATTGCTCATGCTGTGCCCTCCACGTTCTATTTGTGTTTGATTTCGGTTTCCACATACTGTGGTCATGTGGCCGAACCAGATATTTAATGGCAGCCTAAGCAATAGGAGGCTTGACCATCAATTGACTTCCTGTTCACTGCTCAACTGTAGCAACCTTTTTCACTGAACTAGTCCTGTTCGATTGTGGTCTATTTATGGTTTTTGCTTTCACAAATCAATTCATCGATATGGACCATTAGAAACTGTTTAAAGATTATCCTTGCTGTGTCTAGACTAGCATACATAAGAAAGGGAATAGAAGTAGACTACATGCAGAAGTAACCTACAATAAAAATACATGTAATATTCACATATTGCACTTTCATATATGAATGCAAAGCTTTTTAATGCAAGCGTCCCTTTAATGTGGATTTTCTGTTATTGGTTTTACTGGCTGAAATAAATCCAAACCCCTTGGAGTTATATGGTTTTCCTTGTGTGAGGTTAAGTGGTTCTGTTATTGCTGTATTGATCATTCAGTGTAAAACAAAGGTTTAACAGTTGAATTCACCAACCATCAGGACAGGTCGTTGTGTTAGTCATTCTAGCTGTCATAAAATGGCTTAAAGTAATAAGTAGGCTCCTGGGCTCCGCTTCAGGCTATTGTGTGACAGCCAAGGGCCATCTGTGTCACAGACCATCATAGACCAACGAGTGCTCATATCACGGTATGTCATGTTAAAATGCATCCCTCCTCATAGCTGAATCAGATATTTCCTGTCCATCAGGAGCTGATTTAGTCCTCTCGGTGAGACATTGTAATTGCAATTGGGACTTAAATTGCATGTGATGTTTGGACTATTTATGACTCATGGGAAGCATCTGGATTGCCTCCAGCTTTCTTGCATTGTTTCCAGTGTAGTTTGGCTTATGAGATGTGATTTTACAACTGTGTCAACTACAGAGGTCAAAACATTAGCATCTCTCCGTGTCGTATCATTTTGTTAGCCTTAAGTGACGGTTTTTGGTTATTATGCTATGACAATTATTACAGCATGATGTGGAGGAATCCAATAATGTGTTTGGCAAACGAGACTCCCAATCTGTACAGATTTACGTGAATGTCATTATTAGCTGCACTTTATTCTCTTTATAAAAGTGTCGGGAATTCTTAACTTAATTAGAAGCTTTCCCTAGACGATACATAACACTGCAATGACAGAGCTTAAAACACTATACCTGCGCTATACCCTTTGGGGAAATAAAAAAAAAAATGAGGTGTTCTTTATAGAATTTTTTTCATGCTTGTGCTTTGTTTCAAATTTGGTATGGTGTTGTAGTATTGTCGATGATATAAATATTGTTTAATGCTATAGAAATACTTTTTTGTATATTTTTGTTATAATGCAAAAAAGGGTAAGAGTAGAGAAGAAACAGGCAATCCATCTGTTGTTCTACTATAACTATTCCCGGATCCCATGAAAATGAATTTGTTTAAGGCAGAGGTTTCCAACCGCCATGAGTACTAATGGTGGAACTTGAGATCCCATAAGGTGGTACACAGAAAGGTTGCAGAATGATCTGTACCCCCAGCTTGATCTATTATCTATACTTTACCTAAAGCTGATTTGCTCCTCATATATAAAACTGCTCCAAAATGTGCTAAAAAACATTTATTTATATTTTATGCACTTGCTTTGTGGTTTGAAACACAGTTTTAGGTGAAGAACTTTTTGGGAACACCTGGTCTAGGGCCCCTTTCACACTGGGTTTTTCACTGCATTGAGTTGGAATCGCACAAGTGTAGTACACTTGTGTGTACTTCGCTGTGCTTCCGTTTAATCCACACATGCTCACCCCTCCTCCAGGGCCACCAACAAGCTAGGTTTTGCAGAACTCTACACAGATACACAAGTGGAGTAATTAGCGTTCACACAGAGCTGTAGACTTAGCACTCCTTACAACACATGTGCATTAGCATAAAAATCTGCAAAACCTGGCCTGTTAAGGAGGGTTTAGCACCTAAATATTAGAGGATGGCTCTGGTAGCGACCCCTTGGTCCTTCCTGCAACGTCCGCAGTTTTTTTTTGCCTCCTGTCAAAGGTGGGGGTCAACCGGCTACTGGCATTGGAGGTGGTGGTGGGAACAGCGATGTATCACGAGGCGATGGCACCTTCCTGCCATGCACGCATGCACAGGTAGGGCGCAGTATATACATTTTACTAACTGCCACTAGACAGTTATGGGCTGTGTTGTGATTTTGTTGTGGGGAAACACTGCATATATAGATGTGAAGAAGACCAGTGATTTAAATAACCAGGAATACTCAAACCCATTGAAATTGGAAAGGTGCAAGAAGGGCACAATACTATACAAAAAATGCTCTTATTACAAAATCCAGCCTTTTTTTTTTACATGTGCAAAAGTAAGTTGTCCTTTTCCAAAACAGAGCAATTGAGTCTGGCCATCTAACAATATACGGGAGATAAATATACAAGCCCACTTATTAACCTGCAACAGCTCACTTCTCTATAGAACCTCTGTGGGATCACACTGCAATTTGACATGTGTGACTGATCAAATAGTATATCTCCGAATCCTCCTTCTAGAACTACATGTAAAGACTGTTAAATACAGAAGAAAACAAACTAATCTGGCCATGGCATTTGTTGTTGCCATTAGTAATTATAGACTTCATGAGATCTTTATGATTTAGGTTTAAACTACAGTAAGTTTAGACTTTTCCTTTAATGCACTTTCACTGGCACCCCCCTGCCTTCCCACCCCCATCCCTGCACACATAAATTTCAACTAGAGATAGCAGTTGTTTTTCCCTTTAAGCTAGCAGGTGATCAGAGTCCCCAGTTGGCAGCAATCCTCCGATAGGAAGCACAGAGCTGCCAGTTATGGGCCATCTGAATGAGCAATGCGCCAGCTGGCAAAGGCCCTAGGTCACCCCCTTGCCAGCCATTTAGTTAACCTTTTAAATGAAAAGGCATCTGCTAAATCTTCAGGTGAGCCAGTGGGGTACAGGATTCACTGTTGGGTGTAAATCCTTGTTCAGTTCAGCAAAAGGTAAAAAAGAGTGTGTTGGCTGATGGTACAGCTTGCTAGATGTGGGGCTTTACACCCATCTAAATGAGGCCTGCATTTGGTAACAGTGCAAGCTACTAAGTTTTTAGATTGTTTGTTACTAAAACGATCAGACTCCCTGCAAATTGGCTTACAATGACTTTTAAAGCATAACAACAGTAATCTTTTCAACTTATTGCTTATGCATCTCTCCAAACACAAAGTACAACTTGCCATTTTTTATTCTAGTCATATTATGAAATAGCCCACAGCAAATGTTATGCGAGTCATTGGCTATTTAGATTACGATGAAGGAATGAATCTGTACATCTATCAATTCTCATGTGACTGGGTCTTAGCACATGCATATTGTGGAGCAACAGGCCAAGGCTACCCTGCATATGAATGAATCAAAGAAACCTCGGTACACAGGCATTGCATTTGAACACTGCACAGGCTGTGAGGCTATGCGCAGGTTACATATTGGCAACCTATGGATGATGTCACTGGGGGGAAAACGGGGGGCGAAAAAAAAAAATCATTTGTTGGGTCTCTGTGGAACAAAACCCAGTGTGGCCGGAGCTAGAATCTAAAAGATTTGAGGGCCATGCGCTGGCCTGCTTCTGTTTGAACCACCCCTGCTGCTAAACTCACCCACTTCCTGGCTTCATTGCCAATGTAAACATTGGATGGCCACATCCCTACATATTTGGGCTGTGGGTGTGCTTCGGTGCCAAGATCCCATTTGCAGTCTTAGAACCATTTGGCAAGCGGCTCTGATTTGACAAGAGCCCACGCATGCGCAGTAAGGCAGGGAGAAGGTGAGTTTTAATGGGCAATCTGGGGGATCTCTCACAGCAAGTCATCTTGAATCAGCATGATTGGGAGCAAGGAACAAAACCTAGAATAGTCAAAATCCTGGATTTTCTGTTTAAAGCCTCCTTCACACAACGGGGATGACAGTATGTTGGTCAGCAAGGTACGACATGTTGCGATCGCAAGCACTGTTGCGGCAAAAGTACTGCATGCAGAGTTTTGCAGGGCAAATGCGATCACCCCACTAATATGTAAAAGTGCCCATAGTTTTCTATAGGCAGTGCTTTCACAGAAATTGTGGGGCAATCACCAGTGAATTGCCCCAGTGTGAAAGGAGAATAAAAGCCTTTATTATGTCAGTAAATGAAAACATTTCATCCTGTAGTTGTGCCCCCCCCCCCCCCAAACCTGTTGCTATGGCCCTATAATATGTTGCTGGGCCCCTATAACTGTTTGCTATTTTATTATTAAGAAAATATACAGGATGGACAAAGAATAGCATTGCATTTTCCTTTTTTTGTTTTACTTTTTACATCAAGTTGCATGTTCTTTTCTATTTATGAGTTGTATTAGTGTAAAGTAGTTGTGCTTTTGTTTGCTTTTAGTAATAAAAGAAAATCCCCTATAACCTTTTGTTGTGCCCCCTATAATGACTGTACTGAGATAACTCAATGAATTAGACTAAGCTCCTGAGTTTAAAAATTGTTGCATGGTTTCAGGTCATTGCTAGTCACCTTACGATCAGCACAGCTGCCAGTGGTGCAATCAATAGCTCATTGATGGGCAGTAACATGAGCGTCAATAACGGGGAATTTTGGTAATTTTAAACTTTTGAAAAAACTGCCAAAATATACAAAAACATCTTTTTCCTGTTGCAGTGGTTGACTTTGATTTAAAGAGGATCAAAACTTGGGATTTTCACTATCCCAGATTTTGTTCCTTCTGTCTGAGACATCCTGATTTTGAATGCGCCACTTTGTTTATCCCAAAATCACAGTAAACACCCCTTGACTTTGATCCTACTGCATGTTTGTGGGCTGCCAGCCAAAAACCAGTGCATGTTCCCTTGAAATTTTGCTTTGCTGCTTAAGCCATGACCCTGCCCCCTGCTTCTCTGCATACCTGTGCCAGCTGTTCAGGATTCCTGGAGCAGGTTTGTGTCTCAGATAGAGGTATAGAAGGATGCAGGTGCAGGCCGCAAGGGTGCCGAATGGGTTGAGTTATGGTACAATTCCTTGGAGTTTTGCAGACTGTAGGCTGGTGTTTACTCCTTTTTAAAGCAGACCTTCAACCAAAATAAGAGCCTATATTATATGTTTCCCACACCCTGTACATACAGATTGCTCACATTAAAAATCATCCTACCTGCATCTGCTGCATGTTATGAGCCTTTAAACATCCAAGATGGCGGCTCATGGGGCTTCAGGCAGCCTGCAAACAGGAAGTGTCTTCTGATTGTGTTGCTCTGCATTCTTGGATTGCTGTCCTTTCCCTGACCCCAGCTCTGCTCTGTCTGTGCAACGCACAGTTATAACCCCGCCCGCTGTACTTTATCTCCCTTTCCTCTCCTCAGTATGTGATGCTTCTGAGTAAAAATGGGGGCACCCGTATCCTAGAGTGCTGAAAGTCAATGGCACTTTTTTACTCCCGGGAAAAGTATTGAACGTTTTACTTTTTTATTTATTTATTTTTTACTCTGTAGTAAATGGTGCCATTGACTGTCATTGTATTCCTACTTGGTGATTTCACTAAAAGTGAAATGTTCAGGCTTTTTTTTTATCAAGAATTGAATTTTTTACTACCATGAGAATTTTTTTTTTAAATCTGAATCCCTGTAAGACTAACCTCTCATTTCACCAGAACACATCATTGTGAAAAGCTGGTCATCTTCTGGCACACATCTCACAATGTATCTATCTATGAGAAAACCTCCGTTACTTACCGGTAATGTCCTTTTTAGGAATCCTTCAGCTTGACCACGTGGAGAGATATCATGCGCCACCCCCTGGGAGGAAACACAAAACAGGAACAGAGTTTAAAAGCCCACCCCTTCCTCCCCACTTCAGTTATAGAACAGTAACTGTACTCCAACCCTTGACTAATGGGTGGGTTATCAGCGGTCAAGCTGAAGGATTCCTAAAAAGGACGTTACTGGTAAGTAACGGAGGTTTTTCCAAGTCATCCTTCAGCTTGACCACGTGGAGAGGATTAGGCAAGTAATTATACCTTAGGGATGGGTTGCTGCAATGAGTACACTTCTTCCAAAGGACTGATGTTTTGCAGACAGTAGGTCAAGTCTATAGTGTTTAAGGAAGGTGTTGGGCGAAGACCACATGGCAGCTTTACATATTTCATCAATAGAAGCCCCAGTTCTTTCTGCCCAGGATGCGGCCATAGCCCTTGTTGAGTGAGGTAACACTTCAGGAGGCGTCACTCCCTTAATTTCGTATGTTTTTGTGATAGTTTGTTTTATCCATCTCGCAATAGTAGCCTTAGAGGCTGCTGAATCCTTATTTTTCCCACTAAAAGTTACTAGCATTTGTTCTGCTAGGCACCAGTCTTTTGATCTTTCCAGATATATGATCAGTGCTCAAGCAGCGAAAGATCTTCCTCCTTTCCAGCTGCATTAGGCAGTGTCGAGAGAACTATCTCTTGCGACCTGTTGTTTGAAGTTGCTACTTTAGGTAAAAACATTGGATTGGCCTAAGAATTACTTTGTCTGGTAGTATCGCACAATAGGGTTCTATTATAGACAATGCTTGAAGCTCACTCACCCTTCTTGCAGATGTTATCGCTATCAAGAAACAAAATTTCATAGATAACCATTTCTCTGAAACCTCTTCTAGGGGTTCAAACGGAGGTTCCAACAAGCCTTTGAGAACTATTGACAAGTCCCAGGTAGGAAAGCCTTTAAATGTAGCTGGCCTTCTACGTACAATAGATTTGAAAAAACGGTTAACAAGTTCATTTTGTCTAAGTTTACATTCCAGGAAAACTGATATCGCAGAGGCTTGACTCTTCAGGGTACTTACTGCCAGTCCCTTTTCAAATCCTTCTTACAAAAATTCTAGCACTGAAGCTATATCCTTTTCCTTCAGATTGTTAACTTCACAAAAAGAAGAACATTTTTTCCATACCTTTCCGTAAATCTTTTTTGTAGTCAACTTACGGCTCTGAAGTAATGTTTCTATTACTCTGTGAGAACATCCCTTTTTTCACAGCATTACCCTTTCAAAATCCAAGCTGTCATTTGAAGCTTCTTCGAGTTTGGGTGAAGTATTGATTGTTGATGTGGGATGTCTGGTACTTCCGGCAATTTCCAAGGACCTTTTACCGCCATTCTGATCAGCTCTGCAAACCAGACTCTTCTTGGCCAGTATGGGGCTATGAATATCACATTTGTTCTTTCTTGAGCCACCTTCCGGATCTCTTGCGGCAGGATTCTGAAGGGTGGAAAAGCATAGGCAAGGTGAAAGTTCCATTTTTGAGCAAGTGCATCTATTGCTACTGCACCTTCCTCCTTCACTAGGGAGAAAAACCTTTGACATTTGGTATTCTCCTTGGTTGCAAACAGGTCTATTTGAGGATGACCCCAAACACTTGTGATCAAATCGAATATGTCTTGCTTCAGACACCATTCCGTTTGATGCAGTTTTCCCCGACTTAGGGAGTCTGCCAGCGTGCTTATAGTTCCCTTCAAATGAACTGCTTCCAGGGATTTTATTTGACTTTGCAAGGGAATCAAGAGATCTAATGCTAGTGCTGCCAGCACCTTTGATTTTGTCCCCCCTTGATGGTTTAGGTAAGCCACTGTCGTTGAATTGTCTGATCTTACCTGTACCTCCTTTCCCCATATTTCCTTCTGAAAATGGTTTAACCCTTTAAGTGCCAGCCTACCTGGAGTTTTTGTCACACTCTGTTGCCAGACCATTTTGCACTATTTTGCGCTCCCCATGTTCAAATGTGATTTTTGAAGGGATTTCCAGGGATTTCCCAGGAAAATGATATATTGTTTTTTTCAGCAAAGTCTGGGCTTTAACATGAAATGTCTTGTTTGTCATTTGTTAGGTGTATTCTTAATATTTTTGGGTGAAATATGTGCAAAAAAAAAAAAAAAATTTTTACATATTGTAGTTTTTTTTGGAATAAAAAATGTAAGTTTGTCAATAAAATCTTATTGCGTGTGAAATCCCAATTTCTCCCGGTTACAGCGGTACCACATATGTATTGGTAGACCCTTTCCTGCCCAGGAGACTCCCCCAAACTGAAACAGCGCTTTAGGAGATTTTCAGATAAAATACAACTATGCTATGCAATATGCGCATCTTGCGGTTTTTCCAGAAAAACAACCCTTTACATTTGAAATACCCCCAACAAACTATATATTCTCTGGAAGTACACACCTCAGGCTTTCTAGGCGTACCAAGCTTGTGGATGTGGCCATAGTTTTCTGGAAGTAATCCCTCAACGTAATCTTTGGTTGCAAAGAGTTTCCCTAAAAAAAGGATAAAAAAGCAGAATCAAAGCCACATTTTCCTAAAAAAACTATATACAAACAAGAAAAAACAAGTTTAATCTGAAAACGCAACATCCCCCGAACAGAACAACACCCAACATGCATAGGTTCTGTCAAGGGAAGAGTTGCCAAACACCCCAAAGTAAAGCATGCGCATAACGGTAATTTTACTTGAAAATTTCAGCTCTGCAGACAAAGTGCGCACCTTGCGATTTTTCAACCAAAACAACCCTTTACATTTGGAATATCCCCCATAAACCATATATTCCCTGAAAGTACACACGTTAAGCTTTTTAAGGGTACCCAGCTTGTTGTAGTGGGCTCATCTTTCTGGAATTAATTCCTCAAAGAATTCTTTGGTTGCGCAGGGTTTCCCTAAAAAATTTATAAAAAAGCTGAATAAAAAACACCTTTTCCTAAAATATAAATATGCAAACCAGAAAAAACAAGCTAAGTCTGAAAGCGCAAGGTCCCCCGAACAGAACAATACCCAACATGCATAGGTACTATTAACCCTTTTAATTGCCAGCCTACTTGAGATTTTGTCACCCTCTGTTGACAGGCCATTTTCCCCATTTTGCGTCATGTTTTGCGACATGTTTTGCGCCATTTTTGCTGTAACTTTCAGAAAAATTATATATATATTTTTTGCAGCAGAGTTTAGACTTTAACATGAAATGTCTTGTTTGTAATTTTTTTTTTTTTTTTTTACAATATTATTAAGTGGAAAAAATAAATAAATAAATAAAAAATTTTTTTTAGAAAATTGACTCCTTTATTTTAAATAAAAAATGTATTTTATTAAGGAAAATCATATTGCATGTGAAAGCCCCATTTCTACCGATTAGAACGGTACCACATATTTATCGGTAGCCCCCCGTTCCTGCCCAGGAGACCCCCCTAACTGAAACAAGTATTTTATAACATTCACAAAAAAAATACAAAAACCATCCACACTACAAAGGGTTAAATCGGGAAAAAAAATGACATAGGGTCCCCCCTCCCAGGGGAGGGAGACCCCATTTTTTTTTTTATTTTTAAGGGTTAAAAACCCTTAAAAATCAAAAAAAAAATTGACGTGGGGTCCCCCTTACCCACAGTAACCAGCCCGGGACCAGCTATGGGGGCTTGTAGGCACAGAGTGGGGGGGCCAGCTTATGTGGCCCCCCCACCCTGCAGCCTACGAGCCCACATAGCCCATGTGGGCCCGGGCTCTTCTGCCCCCCCCCTGGCCTTTGGGGAGGCAGGTAATGGGGGTGCCAGGGGTTAATGGCAAGCCACCCGCTAGCGCAGGTGGCTTGCCATCCCCCCAGCCTTGTGAACTGGTATAGGGGTCATGGACCCCTTACCAGTTCACAAGGGGTTAAAAGTAAATAATGACACAGACACACATAAAGAAAAAAATATTTTATTAATTTTTTTTTTTTTTTTTACACTGTACTCACCTCCCATCCATCCTGGAGCACTCTGTCCCTCGGCGATCACTGGCTTCTGCTCACTTGCTAGAAGCCTTTTATAGCTGCTGGATGACAGATTACAAAGGGTTAATCAAAAAAAAAAATGACATAGGGTCCCCCCTCCCAGGGGGGGCGGACCCCATTTTTTTTTTATTTTTAAGGGTTAAAAACCCTTAAAAATCAAAAAAAAAATTGACGTGGGGTCCCCCTTACCCACAGTAACCAGCCCGGGACCAGCTATGGGGGCTTGTAGGCACAGAGTGGGGGGGCCAGCTTATGTGGCCCCCCCACCCTGCAGCCTACGAGCCCACATAGCCCATGTGGGCCCGGGCTCTTCTGCCCCCCCCTGGCCTTTGGGGAGGCAGGTAATGGGGGTGCCAGGGGTTAATGGCAAGCCACCCGCTAGCGCAGGTGGCTTGCCATCTCCCCAGCCTTGTGAACTGGTATAGGGGTCATGGACCCCTTACCAGTTCACAAGGGGTTAATAGTAAAAAAAATGACACACACACAGAGTAAAAAAAATATAGTAAAAAAAATGACACACACACAGAGAAAAAAAAATCTTTATTTTTCTTTTTTACACCATACTCACCTCCGATCCGACGTCCCTCGCCGCTGTCCCTCGCCGCTGTCCCGCGCCGATCACCTCACTGACAGATGCCGGTGGTGATCGGCGCAGGGCGGGTGACAGGTGAGGGGGCTCCGATCGGAGGGGGTATAGGAGGAGCGGGATGACGTCATCCCGCTCCTCTCACAATGGGCGGGGCTAAGCGGCGGCGGCCATCGCCGCCATTACAAGAGGTGAGGACCCGGAAGAGGGTCCTCACCTGAAGACTGCGCAGCCCAGGGGGGGGATCGGACCCCCCCCTGGTGAAGAGGAGACCCGGACAGAAGGCTCGGGCGCGGAGGTGAGTAAATGACAGTTTTATTTTTTTTTTTTTTTACAGCGGCGATCAGCGCTGGAAACGGGGGGGGGGGGGGGGGCGGCTGGTTTCGGGCCCCCCCCTGAAGACGGAGGACGACGGGGGGGAGATCGGATGCCCCCCCAAGGAAGAGGGGACCCCAGGCTTCACAGGGATACCGGAGGTAAGTGATTTTTTTTTTCTATTTTTTAACTGTTTGGGGGAAATGCCAGGCACGTAGTTTCTACGTGCTTGCCACTTAACGGTAGGAGAAGCAACCACGTAGAAACTACGTGCTTGGCATTTAAAGGGTTAATGCTAGTTTTACAGCTAGAAGTTCCCTGAAGTTTGAGGATCTTTTTGACATTACCTTTGACCATTTCCCCTGGGCTTGGTGAATTCCTAAATGGGCTCCCCAACCCCAGCTGCTCGCATTCGTGGCTAATACCACTGGATTGGTCTGTCTCCATTCTCTTCCCTTTGTTATATTTGAGGTCTCCGTCCACCAGAGTAGTTCTCTCAGGACCGTTGAGTTTAACTTTACTAACTGGTCCAGTGAATTTTGATTTCTGTCCCATTTTTCTAACAGGAATCTCTGCAGTGATCCCATGTGTAACTGAGTCCAGCTTACTGCTGGGATTGTTGCTGTCATTAACCCTAGTACTTTGAATATTTCTCTTAGAGATGTCTTTGGTTCTTTTACCAATGCTATCACTCTGCTTTTTATCTTTAGAGCCTTTTCTTCTGGCAGAAATATCTTCCCCTGCGTGCTGTCTATCAGGAACCCCAGAAACATGCACTGCTGTGAGGGCTCTAGCCTGGATTTTTCCAGGTATACTATCCAACCCAGATCTCTTAAAACCTTCATCGTTTTTCCAAATGCACCAACAGAGTCTCTCTGGAGTTGCTTAGAATTAGCAAATCGTCCAGGTATGGTATGATGTTGATACCCAATTGCCTGGGGGAGGATGACAGGCCGAAAGGAAGTGCCCTGTACTGGCAATACAAGGTTGTGTGGCCTAGCTGTACTGCAAACCTCAAGTATTTGTAGTGAGCTTCCAGAACTGGAATGTGCAGATATGCATCCTGAAGATCCAGATTGGCCATTAAGGCATCCTGAATAAGGATGTGTCTCACCGAGTAGATTGATTCCATTCTGAATCTTTTGTACCAAATGAATCTGTTCAATCCTTTACTACCAGAAAAACATGAGAGTAATAGCCCTCCAGAAACCGACTTGGTGGAACTATTTCTATCACCTCTTTCTGTAAGAGTTCCTGCAACACTAAAGGGAAAGCACTCATTTGTTTGGGATCTTTTGGTAACTTTGTCACTAAGAAGGTAAATGGGGGAAGGGAAGAGAATTCTAACCGATACCCTTCTGCCAGTGTTTTTAACACAAACTGATCTCGGGTAATCTCTTTCCAAGCGGGTACAAACTTGGAAAGTCTTCCCCCCACCTGAAGAGGGTTGTCAGGAATGCTGCCTAGGCCCTTCTGGAGCCTTGTTCACCAAGGAATATTTCCTTTGTGGCCTAGATTGCACCCAGCGTTTCTTTGTGTCCGTCTTTCTGTGGGTCTGACTAGTAGTTGTTCTGCCCTTAATAACTGGCCTAAATGAGTAAGTCTTCTTTTTAGTAGGAAACTTCTTCCCTGATTCTGTGGACCTTGACAGAATATTATCTAGGTCTTCCCCAAACAAGCATCCTCCTTGAAAAGGAATTGCACATAGTCTATTTTTAGAACTATTGTCCCCAGACCAGGTTTTCAACCAAACTGCTCGGCGGGCACAGGCTATTAAAGCCGAAGTTCTGGCTGAGGCCCTGATGATTTCTTGACAAGCATGTGTAAGAAAAGACATAGCTCTGTATAAAGTAGGAAGAGTTGCCATAACATCTTGCGGTGGAACTCTATTCCCAATATGAGCTTTAAGATTGTCTATCCATTTGGATATACTTCTCAGGACTACATCTGATGCCATTGCTGGTTTAAATTGAAAAAGAGTAGCATCCTAAGCTCTTCTTAAAATATGTTCTCCTCTGCGATCCATAGGATCACGTAGCAAACCCATATCCTCAAAACTTAAGTCTGAGGTTTTAGACATTTGACCAACAGGTGCGTCCACTTTAGGGCATTTTGTCCACAGATCCATAATGGGATCTTTGAAAGGGTATTTTCTTTTTAGGGCTCTATGCAGGAAAAATTTTCTTTCCGGGTTATCCCATTCTGACTTAACCATATCCTTTAAAACTGAATGGATTGGAAAAGCTCTTTCTGATTTTTTAATCAATACTTCTCTATACATTTCATCCTGCTGTGAAAGGGTTGTCTCCTCCTGCAGGATGCCCCATGTGTCATAAATATCTTTCAATAATAAATCTAAGTCCTCAGAAAAGGAGCTTGAACTAACACGCCCCCTCTCTGGCTGGCTTTTCTCATCTAGTGAATCCTGAGAGGAATCTGGGTCTTCCCCTTCTTCCCCCGGATCTGAAGTAACTTCAATTTGTATAGGGGGTAAGGGAACAGTTTCATTATTTAGCCCCACTAATGAAACTCCCCTATCTTGGCTCTCTGTACTGATATTAGGAATGGGTGCAGTAGCAAGTGACCATTGATCATGTGTTACAAATCCCCTTTGGGCATTTTCCATTGAAGCTAATTGTTGCTTCAGGATAGCAGCCGAATAATTTTCTCTTTTGGCTTTATCGCACCCCATACACAGAGCCAACTGCTAAGAATCCGGAAGTGTGGTACTACAGACTTCACATCTTTTAGTTTTCTTGGTAGATTTAACATGCTTTTTATCTTCAGATTTAGACTCTCTATCTAGCCGCAGGTGACTTGCCAGCCCGCAGCCTTGTGAACTGGTATAGGGCTCTCTTGGACCCCTTACCAGTTCACAAGGGGTTAAGTGTAAAAAAAAAAAAAAAAACACACCACACACACAGAGAAAAAAAATATATATATTTTTTTTAATACTTACCTCCCATCCATCTTGCTCTGTGTCCCTCGGCAGTCACTGGCTTCTGCTCACCTGCTGGAAGCCTTTTATAGCTGCTGGGTGACAGAACATAAGGGGGGGGGGGGATTTTTAAGGGTTAAAAACCCTTAAAAATCCAAAAAAAAAATGACATGGGGTCCCCCTTACCCGAAGTCGCCAGCCCGGGACCAGCTATGCAGGGCTTGTAGGAACAGGGCACAGGGGCCAGCTTTTGTGGCCCCTGGCCCTGCAGGCTACAAGCCCGCATAGCCCGTGGCCACGGGCTCTTCTGCCCCCCCTGGGCTCTGGGGAGACAGGTAATGGGGGTGCCGGGGATAAATGGCAAGTCACCCGCTAGCCGCAGGTGACTTGCCAGACCCCCGAGCCTTGTGGTCTGGTATAAGGGGTCTCATGGACCCCTTACCAGTTCACAAGGAGTTAACAGTAAAAAAAAAACACACACACAGAATAAAGAATGACTTTATTAAAAAATAAAAACTTTTTTTTTTTACTTTACTCACCTCTGACCCTCGCAGCTCTGATGACAGTTGCTGTCATCGCTGGCCAGCGGAGGAGGGAGGCAGGCGATCAGATCATCACCTGCCTTCCTCCTCCTGTGGCTAGCGATGACAAGTGTCAGAAATGACAGCCTGGAGCCAGGACGACACCCGGGAGTGACGTCATAAGCCCCGCCCCCAAAGGGCGGCAAGATGGCGGCGCCCGTCGAGGAGGACAGGGAGAGGGCCTTTCAGGCCAGAGGGGGGCAATCGGAGGCCCCCCTGGTGAAGAGGAGACCCTGCGGGAGCGATCAGGCATTTAGGTAAGTAAATGTCATTTTTATATATATATATATTTTTTTTACATGTATTTCGGCGGCTGCTGAAAGGGGGGGGGTGGCTGTTCCGGGCCCTCCCCTGCACCCAGGGAGGGCCTGGGTGGGGGATCGAAGCCCCCCCAGATGAAGAGGAGACCCCGCCGGATCGAACAAGGGGTCAGGTGAGTGTTTTTGTTATTTTACTTTTACTGTAGCAGGGGGAGAAGTCAAGCACGTAAATAGCGAACTATTTCCCAAAACCGCAACCTTTCTCAGGGATTACTACCAGAGCGGCACATCACCCAGCGCGCCTGCTTCCAAAACGGAACAGGATTTAAAACAGGGAATTTTGCACTATCTGTGTTATTCCCATAGACTATGAGGGATATAGCCCCAGGTGCATCCAGTCTCCAACAGGGTCTCCTGTGGGTGATACCTGGTGCAGCTGGCTAACTCCAAACTATGGAGGGTATAAAAACAATAAATTAAAACAATAAAATGGCCGTTGTACTCAAAAACATCAGCACACACTCTGTCCCAAGGTTTCCCAGGGAGGAAACACAAAGAACTTAAGTGGGGAGGAAGGGGTTGGGGCTTGTAAACTTAAAAAGGATGACTTGGAAAAATGAAAGGAAGGATTCATCTAAATTATTTTTAAATAGTAGTGCTTTTGATAATGTCTTAATAGCTCAAGAAAAAAGGTATTTTGCCTAAAATAAATTCATTCATAACTATAGAGAGGACTTCTAAGTTTGAAGTCCTAAAATTACAGTCTGAAACAGGCATAACATACAACATAAACAAGGTTTGATTATTATTTCAATTTTTAAAGCTCTTTTCTTTGATATTGAACAATTTGATGGTCTAATAAGTAACAGTTGCATAGCGCCATGCGGTGACTGCGCTTGCAGGGTATGTACATATGGGTATCAGATAGATGAAATCTGTACAGGGGGAGATTTGTCAGAGAACTGCTAATTTGGCTAAATTGAATCAGCATTTTACTTTTTGTTTTGGTAGCTGGACAAATGACCGCATGAAATGAATTCTTGTGGTGTTTCTTTTTTTTTTGTCTTTTTATAACATTGTGTTTCAGCTTGGCAGCGCTGTGATTTTCCCAGATAACATTTGCAGCCAAAGCATTTGGAGGAAATGACTAAATAGATCACTTTGTTTACACAAGGAAAGTGGCTAATACATTTTTGAGGCAATGTTTTCCTAGTCAGCAGGTTAACTGCTAGATCAACATAATTTGGCTTTTTATGCTCAGATTCTGCAATTATGCCAATTGAAACCCCTGGGTCTTGTGTTTCTCCTGGTTTATGATGTTTTAGACCAAAGATGTGTTATTTTTTTTACTATGTAAAACTTACGTCTGCCAGGCAGGATTCTCTAATAGACTAGCATTCATCTTTGCTTTGCTTAAATGTTTAGGTCTCATTGGTCATCAAAAACAGCACCACTAGCTGCTGTTTTAAGATGGTGTGAACATCTTCTGGTGTAACAGCTCCCTGAAGTAGTCATGATCTAGCAGTGAGCTCCAAATCCAGATCATTTAGCTTAACAGAGCATCAGTGCTCTGAAAGAGCTTTTTTTAGCCAAGTGTCAATTCTCTAGGGCTCATTATTTAAAAACCATTAAGAGCATTTTTAATCTTTAATTAATGCCTTGTGAACAGGCTTTATGAGCCTTTTCTACTTAAAATAATATACTCCGTGTTTTTAACAGGTATACTAGAAACTAAACTGGTTAATGACCAATGAAAAACTGGCTAGTATGCTACTGGATAAGGATGAGTATAGGGTCCTTGGGCTACCTAAAGAGGAATTACCTTGTGCGGTTGCTGACAAGATTTTCGTTATGCTGTCTTTCACAACACCACCCCGTTTCTTTATTTCTAGTTTTTTTTTTTTTTTTTTTATTACTTAAATTCGCCTTTTTATAATTATTTATTACCCAGTTGTGAAGATTTTCCTTTATTTTTTATCTTTTATTTATTTTTTGTTAGGGATATAAATATAATATGAGGCAGAGATTAGATAGAGTTCTAAAAACAGTACCATTAGCGTTAACTCCTCTTGTACAGTATGTTATAACTAAAAGTGAAAGAAGCTTACTGTCGTACCCAAATTGTCGTGTGTCAAAAGCACAGAACCCACAGAAGCCTTAGAACCCACCTATTTAGAGGAGAGTATATTGTGAATTAATCCACCCTTCTTACAGTCTTCTCATCCCTCAGAATATTGGGCACCTCTTTAGCACATCCCCTTGGTGACCCAGCCTATTGTTTCAACACCCTCCTCTCCAAATTTATTCCTGCATATTTTTGTTCATTTACTTGTCTATTACATTCAAATTCATAATATTGTGTATTTTATATGGGTTGTCGTCATTGTTGTATTTACTTGTCTTACCCCTGTACTTCTACCTTGTACATGCCACAGACGATCACGGTTCTTTATAAATAATAATATGTAACACCATGTGTTATAAAAATAGCACAGTGTGCAGGAAAAATGCCCCATGACAACAGCAACAAATAAATTAAGCCCCTCAGTAAGGCCACCAGCCCCACAAATCCTGCACAGCTAGATTTAAACCAGACCAACACAACAAACCATACTCATATGCACCCCTCCCCTGGCAATTTAGATTGCTGCATACAAAAATTAATTTACTTTTTCTAAATCCTGCTGTAGTTAAATTTAGACCAAAATGGTGTCCGTCTGCAAACAGGAAGTGCTGCTGGACTTCCTGTTGCTGTGCATTGTCAGTTATGTCAGTTGAATCCAGGCAGCAGCATGGCTGGTGATTTGTTTTTATACTTGACCTGGAAATCACATTGGTCCTTTCTACACAGGAGTGAGGCATATCATACTATTGCTGATTTTTAACTTATTTGTGTACTGCTGATTTGCTGGTGTTTTAGAAGTGTTTGTGATCGCTATTTGCTATTGAGCTGGAATGCTGCTTGCAGGGCTGTGTGCGATCACCCTGCTAGTATGTGAGAGGACCGTCTGTTTTCAATGAGTAGTGTTTCACCGACAAGCTATGCCTTTAAGCTATGTTCACATCTGTCCAATTGCATTTGCGGCAGTGTGTGTTACAGGAATTCTGTTTTGTGTTTTTGTTTGCGATTGCATTCTTGTCTGCATTAAAAAGAAATGCCTGTTTCTGGGGCCTACGCCCTGCCTTCCTGTCTATAGAATCCCATTAAAATCTATGGTGCCACAAACGCAAAATGCATGAGGAACCACATAAAAACTCACTTGTGTTTACGTCTGCTCCCCTATAGACTTTAATGGGGTGTGTTTGCGGCCTGGACGCAGCAAGCACGACTTATTGCAGATGCACTTTCTTTTGTCCTGCCACAACGGAGAGGTCTAAATAGGGTCATAGATGTGCCATTGTGGGATCTTTGTTTAGGTTACGTTTAGGAAAAGAAGTCACGTTTTAGGGTTAATGCCCAACTCCTTCTGAGGACAAATTCTACCTAGCCCTTCTTTGTCATAATTCCTCAATTTCTTCACTATCAGCCTGCTAGGCAGACAACTTAAACTCTTTATTGCCTAGAAAATATAATGTGGGAATGGTAAGTATTTATTTTCTTTCAGTGGCCCAGCACTTGGCCTCTTAGCCTGTCCATGTTCCTTCATCTGTGTCTTGATTTCCTCATGAGGCCTGTTTCTGAATGCCATATATGCATGTATTATCCATATTTATGCCTGAGTTGACTAGACACATGCATTATGAACCTAATGTGTGATTAAAATATGCATAAAGCAACGAAAAGACTAATTACACATGATAATTACAGGGGTTTATTACCAATTATATCATTTACCTTTGCTCTGAAGTAGCATTAAACATCTTACGGCTAATGACTGCTTTGAAGTTAACTGCTATCCTTTGCTTGTATTTGAAATTGCGTCTCTTAAAAAAATGATCTTTAGGTTCAAACATTTAAATGGCTTAAAATGGCTGTGTATGTTGAAATCCCAGGCATTTACATTTGAAATTAAGCACAGCTTTCTTTAGACTTGCCTATTATCTTAAAACATAATTATATATTTGGACAACATTTTCTCTAGAACAACTTTTGGCCCCTAATTCATTCTTTCCTAAACTGTAAAGCTTCTATAAAAAATCACTCACCTACTGAAAATGGCTGGTTTCCTGGCTTTTTTTTCACAATTATATAAAATTGTCTTTAAAAATACTGGCATTAAATAAAATCACCAATATTTATATCATGTCACTGTAATACAGTTGCTGATCTATGAGTATAGAACCATAAGCCAATAGGCAAAATTGTCCCCAAGGCACTGGTGCAGCATCTGTAAAAGAGACAACTGATCGCTGCCACCTAGGCAGTGGCACTGGACATGGTGCAAGACATAATGAGCATGTGGTCGGGCAACAACTAGGCACAGAGGATGGTCTTAGAGGTTGCAAGGGCGTGATCAAGCAATGCAAGGTTGACAATAGGGTTTGACACAGAAATGTGGTCAGACATGGCAATGCTCAGCAGCAGGTTTGGCACAGGGACTTGCTACAATGTGCAGCCATGGCATCTGAACCAGGATTAAATAGTTTTTCTTTCTTTCATAGGAGCGATATGGATCTCGGCCCTTGCTGGGCACAAAGTTGCTAAGAAAGAGATTTCCACTTTAATGGACAGGGCCTGTTGCCAAGCAGCTGTCATTTATTTGTGTAAAATGGTTGAGACGTTCTATTTTACTTGTTAGATACAATGATTAGCCCTAAACAAACTGCACACGTGACAAATGATCTGTTGTCTTACTTAAAGTCAATAATGTCCAAGTCAGCCTTTTTGTATTGAATGCATAATTTGCTTACTTGCTAAATAGGGTTGGATAGAAACACATCCTATTATAGAAAACATGACTGATAATTTTAAATCCAGTGCTACAGGACCATTTTGCAAAAACTGAGCAGCTACAGCACTTTAATTTAAGAAAATGTGTTTATACTGCATCTAAATTTCCTAGATTTGATGGCTGCATTAAAGTTGCTGTCCGGACTCAATACAAAAAAGCACATTCCCACCTTTTGTCCCACTCAACTCTTATGTCCCTAGGCCTCTGCACACTCCATAAATTGAAATAGAGTGGGTGTGCAGAAGTCGCTGTGACTGATGTGGGTGTGTCCGATGCTGTCACCAGACATGGATACTGTTATACATGATCTTGAGACCCCGAAAGATTTATAATACTGGGTTAGGATAGGACTGTGCAGGACAAAAGGTGAGGAAGCATATGCTGTTTTGTGCCGATCTATCCCTTTAAAGACAGTCTGCAGGCAGAGCGTAACGGCTATACTCGCCTATTCCCCCCGCAGGCAATCACTGCTATGTTGAGATATTACATTTTCTCAACATATTTGCTGTTTAATAAATGCATGTTTGTAGCAGTATGTCTGAAAATACCATTACAGTTAAAATTGTGTTAGTTATTAAATCTTTTTTTTTCCTGGTATCCTGCACGGATCGCTTCATCTTCATTCTTCACTATTGGGTTAACCGCCACAAGGTGGCGCAGCTGACTGCAAGAAGACTTGTGGCTCCTTCCGGCCCATAAAAGGGCAGCAAATTTCCCATAACTCCCAGTGTTTCCTTGCAGTCTAGGCTGCAAAGACAGAGACAGAAGATTGTCCCTCTCTGGATTATCGCAGGCGAGCGGGGCATCCCAAGCCCGTCGGCCCTGCAGGCCTATTCCCACCTGTTCCGGGACCCATCCTGGCTGTGGTTCAGGTAACGGTAGGGGAACACCTAGGGTTGGGTGTTCACAGAGCTATGCTCTGGGCCGCAGACCTGTACCGAAGGGTAGCCGGCCATAGGCTATGGTGAACCTATTGGGGGGGGGAGGAGGAACCACTGGGATCCCCTTATGCCTGCCTATGTTATGTTCTCCCACAAGCTTTATTCATGTGTATGATTGTGTTACTCATGTTTTTACTTTTGGCACTATACTTACCTCACTCCTTCCTTCTCTTCTCCTCCCTGGCGCGCCGTCGTCGGGGGGGCGTCACTGGCCGCTCCCTGCCACTCTTCTCCTTACTTACCTCCCTTGCTCCTGCTCTCTCCCGGGTGCTCCGTCATCGGGGGAGGGGAGGGGCCGCCCTTTCAGCGATAGAGGGCGGCTGTTTCCCCGGTGCGCTTTTGACTGCTGCGGGCGCTGTGCGCAGGGGTGGGGGGGAAGGGGTGTGCTCTCCTTTCTCCCTGCTCCGGGCGCCATTTTTGCAGACAAGCGCCCGAAATTCGCACGCTGCGGGGGGGGGGATCCCCTCGAGGTGCTGCGTTTGGCGCCCTTGCTCTGTAGCCCTGCTGCTTGGAGCTGAGAGTGCGGCTGAGAGTCTCCTGCACCCAGAGTGCTGCCCTGCTAGTATTGGGGATTGCCAGCGTCCGACGCAGTGGTCTGTGAGTCCTGTATAAATGTCTCTGACTGTTGTGCTGTATCCGTGCATGTGCTGTGGGATGCTTGTTTTGCTCCCCTTTTTTCCATTGTGTCTTGCAGGCTGGTCCCTTATAGTACTTGTGGTTCCTTCAGGTCCTTTCAACCCCCCGCCCACCCGGGGTGTGCTTTGGGAGGCTAGTATTGGGGATTTTTGGGTCGGTCCCTTGCCTTTTATACCCTTTATTGCTAACAATCACCATATAGAGGCTTCTGGGGATAGAGAGTTTAGGGGCGGGCTCTGCGGTGTCTTATGTGTGGTACATCCCCTTTGAGCAGTCACAGTGCGGTTTGTGTCCCCTGCGCCCAGAGTGTTATTGCGGAACGGGATGGGCCGAGCGTTACTCTCCCCAGCCCCATTCTACCTACGGCATCGCCAACACCCCCACGTCTGCATTTAGCCCCCAGCAAGGGGGATGCCAGCAGAGAGTCTCATTCAGACCTGGCAGCCTTGAACGGCAATTGTCCCGTCCGGCCGCCGGCAAGGCCTCCACTTAGATGATGATGCTTATGAGGCTTTTGGTGGCCATGACTCCATGGAGGAGGGTGAGTTATTCCATGATTCTGACTCCTCCGGGGACCGTACGCGCGACTTTGACAGTGACCCCGGGTCCTCCTCTGACGAGGACATGTGGCTCCCCGATGACACAGATAGGCTTTTGTCTGCGGTTTTTCATACTCTGCACGTTGTCCCCCCGAAGGCGGGCAAAAAGAAGCAGGGGGAGCTTTTTCGTCCTGATAGACAGCGCCTGGTGTTCCCAGAGCAGGGACATTTTTCCAAGATGGTGTTTTAGGAGTGGGAGAGGCCTAACAAACTGCCCTCGGTGCCCAAGGGACTGGACAGACGGAAGGGACTTGCGCTGACTTTATTGCCTTTGTGCTCTCAGCCATGGAGGATGCCATCAGGCTTGGCGGTAGGGTTTCGGCCCTGCTGGTTGCTCTCCATTGGTCAGCACCTTGAGAAAGTGACTTCACGTCACGGAACGCGTGGGTGGCAGAGCATTGGTTTTCCAGCAGGAGGGAATACACTGAGGTAATTTGGGATAGTTCAGGATTAACAATGCCCCCCATGCAGCCTTACAGTAGCCCAGTGAGCATATTGCTCACTGATATCCCCGGCTGTCCGGCTTCGCCTCCACCATCCCCCTCTGTCTGCATATCTGTCACCTCGGACACACGCTGCTATGCAGCGTTGTGTTGGGGGCGGGTGTGTGGGCGGTTTGGGGGGCGGGCGGAGGCGACGCAGTACAGCGAGTCATCAGACGGAGGGGCGGGGACTAGCGCAGTGAGGCTTCCTTCTCCCTCCAGCGCGCTGTGCGTCTGCCGGCCGGGGACGCCGTGCGTGTGGGGGAGGTGCGGGTGCTGGCGGCGTGGGTTTTTGCCCTATTTAAAGGTGAGTGTCTGGCGGCATGGGGCAGCACCTTGAGAAAGTGACTTCACGTCACGGAATGCGTGGGTGGCAGAGCATTGGTTTTCCAGCAGGAGGTGAAAGATTGGTCATTTTGCTTATTTTCTGCAAAGATGTTTTGCACATCTATATTGGGCACTTAGCACTTTATTATTTGCACATTGCATTGGCACTTTAGCTAATCACTAATAGGATATGGATATGAAAAATGGTTATTTGAATAGATTAGGGAATACGGGGGTTTATTAGGGTCGCTCCTGCTGTATGTTGTTTTTATAATTGTATGTGATTTGCATTGTCTATGTCTTTTTTATATTTATGAATTAAAAGAGGATTATTATGAAATATTAGTGTTACTTATTTATAGTAGGTAAGTGGTGCCTTCCGGATTCTTATCCCATTGGCGGTGTGCTGGAGCCGCTAGTAGTATTTGGTTGTTGTCTAATATTTGGGATGCCAGATTGGCACACTTTTCCTACTTAGACATTGTTCTTGTGGTGGTGCTGGACATTGGCACTTGGTGCAGTGTCTGTGTGTACATCAATCATCAGGGCGGGACTCGGAGCAAGCGAGCCCTCAAGGAAGTGTCCCTGATCTTGTCTTGGGCGGAGGAGAATGTTCCCTGCATTTTGGCGGCTTACATCCCAGGAGGCGGACTCCCTGAGCAGGGGGATGTCTCGCCTGGGAAAGTGGTCTCTCAGCAAGATCTTTCTCGCCCTATGTCGCCGCTGGGGTCAACCGGACGTGGACCTGTTTGCGTCCCGTCACAATCACAAGCTCCCAAGATTCGTCTCTTTGTCAAGAGATCCTCTGCCCTTCGCCACGGACGCTCTAGCGATTCCTTGGACGGAATTTCGACTCCTTTATACATTTCCTCCCTTTCCTCTGCTGGGTCGTGTGCTGCGCAAGATAGCTCATCCTGGTGGCCCCCCGCTGGCCGAGAAGGTGCTGATTCGCGGACATAGTTCAGATGTCAGTGGATCGCTTCGTCCTGCCCGACGATCCAGAACTTCTCACTCAGGGGCTGCTACACCATCCCAATTTACAAACGCTGGCTTTGACTGCTTGGCTGCTGAAACCTCCATCCTGATGGATAAGGGGCTGCCGGCCTCTGTCGTCAGTCCCATGATTCAGGCTCGGGAGAAATCCTCTTCCATGATTTATTACAGGGTCTGGCACGCTTACATTGCCTGGTGTAAGTCTAAGTCGTTTCCTTGTCGCTCTTTTTCCCTTTCCAGGATTTTGGAATTTCTACAACATGGTTTGGAGTCGGGTCTGCAACTGAGTCAAAGGACAGGTTTCGGCCTTGGCTATCTTTTTCCAAATACCCTTTGCCAATCATAGGCTTATCAAGACCTTTTTCCAAGGAGTTTCCCATGTACGTCCGCCGCGTAAGCCTTTGCTACCAGTGTGGGATTTGAACTTGGTGCTTTCTGCTCTTCAGGGTCCTCCCTTTGCGCCTTTGTGCGCTGCTGTTCTGTCCATTCTGACTCTGAAGGTGTTTTTTTTTTTTTGGTAGCTATCACTTAGGTGCGTTGTGTCTCTAAGCTGGCGGCACTTTCTATGAAGCCTCCTTATTTTGAGCGGCATCAGGATAAGGTGGTGTTCCTTCTTAGACCGGAATTCTTGCCCAAGGTTGTCTGTGCCTTTCATCTCAATGAGGACATTGCCTTCCTTGTGTCCTGCCCCTTCTAATTCTAAGGAATGGACTCTTCATTCTCTGGATGTGGTCAGGGCGCTTAAGTACTATTTGGTTGCTACCGAGTCCTTTCGGAAGTCGGACTCTCTGTTTGTTCTCCCTGACGGACCTAGGAAGAGCTTGCCTCCAGCCAAATCCACTATCAGCAAGTGGATGAGACGGTGGTGCAAGCGTACTCTGCTAAGGGGAAGAAACCCCCTTTCCGTGTTACAGCTCACTCCACTAGAGCTATTGGTGCTTCTTGGGCTTTTCAGCACCAGGCTTCAGTTGAACAGGTTTGTAAGGCCGCTACCTGGTCTTCAGTTCATACTTTTTCTAAGTTTTACAAGGTTGACGTTAGGGCCTCAGCTGATGCTGTTTTTGGTCGCAAAGTACTTCAGGTGGTAGTGTCATGAACTACGCGCTGTTGCTTCTGGGAATCCCACCCTTCTTCTTGGACACTGCTTTTGGATGTCCCAATAGTGAAGAATGAAGATGAAGCGACCCATGCAGGATACCAGGAAAATTACAATTCTGTGATTACTCACCAGTAAAATTGATTTTATTGGTATCCTGCACAGGTTGCTTCATCCCACCCTTGTTCTGTTATCCTCTTTTGCCTTGTTATGGTGATTACCGTTGAGAGAGTTTATAGTGGGCTGTGTGAAGTAACATGGTCTCTGCCTCCCGGCTTCTCTGTATTGCTGCTTTTCAACACTGGGAGTTATGTGAAATTTGCTGCCCTTTTATGGGCCGGGAGGAGCCACAAGTCTTCTTGCAGCCACCTTGTGGCGGAAAACCCAATAGTGAAGAATGAAGATAAAGCGACCCGTGCAGGATACCAATGAAATCAATCAATGTGAGTAATCACAGAATTGTATTTTTTTTAACATCCAAATGTTACAAATTTAGCACATAGATTGAACTTAAAGACATTCTGCACCACACGCGATCGCTGATAGTCCAGTGCTCAGAAAATTACCGGATTTGTGTGACCCTGTCTGCACCACCAACACAACTTGCCATTGTTCAGCTGCTCTCTACCATTCAACATGAACCGCCCTGTGATTTTCGTCACCGTAACTATGCCATGTGCTCTTAATTGCAGTAAATGCAGGGGGCATGCCATAGTTCATGTGACAATTGTGTGGGGCAGTCCATCAGGTGTTAAATGGACACATGCGTCTTGAAGATAGTGCCGCAGGACTGGGATCATGTGATCCAGTGTGAGAGCACCAAACTGTACTGTTAGCACAATTTATTTATGCAGGTAATTTTTTTCTGGCATTTGCCAAATTCAGTTAATCAGACTGCTAGATAAAGATCTGTGATTCCACTGCGTCATATTGCAGTGGCAGGATTGCTGTTTACACCACTCCATCCATAACTTGTCATTGTGCTTGGTGGTATGAGGCTTGCATAGAACTGCTCGGCCATGGAACTTGGGTCATTGGATAAAATTGCCAATTTTTTAACAAATGTTTCAAAAGGTTAACTGAATAGCTAGCTGCTTGATTTTACACACACACACACACACACACACACACACACACACACACACACTTTAACTGCGTGCCTTTAGTTTGTGTAGAAAACCCACAATGATTTAATGGAGAACTTATTCAAAATTCCTTTCAGATAGTATTTGAGGTGGCTTGGACACTTTTGGCTAAATTTGGGGAACTCTCTAGAAGCCATGCAACAATTGTCTCTTCAGGGCTGGAGGCAAACTACAGTTTGACAAGGATATGGGTTTGTAGCTTAAACCATATAGTCGGCATATAGAGTCACTTAATTGTAATTATTTTAATAAATATGATAGTGGTGAATGATTTGCATATCTGTTGCCTAAACTGTGATTTGTAAAATGCCCTTCTAACTCTGATCATGATAATAAAATATCAAATATACTCACCTGGTCCATCCTAGCAGGAGTTCTTTTCCTATGGTGAATTGTCAACAGTTGCGACCCCAGTACTTTTAGGACCTTGAGTTTCTCGTACCTCACTCAATCACTGCAACAGGTTGTCAAGCAGATGTAGTGAATGGGTGACTGAAGTGTCATAATACTGCATCCGCTGAATAAAGAGCACACAGCTTGTTTCCATGCTAGAGGTCCTCTTCTGTGCCAGAAACCCCATGCTAAATTCTCCGCTGCAGCCCTGGAGCTGTTAGGATCTTGAGTTACACTTACTGTACATCACCCAATCACTGCAACAGGTAGACAGGGTTGGGTGGCGGAAGTGTTACTGAGGGTCTCAGCATTGCAGTGTTCAGTGGAATAAACTGCATGGAGCCTTGTTTGACAAGTTTAGTCAAACAAGTATTATTTAATTACAATATCAGTGTATAGCACTGTTGTTCAGCAGATCTCCAGGATTATTAGATATAAAGTCAGTAATTTGCTTCCAGTATGTGTGTGTGTGTGTGTACTCGACAGGGTAAAATCTATCTGCTTTATAATAATTTGAACCATGTCTGTGCCCAGACTAGAAGAGAGCTGCAAAAGTGTTATTTTTAAGTGTACCTTCTCTTTAAATAATCAGACTCATCAAACTATTCTGGAATAGCGGAATCATTTTTCACCCTTTAACCTATAAATTTGCCCCTTAACAGTTAACATTGCATTTATTGGCTAGTAGAAATTCAAAAGATAATCATCTGTCTTGCTAAACTTGCTGCCAGACTTTCTTTGATTGTAATGTTAATGCTTTCCCTTTCTTGCAACGTGTAATCAATTTGAGTACTAAATGCTTTTATTTACCATCTGTCTGGTGAATATGCTTTTTACAGATGTTCAGTGAACTGGCTTCCTATATATCATTTAAAAGTTATGCCTTGCTTTATAAAGTGCTCTGTGATTTTTGTAGTTTTATTAGGGTTGGCACGTACTAGCATTTATTAAACCCCACAGGCTTTTCAAGCTTCACTATGAATATCATACAAAGAGAAAAATGAAGGCTATTAAATATACGGCAGTCTTGAAACACCCTTGGAAAGTTACTAGAAAAAGGAAAATTTTTGACTGCCAAAACATGATGATGTCATCCTCAATGAAATTTTGATGATTAATAAGGAAAATGAATGTCTGTTCTGACATGAAATCCCCCTAATCACGTTGATTAATGTTCGGTTAATACAATGACCCTGAATAGTAACGATGCATGTGGTTGGTTAGAGCAGGTACAAAAACTAATGTGCCAGTTTTAAGCTTTGAGACCATAGCAAGTCAAAGAAGAATATTACCTATGTGTTCTAGCCAGTTGTTCCAGTTAGCTCCAACTTCTCAACTTCTTGGTTTGGACAAATATGCATACATATCTCCATCTCCAATGCCCCCTGTGCATTAACCCTGTTAAACCAGAGAAATTATACCTTTTTTCCTCGGTCCCCTGGCAAAACTGAGCTCTCCGATTTTCAACGTTGTCCATAGGCTTCTTGCAGGTATCCATTGACTGGCTGCCAATCACAGTGCTTGATTTCACCTGGGGGGGGGCGAGGATAAAGGGTGTAATGGGGTTAAACCTTATATGGTGGCCGACCTTCAGTATTAAACAAAGAAACACAAAAAATATATATTTAAAACCAGTATCCCCTTTGCTTGTAATGGACAATTATTTAGATGTGGTCTATTTTTTATTGGGGTACATTTTTTATTTTAGAATAGCATCCTATGGGAATTACACAATACAATACAATTTTGTTAGAATTACTCATTGGTAATAAGCAGTACTGTCTCTCAAACTAAAAAGCATTTAAATAACCCCCATGTATGTTTCAGTTCTGCCAACATCTACAAGCAAATAGGATTGTTATTTACATTACTGAAATGTATGAAAAATGTGTACATTAACTGTCACTATGTCTCGTAAAGTGGTGGAGCATGCTTCCAAATTCCACCACCCCTACAGTTGTAAAACAAATATCTCACTACCATATTGCAATCACTGTTAGAATAAGCTGCTTTGTTATGGCCTATCTTGGGTTAAAAAATATGATGAATATGATAAGTGTTTTAATAAAGCAACTGAAAATTGAATCAAATATATAGTACTTGACTTGGAATAGGAGAATTAGAATAAAATATAATAACATTGTATATGGTATATGTCGGCCAGAATGTTAATTTACATGATTGCTACATAGAACTCTGCTAACAGCAGCTACAAAAGAAAAAGAAGCATGTGCTAGGTTGCACATACATTGGCGACAGTCAGAGAGCCATATATTGGGATGGGAGGTTAAAATCTTGGGATGGGCTATCTCACCCTCCTGCTGGGACTACAACAAACAAGATGAGTCATTCTTAAAAGCCAGCACCCTGCTGAGAGGTCCATTTTGTTAAATGTTTCAAACCAAATAGCAATTCGTTTATCTAAATCATTGCTATTGTAATCAGACATGATATGTTTTGAAGCAGTCATGAGCCTTCTTTTGGAATTTAGATAGCGTACAGTGCAATTTGATGTGTGCATCGCACTGTGGGATGGAAAAGATTACTGTAAAGATTTTCTCCTGTAGCTCATCAAATTAAACTGAGCCTGTCCATGCTCACATGCTTGCCTTCTACGTGCACTTTTCCCTCTTACAGTGGACACACATGTGGCACACATTGTGAAAGCCGCATCTCCTCCAGTAGGAGAACCTTAGCAATTCAGTTTGTAGCCATGTTCAGTTCCCCTTTTTGTTAGTAACTTAGTGGAATGAATAATGATTTAGGCTTAATTAGTATCTAGTGTTTTATTGTCCTTTCATATTTGGTATCTTTTCCCTCCCCCTCCTCCCTGTTATTCCTAAACTGGAATGCCTGGCAATTTCAAACATTTCCTTTGAACAGCAGTGCACATTTTAAAGGTGGACTGAATGAACTCACAGGGATTATAAATACCTTATAATGTATTGTCCACATTTACAACTGAAGGTTATGCGTCTTGTAGCATAGAACTAAAAATAAGGTACACATTTATTTGCCTCATAACTGGAATATAACGTATGGTAGGGTCCTACTGATACCTCCTGAAAACCTAATATTTGTAATAACCCAAAAATCTTCAGTTTTTTTTTATTTTAGAGATCAAATTTGGAGAAAATCGAAAACTTGCCATGTCTAAGAGCACGAGTAGACTGTCCACAAGGGGACCTGGGCAAATGCCCAGTGGGCCCCACTGCTTTGGGGCAGTCGGGGCTTCTACCTTTATTAACACTCCCATCCAATCCCAGCCCCCTATCGCCTCGCCCAAGCAACCCCAGACCATGTCCTCACCCTAATGATATAGCCAGGCAGATTTTTGGCCCCAGTTCGCCACTGCCTGAGGGGATGGTGGTTTTTCTGTGTCAGCATTGTGTACCCATCAAATGATAGACAAAACGAATTAGAATGACCATACTCACAGGAGGTCTTTAAGAAATAAACATAAATACACAAATATCTGGCACAAATTGAATATTATCACCTACAGAGAGTCCATTTTCTGTTTGGGTGTGTGGCCATACCACCTCATGCCAGCCTTCAGATTTTTTTTTTAATTTTTTTTACAGCTTGTTTTTATTGAATTCATATATATTTTTATGTGTGTGTGTGAGCCAGCAAACCATTGCAAAATTGTATCTGATCTGTTCTATGTTTGTTTCCCTGTAATAGATCAGTGTTACTCACTGGCGTTTTGTACAACATTAAGAAATCTTAGCATTATTTTAAAATATTTATTTAACTCTAATATTTAGAGTTATTTTACAAAAGGGTTCTATAGGATATTGGTCAAGATAAATCTGGTTAATGAAACCAGTAAATCAACTTTCCTGCATATACCATGATTAACATTTCATTTTGTTCTGCTGCTTGGTGTGTGTGTGTGAGCCAGCAAACCATTGCAAAATTGTATCTAATCTTCTGTATCTTCCCTGTTTGTTTCCCCGAAATAGACCAGTTGTTGCTCACTGGTGACCTGTACACCATTTAGGAATCTTGGCATTATTTTAAAATATTTCGACCCTAAGCTGAGTTATTGTAGAAAAAGTTCCCCAGGGTATCGATCAAGATAAATCTGGTCAATCAAACCACTAAATTACATTTCCTGCATCTTAAATACATACGTGTGACATATGTTTGTTCTTTCTCACCCTTAACATTTAATCGTCATCAGTTGAGGTGCTGTGGAAGACATCTGTTATCCATTTCTCAACCTATAGGGGTTGATTCCTAGCCATATTAGAGAGAAAACTGCCATTGACTTTAATTGTCTACCATGTGTACATTTTCACCTGGCAATGAATCAGTCCCAAGCTAGACAATAAAGTCAATGACGGTTTTCTATCCTAAAAAATAAGTGAGTTTTTCCACCAGGCTCTGAATCGACCCCATATTCTCTGCAGCAGTGATAGTTTAATGATGAAATAGCTCCTTGCACTATTACCTGGGGATTCAGGGAATAAAACTAAACATGTCTGATGATTTATTTTCTTAGATGCTTTATAGTTGTATGACTCTTGTCATGCATCAATTTTTTATATTCTGTTCTCATCTTTCAACTTTGTTTTTTTTTTCTTTATGTAGTTGTTCCACCATCATGTCCTAACAATGTTTCAACTTACTCATGCTACTCGTAGACCACTTATATGTGTGATTCTAGGAAATGATGGCTAGACCAAGGTTATTAGTATAATCCACAACCATTTAGTATTTTACTAAGGTTGGTTTTCTCCTTTTGGAATGTCCATTAGCATTTGTATGTAGTTTTTACCAGAGTGAAATGTAACGATTTGTCATTGTGACTGTTTTTTTTCTGTCTTCCTAAAGAAGTATTTGTGGCTGTATTTTCATTTGAGTTAAGTAAAAATTCTTATTCAAGAATGCTGCCGTCGCAGAGCTAATATAGGAATCGATCAGGTGTTTAAGGTTTAACTGAAGGATGATAAGCTGATAAAGGAAAAATTAATAATTTTCAGGGCATCCTGGTTGCGTTTTTTAAATATTTAAAAAATTTAACTTTTGGTGCACTGAAAAATCTGTATTTGAAGGTAGTGAAGTAATATTTAATCAACAAATTCATTTATGGAGGAAATTTAGCCAGAAAATAAATTTAAAATGTTTGTCTTTTTCAATCACCAAGAATCTCACGGTTTCTGTAATTGGAGCGCTTCAATGGGGCATCCTGATTTGGGATGCCCCGCTATGTGAAGTCCCCTGGACAACCAGATATTCTTACCTCCCCTGGCATCCCCGCAGCTACTTCTGTCTGGCTATATGTGCTGGCTATTCAGATAGGCCTGTCATAGGAGTGCACATCAGCTGAAGGGAAACTGCTGCAGCCCCACCCATGAGCCGTGATATTGATGTGAGGGTGTCTTTCACAGCATTCCTGGGGATTTCACACATCTGGGCATCCCAAATCAGAATGTCCCAAAAATAGGAAAAGCACTGACTCTAGAGCTTTATAAGGGCTGATTCAGCACCCAGAGAATTTTATTTTTAACACTTTTTTTGAGAAAACTATTTTTCTTTTTGGTGCCCCTTATATGGATGTTCGTCTTTAATGTCAACTGAGGTCCAACACGAAGACAAAATCTCATCCCCTGAAGCTATACATTTTTCACAGGTGCTCATTCTCATTTACTGTATTTCCCACCCTATAACACGCACTTATTTTCCCCAAAAATGTGTGTGTGTGTGTGTTTGGGGGGGGGGGATGGGGATGCTGGGGCGGCTTATCAGGTGAATGTGAAAAAAGAAAATACTGAAACTTGCCTTTCCATCGTTCCCATGCTGTGCCTGCTGCATCAGTTGCCGCTGCTTCTTCTCTGCAGCATCTGCACACACAGAACGAACACCTGGCTCTGTACAGCCGGTGGGCATGGCCAAAGAAGTGGTGAGACCAGCACGAACTCCGGAGGCAGCAGAAGTGGCGAGACCAGAGCAAACGGTGGAGACAGCAGACAGGGATCGGTTGCCCCGTCTACCCGCCTGCCTTTCTTCCATCTTCTGGCCTTCTGTGGCTGTGGTGGCTTGGCCAGCAGCGCAGGTACAATGTAAAGGTGAGTTTACTTTTATTATATTTTTGCATATGGACAATTGGAGGGGGCTATGCCATACTGTCTATGGGAATTGAAGTAGGGTATGCCACACTGTCTATGGGAATGGGAGGGGGGAATGCCACACTGCCTATGGGAATGGGAGGGGGGAATGCCACACTGCCTATGGGAATGGGAGGGGGGAATGCCACACTGCCTATGGGAATGGGAGGGGGGAATGCCACACTGCCTAGCCAAGTGGGAGGGGGGATACCACACTGTCTATGGGAATGGAAAGGGGAAATGCCGCCCTGCCTATGGGATTAGGAGGGGGATGCCATACTGCCTATGGGAAAGGGTAGATGCCACACTGCCTATGGGAATGGGAGGGGGACTGTCACACTGCCTATAACAATAGAAGGAGGGAATGTCACACTACCTATGGGAATGGGAATGGGAGGGGGGAGCCACACTACCCATGTGGGAAATGGGTAAAGGGGATGCCACACTGCCCATGGGGAATGGGGGGGGGGGTACCACATGCCTATGGGGATGGTAGGGGGAAATTCCACACTGCCTATGGGAGGGGAAAATGCCACACTGCCTATGGGAATGGGATGCCTATTGTATGGTGCTTGGGGTATGATGTTTTAGCACATTTGGTTCAGAATATTTATTTCCTTTTTTTCCTTCTCCAAATCCTAGGTGAATCCTATGGGTAGGTGCGTCTTATATGGCAAAAAAAATGAGGTTCTCATTCACAAGCAGAAGGAACATGCAGGCTCTGGCATGCAGTCTTAGGTTTTATCATAGTCTTCTTCTTGTATCATATTCAGTTCCTGGGACTGGACCGTGACATCGCTAAAGTAATCCAGTGTTCCCTGAGGAATGAAATTAAAAGGATAGGTTAATATAGTTTTCCACTGGAAAGCAAACACAGAGTACCATCCTAAGCCTACCAATGTTCCAAAGTCATGGGCTTCTTCTATATGATTTCTGGTTTGCTTCCTCCAACATCTTTCTGACACTGTTGCTCATGAAAGAAGTATTACTGCTAGTGAGAGGAGTCTTAATTCTCTGTAAAGCTGTCTATACAGGGACACTGCTAAATTATAATTGGATACTGGTTGCAGCCGCTAGGAAGCACTAGAGCAGAAAGCGAGCCGGGGAAAATGGGCTCTCCATCCAGAAGCTTATGATATGATCTGCAAAAAGTGGGATGTTCCCATGATGGACCTGCTGGCATCCAGATCGACAGGAAAGTGATTACATTTGCAACCATCTTTAGGAACCATATAGCATTCTCGGGGGATGATTTTGTGACTCCTTGGTCCCATTTCGGCCTAGCGTATGTATTTCTGATGCTCGGGTAATAAAAAAAGAGGGAGGATATCATGGCCATTCTAGTCGCTCCTCATTGGCCAAGGCAAACCTGGTTCACAGACGTGGTCAGACTATCTCACAATGTCCAAACGCCAGTTCTACTGTCACTGCTTTTGACAGTGTGGCTATTGAATCCCAGGTACTATTTTTTAACAGTACATAAAGTTTAATGTCTAGACCTACCCTGCTACACAATGTTTCTGCTTTTTAATGGTTCTGCTGTCCAAAATGTAAAAATGTTGGGTGTTTCAGATAAATGCTGTGGACAGAAATTTGAGCATGATCCTGCTGTAATCAGCTTGTAAAGTTTCATCACATTCTTGAGTGGATTTGGGTTTTTGTGGTGTACAAACTTAAATGCTCATCTACTACCTTGTCTACTAACCACAAAGAGGGTTCTTATGTATATCCCTCCCAATATATGTGCCTGGCTTGCAAGATTTATTTCGTCCAGAACCCAGCAGGTGAAGATTCTTTCTCTTCCAGCACTTCTACTTGCATCAGTTTTAAAAGGCAGGAAACTCTTGGTTTCATTTTACTATGCTGTCCTTAGCTCAGGTCTATGCTTATCACTTAGCAGCTGTTTTTTGGCAGCAACAGTTAAAGACCACAAAGACTGCAGAGAACAATGGAATAAACATACAGTACATCGAAGATAAACATACCCACTTAGAAGTGGACCAAAACCCAGGATTTTGACTATCCTAGGTTTTGGTCCTTTCCCCGGGGGCATCAGGGGTGCCCCGCTGTGTGACCCCCCCCCCATTGCCGCAGTCAACTCACCTTATCCTAGTCCCATGGTGCGTCTAAGAGCAGCGGCTCTGACGGCGCATACTCTGCTTCCCTGTAGCAGTGCGTGTGCCCGGCCATTTGTGAATGACCGGCGTGGGCACGCTCCCTGTTAGAGGGGGATGGAGGATGCTGCTGTCAGAGCCACTGCTCTTAGACGAGACTTTGGACCGGAATAAGGTGAGTTGCTGCGGCCATCTAGGGGGGTTTCATACAGCAGGGCGTCCCCGATCGAGGTGCCCCCACGGAAAGAAACAAAGCCCAGGATAGTCAAAACTTTTGACTATCCTGGGTTTTGGTCCACTTTAAGGTAAGGCTAGATAGATCATATGGTCTCTTTCTGGAGACCACTCCACACCAAACGCCACACATAACTCAATCAACACAATGTATGCCATTGCCATTTATCATACTGAACTTCTTGGGTGTATTGATATAGGGTGATAATTAAATTAATCAAAGAAAGTTGCCTGCACAGTAGCAAATCGTGCCCAAGGCTGCTATTTGGAGATCTACATGGGGATCACCAATGTTCATTGCCGTCTTCTTCATTTGTATTGTCTACAGCTAACGTCATCAGGGTTCAGAGTGAGCTCTGATGGTGTTACCCATAGCCAACACTTCAGTTCAAACCCCCTCTATGAACACATGCTGCAGTGCTTCACACTATACATGCTGTCAAGCATTATTCAGTGCTCTGACTCAATTGAATGTAACCCACAGGAGAATAATGTAAGTTGTTCAGTTATGTTGCTTGAAGTATATTTAGAATTGTAAGCATTAACTACTTCTTAAATGCTACTTTAGTCAAGATTTTGCTTTATTTATGCTTTGAAAATCACAATTTCTGGATTATTCTCTGAAAATACATCTATTTGATACTTAAACAGGGGTGTTGCTGTAATGGTCAGAAATTACCAATTTAACATGCAACAGCAGGGCAGCCCGGGCATTGCGCTGCTAAAATAAAAAATCTGTCTGGATACTGACCCCTTTCGGGTTGCGCATCCCACTTGACCACAAACAGCCTATCAGCGCAGCCGCGTGCTGGCCATACAAGCTGATAGTACAGTAGCATAGAAGGATCCCGAAAGAATAGTACCCGGGCAGCCTGGTTCTTTCTTTTAGTGGCACGATGCACTGCAGGGCATCCTGACCCCAGCGGCCTGGTTCGTTCTTTCAGCGATGCACTAGGCTGCCCCCGCTGCGGAATTTTAAAGAGGTACTCTGGTCATAGTTGCTCTTTAAAGTCCCTGTCCCGGTTGCCCCCAAAAAAACAAAAGGTCACTTATCCGCGTGAACTTTTGCTTTAACAATAAGTTGACATTTGCTTTATAAATGACTCAACTGAAAATATGTTGTGGTTTTAAGTTGTTTAACTTTTTACACTTTTGCAATTTTATATGTTTTAAAATTCAGTATTCAGTACATATAGTACACTGATAAAGCATAACTGAAGAATCTCTACTCTACTAGTATCTATTTTGAGGCCACAGTGCCAAAACATACATTTTCTTCCTGATTGGCCACCTTGAACTTATAGAAAATATATTATATTGTTTTGCTTGTACACTTTAAATTCATGTTTTGACATAATTTCCACAGGGTTTTTTTAGTTTATTTGAATCACAATTTTTTTGTCTTATAGAACTGTAGATTCTCAAAGTAAAGCAATCTGTGTACAAGTGTTGGAGAGGGAAAAAATAAACAGATCGATAACAAGAGGGCAATGGGGAAATGGGCTCATAGAAACATACATTTTTAGCTATCTATGCATTATGTATTTGATTCTTGTTCGGTACTCTTTTATAATAATTAAAAGCATCTTCCTTTTGAGTTTAAATGGTTTCTTGTCATGGAAGCTTTTAACATTCCCTTTGGAATCCTGCTGACAATAAAATCAATGTACTTGTTTCTTACATAAACAAAACAGTTTTTCCCAAAATATTTTATACAGAGTGCTGTTAACTCATAGGCTAATGTTACAAATTGTATGAAATTTTGCTGTCAAAGCCTTACTATTTATTCTTGTTTATAGATGTAGAATTTTGTTTATGTGTTTTCAGGCATGTTGCGCTTGAAAAATTATTTTGTCCCGGGGTTGATTGACAGCTGGGGTATAGGAGGTGAAGTTAACTGGGTATGGTTTCACTGTAATAAAAGTCAAAAAATAATTTTTTGTCTGGTTAGCAGGGTTCCTAGGGGGCATCCTGATTCTGCATGCCCCATATTTTGAGACATTGCCTAACCTGGTGCCCGGTGTGTAGTTTGAGCACAGTGGAGGATTCTGACTGTAGGGCATCTCAATGTGGGGTGCCCCGATGGAGTCCTACTAAGCAGACCGAAAGCCTATTTTGACATCTGGTCTGTTTTAACCCTGAGTCTGGTGAACAAATAGATAATGGTCAGCAAACCAAGGGGATTAAATAACATAAACATAAATTAACATAACATGGAGACACATTAACGCATGACTTGGTGGAGTGCCCCAAAAAGCATCGCTGCTGCCCACGGCGTAGCTTTTTGCCTTGAACTAAATGGATTTTATGATCGTGATGTATAATTTTTATCAATTGGATTAAAAGTTCTGTTTTATATATTGAACTATCACTGCCATTGCCTTGCCTTCAATAAGTCAGATCTTTTTGCACTAGCCCAGAGAACGTTGATGGAAAATCCCATCTGGATATTTTTAGAAGGAAAGGCTTATTATTGTGCAGGTTTTGTATACAACTTTGTGTTTACAAAGTAAGGATGATTCATTTTTGCTCTGTAAAATGTTTTTCCTTTTGTTAAGTGAACATGAGCATCTTATATAACGTAACCTCTTACCTTTTAGCTAAGCGTTTAGTGTAATACACATTATGGGTCTGGATTGAATTATCATAAAGTAACATAAAGAGAGACTGGACACCATCAATGTCCACACTGGTTAAAAAAAGACAGGCCTAACTTGGTACACTTTTGCTGAAAATATGAGAAGCTCCATCTTTGCTGGTTCCCTTCAACCTTTTGAATTCCATGCGGCATTGATATAAACACTGTTAAGTAACTGGTCTTTATACTCCTAACGATTTTCTGTATGTGCTAATGAGTCTTAATAACATGGATATAGTGGATATTATAAAATCTGTCACATTTTAGGAGAACAAAAGATATTTGAGAAAAATGTGGTATAGGGTAGAGTGATATTTTCTAGCATACAACTTACTAAATGTTGTCCTTCACATGGATGCAACCAAATGTCATAGCAATCACACGGATAAATGAGTTACACTTCATTCCGTTGTCACAATAATTTTACATTGTAAGTAAGTAACCACATATACTTTTTGGTGGTTGTGAGCAGAAGCTTTGGTTACTGCATAAAATTTCTATGTAGACTATTTAAACCCCGTCATAAAAGACTACCAGCCATGGTATATTTCAATAATAATAGATAACATGTTACTGCTGGACACCATGCGGTTGATTCAGAGCCAAGTGAGAATTCTCACTCCTTATTTAGGAGAGAAAACTACCATTCACATTCATTGTCTACTGGGTGTCATTTTTTACCTGGCTCTAAATCCCCAAGGTAGACCATAAAGACAATAGCATTTTTCTCTCCTACAAAAAGAGTGAGAGTTATCAAAGCGGTCCTTCACCCTGAATAAGAGCCTATCTTGTTCCCCACACCCTGTACATACAGATTGCTCACATTAAAAATAATCCTACCTGCATCTACTGCATGTTATGAGTTTTTAAACATCCAAGATGGCGGCTCATGGAACATCAGGCAGCCTGCAAACAGGAAGTGCCTTTTGACTGTGCTGCTCTGCATTCTGGGATTGCTGACCTTTCCCTGACCCCAGCTCTGCTCTGTCTGAGCAAAGCACAGCTATAACCCACCCCCCTGTACTTTATCCCACTCTCCTCTCCTGTGTGATGCTTCTGAGTCAAGATATCCTATCCTATGCGCCCATATCCTAGTCCTGTACAGTGTTGCAGCCCAGTGGGAGAAAGAATAATGAGTAAGTGACTAAAAACTTAAAATATATTAATATTCTTAGTATACAGTACGTCCTGCTCCAGATATAATACTCACTATTGGGTTACACTCCGCCAGATGGCGCTGGACTGCAGAGACATCGAAAATAGGCTCCTCCCGGCCCCTCAAATACCCAGGGACCTCCCACAAATCCCCAGATTTTCTCTGCAGTCTGGACTGCTAAGGATGAGAAATGGCTCTCTACTCGCAGGTGAGCGGGGTTATTAGCCTGCGGCCCTGTAGGACTATTCCCACCCGTTCCATTAGTAATATGCCTCCCAGCCTTGGCTGCGCTGGTCGGGTGATGGTAGGCAGCACCGCTTTTAGGTGCTTAGGAGAGCTGCTCCACCGCAATCCCCCACCAAAGGGTAGGTGGTTCAGGCTTATGGAGAGCCTCTATGGGATGCCCCTTCCGCACTATTGCCCCTTGCTCCTGCCTATCGGTGGGCCCTATTTTAGTGGCCGCTGTCCTCCCTCATTCTCCCAGTAGCCTTCGGGGGGAAAAGAGGGGGGGGTGCTATGCTTTTACGTGTGTTAGACTTTTACTTTATTTAACTTGTGTCGTGTCAGCCGCCGTGCTGTCTTGCTTTGCTATGACTGTACTTAAAATTACCGCTGCCGCGCGCCTTTTTCAGTCACTATGTTCCGCGCTTGGCGGCGGCTTTACCTCAGGCGCTGGCGCACCGTCATTGGCTGCTTGTCATGTGCTGGCTTTGCGCTCTTCAGCGTCATTGCTGATTCCGGCCCACCCCTCGAGGTATACCGACGCCATATTTGTCTGCCTGTTCGGCTTATGCGCGACGATCCTCTACCTACCGCGGTCTGTAAGTGCCCTCGCGGGTGGCTTTATTATCACCTCCTTATTACTGTCTGCTTACGGCCCTCTTTTATTATGTTTTTCAGGCGGGCGAATCCATTGGCTTCTCCCGGCCTCTATTAGTTGCTATTTGTTGGCCTAGTGTAATTACTCCCACTCCCTAGCGGGTTATTGGGGCATCCAGGGATGCTGTATAGCGCCAATCCCTATCGGCATATTGTGCCGCTATAATCATCATATGGAGGCATCTCAAGATAATGTGACCGGGGTTCCTTCGGGACAAGACCGGCTGTGTGTAGCGTGTGGGCAGCCTCATGCTGACGCTGACAAGGCGCGGGTCTGTGTACCCTGTGCTGAGCAGGTGCTTGCACTGCAATCGGGCCTTCCTGTGGCTGGGCCTGCACTTCGTATAACTTCTCCTACCCCCCCAAGCTTAAATCTCACTCCTACTGAGTTGCATACAAGTGGGGATTCTCAGCCTGATGTGTCTTCTAGACTGGCTAGTGTTGAGAAGTTAATTGCTAATACCTTGGCGCGTAAGGCCTCTACAAAAAAACGGCACTTAATGCCTGATGTCGCTTTTTTTCCCTATGGAAGCTGATGAGTTTTTGCAACTGTCTGGCTATACCCCTTTGGAGGAAGGGGAGCTATTCTCCGACTCAGGGTCATCTGATGATAGGCCCAGGGCTCATGATGATTCTGGCTCTGACCCCTGGGTCCCGGATGATACTGATAGACTGCTGGCCCAGATTTTTGAGGTTCTGTCCATCTCTCCCCCGGTTGCGGTTCCCAGGCAAAGGGGGGAACTATTCCATACAGCTAAATCACGTTTGGAATTTCCCGAGCAAGCACATTTCAATAACCCTGTGCTCAAGGAATGGGAACGCCCCACTAGACTTCCCGGCGTACCTAAGGGTTGGGATAGGAAGTATCCCTTTCCTGCTGATGTGGTAAAGTGTTGGTCATCCCCTCCCGAGGTAGATGCCCCGGTCCTAGGGCTATCTAACACCTCCGTCATGCACTCCCCTGACTCTACTACCCTGCGGGATGCTGAGGACCGGCGCATTGACCAGCTGGCGTCCCATGCCTTTGCGTGTGTGGGGACGGCACTGCGCCCTGTCTGTGCTTCTGCCATTACTGCTGTGGCCATTACGACCCTGATCAGAAGTATACTTGATGGTGCCCCTGATGATTTGCCTTGTGAGGTGTTTAATGCACTCTCCAGTTGTGATGTTTTTGTAAATTTTGTCCTCTCTGCCTTGGATGACACATTAGAATGTGTGCCAGGACATCTGCCCTTGTGGTGGCTATACGCCGCTCGGTTTGGCTACACCAGTGGACTGCTGACAACGCTGCCAAGAAGGCCCTCACTGGTTTTCCCTTCAAGGGACTACACCTGTTTGGGGACCGCCTGGACCTTTTTGCTAAGGGAGGCAGGTTACCCCAGCGCAGGCGGCAGTCTCGGCCCTTTCGGGGTCAGGTATCTTTCTCCTCCCCCTACCGTGGTGCTAGACAAGGGAGGGGGGTTCCTTTACAGGGGCCCGGGGAGATTCCTGGGGTAGGGGCAGAGGACGTGGATGTTCTGGCTCCTCCTGGGGTCCCAAAGCTAAATCCTCTCCCAAGCCCCCTCAGGCATGATGGGGTGCCCTCACCCATCCGGGTGGGGGGACGGCTTCAGCACTTTGTTCACGTCTGGAGGCTTCATGTCTAAGACCGGTGGATTCAGGAGGTAGTGTCCTCCGGTTACAAGATAGAGAGAGTTTGCTGCCTGGCCGCCCCCAAGATTCATCAGATCCCGGATTCCTCAGGACCCTGTGTCAGCTCAGGAGCTAGTGCAGGCAGTGCAAGGCCTCCTGGAGCTGGGGGTCATCTGCAAGGTCCCTTTAAGAGAAGAAGGCAAGGGCTTCTATTCCAACCTATTCACAGTACCCAAAAAGGATGGGTCTTTCAGGCCCATTCTGGACTTGAAGATCCTCAACAAATTTGTCAGGAGCAGGCGCTTTCGCATGGAAACTCTGCGCTCTGCCATCAGTTCCCGGCGCCCAGGGGATTTCATGACGTCTGTGGACATCAAAGATGCTTACCTTCATATTCCTGTATTTCCAGGTCATCAAAGATTCCTCAGGTTCGCTCTAGAGGATCAACACTACCAATTTGTGGCATTGCCCTTTGGTCTCACCTCAGCTCCCAGGGTGTTCACCAAGGTGCTGGCTGATGTGATGTCTCTGCTCAGGTTTCAGGGCGTCCGCGTGCTGCCTTATCTGGATGACATTCTCATCACCTCCCAATCTCTACATCAGGCAAAATTGGATACCCAGCTGGTGGTGTCCACACTAGAGTCATTTGGATGGGTGATCAACCACCCCAAGTCTTCCCTGTCCCCCTCCTTGGTGATTCCATTCCTAGGAATGAGTCTGGATACAGTTCAGGCAAGGATTTTCCTTCCTCAACAGAAGGTGGACAGTCTGATTGCACAGGTACAGTTCCTGCTATCTTGTCATCATCCCTCCATCAGGCAGGGAATGCAGCTGGTGGGCCTGATGGTGGCGTGCTTCGAGGCGGTCCCTTATGCTCAGTTCCACTTGAGGCCTCTGCAACTCCACCTCTTGTCAGTATGGGACAAGGACCCAGCGTCCCTGGACAGGGTCTGTGTGCTTTCCCCCCTGGTCAGGAGGTCCCTGTCGTGGTGGATGGACTCAAGGAACCTGTTGGGGGGCAGATCTTTTCTGACTCCTTCCTGGGAGACGGTCACCACGGATGCCAGTCTGTCAGGTTGGGGGGGTTTCTGGAAGTCCCTGCGGTTCCAGGGGAGGTGGGGCGCTCTCAGGAGGCCCACACACCTATCAACGTCTTGGAGCTGCGGGCGATCAGGTTAGTTCTGGCTCAGTTGACTCCTCACCTTCGGGGCCTGCATGTTCAGGTGCGCTCGCACAACCAGACGGCAGTTGCCTACATCAATCATCAGGGAGGGACCCGGAGCAAGGGGGCCCTCCAGGAGGTGTGTCTGATCCTGACCTGGGCAGAGACCAATGTTCCCTGCATTTCAGCTGTGTACATCCCGGGGGTGCAAAAATCTCCTGGCAGACTCTCTGAGCAGGGGGACCTCTCGTCAGGGAGAATGGTCCCTATGCAGGAGGGTGTTCCAATCCCTGTGTCACGGTTGGGGCCAACCAGATGTGGATCTGTTTGCGTCCCATCACAAGCTACTGGCCTTTGTCTCCCTGTCCCAGGATCCTCTGGCCTTGACCACGGATGCTCTAGCAATGTCATGGCAGGATTTTCAGTTTCTGTATGTCTTTCCTCCATTCCCCCTGCTGGGCAGGGTTCTGCGCAAGATTGCTCTGGAGGGGGTGCCAGCAATTCTGGTGGCCCCCAGGTGGCCAAGAAGAGTGTGGTTCGCAGACGTGGTGCAGCTGGCAGTAGATCAGTATGCTCTGCCCTTGGTGCCAGATCTGCTCACTCAGGGCTCCCTACGCCATCCCAATTTACAAACTCTGGCTTTGACGGCCTGGCTGCTGAAACCTCCATCTTGATGGAGAAGGGGCTGTCTACCTCGGTTGTTGATACCATGATGAAGGCTAGGAAGAAGTCTTCTTCTTCCATTTATTACAGGGTTTGGCGTGCCTACATTGACTGGTGTGAGTCTAAGTCTTTTCCCTGTCGTGTGTTCTCTATTCCTAGGATTCTGGAGTTCCTACAACATGGGTTGGAGTTGGGGCTCCAACTCAGTACTCTGAAAGGTCAGGTTTCTGCCCTGGCTGTTTTCTTCCAGAAGTCCTTTGCTCAGCATCCTCTGATCAGGACTTTTTTCCAGGGGGTGACTCATGTGCGTCCCCCTCGTAAGCCTATGGTGCCTGTTTGGGATTTAAACTTGGTTTTGTCAGCCTTGCAGGGTGCTCCCTTTGAACCTGTGCAGGATGCTACTTTGGCCATTCTTACTCTCAAAGTTGTCTTTCTGGTGGCTATCACCTCTGTTAGACGTGCGTCTGAGTTGGCGGCGCTTTCCATTCAGCCCCCCTACTATGAGAGACACCAGGACAAGGTGTTTTTTCGCTTCAAGCTAGATTTTCTGTCTAAGGTAGTGTCTGCCTTTCATTTGAATCAGGACATTGTTCTCCCTTCCTTGTGCCATAATCCTAGTAATGCTAAGGAGAGGGTTTTACATTCTTTGGATGTGGTTAGGTGTCTGAAGTACTATCTGGTGGCTACTGCACCTTTCAGAAAAACTGATGCTCTTTTTGTGGTCCCTTCTGGTCCAAGGAAGGGTTGGCTCCTGCCAAGTCTGCTATCAGCAAATGGATCCGTCAGGCTGTGATTCAGGCCTATTCTGCTAAGGGGAAGAATCCTCCCTTTCGCCTTACTGCTCATTCCACTCGTGCTATTGGTGCCTCTTGGGCTTTTCAGCACCAGGCTTCTGTTGAACAAGTTTGAGGGCCTCAGCTGATGCTGTTTTTGGCCGCAAGGTTTTGCAGGCAGCAGTTGTTTTATCTGTCTGCTGTTACCTTTTGGGGATCCCACCCTACTTTATGGACACTGCTATTGGATGTCCCGATAGTGAGTATGATATCTGGGGCAGGACGTACTGTATACTAAGAATGATACAATTCTGTGATTACTCACCTGTAGAATTGGTATTATGAGTATACAGTACGTCCTGCTCCACCCCACCCTTGGTTTTTGCATTATCTTGGATCCCCTGTATGGTGATTGTTATCTTTTTTATAGTTACTAGTTTGGGTTGTTTTAATTCTCTCGGCTTCTTGTTAACTGCGTTTCAATGCTGGGGATGTGTGGGAGGTCCCTGGGTATTTGAGGGGCCAGGAGGAGCCTATTTTCGATGTGTCTGCAGTCCAGCGCCATCTGGCGGAATGTAACCCGATAGTGAGTATTATATCTGGAGCAGGACGTACCGTATACTCATAATACCAATTCTACAGGTGAGTAATCACAGAATTGTATTTTTAGATGCTGGGGAATGGTTTTTTAAGGGTTTGGGCTTTTCAATAAATTATGGTGAAGGTCCGGTTCAACTGTTTCTGAATCACCCCTTAATGTTTGCATTACATTGCATCATGTGTACAGTTTTCATATAAACCCTGTGTGTCTCACACTGCAGGGAGACTGGGGATGTGGTTGTTCATGCTTTACTTTGCTGAGCTCTTCTCGAATCAGCGCTTTGTCATGCATATTGACGCACGCCATAGAACTCTGATTGGACAAGAGCCCGTGCGTGCAATCTGGTTGAGGTTTTAGGGCAAACTTGGGGGTTTCACACAGTGGGGCATCACAAATCTAGATGCACCTGCGACTAGGACCAAAACACAGGATAGTGAAAAGCCTAGGTTAATGTCCAGTGTAAAGCAGCTCAAAAACTCTCTTTGTTGTTCCTGGAATCTGATAGACTGAAAGGGCCAGCTTCTAGGGTTAATGTCCAGTGTAAAGCAGCTCAAAAGCTCTGTTGATCGGTCCCAGGGCCAGCTACTAGCCTGCCCCTGGGGCATCCACAATCAGGATGTCCTGCTGTGTGGATCCCCTCGCTGGGAAACTTTTAACACAGGCAACAATGGCACTGTCTTTTTGGGCAGTCGCATTTCTGGCTTCCCTGCAGCGTTCAGGAAGGGAGCACTTTCCATACTACAGGGAAGCTGGGGGTGTGGCCAGGGGGGCTGATCACATCAGCCAGCACTCTTGAGATCAGCCAAACGATGACCTTAAAATGCCATGTAGGCATGGCTTTTGCGGTTGTGAAACATTTTTTTCTCCCATCGTCCTCCAGGACAGCCACAGAGAAAGAGAGGCTCCTACCACTACAGTGGAAACTGGGACAGGTTCTGATTGGTGCTTGCAGCCAGGAGACGGAGGGCACAATCTACCTGCAACAAAAGAACCTGGGCTGCAATGGTGCAAATCCCAGGCATCTACAGCAGAGGAGCCAAGCTGTGAGGATGCCTCTTCAGGAAAGTAGATGAGCCATATACATCTGCTGTTCTTCAGGGGGTTTATGTGTATTTGGTCTTTCCAACATGTCACCTTAGAGTCTACCCTGTCCCTTTTTACTTTCAGATTTTTTCAGACCATATTTTGTTATTTATTGATGCAACTAGTTTTAAAAGGATACTGCATTGCTATCCCTTCACTGGAAATTTGCAGGGCCAAAGCATCCCCAGGGCCCTGCTTCTCTTCTTCCACTGAAGTAGAGGATTTGAAGAGGTATCTGCCAGACTTCCTGAGCATTTAATATTCTGCCTTAATAGTTTCCTCTTCTGGAATTTAAACAATAAACATTTGTCCCAGGATTACCCTCATACCTGTGGTCTACTTATCAACATGCTGTGTCCATGTTCCTTATATGTCTGTGTGTCTGTGATCTTAATGTGGGAACGGCTTTCCTAGCCTTCCACTGTAACAGGTAAATTCAACAGTAGCTTGTGCTAAAGCACACAGCAGGTGAGAATGTTGCAGTAAACCTTCAGCTTCTGGTACACAAGATTGTGATCCCCTTATTTGCTGAATTAATGCAGAAGATGTTAAACCTGTCTCTGCAGCCAATCAGAGTCAGGGATTCTTTGATATGTACCTCCTGAACACCTCTTTGGTTGAAGTTGCTACAGAAAATATTTGCTTTTAGATCACATATTATATAACAGATTATATAAATGCCTCAGATGAGGAAGGGCAACCAATATCTATAATAAAGGTGTTCTGAAATATTCTGTCCTGTTAATGCATTGGATCTTAGCTGCATTATCATCAAGGATAAGTGTTTTTTCTATCCACTCTTTGTCCAGGGCTTAATAGAAGAGGAGTGACTTTTTCTTGAGCAAAATATGTCATTGGCCACAAACTTCCAAAGGAGATAGGCAATCTAATGCCTATTGAGGTGTTTGTGTGATAAACTGAGGATTGGTAGAGTTGTTTACTCCTCTCCATACCTTTCCAGACAATGTGAATATATTTTGGTAGCTAGTTAGTCTCTTTCCCTTTGACTTTTACTCTTCTTCAGAAAATTGGTTTCATCCACAGATAGAGTGCAGACTTCTGGGCTATACCTAGATAGCAGATAACAGAAGACTTCACTATCGCTCTATCACTTTCTTTCGCATGGATCATGATGGTTCTGGGCAGTGGCTTATCTAAATTGGAAGATGCCCCAATGCGACCGATGAAGGGGCTTCTTTCTCCCCATCCACATCATGGCTCATACAGTAACCTTTTTCCTGTCATTTTAGCTAAATTGGAGACAGAAAATGCTTCTTTTCCCTACAGACATGGGATCATTCCCATTGGAGAGCACCATCGCTTTCCCAAGCCAGGGTAAGTCTGTACTGCAAGGCAATCATTGGAGACAGGAGGTCCCAGTTATTGCAACGGACATGGGAGCACAACTGACTCTCACAACATCCAGAGGCATAGTTTGGCAGAATTGATTATTGAATCATCAAACTACAAAGAGCAGCAGTTGCTTACTCACTAAGCCACTTTGGTGGCTCATAGATTGTTCTGCCTGGGATTTTTTGTTCTTCAAATGCCCTCAACTTCAGATAACATCTTAACCCTTGAATCTAGTTTCCAGTTTTGTGTTGCCTCATCAGCTAGGACTCCAAATTTTCATTCACAGATTACCTGTTTGTTTCCTATTTAGGAAGGAATAGGGGACTATCTGCTTTAAAGCCGTTATATCTTTTAACCCTTAAAAATCCAACAACAAAAAATGCCCCCCCCCCCCTGGGAGGGGGGACCCTATGTCATTTTTTTTTCTCGGTTTAACCCTTTGTAGTGTGGATGGTAGTTGTATTTTATTTGTAAATGTTAAAAATTACTTGTTTCAGTTAGGGTGGTCTGGGCAGGAACAGGGGGCTACCGATAAATATGTGGTACCGTTCTAATCGGTAGAAATGGGGCTTTCACGTGCAATATGGTTTTCCCTAATAAAATACATTTTTTATTTAAAATAAAGGAGGCAATTCTCTAAAAAAAATTTTTATTTATTTTTTTTTTTACTTAATAATAAATAAAATTAATAATAAATCAAATTTACAAACAAGACATTTCATGTTAAAGCCTAAACTCTGCTTCAAAAAATATATATATAATTTTCCTGAAAATTCCAGCAAAAATGTCGCAAAACATGGCGCAAAATGGGGAAAAATGACCTGTCAACAGAGGGTGACAAAATCTCAAGTAGGCTGGCAATTAAAAGGGTTAATAGTACCTCTGCATGTTGGGTATTCTGTTCGGGGGACCTTGCGCTTTCAGACTTAGCTTGTTTTTTCTTCTTTGCATATTTTTTTTTTTAGGAAAAGTTTTTTTTATTCAGCTTTTTTATACATTTTTTAGGGAAACCCTGCGCAACCAAAGAATTCTTTGAGGGATCAATTCCAGAAAGATGAGCCCACTACAACAAGCTGGGTACGCTTAGAAAGCTAAACGTGTACTTTCAGGGAATATATGGTTTATGGGGGATATTCCAAATGTAAAAGGTTGTTTTGGTTGAAAAAATGTGAGAAAAAATCCTGACAATATGGTGACGTTTTTTTTCTTATTGCATGGCACGGCCTGCTTCAGTATTCATAACAGTTGAGTTATTCCACCACAAGGTGGCGCAGTGTATTGCAGAAGAGCTGTGGCATCTCCTGGCCCCCTATAAAAACGTGATTAACCATAGAGTTCCGAGTGTTTCCTCTGCAGTGAAACTGCGAAAATAAAAGATGTCTCTCTCTCTATGTGCAGGTGAGCGGGACAACCAAGCCTGCGGCCCTGCAAGTCTATTTCCACCCGTTTCTGGACCCTCTCTGCCTCCCAGCCTTGGCTGACAGATCGGGTGAGGGTAGAAGAGCACTAGGGTCAAGTGCTCCAGGAGCGCTGCTCCAAGCCGCAGACCTTGTTCCACAAAGGGTAGCCGGCCATGGCCTTTATGGTGAGCCTACTAGGGATGCGGAGTTCCTGTCCTGGCTTCTGAGTGGGTGAGTTTTGGGGGACTGTGTCTTTTTCTTTTCCTTCACGGGCCCCCCCCCCGCCCCCTTCCTCCCGCCTGGCCTGGATACTCGCTGCTGTCTTTCGTGTCTCTCCCCTCCCCCCCCTCTCTGACTTATGTTCAGGGGGGCGGGTGTTAGCGGCGAGCGGTGTTAGTTGTGGTGTATTTTGCTGTGTACAGTGTTTTTTTGGTGTTTTTTAGCCGCCGCGCTGCTTTCTACTGTGCTCCGCGGTGGGTGGCGCTATAACCTGTGGCATTTTTGCTTAGTCATGGCACCGGCGGGGTCACGTGGGCACCGTTTTCGCGCTCTTCGGAGGGGGCGGGGCCAGGGGATGACACGTATCGCGTCGTCCCACCGCGGCCCGCCCCTCGAGGTACTTCTGCCGATGCCATTTTGGATTAGCCGCGCGTCTGGTTTTCTCCCTTTCTGGCTGCGGTGCTGTATCCTCCTGTGTGTCGCTTCATCCAGCGGTCTGAGGCTTGGTGATCCTGCGACTTCCTTGGTCCGTGAGTCCCCCTTGGTGGGTTTTTTTATTGGTCTTGTGGTGCATGCGCTGCGGGATGCTCATGTGTCGTTTTTACTTATGTCTTTCAGGCGGGATACCAGTGGGTTGTGGTTTCTCCCGGCTCTACTCCTTCCTCCCCCTCATCCCCCCCTTTACTGACTTCTGGGGGCATCCCGTGGGAGGGCATCCTGGGTGGCTTTTGTATTAGCCTTTGCCCAGTGCTGGCCTATTGCGCCTGTATTAATCACCATATGGAGGCTTCTGGGGATAGCATGCTTGGGGGTCCTTCGGGGCAATCCCGGCTGTGTGCCATGTGTGGGGTATCCCCTGTGAGTGACAGTGTCAGGGTGTGCGTGCCATGCACCCAAAGTGTCCTTGCGCTCCAAGCTGGTTTGCCTGCATCGCTTCCCAGCTCTGCGCCCCCTTCGGAGTCGCCTACCCCCCCACTCCTGCAATTGCCCCCCAGTGAGGGGGATAATAGCAGGGGGTCACAGTCTGATCTGGCACTTCGTGTGGCCAACATTGAGAGGCAGCTTGTTCCTAGGAAGGCCTCTGGCAAGAAGCGGCACCTGACTTCCACTCCCTCACGCTCCACAGAGGAGTATGAGGAGTTTGATGCCACTGGTGGACGTTATTCCCTAGAGGAAGGGGAACTGTTCCAGGACTCTGACTCCTCTGGGGACCAGCAGGAGGGTTGCTATAGTGACCCTGTGTCTGCATCTGGGGAGGAATCATGGTACCCTGAGGACATTGATAATCTGCTGTCTCACATTTTTGAAATTTTGCACATTGCTCCCCCTGAGGTGGCTAAGAAAAAGCAGGGTGAGCTCTTTCGCCCTGATAAACAGCGTCTTGAGTTCCCTGAGCAGGGACATTTCACTACTATGGTGCTTAAGGAGTGGGAACATCCTAACAGGCTGCCCGCTGTGCCCAAGGGATTGGATAAGAGGTATCCCTTTCCTGCTGATCTAGTAAAGCATGTCCCCCTGAGGTGGACGCTCCCGTGCTAGGTTTGTCCAATACCTCGGTCATGACTTCCCCTGACACTACCACTCTGAGGGACAGCGAGGACCGGCGCATGGATCAGCTGGCCTGCCATGCTTTTACTTGTGTGGGGGCTGGACTGCGCCCGGCCTGTGCTGCTGCCATTACGGCTATTGCCCTTAAGGAACTGCTCAAGCGTCTGTGTTGGTGCTATGGCTGGTAGGAGGAGGGAGGATTATAGGGCCCTCTTGCTTTGCTCTGATTTTGTTGCATTATCCTTACTGCCATGGATGATGCTGTGAGACTGGGTGGTAGGGCCTCTGCACTTTTGGTGGCTATGCGCCGCTCTGTTTGGTTGTGTCAGTGGGCAGCTGACGCTGCTGCTAAGAAGGCTCTCACTGGGCTCCCCTTTGCGGGGCTGCGGCTCTTCGGTGAGCGTCTTGATGTTTTAGCCATAAATCACTTTGTTACCCCGCACCGCTATATAGTAAAGGGTGTGCTGGTCAGATACAGGTCCTTACCCCATATGGTGTAAGGCACACAATACACAAAAGAGTGGGGTAGTCCAGAGCGACCCCCAAAATATACCTAATATACCTGTATCAAAATAGACCGCACCTCCAACAATGATGTTAAGAAATGACCCTTTATTTGTGTTTTGGGTAATTTTACAATGATAATTTTAGTCACACTGTTAAATTAAAAAGAATTTAAAAACACCAGATCCCCTAGGATATGATAATACGCTCTAAAGTAGAAATGAATTAGCAAGATATGCCTCTAACACAGCATATATCCAGTTGTGCAATATACATACAATATGTTAAAAATGTGAAAAAATATACAATACAAGAATCACAAATTAAAACTCATGTGCAAAATATGCTGCTAAAGTGTCACAAAATAGTGCAGAGAATGAATTAAAGTGTCAAGTGTCAGTAGCCGTGCTGTAACTCAGCCGGCTGTACTGTGCTGTGCTGATATACATAAATATCAATGTGAGCACTGGATAAGCTGGTGAGAACTAAATAGTAGTAAGATACATCACCGGGTAAGTGGAGCTATCCTATGGGGGTCCTGACGAACAAGAACGCAACACGTTGCGTGATCGCTACTGGATCACTTCCTCAGGCCGTCTCAGGATCAGCATTACCAGTTTGTAGCTTTACCCTTTGGTATCACCTCGGCACCTCGGGTGTTCACCAAGGTGCTGGCGGGGGTGATTGCTCTGCTACGGAACCAGGGCATTCGCGTCCTTCCTTACCTTGCCGACATCGTTATTGTGGCCCAGTCCTTTCATCAGGCCGAGCAGGACACCCGGGTGGTGATCTCCACTCTGGAGTCCTTCGGCTGGGTGATCAACTTTCCCAAGTCTTCACTGTCCCCGTCCTTGGTGAGGTCCTTTCTGGGCATGACACTGGATACCTCTCAGGTCAAGGTGTTCCTTCCTCAGCAGAAGGTGGAGGGCCTTCAGAAGCAGGCACGGGCTCTGCTCTTGAGTCCTCATCCCTCCATACGTCTGGGGATGCAGTTGGTGAGCCTGATGGTGTCCTGCTTCGAGGCGGTCCCCTTTGCTCAGTTTCACATGAGACCTCTTCAGTTGCACCTCTTGTCAGTCTGGGATCGGGACCCTGTGTACCTGGATCAGGAATTTGCTCTGTCTCCTCTGGCCAGACAGTCCCTTTTGTGGTGGCTGGACTCAAGGAACCTTCTGGTGGGCAGGACTTTCCTGCCCCTGTGCTGGGAGACGGTCACCACAGATGCCAGTCTGACAGGCTGGGGGGGCTTTTGGAAGTCTCTGAAGTTCCAGTGTCGGTGGGGCCCCCAGGAGGCCCATGCTCCCATCAATGTACTGGAACTGAGGGCAATCGGGTTGGTTCTGTCTCAGCTGTCCACACACCTTCGGGGTCGGGCTGTTCAGATTCGCTCAGACAACCAGACGGCGGTTGCCTACATCAACCATCAGGGAGGGACTCGGAGCAAGCGAGCCTTCAAGGAAGTGTCCCTGATACTGTCTTGGGCGGAACAGAATGTTCCCTGCATCTCAGCGGTATACATTCAGGAGGTGGAGAACCAGGTGGCGGACTCCCCGAGCAGGTGGACGTCTCGTCTGGGGAAATGGTCCCTCAACAACCAGGTGTTTCTCTCCCTGTGTCACCGCTGGGGTCAGCCGAATGTGGACCTGTTTGCGTCCCGTCACAATCACAAACTTCCCAAGTTTGTCTCCCTGTCACAGGATCCTCTGCCCTTCGCCACGGATGCACTGGCAATGCCTTGGACGGAGTTTCGGCTTCTCTATGTGTTCCCTCTACTGGGCAGGGTCATGCGCAAGATAGCCCAGGAGGGGGTGCCAGCCATCCTGGTTGGTCCCCTGTTGGCCAAGAATGGTGTGGTTCGCAGACGTCGTGCAGTTGGCAGTGGATCAGTACGTCTTGCCCAAGGATCCAGATCTTCTCACTCAGGGGCAGCTACGCCATCCCAATTTACAAACGCTGGCTTTAACGGCTTGACTGCTGAAACCTCCATCTTGATGAAAAAGGGGTTGCCTGCCTCTGTTGTGGATACCATGATTCGGGCTAGGAAGAAGTCCTCGTCCTTTATCTATTACACGGTCTGGCATGCTTACATTATGTCATGTCATGAGTAAGGGCTGAGTGTTTGCCCGAAACGCGTTGACAATCTGCCAGTTTCCTGATGATTTACACCGGCTTTACTATATGGATGGAAATTCTTTTAAACTGATTGGATAATAAAAGTGGATTGAGTATCCTTTTAATCAGAGATTGGCTGGCGTCTTTGCTATATCAGGTTGTTATGGGAGGAGCGCTCATGGCCGTGCCATCTCTTTGATTACCAACATCAAGGATTATGACTTCTAACAGGTACGGCTGATTACAACTGTTTACAAGTGGCATGCTTACATTGCTTGGTGTGAGTCCAAGTCTCTTCCCTGTCGGGTTTTTTCCATCCCCAGGATTTTGGAATTTTTGCAACATGGTTTGGATTCCGACCTTCAACTGAGTACCCTCAAGGGCCATGTTTCAGCTCTGGCAATTTTTTTCCAAAGATCCTTTGCCAATCACCGGTTGGATAAAATGTTTTTCCAGGGTGTTACTCATGTGTGTCCACCTTGTAAGCCTATGCTACCAGTCTGGGACTTGAATCTGGTGTTGTCTGCTCTGCAGGGTCCTCCCTTTGAGCCTATTCATTGGGCTGCCTTGCCCATTCTGACTCTTAAGGTAGCCTTTTTGGTGGCTATCACTTCTGCCAGGCGAGTTTCTGAACTGAACAGCACCAAGCTTCTGTTGAACAAGTTTGCAAGGCCGCTACTTGGTCTTCTGTTCATACTTTTTCCAAGTTTTACAAGGTTGATGTTAAGGCCTCAGCGGATGCTGCTTTTGGCCGCAAGGTACTTCAGGCGGTAGTGACTTGAACTGCCGGCCGTTACTCATAGGGGATCCCACCCTACTTTTGGACACTACTTTTGGATGTCCCAACTGTTATGAATACTGAAGCAGGCCGTGCCATGCAATAAGAAAAAGACAATTCTGTGAGTACTCACCTGTAGAATTGTTTTTGTTCTTGCATGGCATGGCCTGCTTCACCCCACCCTTGTTATCGTTATTCTTGGTTACCTCTTTATGGTGATTGTTCCTAGTTAATTGGGTTTTTTGTTTTACCTTTTTTACATTTTTTACCTTTATTCTCTCCCGGCTTCTTGTCTCACTGCTTGTCTACGCTGGGAACTCTATGGTTAATCCCATTTTTATAGGGGGCCGGGAGATGCCACAGCTCTTCTGCAGTACACTGCGCCACCTTGTGGCGGAATAACCCAACTGTTATGAATACTGAAGCAAGCCGTGCCATGCAAGAACAAAACAATTCTACAGGTGAGTACTCACAGAATTGTCTTTTTATATCAACAAGCAAGGAGGGATGAGGTAGGCTCCTCCTCAGACCATCTTCCAGGACATAGGGCTTTGGGGAAAAAGGCACGTCCACTCAATACAGATGGTACATATAAAGGGTCAAGAGAATCGTTACGCAGAACTCGAAATTCTGACTCAGAATGGAGCCTAAACAATCTGATATTCCAGTAACAAAATAATATAGAGTTCTGCGCTGCCAACAAATAATAATCGGGTGCTGGCCTAAGAGGGACCCTGACACATAGTGCCAATATAACAGGTCCAAACAGAGTGGGCTGCCAGTGTCAGCCTCAAATGTACCCTCCAAAGCAAGTAAAGACCACACAAACCAAAATAAGAGTATTAAAAAATTATTTTATCTTTAATTAAATCTTCAAAAAGTACCAGACTACAATAACATGTATAAACACACAAGGACTAAATTAAAAACATGTATGACAAGACCCTGAGTGGGCTTATTCTAATGACTCTCCTTTATATATATTGCACTATGCCCAAATGAATAAAAATATATACTTCAAATATATCACCACATGATTGTTTGTGCAAACAGTTATATCTATTTCTATAGTGATAGATAAAGAGAAGGTCCACTAAATGGAACAGTCTCAAAAAACTGAACTAATCTACATATTGTGCAAAATAAATTATACATTGTGCAAGATAAGCTATACTACTAACATACTAAACACCAAACAAAGTGCTATGAAACAAGACAATTGTGCAAAAATGCAGAGTGTAACAATATCTGTGTTAAACAATCATGGTTATAGTCAAAGACACATAGAGATGGGGCATAATCAAAAAATAAATCAAACTTATATCACCATAATGAGCAGGAGTCAAGAATCGCCACACAAGGGATTACAGCAGCACCGACGCGTTGCGTGGGCGTAGCCCCGCCCACTTCATCAGGATGCGGATATTGTCCCATTGTGCCTCCTCACCTTTTAAACGCATAGAATAGAATTTCCAGTAAGTGTGCATTCTTTACGATAATCCACTGTTTGCCAAAAAGGACAATGCAAAGGCTCACTTTTTTTCCCTTCACAGGAATCAGGGGAAAGCAAGTTTGGATGCCCTCTCATAAATATGGCCAAAGGTGCTTCTTTACACCTTTCGCCCTATTCAGCTTTTACCTCTAGCTCTACAGAAGATCAAAGAACAACAAGCTACAATGATCTTGTTTGTCCCTGCTGGTCAAAAAGGGCCTAGTTCCAAACCCCACTGAGCCTAGCATCACAGGAACCATGGCTTCTTCCTCACAGGAATGATCTATTGAGCCAGGGGTCAGTTCTGCATCAAACCCCAGAGAAGTTGAGCTTGACAGCTTGAGTCCTGAAGTTGTCCTGTTAGAATCCAAAGGTTGTTCTCCGGCAGTCATTTAAATCCTTTTGCAGAGTCGTAAACCTGTTACTAAAAAAATATACTGAAAGGTTTTGCCATTTTTTTGCATTGGAAAAAATTCTATGCATAGAAGTTCTATGAGGGAATTTATGAAATGACTACTATTCATGTGGTACTCTATTTCTTCCAGTAGGGTTTGGATAAAGCACTTTCCCTGGCTGCATGAATGGTCCAAGCAGCAGCTTTATTAGTTTTTTTGGTTAAATCTTTGGCTGAAGAACTTTAGTTAAAAGGTTTTTCTTGGCAGTGGCACACACCATGCCACTTCAAAAGAGGATGGTTCCACCCTGGGATCTTTCCTTAGTACTTCAAACCTTTCTTCTTGTAATCCCCTCACCTAGGACTGTAGGAGAGATTGCTGCCTTGTCCATTAAGGAGCTGTATCTCACAGTTTTTCCAGAAAAAATTATGCTCATTCCAGATCCAGTCTTTTGCCTAAAATTACATAAAATTTTTATAGATCACAGGTCAGAGTGGTCCCTTCGTTCTGTCAAAACACTAGATCACCCAAAGAGGAGGAGCTTCACTAGCTTACCTAGAAGCTTCTAGACAATGGCGCAAGTAGAATAGTCTTTGTTCTGTACTCTGGAACAAGAAACGGTCTGCCGGCTGCAAAGTCATCCATAGCCAGATGGTTAAGACTAACGATAAACACAGCCTATGAGTTGTCCAACTCTGTTCTTCCTTCCTCTATCCAGGCACACTCAACAAGGCTGTTTGCAGTTTCCTGGGCGGAAAGAGTGGGGGCCTCAATCGAAGACATCTGTAGAACAGCTTCTAATACATTCATAAAGCATTACAGAGTGGATCTTCTGTCTAGTCAAGACTGTAAGTTCCCCCTCCCCCAGGGTATGCTCTGGTTTTTCATTTTATCTTGCAACCTTTCCAGGTGGACCATCCCGAATATGACTTGGGAAATTGGGGGTTACTTACCAGTAACTTCCTTTCCAGGATGGTGCATGCCACCCACCCTATTTTTTTGAACACAGTGTTAGGGCCTTGGTGACAGGTTATGGTCTAGGACACTGGGGACTGTTTTTTATTCGCCTTGGTTCTAGGTCTTTGGCACATAACTGAGGTTCGGGGGGGGGGGGGGGGGGTTTGGGTGGGCTCTTAATCATTTATTTGTGTTTCCACCATGGGGGGGGGGCATGCTTTCTCCAGGTGGACCATCACATATATATAAGTTACCTGTAAGTAACCCCTGATTTATAAAAACAACAGCTATGAAAAGGTATTCCTGGACACATGCTTTATGTTACAAAGTCTTAATTAGGAAAACTTTTTTTTCATCTCTCCTATTTTCCTGGGACTCTGATAGTACCTCATTATCGCTGTAAACATATAAAAACTTCTGTATTTTGCTGAACAGTACTGTTCTCAGAAAGAGGGGCCTCTCTAATGGCTGCAACCAGAAAAATTCTGATCCACACCAAAATGACATACAGGAGCGTCCCAAGCTTCCTGGTACCCTGTATCCGTCTCTGCCAACATTTTTTGGATTGGCTAGGATTAGAGCCATACTAAAGCAGACTGTGATTTTATCTAGGATATTTAGTTAGGTACAAAATGTAAAAAGCACATGGCTAAAGACTGAGGCTCTATAGAATAGGCATAGGAAGTCACCTGATGTGCTTAGTTGTAATGAAACCCCTTGTTTTTGGATGTTGCATTTTTCGCTTTTTCTCACCTCCAAGTATACCGCCTTAGTTGGAGGAGCAATCAAGGTAGAGGAGTTTAGGTAGTTCTAGACCTGGTGGCAAGTATTGGCACTGGCCCCTTAGGTGGCGGGAATGAGTTCAAGTCCCATTTTTACCTATCAGTCCAAAGTTCGGGTTGCGGACATCTTTTTCCCTGGAGCATTGAAGTGTACCCATAACCAGATAGGAGGTTTAGATCATCACCTTCTATCCCAAGCCCAGTGCTCTATCACAGCCTTTTTTTGTTTATACTAAAGCCATTGCCCAATATTAATAACCACTAACAGAAAGCAGTATGATGTTGATTGGCATGCCAAATGCTATTTATTTACGCCAAAGGTAAACTGCCACAGATTTATTGCATTTATTATAACTGACCTCCAATATTGAGCTGTGTTAACCTGAATGTATCACTGTAAAAGTACCAGGCTGACCTGACCATTCAAAGCATAGACCACATCCAGTTCGTGATAGGCTGTTTTGGGAAAATGGGATGGGGTTAGAATGTGATGACATATTCTTCCTTCCTGGTTATAGGGTCACATTAATCAGCTGGGTTGTTTAACCAATGACTGTTAACCTCACTGTTTAGGGTAACTTAGACTTTCTGTGGGATTTCTTCTTGCCTCCAGGTCTGGACCTGGGAGGGGGGGGGGGGCAGGTGGAGTTTTCATGGTCCCATGTGTGTGAATAGGTGAAAATTGATTGGGTTGCTCTATATTCTAATTTGTGCATTCCATAGACCCTTGGGTTATACACTTATTTAAACCGGACCTTCAACATGATTTATTGAAAAGCCCAAACGCTTAAAAAATGATTCCCCAGCATCTAAAGTTAATATATTTTAAGTTTTTAGTCACTTATTATTCTTTCCCCCACTGGGCTGCAACTTTGTTCAGGACTTTAGGATACGGGTGCCGCCATCTTGACTCAGAAGCATCACACATACTGAGGAGAGGAGAGCAGGATAAAGTACAGGGAGCGGGTTATAGCTGTGCTTTACTCAGACAGAGCAGAGCTGGGGTCAGGAAAAGGTCAGCAATCCCAGAATGCAGAGCAGCACAGTCAGAAGGCACTTCCTGTTTGCAGGCTGCCTGATGTTACATGAGCCACCATCTTGGATGTTTAAAGGCTCATAACATGCAGTAGATGCAGGTAGGGTGATTTTTAATGTGGGCAATCTGTATGTACAGAGTGTGGGAAACATATAAGATAGACTCTTATTCAGAGTGAAGGACCGCTTTAAGGCAGGGTCTTCTAGTTCCTCTGTGAAATAGATTGCAGGACAGGAATGCTAGAGATCAGTAGACTTATGTAGACCAATAGGGTAGCATCTTGCTAGGGAGTCAGACTGGGCCATGGTTTTATTCTGAAAAAGTACTACTGTGTTGATGTTAACGTTGTAAGATTGCAGGTTGTGTCTCGTCCTGACCATATGGTTACATTACCTGAGGTTCAAGGCAAAATAGGTCTGAAAATGTCCGGCTCCTGGTGAATGTGACTGAAAACAGGTTGATGTGATTGGTTGATTGTATCCTCCATGGTGAAAAAGTGGATTTAGCAGCGAGTGCTAAAACTCACTTTCCTTTTTTTTTTTCTTAAGATCAAGGTTTCTTGTCAATTGTTTCTCATATTTTTTTCAACTTTGTACCCACATGCTTTTCATGAAACCATTGTTCTTTTTCTATGTCAGTTTGAAAGCCAGACATGTCACATTAGTAGTACATGCTGACAGTGACATTCATGCTTTTATTTGCAAGTAGCAATTATCCACTTACTTTAGTATTGAATTTTAGTTAAGGAAAAAAAGCAATATATGGTAATTACGTAAGGGAGCATAATGGGGCAAATTAGTTTATAGACAGCATTACAAAAAGAGAATGGCTAAATGTTGAAAGAACAAAAACTGAGTTTTTAACTGAATAAAAGATAACTAGAGTTTCTCTTATTTGTCCAAATGATTAGCAATAGTTCTGTGCAATTTGCAGTTTAACCTGCAGAAAAGATAAGCACCTTATAGTTAATTTAGATTTTTGGAAAATGTTATTTCTCATAATTATTACAATGCTTTCCTTCTGAAGTTTTCTAAACAAGGCATACTGCATATTAAGATGGCAGTGGAATCCAGCATATGACCCAAATGCTGCACCCCCTCCCACAACACTACCTTACATTGATATATAATTATGTACAATATATGCGCTGCTTTGTCTGAAATGGGGCCTGTAAATGACTGAACACTGCAACACCCCTTGCTGCATAGTGGAAGGTAAGTATCTCTGTTCTGTAGGCCTCTGGTGGTAGGTTAGGGTCCTCAAGGGTCAGGATCTTTACCGGCAAGGAGGTGTATGTTCGGTTTATGTTTGCTTTACAGCGGTAGGGCACTATATGGCATATAGATATTGGATGGTGTAAGGCACTGTTTCTCAACCTGTAGTACGCGTACTCTATGGGGTACTTGGCAATCTTCTATGGTTGCACCAACAGAGTCACTGATAGGTCTGGTATATTAGTTTGACAGTAAAACATTATTCCTTCTTGCTTCAAAGAGTTCTTCAGTTTTACTTATTTACTTATTTTGCTAACATTAGTCATCAATTCCCCCCCTTTTTAGGATGGTTGCAACTGCGTGTCACAAGGGGGTACTTTGCATAAAAAGGTTGAGACCCGCTAATGTAGAGTATACATACATGTTAAAGTGGACCAAATCCCAGGATTTAGACTATCCCGATCTGGGGTGCCCCACTGTGTGAAACCCCCACCCAGGTCACCTGAACAAACTCACCTCATACCGGTCCTATGGCGCATGCGTGGCCGCTCGTCCATTCAGCGTGCTCAGATCAGCTTGAGCTCCTTCGTCCAGGAGCTTGTGTAATGCACCCGAGCCCGCTTTTGGGCGTATCCCTGCTACTCTTTAACAGGGAGCATGCCCGCTCCGGCCATTCACAAATGCCTGGTGCGGGCACGTACCCTGTGAAGGGGGTAGCGGGGATCTGCTGCTTTCTGACGTTTTCTGGTGACCTGGGGGGTTTCACAAAAAAGGGCACCCCTGATTTGAGTGCCAAGGGGCAAGCGATTATGCCTGCCCTGGAGTCTCATTAATTTTAAATTAGGAACATCCATTTGAATCACATTCAGTTTTTTTCATTGCGGTCTTAAGATAAACCTGCAACATTTTTATTTCCTGCGGTAAAGTCTGTCCCTACAGGTCAGGCATCCGAAAATCCTCTTCTGGCCTACTCTGTGCTTGAGCACCTGCTTCTACAGTGCTATATACAGCATAGTGGAGACCTCCTTCTTAAGCAGCTAGTAAGCCAAACGGTGCAAGAGCAGGCTGTTCTGTAGACAGGAAGTTATATATTTTAAAACTATACTTATGTTATATATCAGTATATATTTTTTGCTACATAATTGCCTTCTTCCGATGCCTTGATCCATCCTAGTGTTAGGTCCTGCAGTTCAGCAGTTTTGGGGAAGTGCTGTGTTGCATTCTGTCAAACTGACTGCAGCTTCTAGTAAATAATCATAGCCTGGGCCATGGTCTAGCCACCTCAGTTGGAGGAGCCATTAAGGTAAAGGAGTTTAGGTAGTTCTAGACCTGGTGCCAAGTATTGGCACTGGCCCCTTAGATGGGGGAAATGGGCTCAAGTCCAAAGGTTGGGTTTCAGACCCTGTTGCCTTATTCCAAGTACGTCACACACCCTGCTTCCGAAAGAATAATAACATATGGGTTATGTCCAGTAGAGGGCGATCTTCTGCAGAGATGACTAGAAAAAAGGAGCCCCTCCCGGTCCATAAATACCTGGGACCTCCCGCACATTCCCCAGTTTTAGTCTCTGCAGACGGCGAGCAAGTCAGAAGATGGCTGTCTCTTTCCTTGCAGGTAAGCCGGGTGTACACCCTGCCAATTTTTGTCTCTATTTCTGCTCGGACCTTTTTTAAATTAGTCCCTATGCCTCCCAGCCATGGCTGTAGGTCCGGGCGAGGGTAGGGAATATGGCTGTCTCTTTCCTTGCAGGTAAGCCGGGTGTACACCCGGCCATTTTATTGCCCTATTGCTGCCCGGACCTTGTTTTATTTAATCTCTATGCCTCCCAGCCTCGGCTGTGGGTCCGGGCGCGGGTAGGGGACACCCTAGGGGTGTACTATATGGAGCTATGCTCCTCCGTGAGACCCCCTCCAAGGGGTAGGCGGATACCAGGTTCGGGATCCTGGTTTGGGATGCCCTGTCCGTATTGTCCCTGTGCCGCATTAAGTGGCTTGGGTGTCCCCCCGCTCGCTGCTCCCTGTCTCGGGATCATGGGGGGGGGCTGTCCCTCCTTTGCGGGTGTAACAGCCAGGCCGCGCTGTTATTACATTATTATCCGCGGATCTTAGGGAGAGCGGCCATCGTTAAGGGGGTTCTTTCCCTTCTCCTCAGCGTGGGGGGAGGGTGGGGCCGGGAGCCCGCCCCCCTCTCTTGGTGCCCAAGGTAGGCTTCCAGCCATTGGCTGGGAGCTGTGGTTCCTATTCCCTGCAGGAGGGGGCGGGCCACGCGCGGCGCGCGGTCCGCGCTGGCCTGCCCCCCTTCTCCTCTCTTAGATGCCGCTGCTGCCTCTTGGTCCTGGTCGCCATTTTGCGTTTCACTGTGAGTGCCCTGCGGGCCCCCCTCCAGTCTTTTCTACTCTCGTTTGTTCTGTCAGTGTACATTATGCTGCATTATTCTGCTATACACATTAAGGCTTGCAAGTTTATTGTGTTTATATTGACTATGATTGCTATGATGGATTGTGTGTTCTCCCTTTCATTGTGTCTACCAGGGGGATTCCTTCCTTGATAGTTAAAAAAGGGGGTTCTCCCGGTCCTTAGGTCCCTCACTTAATTTGGGGTTCCCTTTTTTACAAATCCTCCCACTAACGGACGTTAAGGGGCATCCCGGGTAGCTTACTAGCGTAATTCCCACTGGTCATTGCGACTACCATAAAAAATCACCATATGGAGGCTCCTCAGGATACCGGGCTCGGGCTCCCTCTGGGGCAATCCCAGCAGTGTGTGGGTTGTGGGGCATCCCTTGTGGGGGATAATGTGCTTGTTTGCTGCATTCCATGTGCACAGCAGGCCATTACGCGGCAGTCGGGGTCCCAGGCGTCAGTGGGTCAGTGCCGCCGGCCTCATCGACTACACCCCCACCCCCACGCCTGATCCTGACCCCAAGTGACATTGTCATTAGCGGGGAGTCACAATCTGATATCTGTGCTAGATTGGCCAACATTGAGAAATTGATTGCTAGCTCTGCGGCCAGAAAGGCCCCAGCTAAGAGAAGGCATTTGTCACCGGCTGCGCCGGGTTTTGATTGTGAGGATTATGATTCCTTTGGCTGGTCTGATTATTCCCCTCTGGAAGATCAGCAGTACCTGGATGTTGATGCTGGGCAGGAGCGTGGGGATACCGTGGATACTCCCAGGCTCCTGGCCCATATTTTTGAGGTGCTTGCTATTTCCCCTCTTGCGGAGGCCCCTCCGCAAAAGGGGGAATTTTTTGGGACCACTAAGCCTCGCCTGGAGTTTCCAGATCAGAAGCATTTTGACAAATTGATTCCTAAAGAATGGGAAAGGCCCAGCCGGCTTCCCGGTGTCCCTCAGGGATGGGATAGGAAGTATCCCTTTCCGGTGGACACGGCCGGAGGTCGACGCGCCGGTTCTGGGTTTATCCAACACATCTGTTGTGCACTTACCAGACTCCACTACGCTGAAGGATAGTGAGGACCGACGTCTTGATCAGATGGCGTCACATGCCTTTGCCAGTGTGGGTTCGGCCTTGCGCCCTGTTTGTGCTTCAGCTCTCATGGCCGTGGCTACCAGAGCTGTAATTAGGGGCCTGTTGAATGGTCCCCATCTTAACCCGGCAAGTGAGGAATTTGCAGCACTTTCGCGGTGTAATTTGTTCATGACCTTCGTGTTATCAGCCTTGGACGACACGAGAGTAGAGTAGAACCTTGGCTTTGCTTGTGGCTATACGCAGTTCGGTTTGGTTGCGACAATGATCAGCTGACATTGCGGCTAAGAAGGCGCTTACAGGGCTACCCTTCTCGGGTATGCGTCTGTTTGGAGATAAACTGGACTCGGTGGCGAAAGGAGGTAAGCTGCCACAACGAAAAAAGCTGCGCCGTCCCTTTCGGGGTGCAGGCTCCTTTAATCCTTCCTTTCGTGGTTCTCGAACAGGCAGGGGAGTTGCTTACTCAGCGTTCAGAGGTGATTCCTGGGGTAGGGGCAGAGGACGTACCCGTCCCGGAACTGCCTGGGGTTCCAAACCCAAGTCTGCTGCCAAACCCTCTCAGCAATGAGGGGGCGCCCTCACCCTCGCAGGTGGGGGGGCGGCTAAGGTGCTTCGCTCAGGTCTGGACCCGGGAGATCACAGACAACTGGATCCTGGAAGTGGTCTCTTCCGGGTACAAGCTGGAGTTCGAGTACCGGCCTTCCCCCAGGTTCCTCAGGTCTCGGGTGCCTACGGACCCCCAGGCCGCGCAGGGGCTTTTATTGGTAATACAAAATCTTCTGGACTTGGAGGTCATCTGCCCGGTGCCCATCTCGGAGAAAGGCCGGGGCTTTTACTCCAACCTTTTTACTGTGCCCAAAAAGGATGGCTCCATAAGACCCATTCTGGATCTAAAGGTTCTCAACAGGTTCATCAGAACCAAGACATTCCGCATGGAGACTCTGCGCTTGGCCATCAACTCTCTTTGTCCAGGGGACTTTATGACGTCCATAGACATCAAGGACGCTTACCTTCATGTGCCAGTCTTCCCAGGGCACCAGCGGTTTCTCAGGTTTGTGGTGGGAGATCAGCACTTTTAGTTTGTGGCCCTTCCTTTCGGGTTGACCTCGGCACCAAGAGTGTTCACCAAGGTGTTGGCGGGTGTAGTGGCCCTTCTCAGGCCCAGGGCATTCGCATTGTGCCGTATCTGGACGACCTTCTCATCACGGCATCCTCTCAGTCAAGCGGAGCTGGACACCAGGTTGGTGGTGACGACGCTGGAGAGGTTCAGTTGGGTGATCAACTATCCCAAGTCTTCCCTCTCCCCGTCGAGGGAGGTTTCCTTTCTGGGCATGAATCTGGATACCATTCAGAACAGGGTGTTCCTTCCCCAGTCGAAGGTTCTGATGGTTCAAGATCTGATACGTCTTCTTCTGTCCATCCCTTGCCCATCCATACGGCAAGGGACGAGACTGGTGGGATTGATGGTGGCCTCCTTCGAGGCGGTTCCCTTTGCTCAGTTTCACCTGAGGCCTCTTCAACTCCATCTGTTATCGGCTTGGGACAGATGCCCTCTGTCCTAGGATCAGTCATTTGTAGTGTCTCCCCTGGTCCGGCAGTCTCTTCGGTGGTGGCTGGAACCGAGGAATCTTCTGCGGGGCAGATCTTTTCTGGCCCCTTGCTGGGAGACGGTCACCACGGATGCCAGCCTGTCGGGCTGGGGGGGGTTTGGATGGAACATCAGTTCCAGGGGCTGTGGGGTCCTCAGGAGGCGCACACCCCCATCAATGTCTTGGAGCTGAGGGCCAATCGGTTGGTGCTGTAGCACTTGACGCATCACCTCCAAGGCTTACCGGTTCAGGTTCGATCAGACAATCAGACTCCAGTCGCTTACATCAATCACCAAGGAGGGACTCGCAGCAGGAGTGCCCTCAGGGAAGTGTCTTTGATTTTGGCATGGGCCGAGAGCAATGTTCCATGCATCTCGTCAGTTTATATTCCAGGGGTGGAGGACGTGGAAGCAGGCTCTTTGAGCAGGGGGTTCTCTCGCCGAGGGGAATGGTCCCTCAACAATAAGGTTTTTCTGTCCATTCACAAGTGGGGGTTCCCGGAGTTGGATCTCTTTGCCTCCCGTCACAACCACACGCTTCCGGCATTTGTGTCTCTGTCTCAGGATCCTCTGGCGCTGGCAGTGGATGCCATGTCCATTGCCTGGCGGGGCCTGGGTCTCCTGTATTTGTTTCCCCCCTTCTCCATGGTAGGCAGGGTGGTGCGCAGGCTGGTTCAAGAGGATGTGCCAGCAATCCTGGTGGCTCCAAGGTGGCCAAGACAGGTGTGGTTCGCAGACGTAGCAAGGTTGGCAGTAGATCAGTACCGGTTGCCCCTGTTTCCGGATCTGGTCACTCAGGGTCAGCTTTGTTACCCCAATTTACAAACGTTGGCTTTGACGGCGAGGCTGCTGAAACCTCCATCCTTAAAGAAGAAGGTTTGTCTGATGCTGTGATCCAGACGCTGGTTAGGGCTAGGAAGAAATCTTCCTCTAATATCTACTATAGGACTTGGCGGTCCTATATCGATTGGTGTGAGTCTAGGGACTTGCCTTGTAGGGTTTTTTCGATTCCCAGGATTTTGGAGTTTCTTCAACATGGTTTGGACCTGGGTTTTCAGCGTAGTACTCTGAAAGGGCAGGTCTCCGCCCTGGCAGTTTTCTTTCAAAGGTCTTTTGCTTTTCATCCTTTGGTTAAGACTTTTTTTCAGGGGGTCTCTCATGTGCGGCCCTTTGGTTCTATCGGCCCTCCAGGGGCCTCCTTTTGAGCCGTTGCAGGATGTTGCGCTTTCTATTCTCACACAAAAGGTTGCCTTTTTGGTGGCTATTACCTCCGTTCGGCGTGTTTCTGAGTTGGCGGCTCCGTCTATTCAGGCACCTTACTTTGAAAGACAACAGGACAAGGTGGTCTTCCGCTTTAAGCCAGATTTCCTACCTAAGGTGGTCTCTGCCTTCCATCTCAATCAGAATGTGGTTCTCCCTTCCTTGTGTCCTAAGCCTAGCAATGACAAGGAGAGGCCCCTGCACTCTTTGGATGTTGTGCGTTGTGTGAAGTATTATTTGGTGGCTACTTCTCCTTTCCGTAGGACGGACGCCTTGTTTGTGGTGCCCTTTGGGCCCAAGAAGGGTTTGGCGCCCGTCAAGTCTACCATTAGTAAATGGATTTGTCTGTCAGGGATCGCCGGACACCCCTCTTACATAAGCCAAGCAATCCCCAATCTCCACCGCCTCTTGTGCCTATAGACAAGCCCCCGCTTGCTGGAGACACGGGTTATGCCTCTCCAGATTCGGTTGCCCCCAGGACTTACTGGTGCAAAGATTGCTGGCTTATGGTGAAGATAGGTGAACGGCGGGGTATCCAAATTCGGAAGTTCAAGCAGGCTGAGTCCGAAACGTCGAGTCCAGCAGGTTAGGCAAGAATGGTCGAGACGAGCAGGGGTCAAAGCCGGGTGGTCACAGGGCACGGTATCCAAGGGGTTGAGACGGAGAATGGTCGAGACAGGCAGGGGTCAAAAGCCCCTAATAATGGCTAAAACGGGCACTGGTGGATCGGGCAGGAATGTATTTAAAGGGGAACTGGCCAATGGGAAGGGGAATGTGGTGATTGATGCAACTGTGAGGGTGATTGGTGCAAACTGCAACCTGGTTCCCTATAGGAGCAGCCCCAGGGACTGGACCGCCCTGGCCAGTCAGGCTGTCCAGTCCCTGGGTTCATCCCCACCCAGGCTTAGGACCTAACTGGTCAATTTAAACTTGCCCGCCGGGGCATATAGAGAACGTGCTTGCACACGCATGTGACTGGCCGGGCGCGCTCCCCGAGAGGAGAGGGGACGCTGCGCCGGCTGAAGAGGCGGAGGAGCCGCCAGCAGCCGCCGGAAGACCGGAGCCGGGCGCCGCCGCGGAGAGGCGCCGTGGGACAGGACCACGGGAGCAGGTAAGGACCTTACATTACCCCCCCCCCCCGAGGAGGGGCCACTGGACCCTCCAACCTGGGTTTCTGAGGGTTCTCCCTGTGGAACCTCCTAACCAACCTCCCCGCATGGACCTCTCTGGCAGGGACCCAAGATCTCTCTTCCGGGCCATAACCCTTCCAATCAACTAAATTCTGAAGAGAGTTTCGGAAGAGACGTGAATCTAGAAACCGAGCAACTTCAAATTCTTGTTGCCCATCAACTAAAATGGGTGCCGGGAAAACATCAGGCTCAATATCTTTAGCAGACTTCAACAGGGACACATGGAACGAGTTACAAATTTTCATGGACGGCGGAAGATCTAGACGGTAAGTAACCCGATTAATTTTCTGCAGTATAGAAAAAGGACCAGTAAACCTTGGACCTAGCTTGGCAGAAGGTTGACGTAAAGCCAAATTTTTGGTGGAAAGCCAAACTATCTCCCCAACCACATAATCAGGGTTACTGGACCGACTACGATCGGCAAAAGTTTTCTGTTGGCCGACAGCCCTGGTCAAATTTTGCTGAATTTTTTCCCAAAGACCCGGCCACTGGGCACCCATTCTTCAAGTGAGGGCACGCTAGAGGGCGAATCTGACAAAGCAGAAAATTTCAGATCTCTACCAAAAACACAGCGGAACGGTGATACCCCGGTGGAAGTGTGAGTGGCATTGTTCAGAGCGAATTCTGCAAACAACCAATCAGTCTGGACATCCGAAACAAAACAACGAAGGTATTGCTCCAACAATTGGTTAGTCCTCTCTGTCTGCCCATTAGACTGGGGGTGAAATGCTGAGGACAAAGAGACAGTGAATCCCAACTTGGCACAAAAAGCCCTCCAAAACCGAGAGACAAACTGAACCCCCCTGTCGGCCACACCACATCCTCCGGGATGCCATGGAACTTAAATATATGAGTTTAAAAAAGTTGAGCAAGACCTTGAGCGGTGGGTGACCTTTTTAACGGGACAAAATGAGCCATCTTGCTGAACCGGTCGACCACAACCCAGATGATGGTAAACCCTTGGGATGGTGGAAGATCGGTGATGAAATCCATGGCAAGATGAGTCCAGGGACGGGAAGGAATAGGCAAAGGCAACAGGGGAACCTTCAGGAGAGTGTCTCAGGGTCTTACTCCGGGCACAGACTTTACAGGCCCGCACATACTCTCGAGCGTCTTTCCTAAAAGACGGCCACCAAACATGACGGGACAACATGGAAATGGTCTTCCTAACTCCTGGATGACCTACAGTCTTGGAAGCATGAAATTGCTGTAGGATGGCGGTGAGACATGGGCACAAACTGGGCATGAGCTGTAGGATGGCGGTGAGACATGGGCACAAACTGGGCATGAGCTGGTTTACCAGGCGGAGCCTCAGACTGAAACTGATTCAGGTCGGAAAGCTCCGGCTGGATAGCAGCTACCACCAAGTGTTGAGGCAGAATGGGTAAGTTTCTCCCTTGGGTAAGCTAGTCGAGGAAAAACTTTGAGACAAAGCATCAGCTTTCACATTCTTTGGCCCAGGTTTGTAGGTAATGGTGAAATTTAATCGGGAAAAGAACAGAGACCAACGAGCTTGTCTAGGGGTTAACCTTTTGGCAGACTGAATATACTCCAAATTTTTATGGTCGGTGAAGACCGTAACTGGAAACAGATCCCCTTCTAACCAGTGCCTCCACTCCTGAAAGGCCAATTTAACTGCCAAGAGCTCACGATTACCGATATCGTAGTTACGTTCAGCGGAAATGAATTTTTTAGAGAAAAAAGCACAGGGGTGAAGTCGTTCTGGGGAACCGCTATATTGTGAGAGGACTGCCCCGACGCCAAGCTCGGAGGCATCGACCTCCACAATAAAGGCTAATTGACATTCTGGATGTACTAGTACGGGAGCGGAGCTAAAGACTTCCTTCAACCTTTTGAAGGCCTGTATCTCCTGTAAAAGTTAGCGAACCCCAGGAATCTCTGTAACCCCTTCAAATCCCTGGGTTGCTCCCATTTTAATACTGCTGCTACCTTGGACTGGTTCATTGACAGACCCGTGTTGGAGACAATATACCCTAAAAAGGGACCTCTGCGACTTCAAACATGCTTTTTTTGAGTTTAGCAAATAAGTGATTTTCTCTGAGTTTTTGCAAGACAAGACGAACATGTCTACGATGTTCTGCTAATGAAGAGGAGAAAATCAAAATATCGTCTAAGTACACTACTACAAAGCGACCCAGAAAGTCCCTAAAAATCTCGTTGACAAAGTCCTGGAAGACTGCCGGGGCGTTACATAGGCCAAAGGGCATCACGAGATACTCGTAATGCCCATCTTGGGTGTTGAAGGCGGTCTTCCATTCATCCCCCTGCCGAATTCTTATCAGGTTATAGGCCCCACGAAGGTCTAACTTAGTAAAGACTTGGGCCCCAATGACCTGTGTAAACAACCCATCAATCAGAGGAAGGGGGTATTTGTTTTTTATGGTAATTTTGTTCAAACCCCGGTAATCTATGCACGGACGGAGGCCCCCATCTTTCTTTTCAACAAAGAAAAACCCCGCCCCAGCCGGAGCAGTGGATGCCCTTATGAACCCTTTTTTTAAATTTTCAGCGATGTACTCCCGCATGGCTTTATTGTCTGCCCGGGTCAAGTTAAAGATTTTCCCTCTGGGTGGCATGTTCTCCGGAAGAAGCTCAATGGGGCAGTCAAAGGATCTGTGAGGAGGAAGGACATCCACCGCTTTCTCAGAAAATCCATCGAGAAAGTCGAGGTAGGGGCCTGGAATCCCTTCAGAGGAGAGCTTTGTGACACGCACTGGGAGTTCCAAGCAAGAGTGAAAACACGGTGGGCCCCATTTAACAATCTGCCTTGCTACCCAATCAACTTGAGGGTTATGTTTTTGTAACCAGGGCAAACCGAGTACTAAAGGGGTTGAGGGCATCTTTAGAACTAGGAAACTGATCAGCTCAGAGTGCCCTGCTCCCACTCTGAGTAACACAGGTGGAGTCTTAAAATGAATTAGACCCCCAGCAATAGGCGTGTCATCGATAGCGGACACCCGAATTAATTTAGGCATTAGGCAATTAGGAGGTTGGAGAGGAATTCCCAGACTTCGGGCTAACTTAAAGTCAAGAAAATTCCCCGCCGCTCCACAATCTAGAAGGGCCTCCAAATTCTTAAACTCAAGGCCCACTTTAACCTGGACTGGAACCATAAATTGTGAAAAAACTTTAAGGAAATACCTTGCAGCCTAGGTGGGTTCCCTCGACCCCACCTAGGCTCTGAAGTTTTCCGGCTGCTTCTTGGGACAGACTCTGACCAGGTGGCCGGTCCCCCCACAGTAGAGACACAGCCCTTCCGATAATCACCGACGCCTCTCAGCTTCGGAAAGCTTGGTAGCTCCCAGCTGCATAGGTTCCTCGGTAGGACACGTGGCTGGAGCTCCCGCTTTCCAGCTGGTGTCGGAATGCCGCCCTCTTTCAAGGCGTCTCTCCCGCAAGCGTCGGTCGATCCGGATAGCGAGTTGCATAGTTTCATCCAGAAATGTCCTTAATGACATCGGACAAGCCCAGACGAAATTGACCACATAAGGCTGGGTCGTTCCATCGAGAGTCCACGGCCCACCGGCGGAACTCAGAGCAATATTCTTCAGCCTGCCGACGACCTTGACGCAAGGTACGGAGTTTGGCATCTGCGGTGGCACCTCTGTCCGGATCATCATACAAGATCTCCATCGCGGAGAAGAAAGCTTCCACAGACTACCTTGCTGGATCCTGAGGTGACAAACTGAATGCCCAGGATTGAGGGTCTCCTTGCAGGAGGGAGATGACCAGGCCCACACGCTGATCTTGGGACCCCGAGGAGTACGGACGGAGCTGGAAGTAGAGATTGCAAGCATCCCGGAAGTTGGAGAACTTACTTCTATCCCCGGAAAACTTGTCAGGGAGTGGAATCTTGGGTTCCACTGGGTGAGCAGCGGAGGCCCCCTGAGGGCCGGTGTTGATAGGAGTTGGACGGTTCTCCTGAGCCGCCACACGATGTGCCAGGTGCTCCACAGCCGCAGTTAAGGCCTGCACCTGCTCCAAAATTTGGTCCATGGGTTTACTGGCCCGTTATACTGTCAGGGATCGCCGGACACCCTTCTTTCATAAGCCAAGCAATCCCCAATCTCCACCGCCTCTTGTGTCTATAGACAAGCCCCCGCTTGCTGGAGACACGGGTTATGCCTCTCCAGACTCGGTTGCCCCCAGGGCTTACTGGCGCAAAGATTGCTGGCTTATGGCGAAGATAGGTGAACGGCGGGGTATCCCAAATCGGAAGTTCAAGCGGGCTGAGTCCGAAACGTCGAGTCCAGCAGGTTAGGCAAGAATGGTTGAGACAAGCAGGGGTCAAAGCCGGGTGGTCACAGGGCACGGTATCCAAGGGGTTGAGGCCGCCGGAAGACCGGAGCCGGGCACCGCCTCGGAGAGGAGCGGCGGGACAGGACCACGGGAGCAGGTAAGGACCTTACATCGTCAGGCCATTGTTAGGGCCTATACTGTCAAGGGGAGGGATCCCCCTTTCCGGATCACTGCTCATTCTACTCGTGCTGTTGGGTCCTCCTGGGCTTATCAGCACCAGGTTTCTGTTGAACAAGTGTGTAAGGCTGCTACTTGGTCTTCTGTTCATACTTTTTCCATGTTTTATAAGGTTGATGTGCGGGCTTCAGCGGATGCTGTTTTTGGCCACAAAGTTCTGTAAGCTGCAGTGGTTTAATTGTGCATTGTTGCCTTTTGGGATCCCCACCCATGTTGGACACTGCTACTGGATGTCCCATATGTTATTATTCTTCGGAAGCGGGGTGTGTGACATACTTGGAATAATACCATTTTGTGTTTACTCACCTTTAAAATGGGTATTATAAGTATGTCACACACCCCACTTCATCCCGCCCTGTGTTGTATTCTGGATCCTTTATATGGTGAACCTTGTTTTTGGTTAATACGTTTTTGTTGGCTCTTCCTGGTCCTCTTACTGCTTTACTATACTGGGGAATGTGTGGGAGGTCCCAGGTATTTATGGACCAGGAGGGGCTCCTTTTTTTCTAGTCATCTCTGCAGAAGATCGCCCTCTACTGGACATAACCCATATGTTATTATTCTTCGGAAGCAGGGTGTGTGACATACTTCTAATACCCATTTTAAAGGTGAGTAAACACAAAATGGTATTTTTTCCCTGGGACATTGAAGTATACCCATACCCAGATAGGAGGTTTAGATAGTCACCTTCTATCCCCAGCCCAGTGCCCCAACACAGCCTTTTTTTTCTTTATATCAAAGCCATTGCCCAATATTCATAAAACCACTAACAGGAAGCAGTATGATGTTGATTGGCATGCCGTATGCTATTCATTCAGTCCCAAGGTAAACTGGCACAGATTTATTGCATTTATTATAACTGACCTCCAATATTGAGCTGTGTTTAACTAAATGTATCACTGGAAAAGCACCAGGGAGCAATACGACTGACTATTCGAACTGCAGACCACATCCAGTTTGTGTTAGGCCGTTTTGAGACACTGGGAAGGCGTTAGAATGTGACGACATTATCTTCCTTTCTGGGTATAGGATTGCATTAATCAACTGGGTTGTAACCCAATGACTGTTTGTCTCACTGTGTAGGGTAATCTTTCTGCAGGATCTCTACTTGCCTCCAGGTCTGAACTTGGGGGGACAGGTGGAGTTTTCATGGCCCCATATGTGTGACTAGGTGAAAATTGTTTGGGGTGCTCCATATTCTAAATTGGACTAGGGCTAAGTGATTGAGGTTGGTCTGCTTTAACATAAATGAGAGCTCCTGTGGCAGATTTAGTTGTGCAGTTACACACATGGCTTTATCTTTCTATTATCAAGTTAGCAATATTTTAAAACAGATAATGGAGTCGGTAAGATGTGAAGTTTCAAATTGTCTTATAAAGTTTTACAAAATTATATTGCAAAATTTCTGAAGCCCCCCCCCCCCCCCCCCAGACTGTCATATAGAGGTGGAGACCAACATCCGCGTCACGCAATTGTTGGCCCGCTTTATGGGGGCCCACCTTCCTTAGTTCTGTTGTAAATACAGTGCTGCTTTTTGAGTTCAGGAAAGCATAGGTGGTGAATGGAAGACTGCCAAGGCACTAGTCTCTTGCCATTTTCAGTAATTTTATGTAATCAGATGCAACAAAGAAATCAAAAAGCACATTAACTCTCTCAGTGCCAGCCTACCTAGAGATTTTGTCACCCTCTTTGGCAAATTTTCAGTATTTTGCGCTATATATGTTTAATTGTGATTTTTTTTCACAGATTTCCAGGGAAATTATACATTGTTATTTTCAGCTTTGGGTGTCAAGAAATGTTTTTTTTGTCATTTTTTTCAGATCTTTCTCGATATTTTTGTGTAAAATATTTTGAAAAAAAAACTGTAAAAAACTTTTTCAAATTTTGTACCTTTTTAAAACAAAAGATGTTTTTCAAGAAAATCATATTGCCTGTAAAAGCCTTATTCCTCCTGGTTACATAGCCCGCACGGGGCTCTTCTGCACCCCCCCTGGCCTTTGGGGATGCAGGTAATGGGACAGGGGGTTTGGCAAGTCACCTGCTTGCTGGCAGATGACTTGTCGGTCCGTCCTGCCCTGTGAACTGGTATAGGAGTGTCAAGGAACCCTTACAAGTTCACTAAGGTTTAAGTGAAAAACACACTTGCATCAAGACAATCCCTTCAATATTTTCTTTCTTACTACTTACCTCCTTCCATTGCCATTCGCTGCTTTCCTGCACCATCCTTCACGGATTCTGAGGATCAGTGCACCCTGCCCCACTCAGCCACATGGAATCTACGGGCTTGTTATGGGTTGGATCTAGGTTTTGAAATGGACTTTATTGTACATGTAAACTTTTATAACTGATGACCTGGTCGATTTATGCTGAAAAGTATGTTTGAATAGTCTATTGTACTGTAAGACTTTAATTACCTGGTAAAAGTAACCAGCAGAATTTAGCAAAAGTGTAAGGCAAGATCTCTCTGCATAATGGTCCAATCAACATTTTAGAATCATATTAGGAATATGAAAAAATTACTTTGTTGCCTAAGAGCCTTGGCCTCTGCTTTAGATAATGGCACGTTGCAACTAATACTTTCAGGATATTTTTGTTGTTGTTAATTATAGTTCCCTTCTGTCCTCAAAACTGTCACAAAAGTAAGATTGCAAATAAATTAAAAAGTCAATTTGCATTGCTGAATGCAACAAGTAAAAAGCTTCAATGATACAAGATATAAAGTAAAATTGTTTTCTTTGTGCGTTTGCATTATGAAGCTCTTTGATGAACTATGTAAAGTGATGATTATCCTCTGCTGGCTGCATAGATAGTCATATTTGTATGCAATCTTATTCAAGACAAAGCAATCCATGCCTGGAAATTACTACTGTTGAATTATGCCTGTTGTGGTAGGATTCATGCTGGCGTTAGTTTCAATAGTTCTTCTCTACCAGTATTCACATTCTGCTAATTTTAGTATAGTTACATTGATTATGATTTCCAGTAAAATGTTCTTCTTTGAATGCGTATTAAACTGTGCTTGGTAATGGACCAGATGTGCACTTACTTTCCATTGTAAACTTGGGAATGATCATGTATATTTGCAGTATAGTTGAAAATATATTGTGCTGTAAACACTTCTTTGAATTGAATTACCTGTCCTCCCTGAGCTTGTGCTTGACTGACCACCAAGATAACCCTAAAGTAGAAATCCAGTCTGGAAATGAACCCCCCTCCCTCACCCTATCCTCCTCTCCTCTTCCCACCCTATCCTTCCCACCATATCCTCTGAGTATGATTTTTTTTCTTAAATTGAAGACTACTTTGGCCTCCCCTCTGCTTTCTACCACAAGTTCTAAAATCCCACATTTTTAAAGTGGACCAAAACCTAGGTTTTTTACTATCCTGGGTTTTTGTCCTTGCTGTGTGAAACCCCCCAGGTTGCCTGAACGAACCCGCCTCTTCCCGGTCCTACCGTGCATGAACGGCTGCTCGTCCAATCAGTGCGCTCAGATCCGTTCGAGTGAATCCGATCCGAGCTCGGTGGTGGCCGCATCCCCTGCTGGCCATTCACAAATGCCTGCTAAAGGGATGGCGAGGATGCTGCTTGCGCATGCTCTGTTGGACCGGGAACAAAGGAGAGTTTTTAGGCGACCTGGTTTCACACAGCGAGGTACCCCCAATTGGGTGTGTTTTGCTCCACCCCGTTATAAAATGTATATTACAGGAGAGCAATATGGTATACTCATCTTTAATCACCCACAGACGGAATGAATGGGGGGGGGGGGAATTGGACCACTAATGTAAAGTTTATAAAGTGTTCTCATTCAAAGGAATAAATCAACTTGCTGTTATAATTTTTGTGAAGACCTTCTGCTTGCCGTATGACTGATTTTCTCGATTTTTAGTGAAGTTTATTCTGAATTGAGATATACAGCCGGATGACTAGAAAATCGTCTTCAAGAAAATAGTAGCAAGCCCTTTTGCCTTGATTTATTCCGACAAGTTTAGACCTTGAGCAGAATGCTTTTGCTTAGTGTATTTTGATAGGTATTCTGACTGAACTGTTATTGCAAGACTGTACTCAGTTTTAAAAGTGAGTGTTTTTTTTCAGTGTTTTACTTATTGTTATTACTACCCATAATACTGTTCTATAATACTTTTGTCCTAGCATAGCATTTGTTACCCACTGTTATTCTGCCATTTACATTATTTTATTTTACAATCACATACTTTAAATTTAGAAAAAGAAAAACTATTGAAACTCAAAATGCACATTTAAATGTTAATTTATAATTTCTTCAAGCACCACATTAATGTTTCTGATGGTGCCATTTCTTTTTTCACCTCTGGAGATGATTGAAACCCAGGCCTTTAAAGTGAAGTCTGATAACCAGTGTATGGCAACTCCAATTAGCTTCACTTTGCCCTGAAGTGCATCACAAACAGTAACAAGGTCTCCTAGGACCACTACGTTTGCAAGCTCCGTAGTCATTTTTCCTCATTAGTTCCTCTCAATTGCCACTAATACCATGTACCAAACATCTGAGTGATAGACAACAAAAAAACATGAAGAAGAGGGAAAAAAATGGTGACTGTTCTACATCCAGTTATTTTCCATAATTCAAGAAACTCTTGAATTTTTTGTTAGTTTAGCGCTGTAATTTATTTATTCTATTAACCATTAAACCTTGAAGAAGTCATTGAACTTTTTGGTGTGATGCTAAAGTGCTTTGTTATGCATTGATTAGACAAAGACCATCAGCAGCATCGTAGTAAAGCAGGCATGCTCTTCTTCTGGCCTGTGAAGCAATCAGATAAGGGGCAAATAGACCTGCCACATAATGGGAGTTAAATAGTGGCTTAGCAGGGGTGAGAGATTGCAAGGTAAGTGAAATAGGAGGGGCAGCTTGGCAAATAGCGATTTCAGCTTGGAAGAATGTGGTGACATTGGCCTCGTATCAATAAGAATTTAAAAAAATTCTCATGGTAGTTAAAAAAAAAAATTCACCTTTTAAGAAAATATCCTGAGCATTTCACTGGTATTAAATCACCAGATATAAAGTCAGTAATATCAATAGTGCTTTTTTACTACAGTGTAAAAAAAGGTGCTTTTAATCTTCATTGTTTTTTTTAGCTGGTGATGCAGCAACAATGAAATTCTCATACTTTTTACTCCTGAAAGTGACTTTTTTCCTACCATGTACATTTTCTTCAACTCTTATTGAATCAAGGCCATTGTATTAAAGTATTACACAGGTCTATCTTGGACCCATATGAGCTGGTGGTCTTGACGCATGATTTGTTTGATTGAGTGCTGTAAATCATGATTTATTATGTAATGACGGCCACATAAAAACTATAAAAAATTTACCCCCGGCACACTAAATGACAGGGGCCCTCAACTCCCCACTTCAAGGCCTGAGGTTGGACCACAGTTTATGGACATGTTCGAAATGTCATAGAATGAGAAAAAAGAACCCTGGATGACTTATTCGAGTTAGGGCACTTGAGGTAAATCACAGCTGTTTCAAAGGCCTCTTGTGGTGAAGAAGGAATTCAATTCTTGTTGCAATTCCGGTGCCAGTTTTCAAGAAATAGACGCTCTGCGCATGCCATGCCCACTCGCTACACTGAGCTGGGTGTTTGTGTCTGCCCCGCACCCCAGAAGGAGAAGCAGTGGCAGTGATGGGGACAGCGGGCAGTGTTCATAGAAACATGGAAGGTTGACGGCAGAAGAAGACCATACGGTCCATCTAGTCTGCCCTGTTCAGTTACCCTGCCCTCTCCCTGCCTGCTTGCCACTCCTCAATCTTCGCCTCCCGGTGGCTGTGGCATTTTTTTTCTTATTTTCCTGCTACAAATATAGGGAGCTGCATCTTAAAGGGCGAATAATATGGTACATTGTATTTTATTTTCTGATGTATTTTTAAGTTTTGCTCATGAAACGTAAGCTTCTGAAAATACACAAACCATTGTAAAGCTGCATCTTCATGTGGCCATTTGCTGTCCCTTTTTTTTTTTTTTATAAATTATGCTTGTTCTATGACATTCGGGCAATCTGCAACTTTCTGTAAAGTATTAAGTGCCTTTTGATTATAAAGTGGTCACCATCACACAATGAAGCTGCCACACAATGAAACTGTTTTTATTGAGAATTTTGGTTTGTTTACTCTCCTGTCGAAAAGATTAAAAGCAGCACATATGTAGCTCTTAGTGTTTGACTGTGTATGCCTAGATTACAGCCTGGAAATTCATTTTGTTGAACAAATGATAAAGTTCTTTGCTGCAACAAAAAGAGGATGTTCCACCAAAAAAGTATTTCACTTACTTTGACAGCCCTCTGACAGCTGCTGAAGTTGGCGGCAGAAATGTTTGGTTTTTTTAGAATGAAAAAGACAGTCTGTGATACAGCACATGATCAAAGGTCTAATATATAATTATATTACTAATGTATTAATTTTTATTATTAATATTATTCATTAAAATGGTTGGTGTCTGACAGTGAAAAAATTGAAAGTCACAAAAGCTTGTGCTCAAAGGGCTGTGACTTAGCCTTTAGTCACAACTTGATACTATGTGATGGCTTATCAGTTAATGTACTGTCCATAATTGGTTCCAAAGGGAAGATTATTAATCCCTGAACTGGTACAGCGCAAATGAAAAGTAACAAGTATGTAGATCTATGACCCTTTAAACACAGGAATGAACTTGATCATAGAATTATGTTAGAAGTTTATATGTATGTGCTCCGATTCTGACATGGGAATCTGTCAGCATCATCTGATGGTCACAGAGCAAATAGTCTGCTAAATGCCATGCACTACTCCGGTATTAAAAGCTAAATCTTATGTTTCAGTCTGTTTTAAAATGTTTGAAAAATTTAGCATACTAAATGATTTTCTTACCTAGAATGATGGTGCAAGGAGTTGTGCAAGAATTTGTCTCTGTGGCTAGGGCTTGTGCCAGACTTTCTAGTTTTATGGACGCTGCCTCAAATGCCTTATGATCCCAAATGTCCTGCTTCTCCCCATCAAGGAGTAAAACAAATGATCTGTGAGGTGTCCAATCAGGTGGCTGAGCACCCTAAATGAACACAATTACACTGACCAGCATCAGAGAGGTATAGAGAATTCATCACTACTACTTTCTGTCAGACAATTGGTCACGATTGGTTTTAACTCTCGACCAAAGGGAGTGTACTGCAAAAGGTGTGGCTCCTCCCGGCCTATATACTTCCAGCTGGACTTCCACAATCCAGTTTCATTCTTATATTTGGAACTGGACTGCAAGGTGTACCTAGAACTCCTCTTATTTATTTTTAAGGATTTTTTACCAGAAAGCGCGGGGGGGGGGGATTTCCAGGCCCTTATTATCACACTGATCTGTTGGACCCACAAAGCCTCCCCAGCAATTCTGTGATACGGATAAGGGTGGTGAGGGTAAGCATCAGGGTCTTTGGGTTCTTTGGGGTGTCACTCTGGGCTGCAGTTCCGCTTTAAGGAAAGGTCTGCCACAGGTTTTTGTCTGGTGAGCCTGCATGGGCGACCAGGGGGATAATTTCCCTCTCTTATTGCTGTTCCCACATTTTCTTTTGTTGAAACTTTACATTTTTGAATTTCGCACCCTTTCGAGCGAGGGGATGGAGCTAGGCATCAGGAAAGGGCAGGCGCTTCCTTTCCGTCGTTGCAATCTTTTTAATTGTTACATCAACACTTTGTTAGCCCCATTTATTCCCCATATGTAGCTGATAAATAAACTACCAGGTATGGCAAGCTGGTAGACATCTATGAAATGGGGCTTTTAGGTGCGATAGTAGTTCCCCGGGGAGGCCCATGTTCATCTTTCACCAAACCCCCATTTCCCTGGTGTTTTGTTCATGTATTCCTAGGAAATGGTATCAAATGCTTTGTACATATCGAGGGACAGTAAGAAAGCTGGAATCTTTCTATCCTGTATACAGTGTAGTAAATGGGCTATCCGTCTTACGCTGTTGCTTGTGTGTCCAGAGGGGACAAATCCTGTTTGGTTGTGGTGTATTATAAAGCCAAGACAGGAGTTGAGTTGTGTTGCCAAAATGTTAACTAGTAACTTAATATCCTGATTGTGTAGGGAGATGGGTCTGTAGTTAGATAATTGCAAGTGGTTTTTGACTTGGAAATCATGCTTATGTCTGCCATTAATGAAGTAGGGTTGAGGGAGGAACCTGACCAAAGCAGTTAAAGAGGTCAGCTAGGTGGAAGCCCAAGATTGTGGCAAATGTTTTGTAATACAGCCCTGTAAAGCTGCCATGGCCTGGGGCCTTTCCTAACTTAATGGTCTTAATGGTATCTTAAGACTTCTTATTCCTCTATTCAATCAGTATACCCTTGTGGAGGGGTAGGTAGCTCTATGTCATTAAAAAGGCATCAAATTCCTGCTGATTTCTCTGCCTGGTTTGGAATAGAGGTCTGAGAGAAAGAATCTAAAAGCCCTGAGGACCATTTGCGGGTCTGCTGTGATGCTACCCTGTAGCCCTAGTTTGATTGGCCCTTTGGCTTAACTTGCCTCACCAGCAAGAAATCTGTTTTTTTCTTAGTGACTGCTACCTGTATAATATTCTCTTGCATCACCATCTTGTGGGCACCCCATAGTGTGACTGTGGATTCCACTGAGTGTTGATTCAAGGAGAAATACTCTGTCAGGTTTTTGAGTGTATCTTTAGTTGCTAGCAGTGTTTCGTTGAGTCGCCAGGTGTCAAACGGCCGTCCAGGGGCTATTGGACAGATAGAGACCATCATCAGACTGTGGTCAGACTACTGCACAGGGACTATCTGATTTGCGGGAGGAGATGTTGTGGTAGGAGAACCTGGTTGATTCTACAGAACAAATTGTGTGGGTCAGAGTAGAATTTATAGTCCAGCGTATGTGGGTGCACCTCCCTCCAAGCATCGCACAAGGTGCAGGAGTTTAGGAGCTCCCTGAATGCCCTAGCCTGACCCGAGTCCACCCCCTCCCCAGTGCCTGTGGTTGCTGGTTTAGATTTATCCATTCTAGGATTGATAGCCAGGTTTGAGTCGCCAACCAAATTGACAATGCCCTTAGACTGTTCCTTTACCACTTTTAAGAGATGAGCGAAGGATTTTGGTTGGAAGGTATTGGGGCATAATGGGATACTATTGTAAACTTGACATCGTAAAAAGGGAGCCCTGGAGCAGGATATATCTCCCTGTTGGGTCTTTGATTTACTTATTGCAAATTATGATTTTTCCTGAACATGATTGTGACTCAGCGTTTCTTTTCTCTAAACATTGCGCTATAATGTAGAGGGAATTAGCTGCTTAAATACTTGGGGAATGTGTGAAGGGCAAATCGTGTCTCTTGTAGGCACAAACTATCCGCCCCACATGATTTGTAGAATCGAAAAGCCTTAATCCTTTTAGATGGCAAGTTAAACCCCTCTACATTATGCGTACTATTTTTAGGTTATTCTGCATCATCTTTGCAGATAATGCATGTCAAGGGAGGGGTAGGTCGAAAAACTAGTAAGGATATATAGAAGATAACATATAAATGCAAACAAGCATGTATTATGTAAACACATCCAATACATCAAACATATAGAAAGAATAGAATCTAAAGAGGTCCAAGCAGGATACTCTTCCTTGCCCGAATAATCGGGCCTATAATAGATTAAGGGTGTTACCACCACTCCAACCATGGTTTTTGTAAAGCCTTGTACGGGTGTCTCCCCCGGGGAAAACACAGCATGATCATACCGGTATTGCAACGCCTGGAGACGTAATAGTTGAGGTTTCATTTAATTTAAATTCAGGTCTGAATCTAAACTCAAATCAAAATTCAGGTTCATATCTAAAGTCAGAGGAGCACATTCATTAAGATGCCTGTACCTCTACAAAATGGCATCTGAATAAGACGCCTGTACTACAACAAAATGCTGTCTACTAAGGACACCGTATCCTAGTCTCCAACCAGTGCGGCGTGACATCACTTCCTGCAGGAGCCTGTAGTGATGTCACATGGCTCTCCAAGCAACTTGGAGTGCTTATAAAAAACGCACTGGTGCGGGGGCCTGATGCTTTGCCCTGCGGACGCCACGGGAGAGGGAAGAGGAGGACACAGCCCCTTACTGCCTGCAATTTGAGATCTGGACCCCCTGAACAACACAGGCAAAGGTATGGCACTCTCTCAGCATATATTTCTGCACAAAGCCTGGCAACCAATAGATAAATAGCCTCAAATTACTTATTTCACATTACTCTAGGAATAACAAACTCTATAGAGGCACCTCGAGGCCACCCTCTACCCCGCTGGGCATAACCATCAAGCCGCTGCGACTGCAACCCATGCACATCCCACTTTCCAAGCATGTGCAGCTTTCCAAGCATGTGCATTCAAGTACTACCTTAATGATCAATAACACATATATTGTTGTATATAAATTTTGTATACTTGCATCATACATCCACACATAACTAACAAATAAATTTGATACTGCAGGGTTAATGTGAATACCCTGACCACAAGACAAGGCACATCTGATCACAAGACAAGGCACACCGATAAATTTTTACATTGTTCAAATATCAGAACGTGCAATATATTAATCATTGTGAGACGTACTACCATTTTCCCTTTGGTAACTAGAACATCTCAAAAAATGAAGGTAACTTGCACAATGTTTTTGGTATATAAAACATTTTTTTAATATATACATAAGAACTGCTCCTAAATAATATTTATCAATATTTCATACACAGGGGTATTGAAAAAGCAAGTGGAGGGCGAAACATGTCTGCGAAAAATAAAATATAGGTTGAACCATAATGGTGAAAGAAATTATTTATTGGATATATTCATATGTTTAATTATTATCATGTGACTTGAATAGTATGAGAGTGGAAAGAAGTTTTAAATGTTTATAATAAAAACGATGTTTAATGATATAGACAGAAACGGCTCAAAAACTATACCAGGGCAAACCTAGCCTCTGACCTTGAATGTGCATTGTATGAGCCCACATATGAACCAGTCAGGAACCCATCCCATAGAATAATCACTTTTGATTGCAAACTTTGGGCAGTCCATAATAGGGTCACCCCTTTTTGGAGGATATCAAACGATTTCCCCCACAAGCCCTTAAAGTCAGAGGAGGCCAGGCCTAAGGCCCAATGGTGTGACCCTGTTGACTATGGGTCAGATATAACTTCTGCATATGGTCAGTGGCATAGGGCAAAAGCGTGCAGGGTATAGTGTTTTGCTATGGCATATATGACACAGTAGCGAGGGGCAAGCCTGTAACAGGAACTTTCTGGAAAACCTGTCCTTCTTGGACTAAATCTGTTGGTAGGTACCTGTACAGAAAAATAACTGGTTCAACCTATTACGCTAAGTGTTAGCACAAGATAGCAAACTTTAGGAATGGTCAACTTCAACTGAATGACGTAACATGAAACAAAATATCTGAATAGGAGTCTTCCAAGTTCAGGGAACATAAATGGGTGGTAGCTCATGAGATACTCCCTTTCTTGTTTACAAAATGTAAGAGAGAAAAAGGCAATGGGCTCAGTCAAGGGAGACTCTCAGACGGAGTTCTTGGTGGCGTTGCATATCGCTTTTTGCTTCCGGTTGGGAATCTGTCATTTGGGGCCCTGAGGGCAGATCAATGTGGCGCAGTTCTTTTAATGAGGTAGCTGAAAACTGATGTCCTTTGTAGGCGGATAAAAATGTAAAGGGCAACCCCCAGCGGTAGCTTATGTTATGCACGCGTAGGATTTCCAGGGCTGGTCTCAGCTCCCTGTGCCGCTGGATGGTTTGGGGGGTTACATTTTGAAATATTTGGTACTTGTGGCACTGAAACTGTAGATCTCCTTTCTCCCGAGCAGCCCGTAGCCATGCTTCCTGTGCGCGGAAAAACGTTGGTTTGAGAATTATGTCTGTTTTCAAGGTCCTCCGGTTTTAGCTACATAATGTCAGTTGTTCCATGTCATGGAACTCTAACATGGCAAATGTGTGATCCATTTTATCCTCTAGTGCAGATGTTCTTTCCCCTACATCATGGATTTCTGCTTTCGGGGGGGGGGTGGCCAAGCATCTGTCACTGCCCTGAGCTCCAGTTGTACAGAAGTTTGAACTTGAATAGGAGATTGGCATCCCTGAGCTCTGTTATGGTGGGATTCCAGGGGGATCCCAGGGGCCTGGGGACTGTGAGGGCTGAAAAACAGGGAGAACTAACTGTGCTCGGTGGGATGTGCTGGCGCCCGCTCCTGCCGCCTGAGTTGATGCTGGCTGCTCTGGAGGTATGGGGGCTGGGGTCTGGCCCCTTCTTTCGCTGGGGACAGGGCTTCCAGCTCTGCTGCCATCGCTGATGTTCCCCGCTGGACTGCCATCTGTAGTACCTCCCGCCATCTTGCCATGCCTGATCGCTCCTCTGTCTATCTGCCCCAGTCCTTCCAGGCCTTGGCTTTCTCAACTATTCTGGGACCAGGCTTAGTCTGTTGTCGGGTGGGCGGGGATCACGCATCTCTGCCTTCCCCCAACATCTTGAAAGGACTCCTGCTGCGCTGAGAAAGGTGTGAGAACACAGGCTCTGTCCTCTTCCTCCTGCCGTTCCTGGAACTGAGAGCAATTCTGTTGTCTCTCAAACATTAAACACCCAATCTAAGGGGTCATCCCGTCACGATTCAAACAGAGAATCAGATGGCTGTGGCATATATCAACCATCGGCGAAACCAGAAGCAGGAAAGCTCTCAAGGAAGGGAGCAGGATCTTTCTTTGGGCCGATCGACATGTTCCATGCATCTCGGCAATCCACATACCAGGAGTGGACGACTTGCAGGCCGATCATCTAAGCAGAACATTCTTGCATCAGGGTGAATGGTCCCTCAGTCAGAGGGTTTTTCAGTTCATTTGCAGGAGCTGGGGCTTCCCAGACGTAGATCTCTTTGCTTTCCGGCACAATCAGAAGGTTTACTGATTTTGTATCCCAGTCCAGGGACCCTCTATCAATAGCAACAGACGCACTGACTCTTCAGTGGTCAGCATTCAAGCTTCTCTATCCGTTCCCTCCAATTCTACTCCTGGGTCGAGTACTAAAAAAGAAAGCCCGTGAGGGAATCCCAACTATTCTGGTGGCTCCTTGGTGGCCAAGGAGAAGCTGGTTCTCAGACATAGTGGATAGTAGGATGTCAGAAGTGACTCTTGGATGTTGCCCGACGATCCAGATCTTCTTACACAGGGGGCCCTACGGCACCCCAGTTTATGAGTTTTGGTTTTGACGGCCTGGCTATTGAAACCTTCATCCTGACAGAAAAGGGCCATATCTCCAAAGGAAAGAATCCTCCCTTTAAGGTTACAACTTTTTCTACACGTGCTGATGGAGCGTCCTGGGCTTTTCAGCACCGGTCTTCAGTAGAACAAGTATGAAAGGCCGATACCTGGTCTTCAGTTTCAGTTACATTTACTAAGTTTTATAAGGTAGATGTTAGAGCCTCGTCGGATGTAGCTTTTGGTAGGAAGGTATTACAAATTGTAGAGAGCTAGAGGTTGTTTGGAATACATTGCTCTTTATTTATATCATTTATTATTTGGGATCCCACCCTGAAGTAAGGGTACTGCTTTTGGAGGTCCCGATTATGAGTAATTGTCCGATGGCCTGGATTAAAATAGAGAAAATACAATTCTGTAATTCTCACTTGTCTAATTGTTTTCTTTTCTATCTTTAGTCCAGGGCATATACCCTCCCTATCTGCTAGGTTACTATATCCATTCCTTGGATACCTAATCCTAGGATGATTTGTAAATATGTAAATAGTTGATCAGCATAAAAAAAGAAAAGAAAATAAACGGACATTAGACATCGCCAAGAGCAATCACAAGATTCACTAAACACGTAGGAGGTGTCAAGGTGTCTCCTCCCTGGTCTCAAAGGCTCACCTGACCACCTGCTCCCTTGATCCCATTCCATCCCACCTTATCCTTCAACTGTCTCCATCTGTCATTCCAGCCCTAACATCTTTATTCAACCTCTCCCTCTCCACTGGTACCTTTCCCTCCTTCTATAAGCATGCTGTTATAACTCCACTCATCAAAAAACCCTCTCTGGTCCCCTCTGCCCTCCCCAGTTACCGCCCAATCTCTCTGCTTCCTTTCTCATCAAAGCTTCTTGAACAGCATGTCCATACAGAACTTACAAACTATCTGTCTTCAAACTCCCTCCTAGATCCCCTCCAATCTGGTTTCCGCTCGTGTCACTCTACCGAAACGGCCCTCACCAAAGTCACCAATGATCTACTAACAGCCAAATCCAAAGGTCACTACTCTGCTCTCATTCTTCTCGACTTATCATCTGCTTTTGACACTGTCGACCATGCTCTGCTTCTCAATATTCTTTCTTCTCTTGGAATCCAAGATCTCGCACTCTCTTGGCTCTCCTCCTATCTCTCTCACCGCACATTTAGTGTATCTTACTCAAACACCATCTCCTCTCCCCGGCCCCTATCTGTTGGGGTACCACAAGGCTCAGTCCTAGGACCCCTACATTTTTCAATATACACTTCTGGTCTAGGGCGACTAATAACCTCGCTAGGCTTCCAATATCACTTTTATGCAGACGACACTCAGATCTACCTCTCTGGCCCGAATCTCTCTTCTCTCTTCTCTCGCCTTCCTGACTGTCTAACAGTCATCTCTTCCTTCATGACATCTCGCTCTCTTAAACTGAACATGGACAAAACAGAACTGGTCATTTTCCCGCCATCTCACTCCCCTCCCCTCTCTAACACCACTATCTCTGTAAATAATCTAACAATAACTGCAACTCCTCAAGCTCGATGCCTGGGTGTCATTCTGGACTCCTCTCTCTCCTTCAGACCTCACATTCACTCCCTGGCCACCTCCTGTCGTCTCCAACTCAAAAATATATCTCGCATCCGTCCCTTCCTCTCACCTGTCACCACTAAAATGCTGGTACATGCCCTGGTCATATCCCGACTGGACTACTGCAACACCCTCCTCTGTGGTTTGCCAACAAACAGACTGGCTCCCCTCCAATCTATCTGCTCGCCTCATCCATCTCTCCTCTCGCTTCTCCAGTGCTACTCCCCTCTGTCAATCCCTCCACTGGTTACCTGTCTCCCATAGAGTTCAGTTCAAACTTCTAGTGCTAACCTACAAAGCTCTCTCTAACCAGGCCCCTTCCAACATTTCATCTCTGATCCAGCGTTACCAACCCAAGCGCAACCTCTGCTCCGCCTCTGACATTCTACTATCCTCTTCCTTGGTTACTTCCTCGCACTCCCGCCTTCAAGACTTCTCCCGTGCCTCCCCACTTCTCTGGAATGCACTCCCCCGCTCTATCCGCCACTCTCCATCACTCCAAGCCTTTAAAAGCGCCCTCAAAACTCACTTCTTCAGACAAGCATATGACCTGGCTTAAGCAACTACTATAACCTTCAATGGCACATGCAGCCATACTCAAGCTCTACCACTTGTGACCCCACCCCCTTTGTCTCCACCCCCATCCTTTAGACTGTAAGCTCGCAAGGGCACTCCTCCCTATTGTCTCCTGTGCTCACAACACTTGGTTTTAACCTGTGGCATCTAATTTTGTATTGTTCTCTGTGCTATATGTTTTACCTTGTCTGTATTCTTAACTTGTAAAGCGCTACGGAAGTTGATGGCGCTATATATAAACAATAATAATAATAAAAATCTATCAAAATTTTAAGGACTATATTTCACAATCCAACACTCCTGAGTAACCTGAAATTGAAAGGAGTCGTTCATAAAAACTTTTTTCAAAAGACTGTGATCTCGTTGACTTAATGGTTATTTAGTCCATGAGGTTTCAAATTCTGTAGGGCAGTGAAGCCTGAAGGTGAAAGCTAATGATTAGTAGCTTTATTAATCATATGATATACCCTGTACCAAAGCTAACAAACCCTCGTACAATCCCGCAACATATGAAGATGCGTCCCTGGCAGTGGACAGCCTCTAAAACAAGCAGATGGACTAGATGGTAACCATTTATGTAAGCGAGTAGGGACCATATACCATCTAAATAAAACTTTCACCCCAGCTACCAAGTGCTCAGGCAAGGAGATATTAAGAGGATACGATTTATCCTAATTGACCTGAGAGAAAAGAACATTTTCGAAGAATATCAAGAAGATTGGGCACAGTGATCTGTGGATTTGTAATAATCATCATTATATCATCCACAAAGAGAAATTTTATGATGGTAGCCATCAATTTGGAGACTGGAAATGTTTACATTCTATTGCACAAGCCTGGATAGAGGTTCAATAATAATGGCAAAGTGGAGGGGGGATAAAGCACATCCCTAGTACCCCTTTGTACTAAAAACCTCCTAGAGTTGGAACCAGCATATTTAATAAAGGCGCCATAGAAGAGTATAGTGACGATATTCAACGTATAACATTTTGCTCATACCCCCAAAGGTTTAATACCTAAATTAAAGATTCCCAGCTAACTCGGCTCCTTTTCTTTTTTAGCATGGATGGTTAAATTAATTTTTTTTTTTAAAAAATCATTCCTCGCATGACGTTTAGGAATTAAGCCAACCTGCTTTTTAGTAAGAGCATTAAGCCTAGTCGCTAATCCATTGGCCAATATTTTCACAGCTACATTAAGTAATGATATAGGTCTATAAATGGATCATAATGTGTCACCTGAGGATGCCTTAGGGATCAAGGAGATTTCTGCCATAAGTGAGTTTTTGTTCCAATGATTACCGTAAAAAATAATGTTAAAGTATTTCAGTGAAGGGGGTGCGAAAATCTGCCAGGACTTTTTATAGTAGCGGGCAGAAAATCCATCAAGCCCAGTTTGTTTGTTGGTTATAAGCCCGCCAATAGCATCATGACCTCTTTCAGTTGAATTGGTTAATCTATAAACTTTTCGCTATATCAGACAGGAGAGCCAATTTTAGCTGTGACAATATGGAGGTTACTAGACTTCCATCCATGGTGCCTTTTGACCTATAGAGGCTTTCCAGATGATTTGCAAATTTACTAACTATATTATCAGGATTGGATGATAGTGAACCATTAGCTATTGTGAGTATTATGGGCTTGGTTCTAAGATTCACCTCTCTCAAAGTTCTCACAAACTGAGTGTTTGGTTTGTTATTGCATCTGAAGCAATACTTTTTTTTTTTTTTTATAAATTCCACAGCATTGATTTCATTTTTTGCATTTGAGAGCACATTTGTGCACCAATGCATGAGGAGAGTACAGGCAACTATAGTTTGAGTGTCTAGCATATTTTCTTAGAAGCTCAGCACTGTTTAATCCTGCATTTTATCCTGTCTACTTTGATAGCTGTTTCACGTCTGGTGTCATTGATGCCTTCTGGTACTCATTATTGTAGGGTCATCTTCTTGTTACATGTAGACTAACATATATTTGAAGGTTCCTGTCCAGGCATAAAAAAAGTCCTCGTCTTTTGTCTCCTCCATGCAGTCGCCATCTTCATATGTACCGGTGAAGAACAATGAGCAATTCTATTCCTGCCATGCCTGGCGAACATGATGGTGTCCATCAGACTGGCTCCACGCCCCCTAACACGCTTCTTCCATTCATTGTAATTAAGATAGCAGGCAGAGATGGTATTGTCAAAGCTGCCTTAGTACGCCCCCATCACAATGAATGGAGGAAGTGTGTATGCACATAAAACAAGGACCCGCGGGCGCAGTCATGAAAGGTAACAGGTGTGTAGAGATGGCATTGCTGAATCCCAACCCTCTAAGTATGAAGATGCCTGTGCTGAATGTAAAGACTGCAGGGGAACAAAAGACCTGCACAGGAACTGTGGGGGACAAAAAGTGTGTATAGGGTTTTTTTTTAGTTTCTTTCTGATTTTTGTGTATATATGACCATGGTATGTTTGCGCACACACAGGAATTTTTCCACCGCATTTAACCCATCCTTGCCATGTGATCAACACAGTGAGTGTACACATGCCCGGAGCGGTGGGCTGCCCAAACCATGGTGCTCAGAGTTAGATGGGTGGTTAGATGACTTGTTGAAGCTCATGTCCCGGCTGGGAATCAAACTTACAATTCTCAGGTCACAAGATCACCTCCTTACCACTAGCCAGGACAATCCCATTAATGTAGGATATATTGCCTTTAAAACATCCACCGGGATGTAAAGTTGTCTATAATTTAAGTTCTAAATCTGTTATTCCTGAATCTGCATTTTTATTGAATTGAACTAATTGAAATATACAATAATGCTAGCCACCGTTATTGTGAATAAGCTTGCAATTTTGTGGATGCCTCCCAAGTCATTCCCTTCTCCATTTTTATCTCCAAGACTGATCCTGGTAGCCAACTTAATGTTTCTGAAGACTTAGAGGGGGTGTACTCTTTCAATCCAGCATTCATAAATGTTGGAGAATTATTTCATACGGTATATAATGTTATTCAACCTTGTTCACTAAAATTACATCAAGCTTGCCCTTGACTAAAGTCCTGGGGTTCTTGTTATCTTAAAATCGTGAGGACGGGAATACCGATACTTGGTATGAAAAGAAGGAACATTTTGGAAGTAGTTGAATTGACCCATAGAACCCCTGCCCTGAGAAATAACATTAATTATGTGCCCATAATGTTTAATCTTTTGTGTTAGAGACAATTAGGCAAAGACAGTTTGAGATACCATTCCCTTAAACTATTCCATTGGGTTTGAAATCCTTTTTTCTTCTTCAATGACAAGATCACTATGTCACTCTCCCATTCAACACATCCACTTTAGTACTGCAATTTTGCTTAACGAGTTGACCTGTTTTGCTGATTACTTTCCATTCCTCAAAGCTGTGGGACAAACTTTGAAGTTGCACCTTCAGTGTTAATCACTACTTGGGAACATTGAGGTTCCACCAAGACAACACATGCATGCCAAATGCATGCTGTTCATGAACTTTGCTGCAAGCTGTCGATGTTTAAAAATATGTTAATGTGACATGTAGTATTGAATAAAATAAGAAAGTAGCAGAGCAGGCAACCTAGGGTCTTGTCCTTCAAATTTCTACACTTTGCTTTTATTCTTTTTGATGTGTCTAACATTTTATTGTAAAGGCAAGTGGAGACAACACAAAAAGCGATATATATATATATATATATATATATATATATATATATATCTCAATCAATAAATCGTGGTTTTTATATTAGAATGGAAAAATGGTTACTGTAAAACATAGGTTTCAGACTTAACCTAAAAGTATTTTCTAGTTTAGATTTCTTAGCACACAATAAAGTTAAATAACTGTTGTGAGAAATACATTTACTTCTATTTAAACATCATAATATTCATTATATCTCAAGGAGATGCAAATTATTGTCACTGCCAAACACTGTCAGAATCCAAACACATTAAAATGATCTCCAAATGTGTATTCCCTAAAGGTATGCAGTATTTTTATAACTGTTTATTATTATTTATATAGCGCTTCTTCTTCCATAGTGCTGTGCAAAGAACACCTACAGACAGAGGAAAATATACAGTACAGAGACCATTACAATTAAGATGCTACAATGTTCATACCAAATGTTGTGAGAACAGAAGACATAGAAAAGGAAATGGAGCCTTACCCTTCCAAGCTTACAGTCTGAAGGGTAGGGGGTGACACAAAAGGCGAAAAACCACAAGTGGTAGAGTTTATAAATTGCGGCTTCTACCCTATGAAGATTGTAGGAGATGCTTAAGCCATGATTTTCTGAAGAGGTGGGTTTTGAGGGCACATTTGAAAGTGTGGAGCGTTGGAGAGTGATGAATTTGAGTGGGGTAGTGCGTTCCAGAGAAGTGAAGTGGCACTGGAGAAGTCTTGAAGGTAGCAGTATGAGGTGGGTCCAAGGAAGATGACTGGGGGAATATCAAAGGCAGAGCGGAGGTTTAACCTGGGTTCGTTTCACTGGATTAGAGATTAAATGTAAGAATTGGCCTGGAAAGTGCTTTGTTTGCTAGTTTTAGAAGTTTGAACTGAACCTGTGGAACCCTGCTATGGCTTCTATCGGGCACTGCAGGAAATGGTGGATAAGCACATGGAACAGGCATCAGGTAAGTTGCTTGCTGACTCGTAATTGCCATTGCATTTATAGTCCCTTTTAATATTAGATCATCCTTCCTGTCTTTGGGCAAATTGCTTTCTCTTCTGCAATGAGACATTAGCCTGTCTTTTTAGAGAGCTACCATTTAGCCAAAAACATTCCCCCACCTTCCACCTTTTTAGAAATCGTATTTCATATTTATGCAGAGTGAAGGTTTAATTTTTCTAGTCATTATTTGATGGCTGGCTTGAAGTAAAACAACAGATTGTAACTTTTTTTATTAAGTAAAATCAAGCAATCATATACAATATATACAATATATACAAAGTTACAATAATAAATAAATAAAATAAAATAAATAATAACTAAACAAAAAGAAACAGGCCTAACAATTCGGCATATAATATCCATTATTGTATATACAATCCTATCTACAACCTAACACTACACTATACACAATTTAGCAGGAAGACTAAGAGACCCCGTCACCTGTGCATGCAGCCATTCTTCAAAAATCTGTCGTTGTTATAAAAAATCTATGGGTGATAAGACACAGAAAAGCCCACCCAGAGGGAAGTCATGAGGACTAAGGAGGCCTGATGTTCCTCCACGCCTTCAGCCAGGCCCCCCGTTCCCACCTGTCCCTCTCAAGCACCCGGATCTTGCCCACCTCATGCAGGATGTCATGCACCACCACTGGGACAGCAAAACAACAGATTGTAATGTCCCCCTGTATAGCATTGTGATTGTGCTGAGAAAATAAAAGTCTGTTATAGAAAATTAAATATTGAATGTGATTTTCTGATGCTTTTCTTATTTGTTCTTGAAAAACATGCTCAGAACGATTGGAATATGACAAGTAATTTGATATTTGCAATATAAATAGGTGGAAATCAGTAATAATGATCCTTAAACTAATCACCATTGTTTCAGTTTTGGTGTTTGTATTGAACATATCCAGACTTGGGACCAAGAATTGATTTAATAAAAGCTAAGGGCTGTTTATAAGACTTAACTTACAGTTGTTGGCATAAATTGGTTTTGATACTTTATCCGTATCTATACCCATGTATTGCATGCCCTTACCTTAGGTTATTTTATTAGCGAAAGTAGGCAATGTAGTCTTCTTAATTTAAGTCTAAGTGTTACATCCTCGCAGTAACAGACATAGCCCTTCCCTTAGGAGCTTTCTATTCAGCCAAGATAGGAACATTAGTCACAGGAGGAGATGAAGCGATCTTAGAAAATTAGAAGGAGGGCAACCACAACCCCTCGAAATAAAAGCAACCTCATAAAACTTATTGTGTGGGAATGGTAGCAATATATCTGAAATGGCGTTCCAGTAAGCAGCAGTGCACAACGTTTGTATGGTATGGTCAGTTTTAGTGATTTGTAAATTGTGAAGGTGTGCTTGCAGGCACAGTATTGCTTTGCTAGAACATTTCTTAGAATGTACTCTACCGTATCTCTGTTCTATAAGACACACCTAACCATAACATGCACCTTTATGTAGAAGAAAAAAATGTAAACAAATTCTGAACCAAATGATGTGATAAAATACCCCCCCCCCAAAAGCCGACAGCAGCAGGTAGTGTGCAACCCCCCCATGAGCCAGATGAAAGGCGAGGTGCAGAATCCCCGGCAATAGCCCCATAACAGCCATTATGGCAGAATATCCCCTCTCCCCCTATTACAGGTGGTGTGTGGCAGAATCACATCACAGGCAGTGCGCACCCCCCCTATAACACAGTGTTAAAGAATTCCCCTCAATCCCCTTATAACAGGCAATGTGGCAGAATTCGCCCCACAAGCTCTTTATAACAGGCATTGTGTCAGAATCTCCTCCATCCCTCTATAACAAGCAGTGTGCCTCCCCAATGAGTGTGTGAAGAGGGAGAGCAATGTAGGACCAGCGCACAGGTAGCAGTTACACTTGCTCCCTGTTTGCCAGTCCACCAATGCCTGGCACCCCCCCCCCCCCCACACACACACACACACACTGAAATACCAATAACTTACAGCTCTCCCACATCACTGATCTTGCATTCCTGCATCTGGCTGGTGTGCATGGCCTGTGTACTGCCAGTGTTCATAGGCCATACCCAGCCGTCTGAGCTAGGGCTGCTGCAGCCCAGTCGGAGGTGTGGAAGCACTGTAAGTTATGAGGTTCTCGATCATGTAATGTGTGTGTATGTGGTGCTTTCTCCACACAAACGATCCATAAGAGGCACTAATATCCCCTGCTTTTAGGGGAAGTTAAATCTTATAGAGTGAAAAATACAGTACTTTATTGTTTTTTACATAGTGGTAACATCAACAAATCTCCTGTTTACCTTAAAATCTGCTTTAAACCGGACCTTCACCATGATTTATTGAAAAAAGCCCAAACCCCTAAAAAACTATTCCCCAGCATCTAAAGTTAATATATTTTAAGTTTTAGTCACATTATTCTCTCCCCCACTGGGCTGCAACTCTGTTCAGGATTTTAGGATACGGGTGCCGCCATCTTGACTCAGAAGCATCACAGTTACTGAGGAGAGGAGAGTGGGATAAAGTACAGGAGGGCGGGTTATAGCTGTGCTTTGCTCGGACAGAGCAGAGCTGCGGTCAGGAAACGGTCAGCAATCCCAGAATGCAGAGCGACACAGTCAGAAGGCACTTCCTGTTTGCAGGCTGCCCGATGTTCCATGAGCCGCCATCTTGGATGTTTAACATGCAGTAGATGCAGGTAGGATGATATTTAATGTGAGCAATATGTATGTACAGGGTGTGGGAAACATATAAGATAGACTCTTATTCAGAGTGAAGGACCACTTTAACAAACCCCCCCCCCCCCCCCCCCACTAAACACCATCTGATTTAGACATCTAGAACAAAAAGGAAGTAAATGAAGAATGACTGTCTCAACACCCAATTAGTGCAGCAGGGCCACTGCTGATGAAGTGATGGGGTAATAAACCTGTGACTCATTATTCCTAGTTAACAGCAGACGGATGGTAGCTGGAGAAACTTGGGACAGAGGTGTCCTACATTTACTACAAGACCGGATGAAATACTAGGACCTGGCTAAACATTAATCTGAGTGAATTTTTGTTTGAAATGCTTGTGACTCCATGTATTTGGCTCAAACCCCAATATTGGTAGGGCTATATTTGCTACAGTTTCCCCTATACGTTTGTCCAGTTTTGGAAAATGGGTTCAAGGTATGTGTAGTTGAAGTTGCGTGTAGCAGTTTGCTAGAGTAGTAACAGCAAGGCAAATAGAGTACATGCACATACAGACCAAGGATAACTGGATTTGCTCATGCAAATCATCTCTTTATGTCTCTAAGGATATTACCAAAGCTCCCAGACATTTCCGGGGGAGGGGGGTCAGTGCATGGGCATAGCTATTAGTAGTACACAATAGATGACAATCCACCCCACTTCTGGACTGTGGGGGGATGATGCCCCTCATCAGCACAAGGCACAAGGTGGTCTGGTACTCCCAATTCTCACTTTCAAACCACTATCTATTTCTAGTCCTCTGCTGATGGGTGGCATCACCCCGCACAACATTTTCACAGATGTAGTAGATCGCTGTGTATTTTCTCAAGCTTTGCATTAGGTAATTACCTAATGCAAAGCTTGAGAAAATACAGCCTCCACACAAAAAATAGCCTAAGAAACATGAAGAAACAATGCCTACCTACTGCTAAGAATCATATGTAAAACATGTTTTCCTGGTTTGTATGCATCGGGTAAATACTTAATGCTATTTAAGGCTCTCTTTGTGTTGTACCCTTAAATTTAGAGTATTAGGGTTTGTTTGAGCACACTATATTTAGCTTTCATCATTCCCTTGTGGCTTTATTCTAGAGCTCATGTAAAATCCCATTTTCTGTAGGCTTATTTTTAAGGGAAATGTATCACAGCCTTTCTTATCTTTAAACATTGTTATATTAAATATTTCTGACAGGAAGTTGCATTTTTGTGATTTATACATTTAACTTTTTATTTTTTTTTTTGTATTTGATACAGATGTGTAGAAGTTATCGCAAAGGAAGGCCGAAGACTGAAAGAATTATACTTGGTAACCTGCAAGATAACAGATCACGGTATCTATCTATTTATCTTTTCAATTTGCCATCTACCTCCACTTAGTAGATGTATTTTATTAGCTGTTTAAAGAACATGTTCAACTTGGTGTGAAAACTGCACGCTGGGCACTAAATGCAGAATTTATTGTACATGGCACCTTCCATGCATGCATAAATTGTACAGGCTGACAAGGCACAAGCAATTAGAAAATTAGCATGTATAGTAATTGTTGACCTGTACACAATACGTGCAAACTGATAGTGTCAGGAGGTAATTACATTTGTCCTCACTGTGAATTTATTGGACAAGTAATCCACATCCATTTGCGTGCCTTAGCTCGGAGCCACATTTGTCTTATGTACTTTTAGGCATTATTGTCAATTGGAATAGCGACAATAAGGCAACTAAAGCATTACTGAATGTTTAATGCGAATGTACCTGAAATATACATAGAAGTCTATATTCTTTGTAAGCTCTTAGAATTTCTTTTTTTTGGGATTTAGCATTTCGAATAACCTTAAAATTAAATGAAATAGCCTAAGTTAAATACAGTAATTCAGATCTCCCCCATGGCATTAGTTAACTGTCTACTATTTTATCCACCCCCTTCTAGTGAAGAAGTGAAAACCTAGGTATAAAAATAAAAGTGGGACAGCTGTTTATAAATCCAGTAACTACAATACAGCTTTTGTGTACTGTCATTGAATGTTTTGCTTGCTAATGTCTTGTTTCTGAGGTTAGTCTGTTCTATGCCAATTAGCAGCACTTGAGGGTTTTGATTACTTTTAGGGTATACTTAAACTTTGCAAACAGGATTACTTTATTGATTGTATATAACTGCCTCTGTTCACAGTGATATTTCCTTGCCTGAATTCTAGCTGTAAAATATGCCCAGCATATTCCTGAGATGTTTAAATACTGACAAATACACATATCACAAAACATGGAGTAAAATATACAAAATCTTCTAGCGTAGGTACAACACATTCCAATCTAGAATACAAAGCATCCTCCTACAGCTTCTACATGCTGCTTTGCCAAAATATGCATACCATTAACACATAAACACTTCCATACTGGTCACACATCATTCATTTACAGGTCTGGTTTCCAGTAAAACCGGTAATTTTAACAGGTTTTAACTAATAATTTCAAGGTCTCTGGTGGGATACAGTCAACATTGACTTCTTTGGCAATCATACCAAAAAATGTTTTAGTGTTTGGCTGGCATTTTGGGAACTTAAATACAGCTTTCCTAACGCTAAAATGATTCTTTAAAGAAACCGGACCAACAGCCTGGCACAGTTGGAAAAGAAAGGTAGCGGCCATTTTGTAGCCTCCTCACCCAGCATCTCAGCCATCTGCCTGGATTCAACTGACAAAACTGACAATTCGCAGTAACAGTGCCCTGGGGAGGGATACATATGAGCACTGTTTGTTGTGTTGGTTTGGTTTAAGTCATTTTTGACTGTTGGTCCACTTCAAGGAGAAAAGGTTAACACTGTTCTGATGTGTTTCCCAACCCTCTCCAAGTCATGTTTTCAGATATCCACCCCATCTCCAAGAAGATATATAGAGTCACCTGTGTGGAGATCCACAAAACATGACCAGTTGAAGGTCTTTGAATGTCAAACCCAATCTTTTCATTAAGAGGCTTTTTAACTCGTTGTCCAACTTTCTCAATTCAGTTTGGAATACAGATGTATGTTCCTGGTCCATTTATCTTTATATTTTAACATTTTCAAAAATGTGAAAGGGAAGTGTTTATTCTTTTTTTAATCTGGAAAGGACTGATATATGGACGTGGTTTAAAGTTGAGTTGGCAGCATTAGATTTCTCACTTACATTAGACCTCATCGTTAAATGATTTCACGCAGCAGTTTAACAATCTAGTAGGATTTAATGAGCACTCTGAACCATTACAGAAGGTTTCTGTCAGAACATTGACAGCCAAGAAGCTTTGTTTCTGATAGCTATTGTTTCACTGCACAGAATTACAAGGTGTATTTATTAAAGCAACCTTTGTGGCAGTTCTCCCAGATAGTATTTTTCTTAAAGTAGCTCTTTAACGAACTTGTCTAATATTTAAAATTTATATAAACATGCTAGATAATGAGAGGAGGAGTTACCTATATACCCCAAATGATAAAATAAAATCTGACCAAGCTTGTGGACGTTTTTTCAGGTATGAATAAAATTGCTGTAACTGTCCTTCAATTTTTACAGGAGAGAAATGATGATCTGAAATTGCTTGTTACCGAGCCAGTGGGGGACAGTAGTATGAAGCCCTTTAACATTTGCCCAAGCATTGCATGAGATGTTAAAGCATCTACCTATCAGAAGAGGTGCTGTTAGATTTGAATAGTCATCCCAATAAAAGCAAAATGGTACATTCACAACCTGCCACCCATAAATATTTCTACCTCTAGTAAAAAAATAAAAGCTTGGTCATTGGTACAGGGTGTGTAAAAAGATGATCTTCTACCACCTTGCATATTCATGTGCACTGGTATTTTTTATAAATTTTTTGCAATTTAAATTCTACCATCCTTGGGTTGTTTTACAACTTTTTTTATGCGTTGTACCCTTTATGTAGCTAATCAAATAATTTCATTAAATGCTGGGCTAAGCCAACTGGTTGGGTTGTAAGGTGGATTAGGCTAGCAATGTGTTTTACATATAATATTCTCTTTGCATTATTAGAAAGGCTCCCTTTCAAAACCCTTTTATGCTTGTGACAATGTTCCAGCACTCCGAGCTTTTTCCCCCGTGTTTCCTTCTAACTCCAGTCTTGTGCTGACGACGGCCAAGAGCCTGGAACACATGTCCAAAAGTAGGGGTGGATGGTGACATATTTTCTTATATGTTATTTCAGAGCATTGCACACCCTGGAGAATCTAGCAACTTTGGCTATTTCTTTAAGAGGTGTAAAGAGGTCATGGGCTTGTCTACTGCAAGGAATTGTAGGAGAAATTGCATTATACTTGGATTGTTTGGCCAAATCAAATACTTAATGTTTTGGAAAATAACTCTCTGCCTTGTACTTTTAAAATTAGGGCTTGTAATCCCCTAACATGGGTTAGCCAAGTTTGTGGCAACCTTTATGAAAGTGGTATTAAAGTATAATCTTTATTTATATAGCGCCATCTTCTTCGGTAGCGCTTTACAAGGTATGATTACAGACAAGGTAAAACATATGATACAGGAAACAATACAAAACTAGATGCCACAAGGTTCAAGCCAAGTGTTGTGAGCACATCAGACAATAGGAAAGAGAGCCCTGCCCTTGCAAGCTTAAAGTTTAAAGGATGGGGGTGGAGACGAACGGTAGGGATCACAAGTAGTAGACTTTGATTTGGAGTTGCTTAAGCCAGGCTATATGCTTGTCTAAAGAAGTGAGTTTTGAGGGAACTTTGGAGTGAAGGAGAGTAATGAATTGAGCTGGGGAGTGCATTCCAGAGAAGTAGGGAGGCATGGGAAGAAGTCTTGAAGGCGGGAGTGCGAGGAGGTAACCAAGGAGGAGGACAGGAGAATGTCAGAGGCAGAGCGGAGGTTGTACTTGGGTTAGTAATGCTCAATCGAGATGAAATGTAGGGAAGGGCCTGGTTGGAGAGAGATTTGTAGGTTAGTGTTAGAAGTTTGAACTGAACACTCTGAGAGACAGGTCACCAGTGAAGGGATTGACAGAGGGGAGCAGCACTGGGGAAGCGAGAGGAGAGGTGGATGAGGCGAGCAGAAGAGTTTAGAATAGATTGTAGAGGTGCCAGTCTGTCTGTTGGCAAAACACAGAGGAGAGTGTTGCAGTAGACCAGTCAGGATATGACCTTAACATGCACTATCTTTTCTCTTTCATTTTACTTCAGACCATCAGAGGAATTCAGTGATGGGTTAACCTCTCGGCCAAAGGGCGTGGACTGCAAGACAAAGGCTACTCCTACCTGTCTATATCTTTCTGGCTGATTCCCTCCTAATCCAGTTTTCTTTCTTGCATTTGGAACTGGACTGCAAGGGTGTATCTGAACTCCTCTCCCATTTACTTTTTTGTTTTTAAGGATTTTACCTTGGAATAGGGGGTATTGGAAACTCTGACTGTTCCTGGGCCCTTATACTCCTCTGATCTAGATGCTGTATACAGATCAGGATGGCAACGGTAAGCACCAGGGTCTTGAGACACTTTTGGGGTGTCACCTTTTGTTTTTCAAAAAAGAGCTGAAAATCCTGTGCCGGCTATTCCGCCATAGGAAGAACAGCCGCAGGTTTTTGTCTGGTGAGCCTGATTAGGGGGGAAAAAGGGAATTATTTCCCTCTCTTAATTGCTCTTTCCCATATGTTTTTACTTGTAACATTTAAAATTCGCACCTTTAACGGGGCAGAGTCTTGCGTGAGGGGGTGGAGTTAAGGTGGCAGGAAGGAACAGAGGGCTTCTTTCTGTCAGTCAGAGAGGAAGGATCGCTGCTTCATCCGCCACCTCTGGATAATTTCGGCTAGGCTTAGCACTGGCAACTCCGCTGGTTTACAGCGTTTTTTCTTCCCCGCGAGAGGGGTAATTTCCTCGGCCCCACAGCCGCCTATTGTCAGGGTAGCTTTCAGTTCTCTGTCGGGATGCTCACGCTTCTCCAGCCGGACGCTGAGGCTGCTGGCCAGCAGGGGGCTTCTTCCAAGCCGTTGCACAGCCACCCCCATGCGGGCATAAACCTTTAGGTAGGTTAGTTTGATTTTATTTTCGTATAATTATTGTGTTTATTAATATTAAGCTTATTAATATTGTTTTTTGTCTTATAGATTTTGGCAAAGGGCAGGTAATATATTGGTGTGGTTAACTTTTGACTGTCGTTATATACTTGGGCTTAGATCCCCAGGGAGGTAGACTATAGATTATATTCACCATGACGGAGGCATCTGAGGTAATAGGATCTGGTTCTTTAGCAGATAGGTTTACCCCATGTCCATTATGCAGGCAGGTGGCACTGGACGAGGACAGTAGGGTGTGCAGGCAAAGTGCAATGGTACTGGTTGCTGAATTTGGAAGTTTTCTACTCCTGCAAGGGTTTCGATCCCTGTCACCGGGCCCTCATAGCCTAAAACCCCCTCAGCAGCCCAACCTCAGGAGGGCATTCAGGGCAGGAATGTCATCAAGGAGATTGCGGATAGATTGGCCCGCCTATAGAGTCGTTCAGAATCATCGGCTCCCAGGAAAGCTTTAAAGAAAAAGAAACCTTTAACTTCCTCTGAGTCTGAAGAAGATAGTATTGCTGCCATAGGCTCCCAGAAAGAATCCGCTGGGGAGGCTTCATCCAGTTGGCACTTGAATTTAGAGTCCTCTACACGAGGGGCGCTCTTCTCTCAGGGGAAGATGGATAAATTGATTCCATCTACTCTGATGATTTTGAATTTTTTGGGCCCAGAAGTCCCCAAAAAGAAAAAAGGGGATCGGTTTATGCCGAAAAAACAGAGAATGCTTTTTCCAGCATATGCACATTACTCTAATCTGATTCAAAAGGAATGACAGAAGCCAGATAGTCTCCCGGCCATTCCTACTATTACTAGATACTATGTATCATTTTCCTCCAGATGATATTGAATTATGGTCTTGCCCCCTATAGTGGATGCTCTGGATTCAGGTCTTTCTAAGAGTTCTGTTATGCCATCCTCTGATATCCAGTGGATAAGCGCATAGATCAGGTGGCACGTCATGCTTATTCTATTATGGGGTCGACCTTGCGGCTGGCCTGTACTACATCCATAGAATCTTTGGCAAGCAGGAGTTTGTGAAAACATCTGGACTCTAAGACTCGTTCGGGTCATTCACGGAAGTCATGCTCCCAGTTGATCAAAACTAGTTTGGATATCAACAGGTATGTGTTTACATCTATGGATGATTTGATCAGGTTAAGTGCCATAGGCTTAGCTCTGGTTGTAGTTTAAGGCATGCTTCATGGCTAAAACAATGGTCAGCTGACACAGCCTCTAAGATGAATTTGATGGGACTCCTCTAAGGGGGGGGCTCTCTGTTTGGGGAGTGCTTGTTTGACATGGTAAAGGAGGCTATGATGATAAGGTGATAAGTCTACTAATCTTCCACAAAAACCGAAGTCTAATTCTGCTTTCCACAGAGCCTCTAATGCTCGGCCTTTTCATAGGGGTAGATGTTCTGCCTTTTCCAGATACCAAAGAGAATTTTGAAATAAAACCACAAAGGCCCAAAATAAGGCAAGAGGTGTCTGGCAGAATAAAGCCAAACCCCCTTCAAAGCCCTCTCAGGCATGAAGGGACACCCCCACCCTTGCAAGTGGGGAAACGGCTTCTGCATTTTGCTTACATTTGTTGGCTCCATGTAACAGATCTTTGGATACAGGATGTTGTATCCTCAGGTTACAAGATCAAGTTAGGAGCCAGGCCTTCTCAGAGATTCTTTTGGTCAAGGGTATTCCAAAATCAGAAGGATGAGATCCACAGTATCTCACCTTTTAGAGATTGGCATGGTCTGTCCTGTTTCTCCCTTAGAGAGAGGTCAGGAGTTTTACTCCAATTTGTTCATAATTCCTAAGAAGGACAAATCTGTGCTTCTGATATTAGATCTCATGGTCCTCAACAAGTTCGTCCTTCTGAAGAGATTTTGCATGGAAACGCTAAAATCCACAGTGATATCACTACAGTCGGGAGATTTTATTACCACAGAGGATATAAAGGATGCGTATCTACACATTCCGATTTTTCCGGGTCATCAATAGTATCTGTAGTTTGCAGACAGTAGAAGAATTCGGCTAGGTAGCCAGTTATCCGAATAGTCAAATATCATACCTTCAAGAGTTATTCTTTTTCTGGGAATGTCATTAGACACGTCTCAGGCAAAAGTGTTTCTTCCAGAACATAAGAGTCTTTTACTTTGGGCCATTGTACCTGGAGCTTTTGTCTTGCCCTCACCCAACGATTCGGCAAGGGCCTGATATTATCTTGCTTCTAGGCAGTAATTTTTGCACAGTTTCACACAAGACCCCTGCAGATGGAATTGCTCCTGATCTGGGATCAAGACCCAGAGACTCTGAATCACTCTTTTTGCATGACGCAGTCAACAAGAGTCCTCAGCCTCTGACGGGTTTTCTGCCAGAGTCATCCAGACTATGATTTTGGCCAGGAAGAAGTCTTCATCAATGATCTGCTATAGAGTCCGGAGGAGAACAGGCTCCCCATAAATATCCTGAATGTAAGAGCTATTGTATCTCAGACATTGAACATCTGAGGGGGCATCCCGTCCGGATTCAAACAGACAATCGGAGGGTGGTGGCATACATCAACCACCAAGAAAGCACCAGAAGCAGGAAAGCTCTCAAGGAAGTGAGATCTACTATATAGTCTGGCAAGCATTTATCGCTTGGTACGAATCCAGAGGGATCACTTGTAGAACTTTTTCTGTTCCCAGAATATTGGATTTTTTGCAGAAAGGTCTTGATGAAGATCTTCAGTTGAAGGACATGTTTCTGCTTTATCTATCTTTTTTCAGAAATCCATTGCTGAGAATAAATTTATCAAAACTTTACAGGGAGTCACTCATGTGCGGCCTCCTCGTAAGCCACTTTTGCCGGTTTGGGACCTGAACTTAGTTTTATCAGCTCTTCCGGGTCCTCCTTTTGAACCATTGGTAGATGCATCATTAAGTTTATTGACTCCTAAGGTTTTCTTTTTAGTGGCAATAACCTCAGTAAGGAAGGTTTCTGAATTAGCAGCTTTATCGGTTAAGTCTCATTATTTAGTGTTACATAAGGACAGAGCCGTCTTCCGTTTTTAACAGGTTTTTCTGTTTCCCCAGTGGTTTCCCCTTTTCATCTTAATGAAGAGGTGGTTTTGCCTTCCTTATGTTCTGCTCCAGTGTCCGATAAGGAAAGGGTTCTTCACTCACTAATATAGTGAGAGCATTGAAATATTATCTCAATGCTACTCACACCTCCTTATTTGTCATACCTGAGGGACCATGAAAAGGTCTTCCACCAGCTAAGTCTATCATCGGCTGATGGATTAGACAAGCAGTGATAAGAGCCAATGTCAAAGCCAAAGGGAAGGATCATCCTTTTAGGATTACTGCTCATTCTGCACAAGCTATTGGAGCTACTTGGGCTTTTCAACATCAAGCTGCAGTATACAAGGCTGCTACTTGGTCTTCAATTCACACATTTACCAAATTTTATAAGGTGGATGTTAGAGCCTCGTGGATGCTGGTTTGGTAGGAAAGTATTACAGACTGTAGTAAACTAAATGTCTTGGAATGTCTTATTCCTGATAGAAAGGAATAAGGTTTTTGAGGATCCCACCCTGAAGTTAGGGTACTTCTTTTGGATGTTCCAATCGTCACTGAATTCCTCTGATGGCCTGAAGTAAAATGAAAGAGAAAAGATAATTCTGTGAGTACTCACATGTAGAATTGATTTCTCTTTCATTATTATTTCAGGGCATCAGACTCCCTGTCTGCTAGGTTACTATATCCATTCCTTTGATGCCTAGTGGAGTTGCAAATATGTAGTTTGACCAGCATAAAAAAAGTCAAGTGAAGAAAGCAATCTTGTAATCTGTCTCCCCTTTGTCTCCAACAAGAGATATAGGGATGCCTCCCAGGTGGCTGGTTCTACTGCTTTGCAATTAAACTGGATTAGGACGGATCAGCCTGAAGGATATAGGCCGGGAGGAGGAGCCACGCCTTTGTCTTGCAGTCCACGTCCTTCAGCCGATAGGTTAACCCAATCGTCACTGAATTCCTCTGATGTCCTGAAGTAATATTGAAAGAGAAATCAATTATACAGGTGAGTACTCACAGTGTTATCTTTTTAGTGGTATCAGGTGAGAAGAAGGGACGGATGCGTGAGATATTTTTAAGTTGAAGACGACAGGAGGTGGCTAGGGAGTGAATGTGAATGAGTTGTGATATACAGCCACGGCCGTAAATGTTGGCACCCCTGAAAATTTTCAATAAAATTAAGTATTTCTCACAGAAAAGGAGTGCAGTAATGCATGTTTTGATATGCACATGTTTATTTCCTTTGTGTATTGGAACTAAACCAAAATAGTGACTGACCAGTATGAAATCAGCCATATTTGATCATTTGATGATGTCAGTCCGTTTCATACTAACCAAAACAATATAGGTAATATTACACATAAAACGACCAGCTTGGCAATAATTACACTAAAATCATGCTAACACTATCACTCCCCTGGTTCAATTTAAACCTTTTTTTAATGAAAAATTACTTTTTAATATAAGTATAATAAAATGAAAAAAAAAAAATCTAAGCCTCTGATGAAATCTTGACAACATGCAGAGATGAAACATACCACAAAACACAGCCCTAGGATACGCAAGTTCACTAACACTGAAAAAACACATTCCTCAATGTTCATCTTTTCATGAGGTTATGAGTAACCTGCATGAAATCCGTTGGCTTCTTTTTGTCTTCTTGCAGTTTTATTTTCCTTCCCTCCTCATAAAGTAATTGCATTAGGCAAGGGAAAAGTGGCTGGAAAGAATGGCAGGATTGAAATAGGCAGCAGATGATAAGTTGTTAACTGCGAGGAAGAAACCCATCTTTTACTAAAGACCGGTAAGATCCAGCTGCAGGGAGGCTGTGTGTCAAATGAATTACTCTAAAGCCAAGATGTATCGCTGTGAGAAAGGACACAACTCACAGATAGACTTGTGAATCCGTCTTTCCAATTTTCTGCTCTAGTTCTGGAGTTCACTGCTTCCCTGGGCTGTGGTACTTATTAGCAAGGAAAACATGTTCTCCTGAAATATATCTGGGCGACAGGGAGCGAGAAGGGAGGAATGTCATCACTCTGTGAAGGGTTCGCTAGTTGTGGCACTGACAAATACATTTCTTTCCTGTCATGTCTGATACTGATGCGTTATTGTCCCTGTAATAATAAGACATGTATGCTAGATGTATTTTATTTTTCCAAAACCTATATTATCTTTAAAAATATTTCATGTAAAATAAAGTGTAATCCCTGTTATCTACAGCAAATTCATAGTACATATGTAATAGGTTTACTTTGCTAAATTCATTTGAATCTGAATTAGACTATATCAATAATAGGACCATTGTTTCATCTTAAAGAGGATCAACACCCAAGAAACTGAATTTCCTGGGCTTTGTTCCTCTCTGGCAATGCATCCAAATTTGGCCTCTAGCTGTGGGCATGCATGGATCTTGGATGAGGTGAGTAGATCAGGCAATCCTGGGGGGTTACCCAATTCAGGATTACAGACTCTAGGGAAATGATTCTCCCCTTTAAACTGTTGTATTTCATCATATCTAATCAACAATTTTGCCACTGTTAGTAAAAGTTTTAAATGTAGCCATGGGCAATAGTTTTTTCTGTATTTCTCCAAGACCCTGGCAGATTCTTGTCTTAGTTTGATTCACATTGTTAAAATTAGTACTAAAACGCTTAAAGTGTCTATTTTTTATTTAAATGCTTACCTGCCAACCCATAGGTCTGAGCCCTGGAGACTTCAACCCTCTTTTTTTGATTTCTTTCCTTATTGCAGTCCATTGGTGCGCATGATGAGTGTTCACCATTGATATGTGCTGCATCAGTGGCGGACAGTCAGGTGCAGGCCAGAGCCGGTTGGGAGCACACTCTCAGTTTCAAAGATCATAGAACTTCACCTGGACTCAGTCTGCATGAATTTCTTTTGGAAATTAATACAAAACAGAATGAAATCGATGACCTAAAACAAGCAAGTCTGAAACCAAGCCTTGCTATTGGCTTGCAGGAACAGTTCTGCAAATATGGGTATAGACTGCCATCACAATGGCCTAGGGGGAAGGCAGTGAATCATAGACTTCAAAATAGATACAAAGGGAAAGTGAAATTTCTATTGGTCTACAACTAATTTTGACTATCCTGGGTTTTGGTCCACTTCCCCGGGGCACCCGATCGGGGGCGGCCCGCTATGTGAAACCCCCCAGATTGCTAGATACAACTCACCTCACCCCGCTCCTACGCAGCCGCTCGTCCAATCAGCGTGCTCGGAGCCACGGAGGTATGCGCGTCAATGCAACATCTTACCTCTGTGGCTCCGAGCACGCTGGCGCACGAATCTCGCGCTTCCCTCTAACAGGGAATGCGCATGTGCCGGTTATTCACAAATGGCCTGCTAGAGAGAAGCGCAAGATGCGGCTGCGACCCGCGCATGCGCTGTTGGACCGGGAATCAGGTAGGTGCAGCGGGCTTCCTGGGGGGTTTCACACAGCAGGGCATCCCGATTCTGGTTGCCCCACGGGGAGGGAATCGGATCGGCCCGGGAATCTTATAGACTCCCGGGCCATACCTGCTGGGTGTTGATCCACTTTAAGAAGGCACACCAAGGTATGAAATGTGTAGTAGAGACTACTGGAGGTGGTGTCAGCCTCTGAATTGCATGTCAGAGTTTCCAGCACCCTGTTGTGTCGAAGATATGTCTGTTTGCAATATACAGCAGGATGAACGTGTGTTTTAAACGTTCACTATATAACTTTAGAGGAAGACCAGTGAAGAACAAATTGAATCCTCCTTACTGGGGAGTGGCCCTGGAGTCCCTTGGACTCCAGAGCGGGGTTACCTGGATGTTAGTTTTCTTTAAAGACCGAATCCCAGCACTGAAAGAAAGCCAAATTATTTATGTGTATGTGCAGATTCTCATTCATCCAGGTCAATGAATATCTGTAGAAAATCAAGGCAACTGAACTTGCTGTGTTTTTAAAAGATGTTTTGCTCGTCATCCTACTGGCCTTCTCATTTCAGAGTGACTTGTACAGGAATCTGGTAGAAATAAATAGTAACTCCAAAAAAAATCCTCTGTAAATGTAGTCAGGGTATCGAAAAACTTAGGCTAACAATGGGATCTCTCACCTTATGTTGCAGAATTCCCGATATGGCAGCTGCAAACAATGCTGGTGAGCTCTCCCAAGGTCTGTTGCTGCTTGCACCTTGTTAACACACAGCTGTCTGCAGCACTATTCCAAGTATGCAGCACGCCCTGCTCCAGTAATGATTCATTACGTCTGGGATATAGTCCACAAGAGGGTGCTTTACTGCAGAGATGGCAATTCCCCAGTTCATTCTCTGCAGTAGGGCTGCGAAGGTCAAGATGATGGCTTCTCTCCTCGCAGGTAAGCCGGGCTGCACAGCCCCTGGCCCTGTATCGTATTCCCACCCGTTCCACTATTTGCTTGCCTCCCAGCTTTGGCTACATGGTCGGGTGACGGTAGGCGGCACCTATTAGAGGTGTTATTAATGGAGCTCGGCTCCGCCGCAAATCCCCCACCAAAGGGTAGGCGGCACAGGTCGGTGAGCCTGATATGGGATGCCCCGTCCGCTTTATGCCCTCATCACATGTCCCACATGTCCCAAATGTGACTATGGGCTTATTACCCCCCTTCTCCAGCGTGCCCGGTTAGTCGGGGGGGGGGGGGTGTCCGTGTCCGTGTTTTGTGTATGGTTTTACTGTGCTTGGACTGTGACATACTGAGCGCTGGCACTTAGGCTCAGCGCTCCCTTCCTCCTCTTCTCTCAGTTTTGCAGTGTGTGTGTGTCACTGTGGCGGGCCGGTGACGTCACGGATGCCGGCGTCCTGTTAATTGGAGGCTGGGCCGCCTCTGCTTGTCCCCGCGTTCCCGGAGGGGGCGGGGCTTAGCGCCTGGCGCGCTCCGCAGGTGGCCCGCCCCCTCCTGCGTTGTTCAGCACCATCTTGCATGGACATCCTGCCTGTCTGCATGCTCCACAGCGTTGGTGAGTGCCCTCAGCGTGCTTTTTACTATTTCACTGTATGTTACTTGTGAACTGATGGTATTCACTGTTGTGCCAGACTGACTGTGTGAATTGATTGTGTCTTTCAGGAGGGACGACCTAATTAGAAGTTTCTCCCGGTCCTGTCCCCTATGTAGACAATACATTTTGGGAGCTTAATTTGTAAATCCTCCCACTAGTGGACATTAAGGGGCATCTCGTGTAGCTGCACAGCGTAATTCCCATTAGTCATTGTGACTTATAATTCAGCATATGGAGGCTTCCCATTATACTGGGCTCGGGGTCCCCTCAAGGCAAGACCAGATGTATGTGGTGTGTGGGGTATCCCATGTGGGCGAGGATGTGCGGGTCTGTGTACCCTGCGCCCAGCAGGCACTTGTGCGGCAATCTGGGCTACGTGTGTCTGGGTCGGCACCCTTGGTATCGTCTCCCACGCCCCCTCGCTTAATTATGTCCCCTAGTGGGATTAACACTAGCGGGGAGTCTCAACCCGATGTTTCCACCAGATTGGCCAACATTGAGAGACTGCTTGCTAGCTCTGCAGCCCGTAAGGCTCCAGCTAAAGACGGCATGTGGGACCCACTGCACCGGCCCTTACCATGGAACAAGGTGATTCCCTTGATTTGTCTGACTATACCCCTCTCGAGGAAGGGGAATTATTTTCAGATTCAGATCTGTCTGACGATCAGCATTGCCTTGGCGCTGATGCCGGCTCAGAGCATTGGGATGCTGATGACACCCATAGACTTTTGACTCAAATTTTTGAGGTACTTTCCATTTCCCCTCCTGCGGCGGCACCTAAGCAGCAGGGGGAATTGTTTGGTACCGCAAAACCACGTTTGGAATTCCTAGAACAGACGCATTTTAATAATCTGATTTTCAGGGAATGGGAGCGGCCTAGCCGGCTCCCCGGTATCCCTAAGGGGTGGGATAGGAGGTAACCTTTCCCTTCGGATGTGGTAAAATGTTGGTCAACTCCACCCGAAGTGGATGCCCCTCTGTTGGGGTTGTCTAACACTTCTGTGGTGCATTCCCCTGATTCCACTACCTTGAAGGATAGTGAGGACTGGCGTATTGACCAGCTGGCTTCCTGTGCCTGTGTGGGTTCGGCCTTGCGCCCGGTTTGCGTTTCCGCTATTACGGCCGTGGCGATTAGGACCTTGCTCAGGGGCCTTCTGGATGGCTCCCATGAGGATCCTTCTGGTGCTGAATTTAGAGCCTTGTCACAATGTGAGATGTTCATCACCTATGTTCTTTCTGCCTTAGATGACACCATTCGGATGTGTAGCAGGAACTCGGCCTTGGTTATATCTATCCACCGCTCGGTCTGGTTGCGCCAGTGGGCAGTGGACAATGCCGATAAGAAGGCGCTCACGGGGCTCCCCTTTAAGGAGTTTCACCTGTTCAGTGATCGTTTGGACCTTTTTGCTAAGGGAGGTAAGTTACCCCAACGCAGAAAGCAACCGCGACCTTTTCGGGGCTCCGGGTCCTTCACTCCCTCCTTTCGTGGGCCTAGGTCAGGCAGGGGGGTATCCTTTGCGGGGCAAAGGGGAGATTTCTGGGGCAAGGGCAGAGGCCGTGCCCGGCCCGGATCCTCCTGCGGTGCCAAACCCAAGTCTACTGCCAAGCCCGCTCAGCAATGAGGGGGCGCCCTCACCCTTGCGGGTGGGGGGACGGCTGCGGCTCTTCGCTCAGGTCTGGGCTCAGCAAGTCTCAGACAATTGGATTCTGGAGGTCGTCTCCCCCGGATACAAGCTGGAGTTCACGGACTGGCCTCCTCACAGATTCCTCAGGTCCCGGGTTCCTATGGATCCTCGGGCAGCTCGGGGTCTGGTTCTGGAGGTACAAAACCTCTTGGCCATGGGGGTCATTTGTCAGGTTCCTCCGGGAGAGAGAGGTCAGTGTTACTATTCCAATCTCTTTACAGCAAAAAGGATGGTTCCATCAGACCCATCCTGGACCTAAAACTTCTCAACAAGTTCATCAGGACCAGACGTTTTCGCATGGAAACTCAGCTCCCTGCGCCCGGGGGACTTTATGACTTCAATAGACATCAAAGATGCTTACCTTCATGTGCCGGTCTTCCCAGGGCATCAGCGGTTCCTCAGGTTCGCAGTACAGGAACAACACTACCAATTTGTGGCACTTCCCTTCAGTCTCACCTCTGCCCCCAGAGTGTTCACCAAGGTGTTGGCGGGCGTGATGGCCCTTCTCAGAGCCCGGGGTATTCGCATTCTTCCTAATCTGGATGACCTTCTCATTACGTCCCATTCACTCCAACAAGCAGAATTGGACACCCGGACGGTGGTGGCGACCCTGGAAATGTTCGGTTGGGTGATCAATTATCCCAAATCCTCACTCTCCCCGTCCCGGGTGACCCCCTTCCTGGGTATGACTCTGGACACCATTCAGGCCAGGATTTTCCTCCCTCAGCAGAAGGTGGATTCTCTTCAAGCTCTGATTAATTTCTTGCTGTCCAGCCCTCATCCATCCATCCAGCAAGGGATGCAGCTGGTGGGACAGATGGTGGCCTGCTTCGAGGCAGTTCCTTATGCTCAATTTCACATGAGACCCCTTCAGCTCCATCTTCTGTCGGTCTGGGACAAGAGTCCCCTGTCTCTGGATCAGGTCTTTGTTCTATCTCCTCTGGTCCGGCGGTCCCTCCTGTGGTGGCTGGACTCGAGGAATCCTCTGGGGGCAGATCATTTCTGACACCGTGTTGGGAGACGGTCACTACGGATGCCAGCCTGTCAGGTTGGGGGGGCTACTGGAGAACCCTCCAATTCCAGGGGATATGGGGCCCTCAGGAGGCCCACGCCCCTATCAATGTTCTGGAGCTGTGGGCGGTTCGGTTGGTGCTGGCGCAGCTGACGTCTCACCTCCAGGGCCTGCCGGTTCAGGTTCGCTCCGACAACTGGACTGCGATCACTTACATCAATCATCAGGAAGGGACTTGGAGCAAGAGTGCCCTCCGGGAGGTGTTGTTGATCCTGTCTTGGGCCGAGGACAATGGCCCGTGCATCTCTGCGGTTTACATTCTGGGAGCGGAGAATCTGGAAGCGTACTCTCTGAGCAGGGGGGCCTCTCGCCGGGGAGAATGGTCCCTCAACAGCGAGGTCTTCCTATCCCTTTGTCACAGGTGGAGGATGCCGAACGTGAATCTGTTTGCTTCTCGCCACAATCACAAGCTTCCAGCATTTGTCTCACTGTCCCAGGATCCTCTGGCTCTGGCGGTGGATGCCATGTCTCTGTCCTGGCAGGGGTTCGGTCTCCTGTACCTCTTCCCTCCGTTTTCCTTCTGGGCAAGGTTCTGCGCAAGCTGATTCAGGAAAGAGTGCCAGCTGTTCTGGTGGCCCCCAGGTGGCCAAGACAGGTGTGGTTCGCAGACGTCATGCAGCTGGTGGTTGATCAGTATCCTCTGCCCCCGGTTCCGGATCTTCTCACTCAAGGAAGGCTCTGTTACCCCAATTTACAAACGCTGGCTTTGACAGCCTGGCTGCTGAAACCTCCATCCTAAGGGAAAGAGGTCTGTCTGATTCGGTTGTTCAGACTCTGGTCAGGGCTAGGAATAAATCCTCTTCTACCATCTATTACAGGACCTGGCGGACCTACATTGACTGGTGTGAGGCTAGGGCTTTTCCCTGTTGGGTGTTCTCCATCCTTCGGATACTGCAGTTCCTTCAACATGGCCTGGATTTGGGTTTTCAGCTTAGCACTCTGAAGGGGCATGTTTCCGCTTTGGCTGTTTTCTTCCAGAGGTCTTTTGCTCTTCATCCTTTGATCAAGACCTTCTTCCAGGGGGTCACTCATGTGCGCCCTCCCCGCAAACCCCTGTTACCGGTTCCGGATTTTGAATTTGGTATTGTCTGCCCTTCAGGGTCCTCCATTTGAGCCTGTGCCCGAGGCTGCACTGTCTATTCTCACCTGGAAAGTTGCCTTCTTGGTGGCTATCACTTCTGTCCGGCGTGTTTCTGAGTTGGTGGCTCTGTCTATTCAGAGAGACACCAGGACAAGGTGGTTTTCCGCTTTAAACCAGACTTCTTGCCTAAGGTTGTCTCTGCCTTTCACCTCAATCAATACATTGTGCTTCCTTCCTTGTGCCCTAATCCTGGTAATGACAAGGAGAGGGCCTTGCATTCTCTGGACATTGTCAGGAACTTGAGATACTACCTGGTGGCTACAGCGCCTTTCAGGAAGACGGACGCCTTGTTTGTGTTACCCTCGGGTCCCAAGAAGGGTTTGGCGCCTGTCAAGTCTACTATTAGTAAATGGATTCGTCAGGCCATTATTAGGGCCTTTTCTGCTAAAGGGAAGGATCCTCCACTGCTCATTCTACCCATGCTTTTGGGGCTTCCTGGGCCTTTCAGCACCAGGCTTCTGTTGAACAAGTTTGTAAGGCTGCTACTTGGTCTTCTGTTCATACCTTTTCCAAGTTTTATATGTTCGGGCCTCAGTGAATGCTGTTGTTGGCCGCAAGGTTCTGCAGGTGGCAGTGGTTTGAACTGTGCATTGTTGCCTTTTTGGGGATCCCCACCCATTTATGGACACTGCTATTGGATGTCCCAGACGTAATGAATCATTACTGGAGCAGGGCGGGCTGCATACTTGGAATAATACCATTCTGTGAATACTCACCTTGTAGAATGGGTATTATAAGTATGCAGCATGCCCTGCTCCATCCCACCCTGAGTTTTTGTTCTTGGATCCTCTATATGGTAAATGTTTCCTGGTTAATATTGTTAATCTTGTTATTGGCTTCTCCTGGTTCCCTTGCTGCTTTTTTATACTGGGGAATTTAGTGGGAGGTCCCAGGTATATAAGGACCGGGAGGGGCCTCTTTTTTGCCATCTCTGCAGTAAAGCGCCCTCTTGTGGACTATATCCCAGACGTAATGAATCATTACTGGAGCAGGGCATGCTGCATACTTATAATACCCATTCTACAAGGTGAGTATTCACAGAATGGTATTATTCAAAGCTTAAAAATATATGTATTATACAGAGCACCAAAGCTAGATGATAAATGAAGTCAGAGTCCCACAGCACATGCACATCAAATCGTGACTGGATCCAATCCTTTACCAACAATATAAATGCTTACCAGCTATGAGACGAAATAAGGCTTCACAAACACGCAACCATAAAAGCTGTAGTCAGTTTCAGGGCGTTTCCTCTTTAAGCCACTGGCTCGCCACAATGTATGCAGGTCCAAATCTCAGCAGATTATATGCAAAGAACACAGAACCAGACCAAACATAGTGTAATTCCGTATCATAAGGTGTTTAATTAGTAAAAATAGAAATGCACTCACAAGCCAACAAGGATAAAAACGGCATTCAATCAATTCAAAGTTCAGCCAGCCCTGGTATCCGACAGCCGCAGTGGGGCACAGAATAGTAACGTTGGGTACCTCTATAAAAACGAACTCCGCCACAGGCCACCGCCGACGCGTTTCGTCGCAACTCGGCGGCTTTGACAAGGCTGGTGGCATGGCAGAGTGGCAGGAGTTTTATAGTAAAAAGATAAGAGCTTATCCCATGATGCAGTGCAGCGCCTGTCAATTAAGGCTTGCGCTTAAAAAAAGAATGATAAACCACCGGCGTCGGTAATATACTAATAATAGACATAAACGCATCCTCAATTAAGAAATTCTTGAATTAGACAAATACTAAAAATAAAAGCAGTTATATTGTTGTTAAAGGATTGGATCCAGTCACGATTTGATATGCATGTGCTGTGGGACTCTGACTTCATTTATCATCTAGCTTTGGTGCTCTGTATAATTTTTACGCTTGTATTACCCTTGTTGGACTAAGGACATTTTTACGTTGAGCACTACACATATTAATGTGGATTTTTATGAAACCTTGAGCACGGAGTGATGTTCTGATATTTGCAACTTGTAAATATTTTTTCTTTTTTATTATTCAAAGCTTGGCTGCAGGTGCTACATGCACCTCAGCCCATTCAGCAGCTCCCAGTTGTGGCTCATCAGTCTTTTTAACCCTTTGAATGCCAAGCACGTTGTTTTTATGTGTTCGATTGACCATTAAATGCCAAGCACGTAGAAAAAAAAAAAAGCTCACCTCCGGGCTGGGTCCAACGCTGAGGGTCTCTTCCCCCCGGGGTCTCCCTGCTTTAGGAAGGGGCCCGAGACAGGCACCCTGCTTCCGCCGCCACTGACACTTGTGGCTGTAATAATATTAAAAAAAAAAATGACATTTACTCACCTCCTCGCCCGATCCCTCCAGCCAGATATTCTCTTCACCGTGGGGGGGGGTGTGTGTTTTTACATTTAACCCTTGTGAACTGGTAAGGGATCCATGAGACCCCTATACTAATTCACAAGGCTTAGGGCTCTAACAAGTCACCTGCAGCTAGCGGGTGATTTGCCATTAATCCTCATCAGCCCATTACCTTCCTCCCCAATGCCCGGGGGGGAAAGGATGTGGGGCCATTTAGGCTGTACGGGCTTGTAGCCTGCAGGGTGGGGGGCCACCAAAGCCCGGTTCTACAAGCCCCCATAGCTGGTCCCCGAGCTGCTTATGCTGGGTAGGGGGGATTCCAAGTCATTTTGGGGGATTTTTAAGGGTTTTTAAAATTAAAATCCCCCAAAAAATGGGATGCCCCCCGTGAAAATATATTTTTTACCTGTGTTTGTCTCTTTTTTTACCAGTTCACAATGCCACGCCATTTTTTTTTTTAGGGATTTTTGTAACCCTTTAATTTTTTTTTTTTTTTAAACATGCCTCCCACCCTGGGGAGGGGGACCCCACAACATTTTTTATTTAACTCTTTATAGTGTGGGTAGTAGTTTTATTTTATTTGTAAATGTTATAAAGTGATCTTTTCAGTTTGGGCGGGTCTCCTGGGCAGCAACAGGGGGCTACTGGTACATATGTGGTAACGTTGTCATTAGGACAAATGGGGTGTTCACATGCAATATGGTTTTCTTGAATGAAATACATTGTTATATTTAAATAAATGACAATTTTACAATTTTTACATAGCTGAAAAAACCTGTCAACAGAGGGTGTCTTTGATTTTTCTTTTTTATTCTTTTTTTAGGGAAACCGTGTGAAAGCAAATAATTCATCAAGGGATTACTTCCAGAAAACTGCGCTCACATCAACAAGCCTGGTACACCTAGAACCTAGTTTGTGGGGGGATATTTCAAATGTCAATGGTTCTTTTTCTTGAAAAACTGCAAGGTGCGCATTGCAGTTGTGCTATATTTGAAAATCTAAAGCACTGTTTCAGTTTGGGGAAGTCTCCTGGGCAGGTAAGGGTTTCTACCAATACATATGTGATACCGTTGTAACCATAAGAAATGGGCTTTTACACGAAATGTGATTCTATTGAAAAACTCACGTTTTTCTTATTTTGCACATATTTAATCCAAAAATATTGAGAATACACTACCAAATTGACAAACAAAGACATTTTATGTTAAAGCCCAGACTCTGCTGAAAAAAATAATATATAATTTTCCTGGGAAACCCCTTAAAAAACTTGTATAGTGCAAATTCGTGAAAATGTTCTGGCTACAGAGGGTGATAAAAACTCTATGTAGGCTGACAGTTAAAGGCCTTCTGGCCTGGAGCACTGGATTGGAATGAGTGGCTAGCACGTTCCCATGCTGGCCAAATCCCAGGGAGCTTTTCCAGCTGCCCCTTAAAGAGCCAGTAACTGGAGAAACACACATTCCTGGAGTCCTTTTCCACTTCCACCCTGTATTCCAACACAAACACAGACTGATCTGTGCAATTGTGCCACTCGATCTGAACAACCTACTACAATAAGTAAGCAATTTCCATGAGTGTACTTTTTTCCCAACTGGGTCTCTGGATGTGTTCATGGGTATAAAGGACCAAAAGAGGCTGATGTGTAACAGGTTTGAGTTTCCACATTAGGGATTAGCTGGATTAAGTTTTTTTTTTGTTTTGAATACATTTATCTTTATTTCTACTTGAAATGTATTGCCATACATACAGAATCTAGTTAGTGTGGTACTATATAAATAATGTAATTAATGGTTGACATTTACATATAGCCTATCAAGACTTGGTATGGTTGTCCCTTTAAAGCTGCATAACTATTGAAGTCTTTGCTCTGCCAGGGGACAGCAGCTCTTTTCTCAATTGAAAGTCAACATACACACTGCTGATTAGGGATGTCAGTATAGGATGACAGATCTATGTATCACAATATTTATCATGTTACTTTCTTCCCAGCACACTCAAAAATGGCATTTGCTATCCAATAATTGAGCCCAAAGAGACCCCCCTCACATTGTATATAAAATTTTTACAAGTGGATTGGGATCATAAAGTAGGGCCATGTAGCAAGACTTTTAAAGCCAAGCATTCCTTGCATTTTTATTATCTTATTTGTACCATGTTTTATTGTTTTTGTTGTTAGCCTATGCGCGAGACATAATTTAGCGTTGCCTGTTCTTAGCTGGAAAGAAGTTTGCCTGTTGTCTCTTTTTATCCAAAAAACAAGATTTTAAGGCATTTGCATATTCTAAAGAGCCCTAATATATCCATAAATTCCCTTTATTTATTTTTAATTAGCTGCATTTCTTTCCTTAGAAGTGCAGCTGTTCCCACCAATCTACTTGCCAGTGACTTCCAAACAAGTATTTTCAGATCATTTTCATTGGATATAGGTTTTATCCTTTTCTGCCAGACTAAACCAGTTTATTATGATTCTTAGTATGCCAGCATAGAATGCCTAGTACTGTTTCGGATTCCTTTTTTTTTTAAACCTGTTAGATGTGTTAACGGTGCCAGATTTTTCAATGATCTTTATGGTATGAGCAATGTCTTCACATTCCAACCACATGAATAAAAGTATCTATCATTCACTTGCGTTCCCTTAATACGAGCTCCCCCTGTCTGTCCCAGTACTTGTAGGAGCAGGGTCACGCACAGACTGGGGCAAGCCACTTTGTGCCTTCTTCCCAAGATGACTGCGCCCAGGACCTGGAGGGCCAGGAGAACGGCGCCGGTCTGTGGGTGAGGTAAAGGGTTTTTTCTTTGTAATCCACCCCATCCTGTCTACGCGCCAGGGGAGGGTGGCAGGGTGGGTGGGGGGAATCAAGGCGTTACTGGACTTCTGCTTTAAGGTCAACGTTGCAGAAGGGTTAGAAGGTTCCTATTCAATGACCTACACACATAATATGTGGTCTCTGTACCAGGCAGTTTATTGAAATGTACCAGGGCAGTCCACAAGACAACAGTTTTGCCTCCTTCTCCCAAGTATAAATGATAAATGTCTTTGGATCAGACACTGCCCCTCCTCCCACAACCCTCTGCTTAGTTACTGTCCGTTTCCTTACAATAGAACTGCACTGCTAAATAAAAAAAATCATGATTTGTTTTGTTAATACATTAAAAAAGATTAACAATACATACACAGGACAATTACAAGCATCCTCATCCCCACATCTAATGCCTCCAAGAAACAAAAAGAATTACAGATGGAAAAACAATAATCACCTAAATGTAAGCCATCTCATAAAGACATGTAGCTAGGCTTGCTGGCACCCAGGGCAAAGTTTCGAAATGGCACCCCCCAACTGTGCTAAGGCCCCCCATTTGTAATTCTGTTTAGCCCTTCTTGACATTTTTCCTCCTATCACACTAACCAGTTATGCCTGATTCATGTTTCTGAATTACTCTTTCATGTTTCCTTCTCTTTGTGTTCGATAAGATCTGTACCTTCTACTCATGTAAGCAGAGTTTCTAGAGTTTCAGATCAGAGTAGTCAGTGATTTGTAGCCCAACTGGCTTACAAATAATTTGAATGTTATTTAGCTAAGGGGGCTTTGCTTTCTTATTCTGCAAGTTCTCATGATCCAAATGTCTGGTATTTGCAATTGTGGCAACACCGAAACTAGTAAGACTATAGCTCCTAATCAGTTGTGATTTCTAATTAAAGCAACGCAAGTTCCCAGTAGTAGTTACTGTTTGTTGACTATATTGCTCATTCCCATCCTAGGACTCTTGTGCTCTGTCTGTCTGTCTATAAAACAGCCTGGAGGTCTTCTACATTAATGAATCACTTTTACCATCCATCTTCTGAGCGTCACTCTTTCATAATGGCATTTAAATATGTTATATGTTCAGATTCAGTCTTAACTATTAAGTTGGACATCTAGTATGATTCATTAGTCTATTTCTTTGTTTGAAGGTACTTGCTTATTATGTGTTTCGGTTGTACATTCTTTTCTGTAATATCACATCATTTCATAGCTTTTACTTGCTTAATGGAAAACTCCCTTTTTTCATGTTTTTGGTGTTCTGCTACAGTGGGAGTGGATTTCATGGTCTTGAGTAAAAACAATGAACTACAAATCCCACAATTCTTTCAATGTAACAGGTGTACTTTTTAGCAGCAGTCTAAGCAGCCTAATGATGTATCATTAACCCTTGCTACCCGAAGATCCAGTGATCCTTCCAAACTGAAGAAGTTGAATTTCAGCAGAATGGGTTAAACCAGTCACCCATGTCTTAGGCAATCAGATGATTAGCAAGCTAGAGTGAGGAAGTCTATGATATGTATGTAAAATCACCACTTTGGTGTGCATAGCTAAGGTAAACACATTGTTGCTATGTTTTCTTTTATAACACAGCGTTGCAAACAAATAGAGAATAAAAAAACAGACATGTTTAGCACGTTGAAGACATCATTTTGCCACACAAAAAAGAAAAAAATGTAATCAAACGTGGAATTGCCCTTTAAAGTCCACATTCTTTCGTGCCAAAAGGGTGTCTTCAAGGTGCTGAGCTAATTTAGTATATTTTTTCTTTTTTCCTATATTATGTGTGTTTTATGGAAGCAGTTTCCACTATCTGCAATCTGTTGGTAACTACACACCAAGTCTGTACACCAAGATAAAGGAAGAGAGAAGTGAGTCCTGTACACACAGAACAGCCACAGATCGCAGCTCTCAACCCATATTTCAGAAGAAAATATTCCTGCATATAAGTTGTTTAAAGATGAAAAATACTCCTTATTTACCATATTTTTCACCCTATAAGATGCGCCTGTACATAAGATATATAACCAAATGTTGTGCTAAAACATTGCCCCCCCCTCCCCAAGAACCAAATAGGCAAAGTGCAGATTCCCCCCATTACAGGCAGGGTGACATGTCCCCTCATTCCCATTCACAAGCAATGTGGCATTCCCTCCATTCCAATCCCTATAGGCAGTATGGCATTCCCCCATCCCATTCACACAGTGCAGTGGGTGGGCATGGCCTGTATCTGCATCTACTGGGGCGTATGCACCAACCCCAGAGGCAGCTGCAGCATGGAAGCCAGAGCGGGGATATCAGGCAGGGTTCAGTTAGCTTACCTGCGCACCCCCCCCTCCTCCATTGCCTGACCTCCCCGATGGGCGCGGCATGAGAGTGAGGCTCATTTAAGTTTCCTTTCTTGACATTTTTTTTTTTTTTTTTTTACCAATGGCCAATAAGGCACACTGTCCTCTTCCCCCCACTTTTGGGGTATGGAAAATACAGTAACTTGATTTGTGGTGTGACACTCAAAAGTAATACACAGTTCTGGAAATGTTATATTGCACATGTAAGTGTGCATTTTGTTACATGGTTAGGTGTAGGTTAACTTTTCATATGGAAGAGAGGGTCAAACTGTGGAGCTTTGCTGCATCTTTGGCGGGCAGGGCTGGAAATAGGGAGACATATGGGGCAGACACCAGATGAGATGCTTGTTGCCTGGGTTATCCATTTAGATATCTGTCATATATATTCCTAGGGACTAAGAACAATCTCCACAATTCACATCCTAGGTAGAAACCTTCCTGATCCCACTGGGTTTGTGAGTTACTAATTATTGAAGGCTGATTTCCTTAGCCTGGCCTGTGCTGCAGCTGGGGGATCCCAGATGTGGACGCGGCTCCTATTCCCATTCTCTATAGGTTGTAATGTTATATTCTTCTGGTTTTCCTAAGCTCATTTTTCGTATTAATAAGAATATTGTTTTCCCATCTTTTTCTTCTGTTTTCTTTTACCCATGTAAGAGGAATCTATAGGATGTTTTCAAACAGTGCAATATTGCTTGTTTTTAATTTTCTGGAACTGGTATAAGGCTTTAATTTATTTTTGGGCTTTTTTGTCAACAGGCCTAAATAGAGCAGGTCTACAAGGTTAATATTTGGTTCACATCCTTTGTAAGTTTTTGAAGTGATGCCAACACGGGTACCTTTGTTGCTGCCTTGTTTTGCTGGTCATTTCATGTGTAATTTAAGGTGATAATGTGTCTGCAATCAGTTGCCTGAAATTTCAAGTTGTGCCTTTTGGTTCTTTTGTGGTGTTAATAGTCACAGCTGGCTATGGCCTGTATATGTATACTGCAGAACCTCTAGGTTTAAAAAGAGCTTCTTCCCGGAAGCCTTAGAACTAGCCATGGTATATAAATGCCCTCTTTATTGGCTCCATTCTTTGTACTCCTCCACTGTAACCAGCTGAAAAGAATTCTTTGCATATACCTTCAATTAGTGGTTTAAACCGGACCTTCAGCATGATTTCATGAAAAGCCCAAACCCTTAAAAAACTATTCCCCAGCATCTAAATTTAATATATTTTAAGTTTTAAGTCACTTCTTTCCCCAGCTGGGCTGCAACTCTGTTCAGGACTCTAGGATACGGGCGCCGCACACCTACTGAGGAGAGGAGACCGGGATAAAGTGCAGGGGGCGGGGTTATAGCTGTGCTTTGCACAGACAGAGCAAAGCTGGGGTCAGGAGAAGGACAGCAATCCCAGAATGCAGAGCAGCACAGTCAGAAGACTCTTCCTGTTTTTAGGCTGCCTGATGCTCCATGAGCCGCCATCTTGGATGTTTAAAGGCTCATAACATGCAGTAGATGCAGGTAGGATGATTTTTAATGTGAGCAATCTGTATGTACAGGGTGTGGGAAACATCTAAGATAGGCTCTTATTCAGGGTGAAGGTCCGCTTTAAGTGATTCTGATATGCACTCAGGTCTATAAACAGGGTACTATCTAGGCTAAATTGCACTCAGGGTGAGGGGGAAAAATCCCCATCGTAGTAGCCAGCACCACACCGCACACCAAATAACTAAGAAGTTTGATAGCAGCCCCCCCAGACCAAATCATTTATATACAAGTGTATCCCTCATAAAATCATTGCACTTGGAGGGAGGCGCGGCACTATCCATGGCAGTGTGCTGGCTGGAAAGCGCACACTCTCTCCCAGGACATAGAAGGGGAAATTTACAGTATTAGGTTCAATGCATTTGCAGCCAGAAGACAAGGCACAGCAGTTGGCTAGGCATCTCCTGCCTTTCTGGCGCCCAAGACATCTGAGCTGCTTGCCCAGGCCTAGAACCCATGCAGACTGTTATTCAAAGGGAGACTTTGTGATCTTATATTTTCTCTAAAAAAGGATAAACCCCAACATTTTTTCATTTAGTTTTAGATACAGAACAGTGTGACAGTTATCTAACTGTTTTGTACTATTCCACTTCGAATAGGTCACAATACCCCACGTAACGGTAACAGTAGTTGTCTTCAGAAGCTCAGCTTTACATGGTGCTGTGTAATATACTTGCACGCAATCACCTTCATCTTCTTTGTCTGGCTTTCACAGTTTGTCCTATTGTGTATGATCTGGGCAAATTAGGTTATATCATTTTCTTTAATAAGATCACTATGATCTCTGCTGGAAAGCAAGGTGAAAGGTCAAACTTTTTTTCTTCCTTTGGTGGACCATAGGGATTTTTAAAACAAAGCTTTGTGATCAGAGCCACTGGTGTATTGTAATGGAAATGAATATTTTTAGGCCCTATAATTTTATTTTTAAATTAAAAAATGAAGCATAGAGACCTTTTTTATGGAATAATTACATGCATTACATGCCATTTACATCTTGACCTACAACATGCTGTTTCACAGTTTTTTCCCTTTTTCCCTTCATGCTAAAGTTTAGATAAAATAAAGGGAGTTCTTCGGTAAGAAAATAAATGATTGACTACAGTGAATGGAATTTTTCCCCCAATTCACTTGGTTTATTTTTATTTTTTCCCAACTATTTCATTGTGTGTATTTTGTAATTGCTTCCATTTAATGAAGAAATAGGCTGCAGCATTCAGTTCTGTTTTCCTGTAGATTAACTTAATTAGCACAGGGACTAAGTTGAGCTTTACTTGGTGACAGACTTAAGATAATTATATCCGTAAATCCTCCCTGGTGAAATTAGGATGAGGACCTAGAGTTTTAAACCTGCAGGAATCAATATATTAACAGCAGTTAAAGATATAACATATTGATGAGGTCTAGGTTGTGCCTGTTGTGTCAGCATCCATAGGATAACAAAAATGAAAGCAGCAAATCTTGTTATTCCGCATGCCACACTTTTAAATTTAATAGGGATAATAATAAATGCTTTGCCATAAATGGTTGAATCTAGAGTTTGAGTTGTTCATTTAACACACTCCATGTAGCTAAGATGGCACAAGAAGAACTGAAGCAAATTGGAAGCAGTTGCCCAGATCATGCAGGTTTCATCGGCACAATTATTTGTAAAACAAAACTGCTTTAATGCTTGACCAGTTCAAGGCATTTTTCTTTTACCAGTGTTGATGCGGTAACCTATGTGATTATTGTGCTAACAGGAATGTAATCCTAGTGCAATTGGGGGTCTGCATCTGTTATTTCCCAGCACTTTACATTTCCTGATAGACCCTATTGATCTTGAGCCTTTTTTGACTTCAAAATCCCCAGTTTGAATTCACAACCCTCATAGAGATGATGCAGAGCTGATGACTCCTCTTTGCATGCGAGGCCCAGAACAAGGAAGAGAGTTAATTTAGGCATGTTAGGAAATGTAAGGCAGACTGACAGCTAGCATGGGGAGAGCAGAAAGCAGGCTAAATTAACCCTTGCCCGGAATGTCTATTTAAACCATATGTTTTGTAATAGCAACCATTAAAATGGACCAACACATTTTTTTTGCTTTTAAATTTAAATAGACCTTCACCCTGAATAAGAGCATATCTTATATGTTTCCCACAACCTGTACATACAGATTGCCCACATTAAAAATCATTGTACCTGCATCTACTGCATTTTCCCTGTGTTCGGTCCGGGCTGTCCCAATTCATAGACGTGTGGGTATTCCTCCCGGCCTCCTATAAAAGGGATTAGTCTCCATAGAGTTCCCAGATTTGTCTTGCAGTAGCTACTGCAAAGATCGTCTGGAACTCTCTCTGGATCATGGCAGTTGAGCGGGGCATTTTTAAGCCTGTCTGCCGCTGCAGCCCTATTGCCTCTGTTCCTGTGACCCAGTTTGCCTCCCAGCCTCTGCTGACGGAAACAGGTGAAGGTATGGAGAACGCCGGGGTTGGGTGTTCACAGGGCTAGGCTCTGGGCCGCAGACCCTCACCTAAAGGGTAGCCGGCCATAGGCGATGGTGAGCCTATGGGGGGGGAGGAACCACTATGCCCTTTTCCCATTGTCCCACAGCTTTATTTTTTTCATGTTGTGTGTGCGTGCTGGTGTTTTTTTCTCACTTCACAGATACTGACCTCTCCCCTCGTTTCCTCGGCTCTTCCCTGCTCCCCTCCATCTGTCTGGCTGCTGTGAGGAGGGGGGGGGGGTGCAGCGTCTGCCTGGGCTCCGCTGCCTGGGGAAGGGAGATGCTCCTCCGCTGGGCCTCCCTCCCTTCTTCGCTTGGCGCAATTTTACCTCAGGCTGTGGGCGCTTGTTCACGCCGCAGCTTGGGGGGCGGGGCCATGCGGTGACGCATTCTGCGCCATCGCTAGCGTGGCCCGCCCCTCGAGGACCTTCTCTGCGCCATTTTCCCTCCTGAGGGAGGCCTGTGTCGGGCCGCCGTGCTGCATCGTGCGGGGAACCGCTGCACCCCTGTCTCTTCTCTGGGGGCTGACTGGCGCATAGGAAGGGGGCCTTGAGAGCTACGACCTGCCGCGGTCCGTGAGTTTTTTATTTATATTATATGTATACTGAACTCGGTGCATGTGCTGTGGGATCTCATGGCCCTTTCACATTGTGTTTTTTTTTTAGGTGCTATTCCCTTGTCAGCGTGGGTTGTGGTTCCTCCCGGTCTCCTACGCCCCCCCCCTCCTCTCTCTCTGTGCCCTCTCCCGTAAGAGGGATCTCATAAGAGGGACTTTTTGGGGGATCTGCTCTAGGTTTTTTGAGCTTTCGGCCTGGGAACCTATACTTTTTTTACTATAATCACCATAATGGAGGCTTCTGGGGATAGTGAGCCAGGGGCCCCCTCCGGGCGGGTGAAGCTCTGCCCCATGTGCGGTACCTGCCCCCTGGGCGGACTTAGCACTGTTTTTGTCACTTGCGCCTGGAGCGTATTTTTGGAACATGATAGGGCGGGCGTCCCTGCCCCTAGCCCTTTATTGCCTGCAGTCCCACCTAGCCCCCCCTGCTGCAGTCAGCACTCATTGAGGGGGAAGCCAGCAGGGGGTTCCAGGGCGATTTGGCGCACCAGGTGGCCAGCCTGGAGAGACAGTTATCTCGCACGGCTACGGGGAAGGCGATAATGACCTTTTTGGAGGTCGGGACTCCATGGAGGAGGGAGAGCTTTTTAGAGACTCCGCTTCCTCAGGGGATCGGTCGGTTGGTTATGACAGCGAGCCGCGTTCCTCCTCCGACGAGGATATGTGGCTCCCTGACGACACGGAAAAATTGCTGGCTTCTGTTTTTGGGACCCTTCATATTGTCCCTCCTAAGGCGGCTAAGAAGAAGCAGGGGGAGTTATTCTGGCCTGTGAGACAGAGGATGGTCTTCCCAGAACAGGACCATTTCTCCAGCATGGTGTTTAAAGAATGGGAAAGGCCTAATAAATTTCCCTGAGGAGCTGATCCGCCTCTGGTCCCGTCCCCCCGATGTGGATGCCCCCGTCTCGGGTTTATCCAACACTATGGTTATGCCGTCACCCGATACTGCTTCCTTGCGCGACCCTGCTGACAGGCGCATTGGATCAGCTGGCTTGTCATGCGTTCACCTTTGCGGGTGCTGGGCTTCGCCCTGTCTGTGCCGCGGCCATTGTATCTTTGGCCATCAGGAAGAAGGTGAAACGCCTTGTTGATTTTGCCACATCTCGCAAGCGGGCGGAGGAGTATACAGAGCTCAAAGCCTTCGTGGATTTTATTGCTTTTAGGATGAGGACCTAGAGTTTTAAACCTGCAGGAATCAATATATTAACAGCAGTTAAAGATATAACATATTGATGAGGTCTAGGTTGTGCCTGTTGTGTCAGCATCCATAGGATAACAAAAATGAAAGCAGCAAATCTTGTTATTCCGCATGCCACACTTTTAAATTTAATAGGGATAATAATAAATGCTTTGCCATAAATGGTTGAATCTAGAGTTTGAGTTGTTCATTTAACACACTCCATGTAGCTAAGATGGCACAAGAAGAACTGAAGCAAATTGGAAGCAGTTGCCCAGATCATGCAGGTTTCATCGGCACAATTATTTGTAAAACAAAACTGCTTTAATGCTTGACCAGTTCAAGGCATTTTTCTTTTACCAGTGTTGATGCGGTAACCTATGTGATTATTGTGCTAACAGGAATGTAATCCTAGTGCAATTGGGGGTCTGCATCTGTTATTTCCCAGCACTTTACATTTCCTGATAGACCCTATTGATCTTGAGCCTTTTTTGACTTCAAAATCCCCAGTTTGAATTCACAACCCTCATAGAGATGATGCAGAGCTGATGACTCCTCTTTGCATGCGAGGCCCAGAACAAGGAAGAGAGTTAATTTAGGCATGTTAGGAAATGTAAGGCAGACTGACAGCTAGCATGGGGAGAGCAGAAAGCAGGCTAAATTAACCCTTGCCCGGAATGTCTATTTAAACCATATGTTTTGTAATAGCAACCATTAAAATGGACCAACACATTTTTTTTGCTTTTAAATTTAAATAGACCTTCACCCTGAATAAGAGCATATCTTATATGTTTCCCACAACCTGTACATACAGATTGCCCACATTAAAAATCATTGTACCTGCATCTACTGCATTTTCCCTGTGTTCGGTCCGGGCTGTCCCAATTCATAGACGTGTGGGTATTCCTCCCGGCCTCCTATAAAAGGGATCAGTCTCCATAGAGTTCCCAGATTTGTCTTGCAGTAGCTACTGCAAAGATCGTCTGGAACTCTCTCTGGATCATGGCAGTTGAGCGGGGCATTTTTAAGCCTGTCTGCCGCTGCAGCCCTATTGCCTCTGTTCCTGTGACCCAGTTTGCCTCCCAGCCTCTGCTGACGGAAACAGGTGAAGGTATGGAGAACGCCGGGGTTGGGTGTTCACAGGGCTAGGCTCTGGGCCGCAGACCCTCACCTAAAGGGTAGCCGGCCATAGGCGATGGTGAGCCTATGGGGGGGGAGGAACCACTATGCCCTTTTCCCATTGTCCCACAGCTTTATTTTTTTCATGTTGTGTGTGCGTGCTGGTGTTTTTTTCTCACTTCACAGATACTGACCTCTCCCCTCGTTTCCTCGGCTCTTCCCTGCTCCCCTCCATCTGTCTGGCTGCTGTGAGGAGGGGGGGGGGGGTGCAGCGTCTGCCTGGGCTCCGCTGCCTGGGGAAGGGAGATGCTCCTCCGCTGGGCCTCCCTCCCTTCTTCGCTTGGCGCAATTTTACCTCAGGCTGTGGGCGCTTGTTCACGCCGCAGCTTGGGGGGCGGGGCCATGCGGTGACGCATTCTGCGCCATCGCTAGCGCGGCCCGCCCCTCGAGGACCTTCTCTGCGCCATTTTCCCTCCTGAGGGAGGCCTGTGTCGGGCCGCCGTGCTGCATCGTGCGGGGAACCGCTGCACCCCTGTCTCTTCTCTGGGGGCTGACTGGCGCATAGGAAGGGGGCCTTGAGAGCTACGACCTGCCGCGGTCCGTGAGTTTTTTATTTATATTATATGTATACTGAACTCGGTGCATGTGCTGTGGGATCTCATGGCCCTTTGTGTTTTTTTTTTAGGTGCTATTCCCTTGTCAGCGTGGGTTGTGGTTCCTCCCGGTCTCCTACGCCCCCCCCTCCTCTCTCTCTGTGCCCTCTCCCGTAAGAGGGATCTCATAAGAGGGACTTTTTGGGGGATCTGCTCTAGGTTTTTTGAGCTTTCGGCCTGGGAACCTATACTTTTTTTACTATAATCACCATAATGGAGGCTTCTGGGGATAGTGAGCCAGGGGCCCCCTCCGGGCGGGTGAAGCTCTGCCCCATGTGCGGTACCTGCCCCCTGGGCGGACTTAGCACTGTTTTTGTCACTTGCGCCTGGAGCGTATTTTTGGAACATGATAGGGCGGGCGTCCCTGCCCCTAGCCCTTTATTGCCTGCAGTCCCACCTAGCCCCCCCTGCTGCAGTCAGCACTCATTGAGGGGGAAGCCAGCAGGGGGTTCCAGGGCGATTTGGCGCACCGGGTGGCCAGCCTGGAGAGACAGTTATCTCGCACGGCTACGGGGAAGGCGATAATGACCTTTTTGGAGGTCGGGACTCCATGGAGGAGGGAGAGCTTTTTAGAGACTCCGCTTCCTCAGGGGATCGGTCGGTTGGTTATGACAGCGAGCCGCGTTCCTCCTCCGACGAGGATATGTGGCTCCCTGATGACACAGAAAAATTGCTGGCTTCTGTTTTTGGGACCCTTCATATTGTCCCTCCTAAGGCGGCTAAGAAGAAGCAGGGGGAGTTATTCTGGCCTGTGAGACAGAGGATGGTCTTCCCAGAACAGGACCATTTCTCCAGCATGGTGTTTAAAGAATGGGAAAGGCCTAATAAATTTCCCTGAGGAGCTGATCCGCCTCTGGTCCCGTCCCCCCGATGTGGATGCCCCCGTCTCGGGTTTATCCAACACTATGGTTATGCCGTCACCCGATACTGCTTCCTTGCGCGACCCTGCTGACAGGCGCATTGGATCAGCTGGCTTGTCATGCGTTCACCTTTGCGGGTGCTGGGCTTCGCCCTGTCTGTGCCGCGGCCATTGTATCTTTGGCCATCAGGAAGAAGGTGAAACGCCTTGTTGATTTTGCCACATCTCGCAAGCGGGCGGAGGAGTATACAGAGCTCAAAGCCTGCATGGATTTTATTGCTTTTGTAGTCTCTGTCATGGAAGATAGTGTCCAGCTTGGCGCCAGGGCCTCGGCTCTGCTTGTTGCGCTTCGTCGTTCGCTCTGGCTGCGGCAGTGGTCGGCTGACGCTGACGCCAAAAAGGCGCTCACTAGTATCCCCTTCCTGGGGCTCAGGTTTTTTTTGGAGCGCCTGGACCTTCTGGCCAAGGATGGAAGTCTCCCTCAGCGACAGAAGCCTGCGCAGCCTCTTCGGGCTTTCGCTCCTTTCGAGGAGGAAGGGGCTCTTCTTTTTCAAGTGGCCGCAGAGTTTCCTGGAGACGAGGTAGGTCCCGCGGTCGATCCAATCCCTCCTGGGGAGCGAAGTCCAAGCCCCTGGCCAAGCCCTCTCAGGCATGAGGAGGCTCCCTCACCCATCTGGTTGCACCTCGGCGGTTTATATCCCCGGGGTAGAAAACCAGGAGGCAGACTCTCTGAGCAGGGGGACTTTTTGTCTGGGGGAATGGTCTCTCAGCAGCAAGATTTTTCACGCTCTGTGTCTCCGCTGTGGACCTGTTTGCGTCCAGACACAATCACAAGCTTCCAAGGTTCGTCTCCCTGTCAAGAGATCCTCTGGCCATGGACGCTCTGACAATTCCGTGGACGGAGTTCCGGCTCCTTTATGCATTCCCTCCGTTTCCTCTACTTGGACGAGTGCTGCGCATGATAGCCCAGGAGGGGGTGCCGACTGCCTTTTGCGTGTCAGCCCGTGCCCAGTCGGTGGTCGGACCAGCAGCCAGAGTGGGGACAGCGTTCATAGAAGTATACTTTTGTTTTTTCTGGCTCATGCGGGAGAATACCACACTGAATAAGGGGATGGGAGTGGGGGGATGTCACACTGCCTATATGGGGAATGGGATGGGGGGGTGTCACACTACCCTATGGGGAGTGGGAGGAGTGGAATGCCACAATGCCTATGGGGAATGGGGGGTGCCATACTGCATATGAGGAATGGGAGGGAGAATGCCATACTGCCTATGTGGAATGGGAGGGAGGAAAGGCCACACTGAATAGGGGAAATGCCACACGGCCTATGGGAATAGGAGGAGAGAATGTCACACTGCCTATGGGAATAGGAGGAGAGAATGTCACACTACCTATGGGAAATGGGAGGGGGAATGCCACACTGCCTATGGAAATGGGAGAGGGGAATGTCACAATGCCTATGGAAATGGGAGAGGGGAATGCCACAATGCCTATGGGAGGGGAGAATGGCACACTGCCTATGAGTGGGGGGGGGGATGCCACACTGCCTATGGAAATGGGAGAGGGGAATGCCACAATGCCTATGGAAAAATGGGAGAGGGGAATGCCACAAAGCCTATGGAAATGGGAGAGGGGAATGCCACAATGCCTATGGGAGGGGAGAATGGCACACTGCCTATGAGTGGGGGGGGAATGGCACACTGCCTATGAGTGGGGGGGGAATGGCACACTGCCTATGAGTGGGGGGGGGGGATGTCACTACTTATGGGAAATGGGAGGGGGAATGCCACACTGCCTATGTGAATTTTCCTCCTCCAAATCCTAGGTGCGTCTTATATGGAAAAAATATGGTACATTCCTTGACCTGCAGTAAAGCTTGTAGACGTTAGAAATTTCATGCATGGGAGTGTAGAATTGTTTGTCAAACCTTTAATTGTTCTCAACCCATATTAAAGGGTACCTGTAGGCATAGAAAATAAAACAAATACTCCCCTTACCTCTCCAAAAGTGCTTTATATCTGATGCGTTAGTAATCATCAATCCAGTAGCCAAGGAGAATTTGTCTGAAGTTAATAAATTCCTGTATAGCTAAGTCATTATTTATATACCAAATATATATATATGTAGTGCAGGGCCTGAACTTGAGCAATATGCTATTATTTCTTGCTATTACTGTCGGCTGCCTTACAAAGTCCACCTGTGATCAGGCGGGCTCAAGGTGACAGGCACAACCTTGAGTGTATGCTTTGTCAGTTTGGACCCATTAAAAGTAACCAGCTACACTGATTATGGGCTTGATTCAACAAACATAGAAAAAAAATTTTGGTTGGAAAATTGGATCGCATTCAAAAAACTCCCAGTGATTTAACAAATCTGACTAATTAAATGTGTCCAGTCGTATAGTCTCGAGAATGCGGGCAAAAATGGCTTTAGTAAGAGAAAAATTCTGGAAAATTGTCTCGAATGTTCCAGCTGAAAATTGAAAATATGTGAAAGTGTCTCTGGTGCTGAGATGATACATTTGTTTTCTACATTTTACACAGATTCAGAATGATCAGGTGACGTCATTGTGAATTTGTGACAAATATTTTTAACGCACTTGTGCAACTAGTTATTTGTTACAAAGGATCACATTCCTTCATGCAGTGCTAGATATGTATTTAGTAATAAATCAAGGCAACTGGACTTACCTGTTTTGTTTTGCTTCACATTTTTGTTCATCCCACTTTCAAATAAAATTCCTCCGGATTACCATGAGGCCTGCCCCCTGGTCCTGGCAACTTATCAGATATATGGCCTTTGACCAAGGTTTAAATTAATAAAGATATGTATTTAGTAATGGACCAAGGCAACTGGACTTGCTGTTTTCTGCACGTTTTCTTACTCATCCCACTGGATGTATATGTGAATTCAACATTGTCTATTGGGAAAGGCAGCAGAATGACTTGTGAAACAATTTAAGTACACAAAACAAAAAAAAACAGCTATTGCAATTACGTAGAATTATTCCTACAGACCTACGTGAGTTAGCTTTTTATTTATTTGTTTCAATTAAAATAAATATAAATCATGGCTCCTTCCTTCAGATTACCAGGCTGGACAACTTACTAGCCCCTTTAACCTTTTTTCCAGGTTTGGCACTTTACCTGGAGTGTCATGGGTGTAAATATATATATTTTTTTACAGTATAATTTACGGTATATAAATTATAACGTTAATACCACACATCTTTTACACAATGGCAATTGTTAACCCGGCCTTTTTAGGTAAAAACAGGCAAAACAGTGCTGAATCACACTCACACAATTGTAAATACCAGTTGTATGCTTCTTTCTTTAGACAAATTGAAAAAAAATGGTGTAAAAAATGAAGCATGTGATTTTCTTTGCTCGAAAATAAGAATATAAAACACTTTTATTTTTACTTTACAACAACTATGGGTCAGCTATTCCAAGTATGTCTCACACCCTGCTTCGGAATGATTAATTACACGTGGGTTATGGTCCAGTAGAGGGCGAACTTCTGCAGAGATGACTAGAAAAAAGAAGCCCCTCCCGGTCCATAAATACCTGGGACCTCCCACACATTCCCCAGTCTTAGTCTCTGCAGGCGGCGAGCAAGTCAGAAGATGGCTGTCTCTTTCCTTGCAGGTCAGCCGGGTGTACACCTGGCCAATTTTTGTCTCTATTTCTGCTCGGACCTTTTGTAAATTAGTCCCTATGCCTCCCAGCCATGGCTGTAGGTCCGGGCGAGGGTAGGGTACACCTTAGTGGTGTACTAACTGGGAGCCATGCTCCTCTGTGAGACCCCCTCTAAGGGGTAGGCGGCCGCCAGGTTTGTGATCCTGGGATGGGATGCCCTGTCCGTTTTATATTCCCTGCGCTACTTTAGGTAGCTTGGGACCCCCCACCCATTGCTCCCCGTGCCTGGATTATAGGGGGGGCGTCCCTCCATTTTGGGACCTTATTATTGAATTTGCCTTTCACTTGCTGGCTGGGCCAGCGTGTGTGGGATGAGTGTGTGTGTGATGGTGTGTTTATGCGCGTTTAGATACTGTTGCCAGCACTCGTGGTTAGAGGCTGCGGGCTGCTTTTCCGTGCCGGCTCCGCAGCATTGCTGGGAGCGCGGCCATTCTTTTCCTCCTTCTGTCAGGAGAGGAGGCGTGGCCGGGCGCTCGGCGCTCGACCCGCCCCCCCCCCTCTTTTGGCGCCCTTTGCGGTTCTCAGCCAATTGGCTGGGAATCGCTGTCTCTGGCCATGGTCGGGAGGGGGCGGGGCCACGCGCTGCGCGCGATCCGCGCTGGCCCGCCCTCCCTCTTCACTCTGGTGTCTGGTCGGTCGCCATTCCTCCAGTGTTCTGTAAGTGCCCTGCGGGGCCTGTTTGTTTCTATATGTCTCATTGCCTTAACCTGTCTAGTTCTGCGCTCTTGGAAGAAAATATTTTGACACATGTATATATATTTTCTGAATGTATGCTTGCTGTATTTAGCACTTGGGGTGATTTTTATGGTGCCATTATTATTGTGTCTTTCAGGGGGAATACCTTGCCTGATATAAATGGGGGTTCTCCCGGTCCTTAGGTCCCTTGCTCATATTGGGGTTTTTTCCTTGTCATTCATAAATCCTCCCACTAACGGACATTAAGGGGCATCCCGGGTAGCTTCGTAGCGTAATTCCCACTGGTCATAAAAAATCACCATATGAAGGCTTCCCAGGATACCGGGCTCGGGATCCCTTCGGGGCAACCCCCAGCAGTGTGTGGTTTGTGGGGTATCCCCTGCGGGGTATAATGTGCTTATTTGCGTACCATGTGCACAGCAGGCCATTGCTCGGCAATCCGGGCCCCTGGCGTCTGGATCAGTGCCGTTGGCCTCATCGCCTACACCCCCACGCCTGGCTTTGACCCCAAGAGACGTTGTCATTAGTGGGGAGTCGCAATCTGATGTATGTGCTAGATTGGCCAACATTGAGAAGATGATTGCTAGCTCTGCAGCCAGGAAGGCCCCAGCTAAGAGACGCCATTTGGCGCCGGTTTTTGATTATAATGATTATGACTCGTTTGCTTGGTCTGATTATTCCCCGCTTGAAGAAGGGGAATTGTTTTCAGACTCTGAAGGCTCTGATGATCAGCAGTTCTTGGATGCTGATGCTGGTAAGGAGCGTGGGGATACTGTTGATACCCCCAGTTTACTGGCTCATATTTTTGAAGTGCTTGCTGTTTCCCCTCCTGCGGAGGCCCCTCCACAAAGGGGGGAATTTTTTGGGACCACTAAGCCTGGTTTGGAGTTCCCGGATAAAAAAAACTTAAACAATCTGATCCTTAAGGAATGGGAAACGCCCAGCTGGCTTCCTGGTATCCCTCAGGGGTGGGATAGGTAGTATTCCTTTCCTGTGGATGTAGTTAAGCGTTGGTCGTCACCCCCAGAGGTCGACGCTCCGGTTCTGGGATTGTCCAATACATCGGTTGTGCACTCCCCAGATTCCACTACCGTGAAGGATAGTGAGGACCGGCGTCTCGACCAAATGGCTTTGCATGCCTTTGCCTGTGTGGGTTCGGCCTTACGCCCGGTTTGTGCCTCTGCTCTCACGGCCGTGGCTTCTAGAACCTTAATTAGGGGACTGTTGGATAGTCCCCATCTGAGTCCTTCCAGTGAGGAATTTGCAGCATTGTCGCGTTGAGATGTTCATTGCATTTGTCTTATCGGCCTTGGATGACACTATATGTATGTGTAGTAGGACCTCGGCATTGCTAGTGGCTATACGCCGATCGGTTTGGTTGCGCCAATGGGCGGCTGATATCGCTGCAAAGAAGGCGCTCACAGGGCTAACCTTCGCGTGTATGCGCCTGTTTGGTGATAAATTGGACTTGGTGGCAAAAGGAGGTAAGTTGCCGCAGCACACAAAGCAGCGCCGACCCTTTCGGGGTTCAGACTCTTTCAATCCCTCCTTTCGTGGCTCTTGAGCCATCAGGGGAAGCTCTTATCCTGCGTTCAGAGGAGATTCCTGGGGTAGGGGCAGAGGACGCGCCCGTCCCGTGACTGCCTGGGGTGCCAAACCCAAGGCTGCTGCCAAGCTCAGCAATGAGGGGGTACCCTCACGGGTGGGGGGACGGCTGCGGCTCTTCACCCAGGTCTGGACCCTGGAGGTCACAGACAACTGGATCCTGGAGGTGGTCTCGTCTGGGTACAAGCTGCTGTTCGCATACAGGCCTCCTCCCAGATTCCTCAGGTCTCGGGTTCCTGCGGACCCCCGAGCCGTACAGGTATTTTTCATGGCGGTGCAAAACCTTCGGGACATGGGGGTCGTTTGTCCGGTTCCCCCCATAGAGAGAGGTCAGGGTTTCTGCTCCAACCTCTTGGAGCCCAAGAAGAATGACTCCATAAGATCCAGTTTGGACTTAAAGATTCTCAACAGGTTCATCAGAACCAAGAAATTTCGCATGGAGACTCTGCGCTCTGCCGTCAACTCCCTTCATCCAGGGGACTTTGACTTCAATAGACATCAAGGACGCTTATCTTCATGTGCCGGTCTTTCCGGGACGTCAACGGTTCCTCAGATTCGCAGTAGGCGATCAGCCTACTGGTGGGTCCACCGCTTCTGGTATGGAACTCTATGCTCAAACGAGTCCCACACAGGCCTGGCCCCTTCCCCATCTATTTGACAACCCTGCTTTCCCCTCAGGGATGAGGGTCAAGAAATGTTTATATTGGGAGGCGAATTGGCATCACCTTAAAGTGGACCAACACCCACCCCTGATCGGGCCGGGAATCTATAAGATTCCCGGGCCGATCAGCTCCCTCCCCACGGGGCATCCGAAATCGGGATGCCCCGCTGTGTGAAACCCCCCAGAAAGCCCCTAAAAACGTACCTTATCGGCGACGGATAAGCGGCCGCCTCCCGCGCGTCCCTCTAGCAGGGTGCCCAGCGGAAGTGGACCAACAGTGAAAATCCTGGGTGTTGGTCCACTTTAAGTACCATCCTTTTCTGAGCTTGTAGCAACTGACAACCTTTCTATCCACCTCGTATACCCCCTTTGAGTAAATTTTCCAAGACTCTCTCCCCACTCATACTCTCGCTTTAATATACCAAATTCTCTGGCACTCACACCCAACTCTGCTCTGGTGTTTGTACTGCAGGGGGAGGCGGTCCTGGGTGTCAGGCCATTGATGAATTGGAGTGGCTCAAATCTTTCCTGTCAACTCATAAGCTATTGATAGCATGCAAAAGCCAAGAGAGAAACTACAAGCTTCTGTTTAGGTGGTATAGGTGCCCCGCGGACTTAGTGAGGTGAAGAACCTGAGACTATTCTGCACATCTGGTGGGGCTGCCCCTCCATCAAAGAATTTTGGGACCAGGTCTTGAAGGTGTATGAGAAAGTTAGCAGCCAAAACATAAGCAATACCCTTACGGTAACCTTACTCTCTATTTTCCTGGGTTCCCTGGCATCAGTGAAATAAAAAATAGGCATTTTCTTTCGGCAGCCAAAGCAGTCATCTTGAGATCAGAACACTCCATCCCTTTTGGAATGGATACAGTTACCCACATATTCTTCCCTGATCCCCCTCCCTCTTTTGTAACTCTTTGTTTTCTGTGCTTTTCTTTTCTGTTTCTCTCTCTTATTGCCTAATACTAGATCCACATATTGTTTGCTCAATGTTCGAGAATTGTAATATATATTGTAATATATTGTAATATATATTTGAGACAGGACTACTTCTCCTGCTGTTTCTGCACCACTGTTGATGCATCAAAGCAATTGATAACCTGATGGATCTGTATTTCCTTTTTCTACTCACTAAATGTCCTGTATATGATATGAAAAATGAATTAAATTTGATAGCAAAAATAAAAAAAAGTATTTTTTTTCTCAGAAAGCAGACTCATTTCTTGTTACAGAGTTTGTTGAATCAATGCCTTCATACAATAATGGGTGCTTCATTTAATAGAAAAAACAGAAATGCATTAGAAGATTGTGCTTTTCTCTGCGGGTCAGATTTAGTGGGTGGTGTACTTTTAACATCGTTCACAGCTTGTTTAAAAACACCATTCTTTAATGTTACCAATTTTTTCAGAGAGATGATGCCCTAGAATACTCATTCACTCCTGTAAAATAATAACATAATTTGGATTGTCGATACAAGCCCTGATAAAAATACGTGCATATACCTTTTCAGTACTGACTTTATGGTTACAGACGTTTTTTATTTGCATGTCCAAAATGAAAAATGTGCTCTGGTCTATAAGTGGTTTAGCATTGGTGTCTCTTAAATGAAATCCTTTTTTTCTGATCATATGTATGCTTTATATATTTTTAGTTACATTTAGATTTATAAAGCACATACTTTTTACTGGTTGTGTTTTGCATAAATCCATAAAAGGTGACATTATTTCTTTATTTTCCACCACATATAATTTTGACTGCAAATGCGAAATTAATAGAGTAGCTAAAAATTGCTCTTCATATTCTTCTTTTCTAACCATTTGTCTAAGTCATGGGGTGCTCAATGTGGGTGCCCATTTTTAAAACATGGTTGACAGATGCATTTAGAATTTAACTATAAATTTAATTCAGTCACTTATTCAGAAAGTTTGGTCAGAGTCAATTAATCTTTACTTTCAGTCATTGGTGCTTAGCCAAACTTATTGTATTAATAATCCTTTTATAAACTAATGAGCCGGTAAGAAGTTGTGCCTATTTAGCTCCATGGTGAGTGAACACTTATTAATATGTAACACATTAAAAGTAGATTGTTGGTATTCGATTATCTTTTTTTTTGTTTTATAAAGGAGTCTAATTTTTTTCTTTGCCTTTCATAACTCTAATTCACTTTGGAGTACATTGGCTGAAAAAAGAAACTATATAGGGACATAGCTCTAAAGTGGACATATCACCAAGATGTTCACTATCATTGCGTTTGGTCCACTTTTCTAGGGGATCTTGTTTTGGGATGTCCTGCTGTGTGATAAGCCCCAGATCATTATTCTTCTGGCCCCATGGTGCGTGTGGTGGCCCTTGTCCGATCAGCGCTTTATACTGCTCTGTTCACACACACAGCCCAGAATAGAGAAAGGGAAGAGGCTGCACCCTCGAGCTAGCTGTGGTGTGCGCCCAGCCATAAGGAGGCTGGGTATACAACCGTGTGTGGCTGGGGTTCTGGAGTGTTTCGGGCTTTTCTAGCCAGGGGGTAATGTGTCTACTTCAAGTTTAAAACCTAAGCATACTCGTTAGATCTATTTTCTTTTTTTTTAATTGCAAAATGCTGTGCTGTTCCTAGAAACTGCAGTTACATAAACGTGTGTCAGCTGTACCTTCTCTATTAGGATATTTGATGTACTGCAGCTAAACAAAGTTCAGCAGGGAATACTGCAAAGAGTACACATTGTTGTCCTTTCCCAACAAACTCAGACCCAAACCACTGTTGTGACACAATGCCCCTTTGCTTATCTGCAGTCACAGAGAACTGGTTTGCAAAGCAACGACATGCCATATCCTGCTGCAGGAGCCGTTGTAGCTAATCAGAGGAGCCTTGTGCCAGGATAGTGGTCCTGGTCTCGTGGAAAAGTCCAACAAAATAGTCTTTCCCCTTCAAGTTTTTTTCTTATTGTGGGGCTTATAGGTGGCAGGAGGGAGTCTCCCTGACACAGAGGTTTAAGAATGTCAGGAGCGTGCCCACTCTGATCACGCGGCACCAGTTTAAATGTAGACCTCAACCCTCTTTGGTCTACAGGCACCTTAAAGAGTCCCTAAAGTCTGAAAAGATGTCATAAAAAAACAAGCTGCTACCTACTTCCGAGTCTATACCAGTACTGGCTACACTTCAGCAGGGCAATTGCATCCCTAATACCCTGGCTCCCCCGCATGACTCCGCTAGGTTAAGTTGAGTTGTGAGAAATGTTTGAATGTGGACCAGGCAGGTAAATTAGACCTGTTTTAGGCTCTCTAAGAGCCACTGAAACCTGTGTTTGGCTGTCGTTGGTCATGGAAGGCGTTGGCAGTCTTATTGCCCCGGCACTTAATGCATTAATGACTAATGCCCATTTGATAAAAACAGGGTGTTGGATTGCCGTAAGGAGTAGGTTCTAGGATGGAGGGAGTGTTCATCAGACCTAAAGTTTTTAAAAGGAGCTTTTTGCCCTTGCACCTATTGCTGTGCGACCATGATAATAAGACAAACATGAAGAGGCCAGCATACCTTGTTGCAGCACCGATAATCAGGGCAGGTATCAGCACTGAGCTTACCTAGAAAGATGCATTTGGAGGGCCAGCCTCACATGGTGGTCATGTAATGCAATTGTTCCCAGTGGCGAACTAGGTCATCCCCTCTCCTTTGCAGGCCGCAGGACCATGCAATAGTCATGACTAAGGGCTGTCGCCAGGGGCAGATTGGTTATCGGGAGATCCATTTCTTTTTCTATCAGTCCTCATTTTCTTTTTGCTGTCTTTCTTTTTCTTTCTTTTCTCCCTTCTATCCTTTTTTTTCTTGCCTTCTATCCTTTTTATTTTTTCCCTACTTTTCTTTCTTGTCTTTTATTAATTTATTCCATTCTGAAAGATATGTAAAAACACTATACGTACCTTGTGTCCCAGACAGACCATTGCTCCTGATCCGGGGAACCAACTCTTACCTGGGACACAAGGCGAGTATGGCTTTTTCTTTTTTTTTAAAATAAAAAATATCTTTAACTTCTTGCTTTCCTTCTTTTTTTTTCTTTGTTTATTTCCTTCTATTCCATTTTCGTTCTCTCCTTCTCTCTCTCGCTTTCTTTCATGCTTTTTCTTTCTTTGTTTCTGTCATTCTCTCTTACTGCCACCCTGAGGGCCCACATAAACCTGGAGCTGGCCCTACCCATGATGCCAAGGAAATGAATTCAATCGCACACATATCGCAAAGATATTTATCATGCAGCTATGTAAAGCAGCATATAAGTACTGTGAAGATTGTTGTATGGAACCTACAACTGACAACTATCATGGCCACTGGCCACCCCCTCCTAGGTTATCCTCCTAAAACCCACTGAAAGAGCCCAAGATCAGTTTTAGATTCACCACTGACTGTCATGTGGCTGCTGTCCTTCAATAAGTCATGTGACCGAGGGCTCACAACACAGAAGCACAGCAGGATGTATTTTAAAACCCCAATTGGAATTTTTGCTCTACTGTGAGGTTAGAGATATAGATCGCTATCAGGCATGTTGATGAGCCATCACTGGGGAGGTGGAGAAAGCAGTATGGGCTCAATGAATTATGCTGCAAGGATAAGGCCCATCATGAAATAATTAGATTTAATAGATTACATTTAGATTAAATAGATAAATAGATTTGAAAGCGAAAGTACACATTTTTGAAAGTGTAGATATTTTTTTGTGCAAAAAGGACGTACTCAAGGTGCTGAGCTGATCTAGTATTTTTTTTTTCCTGTGTTAGTAAATGTGTTTTATGGAAGCACATGCAATCTGTTGCTACTGGCAAACGTCTGTACATCAAGAAAAGAGAAGTGAGTCCTGTACATACAGAACACTGCTCCTACACATGCCCAGCAGCAGTGTCCTGTGCAACTATCTGCAATCTGTTGCTATTGGCAATGTACACCAAGTCTGCACTTGGTGTACATTGCCAATAGCAACAGACTGATGATCGGGAAAACTGCTTCCATATAACACACATAACAAACACAATAAAAAATGAACAAAGGGGGAGTGGCAGCTGCTCAGACCATTTTATAACTAACCTGGGAGGTGCAAGTCAGCAGGGCAATTAGGTTACTAAAGACTTAAAGGAGCCGCAGCACTCAACCCTGTTAGCTTGCAGACCAACATCTGTCTCTAAATCTGGTAAAAACAGAGGCTCGGTCACACACATCTGCAGAAGTATGCTAAGCTGCACCACCATGCCAAGGTGCCTCTATGGGTGCAGTCCTAACTCTAATCTATGAGATCCCCATTTGGGACATACAATGCAAGAGATAGAATGGGAGCAGCTTACCTGAGGTTGCCCTAAACCTCATGTGCAAGCCATGGGGTGGAAGGGTCAAGACCTTGCAATACAGCCTAGACCCCACACCCCATGTGCTTGCACAAGTTCCTTTGTTCCTCTACCAGATACCATCTACCAGATTTAGAGACAGATTATAGGTTGGTCTGCATGCTAACAGGGTTGAGTGCTGCGGCTCCTTTAAGTCTTTAAAAAAATAAAAAATGCTGGATCAGCTCAGCACCTTTAAGACATCATGTTGCCACACAAAAATATACACTTTCAAAAATTCATTTGAAAGTGGATTTACCCTTTAATGCATATTACATTTCTTAAAACAGTCAGTATAGTTAGCTTTAATCCAAAGATTTAGGTGCCATTTCACATACAGTATCTCCTTTAGAAAACAAACGGTTTATTATAGATGTTCAGAATGATATCAAGGCAAACAATGTGTGTTTTAGCTGAAAGTACATCCTCTTCAGATTTGACCCTATGAAATAGCAGCACATACACTATATGCATAGATACTATTTTAGCTTTTGTTTTTATCAAGGCCCTATCTGCTTGCATTTTTGTATACATGTCTGCTCTTTCCAGTGCTGTAGTTGTCATTCTTATCAGTGTAGCTAATTATTTTATAATGTAAGCATGTGCTATCTATTTCTGCATATAAGTAGTATCAGTGTTCTAGAACTGTAACCACAAGGCAATCGTAAAACACAAAATCCATTTCCTCCTTTAAATGTTTAAGTAGGGACAGCCCTGTGTAGCTTTACCTGAAATAACAATGTACCACTCAATAAATTGAAGGCATCTCTAAAGCAGTGATCATGTAATCACTTCCATAGAAACAGCAGGGGGTCTGCTGTTCTATCTGGCACAATTAAGGGCCGACAATGCCAGAAGACAATGCTTTGCCTGGAACAATAGCATCAGAATGTTTTATTTTTTTGTGAATTCTGTAAATTCCGCCCAGCATTGATCCACCCACTGTAAATGGAAAATTCTTAGGTAATCCTGCACTATTCAATTTTAGATATTGTGATGTTTATATAATTTTGGATACCTTTACAAAGGAAAAGATGTGCTTCCCTAAAGTGAAAGTATTTTCATAGCACCCAACACAAGGAATAATAGTATTACACATCACTCCTTGCAGTGTGCGGAAAATCATCTCTTTATGTGTCCGGCCATCCAAGGCACTCACAAAGCCACTGAGGCTCCAGTGCCATGTATTAGCTTAAAATTTACAAAGCCACACACCTTTCACCTGTGGAAACGTGTTTTGAGCTTTTGAAACTCATCAGCACATTATACATTCTGATGTTACCAAAGCCAAATGGGTGTGGTTTCGAATAGCTGCATAACCGTCTTTCCTTTCTGACTGGTTCAGTACATTATGACATTACTGTATTTGTCACCACATATCATGCACCCCCCCCCCCCCCAAATTTATATAGCAGATGTTCCCGCACTGCTGGTGAGGTTGCCAAGCCACCGGGAGGCTGGACAGCGGAGGAACAGCTGGCGGGCAGGGTAGTTGATCCCTGCCTGCTGTCTCCTTCACTTCAGCACAGTGCACACTCACACAAACACCTGGTCTGTGCAGCGGGTGGGCCTGGCCAATGCACGTACCTGGGTGTTTGTGTGCGCTTGCAGAGAGGATCAGTAGCCACAGTTACCCTGGCCACCTGCCATTCGTCTTGCACCCGATTCCTCCAGCATCCAAGGGGGTCGGCTTGCTTCTGTCACATTGCCAATGGGGAATGGGAGGGGGGAATGCTACACTGCCTATGGGGAATGGGAGGGGGGGAATGCCACACTGCCTATGGGGAATGGGAGGGGGGAATGCCACACTGCCTGGGGGGAATGCTACACTGCCTATGGGGAATGGGAGGGGGGAATGCTACACTGCCTATGGGGAATGGGAGGGGGGGAATGCCACACTTCCTATGGGGAATGGAAGGTGGGAATATGATGGGGGAATGCCACACTGCATCATTCACTGTATAGGCTGATGACCACTGACTTACAACTGTTTGGCCACTTTCCGTCAGCGAGTAGGAGTAATAGCTTTGCTACAAACAAATAATGAGAAAGTAAGCCTGCTTGTAAGGTGAAGGTTGGATAGTGAAAATCCTGGGTTTTGATCCACTTTAGAGAACAGGGCATACTAAATATAGATGCCTAGGGTAAGGTTTTTATGGGGCCCACACTAATTTTTACTTGTGACGCATTTGCCAAGAGGAGATTGTATGATTGCATGCAGTCAAGTGGGCGCCATTCACACTACTGTTATCATGTGATACCATTGGGAGCTTAGGAAATGACTGCATTAAAGGCCTTCTCATTTCAGCTGTTTAATTGTATGTGCATCTCATTTATTAACTAACTGTGTATATTTTTTATTAAGAAAAAAGCAGATTATTAATTTTGTGAATTAGCAAAGTACATTTTTCCAGTTCATCATTTTTATTGCATTCTGTGCTTGCTACGGAAGCTAGGTGGAAAATGCTGAAATCCATCGATATATCTTCAGAGGAGTTGTTTTCTGGCATATATTGTTTATCTTCATAAATCAAAGCAAAATGGTTCCATCTCTTGAAATGACCTACCGCAGCTAATAACATAACTTGATTTGTAATTCTGTTTCATGCCGTGACACATGCTTGCTTATTTATGAGTAGAATGCACCAGGCTACATTACAGTATACACATAACTAATAACTAATTAGTGAATGTCAAGAGCTTAACAAAAAGTGTCCATAAATATGTAAGCTTGAGGTTGTTAGTATAGAGGGGATAAATGGGGGCACGGGGAGGCAAGCTGTCAAAGAGAAGTAAATAAAACCCTTTGAGATGCATTTTTAAGATTCCTCGAAGCTGAAAGGTAGCATATTTTAAATTATGTAACGTGATTTCTTTCCTTTTTTTTTTTCTATTCATCTGTTTCATATCTCTCACACCAGCACTAATAAGCAAGAATTGCTGACGTTTCCTCTTGGTCTTGCCAGCTGTATTCTTGGTGTTTTATTTGCTAAAGTCAAAGTCTGAAGTCCATATCTACAATGACAGTCTTCTTTAGTGAGGGTCAAACATGCTTTTCATTTTATACATATGTTTAGCTTTAATCCGTAATGTTCCTTGTTTGTTGCCAGGAAAGACATGTGCCATAAACTTGAGGCTTGAAAATAAACGTTTTTTTTTTCGTGCTATACATTGATATTCGCCTTTTTCTGTTTCCTAAATCAATATTTAAAGGATACCAACAACATACCTAGAGTCTAAAATTCTCTAGGTCTACCTGAAACATTTCCCTTGGTGCATCCCAAATTAGGATGCTTCACAGTGTAAAATTCACCTAGTCCTGGAATCCCACAGCATCCCGGACCTTTTAGTCTGCTGATCAGGGATTAGTTTGGAGGGTGCATGGATGCTGTGGAAAATGGTTACCAAATATGACCACTACAGGATCTCAGGACTAGGTGAATTTTACACTCTTGGGTATCTCATGAGCACAAGGCTGGAAGTGATGGCTGTTTGGTGGTGGTGAGGGGCGGACTTGAGATTGATGTAACAGGGGAGACTTAACATGCGTCTCATCCAAGGTGGCTTTATACCCTGTGGTGAATGCTAGTAATCAATCGAGCTGCATTTTCATTCAAGCTTTCTGCTTAGTGGCTTACCTTGACTGTGTTGCCAGTTCTCTAACAACAAATACATTGGGGTTGTTCTACATTTAAAATGAGCATATTAAACCCTAAACTATTGATAGGTTAGAAAAAATAATATTTAAGTAGGTTTAAAAATGAAAAAAGGTATAGATACTGTAAAACCATAGTGTTAAAAGTCTGCTCTAACTTCCAGATAGCTGATTTCTAGTATAACCATGCTGAATTATTAGGATGCTTCCTCATCTCAATTTTTTCAGCCATGCCGCAGATTCCTGTGTTTGGCAGTGACAGAAGCACATAAGAGACAGACAGGCAGAGGAAGGAACATATATTTCTCTTCAGACACTAAGAGGCCAATTCATTAATAGTGCCAGGTAGCGACAGATGAGCGCCAGTAGCGTGATTTTCACAGCGCCCGCTAGTATTCGCTGTGCTTGGCCGTTGTTCGCTTGTCGACAGCGACTCAGTCGGTGTGCGGTAATGTTGAATACGGGGTTAGGAGTCGCTGTTTCACAGGTTCCGCGCTGTATGGGTGCGCCTGACAGCGAATGGCCAGAGCGAACGGCTCCTAGCATATTCATTAACAATTCACGCTAAAAAAATTCTCGCGCTGTGAAATGCTTGTTTAAACCCCAGAGCGCTGGCGGCGATGGGTTAAAAGTAGTTTTTAACCCCCAAACAACCATATTTTAGGATTATAAAATTAAACAAGTTTTTCTAAACATTTTGTAATATGAATACATTAATATCAGACCTGTAATATCAAATCTGCACAAATTTTTTTTTTTTTTTTTTTTTTTTTTTACCTTAAAAAAAATATCTAACATTGCAGAAGTGGTCACAGAATTTTTGACATTTAAAAAAAAAAAAAAAAAAACATTCATATCAATGAATTATGAATATTTAAAGATTGCTTCATTGAAATGCATTGGAGAGCGCCAGGTAGCGAGAGGTCATACCTGGCGCTGTGATGGGATTAGCAGCGGCGCTGTTCGTTGCAGTCCGCTACATGATGAATCCCGCGCTAGCTGACGCTCTCGCCGGCGCTAGCCTCCTTTAGCATGATTGTGTCCGCCGCCTGGCGTTCTGGAGTCGGTAGCCGCCGATAGCTGGCGCTAGTGAGACACTACCTGGCGCTATCCCTTGATAAATACGGCCCTCAGGATAGTGTGTGTGTCACACAGTCTGATACAAGAGGTGTCAAATTACCACCACATCCCAAGCTAAAAAAAGGTGGCTAAAAAAAGCTAAAAAAATAAAAAAAAAATATTGGGAACTGGGTTACACTCCGCTTAATGTTATACAAAAGGATGCCCAAATATAGATTTACAGCACAGCTGTGATGGATCAGGAGTTGTGATGGATCACTGTTTCTATAATTGCCATACCTTAGCTCTAGCACAGTTGGTCCACTGCAGAATTTAGCTCATTCTTTGCAGAAGTTAGCCCATCCAGATTGTGGCACACGTTGAAATGCATTGCAGCAATTACAGTTTCTGACTTTTAACAGTGATCATTAAAAGAAAGGATGCCCAAATATAGATTTATATTACAGCTTTCCTGTCGTCGTGATGGATCACTATTTTTATAATAGTGACTATGGTCTGATAAGTCTAGAACAGTCAATGAAATACCGCATCCTGGCTCTGCCACCCCATGTGAGTGCGAAACGTACACACTGACCTCCAAAATCTAAATCTGACCTACCTGTTCACCTTGCATGATCTATTGTGTGGGCTGATTCTATTGTGTGAGCAAATTAGGGAAATAGGGAGGCCATGTTTGGACATACCATTGTGTTCGTGCCAGATGTCTGCAAAAGCAGTGTGTAAGGTGAAGCCCAAAGTCCAAATTGAAGACAATGGTGATTTGTTTTGTAAGTAAGCTAAAACATTTAAAGCACTTTTTATCAGTGAACAATGAGGGATATGCTGTTCTGGAAACTATCGGAAGCATTATAAATTTGCATTATTTACCTACAGGAGGCCTTTAACGTGAATCCAAAACCAGGATTTTGACCATCCCGGGTTTTGGTCCTTGCCACGAGACATCCCGGAATAACTTAACTGACCACCTATCAACTGAGCACAGCCAATCGACTCACTTGGCTCAATTTGGCTTTTCCTTGCCAACGAGGGCGGAATAGAGTGCAGTGGAGCAGAGTTCATCCCCACTAGCCTTTAGCTGAGGGCGTATCTGCTTCAGCCATTCACAAATGCTTGGTGTCGGAACATGTACGGCTAAAGGTATATTGGAGTGTGTCCTGCACATTGTTAGCTGTTAGATTGGTGGCCAGGTACGTTTTACCCAGGACTCGTGGGGAGGGGGGTTCATACACCGGAGGAGTGAGATTCAGGTGGCCCTGGAGTGTTATAGACTCCAGGGCCACTTTTGGTTCACTTTTAAATCAACTTCATATCTAGTTATCCATTTCAAAGAATGACATCAGCTCAGGACAACTCTGGCATGGAAAAGCAAATGGTTATATTGCTTGTTTTGAATTCATTTTCAATTATATAATAATTAGCTCTGTCATTAACAATTATTAGAGTGGCAATGGGCTTCCTACAATAGACCATTTTGTTTTTTTCATCTCAAATGAACATTTGCTTTTTGAAGCTAGTGCTGTTAAATCTTTATCCACACTATCTCCCTGTACTGTGTGGCTCAGAATTTGTTTTGCCTATAGGTAATTCAATTGCAAAATACCAAAATAGACCTACCAGCCAAAGTGTGGCAGCTTCAATTTGCAGCCGTTACTGTCATACAGAAGACCATTGTTAGCCCCATAATGACTCTTGTGGGAAGAGAGAAGACATGTTGAAGCACACAATTACTCCATGAAAGGTTTCTTTCTGAAATAATAGCTAATGGAAAGTATGTTTGTATTTTCTAGTTTTCTGTTTTTGGTTTCCTTGGTAACCTTGTAAATGTTGTACCTCCATAATGCTATATGATAAGAATATGTGTGCACACAGGCTTATAATAAGCAAGACGTTTAGTTGCCTGATACCTTCTGGATATTTTCTTTGGACTTTGGAAAGAAAAATAGAATAGCTGCCCATTGCAACTGACAATTTAAAGGCTTTTGTTGCAGGCACACGTATTTGGTTTCTAATAACACTTTAGTTAAGTGTGCATTTCTGTAACACCACGATTAACACAATGTAAAGCACGAATGCATACATAAACACATTATACGTGCAATGCACTGCCTAATATTGATCATATTCACATTAATGCTTAGGGACTATCTCAAAAGTATCCGCAATCCTAGAGAAGAGACCAGCTTCGCTCCTAGAGAAGAGACCAGCGTCTCTCCGGATCCTGGGCGCCGACATCTTGGCCAAAAGCACAGAGCCGCATACTGGTGCATGTGCCTGTCTGTTTAAGTGAATAGGAGGCTGAAGTGTGTGCGGACCCAGGGGATGCCACTTTGTGTCTTTTCTTGCGGCTGCCGTACGGGCTCGGGAGGAGCGGCGCTGGACCGATGATCGGGTAAGGGTTTCCTTTTCTTTGTACCCCCCTGCCATGCCTCAGCGGCAGGGTGGCTGGGGGATATAGGTTGATTGGAATTCCGCTTTAATCCAGGGAGGTGTTTTACAATGTTTTTTTTTTTCGTATTTTGTGTTAGTGTTTACATTCTCCCCGGATTGTTGCAGAGCATAACATTTACATCTCCTGATCTGGGATGCCCAGCTGTGTGAACCCCCCCCCAGATTACTCACACGACTCTTGTCCAATCAGGGCTTTATGCCATGCTAATGCATGGCATAAAGGGTTGTTTTGAACACAGCATCAGCATAGAGAGCAGGAGTGGGCACATCAGTATCTAAACAGAACCATATGTTGGCCATTAATATGCGCAGCATACTCGGCTGAATGGACAAGACCTTGCACATGCGCCATGTGATTGGCGAAAAGTAACTTTTTAGAGGCGATTCAGGGGGGGTTCACATAGGGGGCATCTCAACGTGGGATGTCCCCGGGGCAAGGACCAAAACCCGGGATCGTGGGATCCACTTTAATTTAAAAGAAATGTATGTAAACGGTATATGAAATTAAAACATGGTTGAAAAATAATTATAAGTAAAATAATGTAATTTTCACAGTTTGTATTAAATGAAATGACCAAACTAAAAAATATGAAAAAACGTTAGACATAGGTAGAATACAGTCTCCAAAAGATGTGTAATATGTAATATGCAATAGTAACATCCATCACCGGACTGCTGCTTACTATCAATAATTTACATTTGCAATTCACAGGTCTATGTCACAGTTATCCATTGATTTATACTGCACTTTACTTAATGTGTGTACACATAACTGTATCAATAATTTACTTTGTTGTCATGCTTCAAACTACATGCTCTAAGTCTGTACTGTCATTTTTACATGTGGGAGGTGATGTTATAAATGCAATCCATCAGTTTTTGTCCCTTTTGAGTTCATCCCTGAGTTGGAAAAATCCACCACCAGAAGAATTTTCACTATATTTTATGTAGCATCATACTTCCGCTAAGCTTTCCATGAACAGTTGTCTTCAAGGAAAGTAGTCACTGTATATTTGATGCAGAATGTCTTTGAGGCTCCCCTTGCCTTTTACTGAGGGTATGTAAGCTGCTTTTGGGACCGTTATCCCATATATAAAAGACTTGTTGCATAGTCTATTTTTTTATTTTGCATGATCAGTAAATATGTACTGTACATTGAATACCGCACTTTTCGCCCTATAGGACGCACCTGACCATAAGACGCACCTAGGATTTGGGGGAGGAAAATAAGAAAAAACATATTTTAAACCAAAAACGCACCATTACAGAAAGTGTGGCATTCCCCTATCCCATTCCCATAGGCCGTGTGGTATGCCCCCATTCCATAGACAGTGTAGCATGCCCCCCTCCCATTCCCCTTATAAGCAGTGTGGCATTCCCCCTCCCATTCTCCATATAGGCAGTGTGGCATCCCCCCTCCCTTTCCCTGTATATTCAGTGTGGCATCCCCCCTCCCATTATCATAAGCAGTGTGGCATTCCCCCCTCCTATTCCCCATATAGGCAGTGTGCCCTCCCCCATTCCCATAGGCAGTGTGGCATTCCCCCCCTCCTATTCCCCATATAGGCAGTGTGCCCCCCCATTCCCATTGGCTGTGTGGCATCCCCCTCTCCCCCCATTTCCATAGGCAGTCCGACACGCCCACCCACTGCCCTAACCTGGGTGTTCGCATGTGCCCCAGCTGGAACAGGCAGCAGATGGAGGAGCGGTGGACACTGTCTCTGGCCCCACCGCTGCTATTGCTGCCTAAAAAGACAGCGATAGCAGCTGCGGGGCCGGGAAAGAGCCCACCGCTCCTCTGTCTTCTTCTGGGCTCTGTCAGTGTGACAGGCAACGTGGGAGCACCGGGAACGGGTGAGCTTTTTTTTTTTTTTTACATTCACCGATAAGGCGCACGGACATATTCCATGTATGTCTCGCACAACCTGCTTCGGAAGATTAATTACACGTGGGTTATGGTCCAGTAGAGGGCGAACTTCTGCAGAGATGACTAGAAAAAGAAGCCCCTCCCGGGCCATAAATACCTAGGACCTCCCACACATTCCCCAGTTAAGTCTCTGCAGAAGGCGATGCAAGTCAAGGAGATGGCTGTCTCTTTCCTTTGCAGGTAAGCCGGGTTTATACCCGGCCATTTCTTATTATTCCTATTGCCGCCCAGACTCCTTTGTTAATTCCCCTTGCCTCCCAGCCTTGGATGTAGGGTCCGGGTGAGGGTAGGGTACACCTCTAGAGGTGTCCTGTTACGTTACCGCATATCCCCCACCAAAGGGTAGGCGGTTGTCAGGCTGGTGATCCTGACTTGGGATGCCCCGTCCGTCGAGTAGCCCTCACTACATTTTATAATGTAGCTATCGGCTTCCCCCTTTTACTCCCTTCCCGGATAGTGGGGGGGGGGGGGTTCTCTCCCTCAGCTCACATTAACTTTTATTTCGTGTGTGCCCCGGCTGGCCGCGCCAGCGCGGGGTTTTGTGAGTGTGTGTGTGGTTTTATCCCCTTGGCCGGCTCCGCAGACTTGCTAGGGAGCGCAGCCTCGGGACTCAGTCAGGGGAGGGGCCTGGCGCTCTACGTGCCTTGTGCGGCCCCCCCTACTTTTGGCGCGCGTTATCCGCTGCTCCAGTTGGTGGGGGCGCTTCACTTCCTGGGTCGGGAGGGGGCGGGGCCAGGCGCGGCGCAAAAAGACGACCCGCGCTGCCCGCTCTTCTTCCTCCTTCCCCGGACCAGCGCCGCCATTTCAGCTGCTCTGTCACACGTGAGTGCCCCTTCCTTTCTTCTTATGGTATTATTTTGGCCTTGTTTCAACCGAGGTTGTTGTGTATATATATATATATATATGTGGGTATATGTATAAATATTTATATATATCCATATCCGGTTCCTTGTTTCTTTTACACATTTTATTGCATGAATCTGTGTGCCTGTCTATGTATTTAAGGGGTACCCTCATTATGTCTTTCAGGTGGGAATGTTTCCTTATTAAAAAGGGTTTTCTCCCAGTCCTAGTCCCTTGTTCAAATTGGGGTTTCCCTGTGTGATTATAAATCCTCCCACTTAAGGATGCTAAGGGGCATCCCGGGTAGCTTCCTAGCGTAATTCCCATTGATCATTGCGACTATCAAAAAATCACCATATGGAGGCTCCCCAGGATACTGGACTCGGGGTCCCTTCGGGACAACCCCGGTCGTGATATGTGGGGCATCCCTTTTGGGGGATAATGTGCAAATTTGTATACCGTGTGCACAACAGACGATTGTGCGGCAGGCCGTGCGGACTGTTCAGCCCCGCTGGTCTCACCACCTACACCCCCACACCTGGTTATGAACCCAAGTGACGTTGTCACCAGTGGGGAGTCGCAATCTGATGTATGCGCAAGACTGGCCAACATTGAGAGACTGCTTGCTAGCTCTGCGGCCAGGAAGGCCCCAGCTAAGAGACGGCACTTGGCGCCTGTGGCGCCGGCCCTTGATTATGCTGATTTTGAACCGTTTGACTGGTCTGATTGTTCCCCGTTCGAGGAAGGGGAACTGTTCCCCCGGCTCAGAGCGTGGGGATACTGTCGACACCCATAGGCTCCTTACTCAAATTTTTTAGGTACTTGCCATTTCCCCTCCTATGGAGGCCCCTCCGCAACGGGGGGAATTTTTTGGGACTGCCAAACCTCGTTTGGAGTTTCCGGATCAAAAGCACTTTAACAATCTTATCCTTAAGGAATGGGAAAAGCCTAGTCGGCTCCCTGGTATCCCTCACAGGTGGGATAGGAAGTATCCCTTTCCTGTTGATGTGGTTAAACGTTGGTCGACACCCCCAGAGGTCGACGCGCCCGTCCTGGGTTTGTCCAATAATTCAGTCGTGCATACCCTGGATTCCACTACCTTGAAGGATGGTGAGGACCGACGTCTCGATCAATTGGCTTCTCATGCCTTTGCTTGTGTGGGTTCGGCCTTGCGCACGGTTTGTGCTTCTGCGATCACGACTGTGGCTACTAGAGATCTGATTAGGGGTCTTTTGGATGGTTCCCAATTGGATCCTTGCAGTGAGGAGTTTACAGCATTGACTCATTGTGAGATGTTCATTGCTTTTGTCTTATCAGCCTTGGATGATACTATCCGTATGTGTAGCAGGACCTCGGCATTGCAGGTTGCTATATGCCGGTCGGTCTGGTTGCTCCAGTGGGCGGCCGATAACGCTCACAGGTCTTCCCTTTGTGGGTCTGCGCCTGTTTGGTGATCTTTTAGACTTGGTTACCAGAGGGGGTAAGTTACCTCAACGCAAGAAGCAGCGCCAGCCCTTTCGGGGTTCGGGTTCATTCAACCCTTCCTTTCGTGGCTCTCGGTCAAGCAGGGGAACGTTTTTCACTGCGTTCCGAGGAGTTGCCTGGGGTAGGGGCAGAGGACGTGCCCGACCCGGGACTTCCTGGGGTACTAAACCCAAATCCGTTGCCAAGCCTGCTCAGCAATGAAGGGATGCCCTCCCCCCTGCGGGTGGGGGGACGGCTGCGGCTCTTTGCTCAGGTCTGGACCCTAGAGATCACAGATGTCTGGATCCGGGAGGTAATTTCCTCAGAGTACAAGCTGGAGTTTGCATGCCGGCCTCCTCCCAGATTCCTCAGGCCCAGGTTCCGTCGGACCCACGGGCGGCACAGGGCCTTTTTCTGGCGGTGCAAAACCTTTGGGATATGGGGGTAGTTTGTCCAGTTCCCCCCACAGAGAGAGGTCTGGGTTACTATTCCAACCTCTTTACGGTGCCCAAAAAAGATGGTTCCATAAGACCCATTTTGGACTTGAAAACTCTCAACCGGTTCATCAGAACCCAAAAATTTCGCATGGAGACTCTGCGCTCTGCTGTCGACTCACTGCGTCCGGGGGACTTTATGACCTCAATAGATATCAAGGACGCTTACCTTCATGTGCCGGTCTTTCCGGGACACCAAGGGTTCCTCAGGTTCGTGGTAGACAACCAGCACTTCCAGTTTGTGGCTCTTCCCTTCGGGCTGACTTCGGCGCCCAGGGTGTTCACCAAGGTTTTGGCGGGTGTGATGGCTCTTCTCAGAGTCCGAGGCATTCGTATCTTGCCTTACCTGGACGACCTTCTCATTACGTAATCCTCTCTCCACCAAGCGGAGCTGGACACCGGAACAGTGGTGACAACGCTGGAGAGGTTCGGGTGGGTAATCAATTACCCCAAGTCCTCTCTATCCCCGTCAAGGGTGGCTTCGTTCCTGGGCATGACTCTGGATACTATTCAGACCAGGGTGTTCCTACCCCAGCCGAAGGTGGATGTTCTTCCGGCTCTTATTCGTTTTCTTCTGTCCAGCCCTCGTCCGTCCATCAGGCTATGCATGAGGCTGGTAGGTTTGATGGTGGCTTGCTTCGTGGCAGTGCCATTTGCTCAGTTTCACATGAGACCCCCTTCAGCTACATCTTCTATCGGTTTGGGACAAATGTCCTCTGTCTCTGGATCAGACTTGTGTTCTGTCCCCTCTTGTCCGGCGGTCCTTCCAGTGGTGGCTGGACCAGAGGAATCTCCTGGGGGGCAGGTCCTTTCTTGCGCCCTGTTGGGAGACGGTCACCACGGATGCCAGTCTGTCAGGCTGGGGAGGCTTCTGGAGGGAACATCAGTTCCAGGGACTGTGGGGTCCTCAGGAGGCCCATATCCCCATCAACATTCTGGAGCTGAGGGTGGTTCGGTTAGTGCTGTCGCACCTGACACTTCACCTTCAGGGCTTACCAGTTCAGGTTCGCTCCGACAATCGGACAGCGGTCGCTTACATCAATCACCAAGGATGGACTCGCAGGCGAAGTGCCCTCCGGGAGGTGTCTATGATTCTTGCTTGGGCCGAGAGCAATGTTCCGTGCATCTCGGCAGTCTACATTCCAGGGGTGGAGAACCTGGTAGCGGACTCCCTGAGCAGAGGGACCTGTCACCGGGGGGAGTGGTCCCTCAGCAACAAGGTATTTCTATCCCTCTGTCGCAGGTGGGGGAGTCCGGAGGTGGATCTTTTTGCCTCTCGTCACAATCACAAGCTTCCGGCATTTGTGTCTCTGTCCCAGGACCCTCTGGCTCTGGCAGTGGATGCCATGTCTCTGTCCTGGCGGGAGCTCGGTCTCCTGTATCTGTTTCCTCCCTTTCCCATGGTGGGCAAGATGGTATGCAAGCTGGCTCAAGAGGGTGTGGCAGCGATCCTGGTGGCCCCAAGGTGGCCAAGACAGGTGTGGTTCGCAGACGTCGTCCGACTGGCGGTCGATCAATTCAGGCTGCCTCTGGTTCCGGATCTGATCACACAAGTTCAGCTTTGTTACCCCAATTTAAAAACGCTGGCTTTGACGGCGTGGCTGCTGCAACCTTCATCTTAAAGGAAAAGTGTTTGTCCAGACTCTTGTCAGGGCTAGGAAGAAATCTTCCTCTAATATCTAATACAGGACCTGGCGGACCTACATTGATTGGTGTGAGGCTAGGGCCTTTCCTTGTCGGGTGTTTCCCATTCCTCAGATTTTGGAGTTTCTTCAGCATGGTCTGGATATGGGTTTTCAGCTTAGCACTCTTAAGGGGCATGTGTCCGCTCTGGCGGTTTTCTTTCAGAGATCTTTCGCTCTTCATCCTTTGGTTAAGACCTTTTTTCATGGGGTCACTCATGTGCGCCCTCCTCGCAAACCCATGTTACCTGTTTGGGATTTAAATTTGGTGTTGTCTGCCCTTCAGGGTCCTCCTTTTGAACCGGTGCAGGATTCTGCACTATCCATTTTCACCTTAAAAGTTGCCTTTTTGGTGGCTATCACCTCTGTTCGACGTGTTTCTGAGTTGGCGGCTCTGTCCATTCAGGCCCCCTACTTTGAGAGACATCAGGACAAGGTGGTTTTCCGTTTTAAACCAGACTTCTTGCCAAAGGTTGTCTCTGCCTTTCACCTCAATCAGGACATTGTGCTTCCTTCATTGTGTCCTAAACCTAGCAATGACAAGGAGAGGGCCTTGCACTCTCTGGACGTCGTTAGATGTGTAAAGTACTATCTGGTGGCTACTTCACCATTCCGGAAGACGGACGCCTTTTTTGTGGTGCCCTCTGGGCCCAAGAAGGGTTTGGTGCCAGTCAAGTCTACCATTAGTAAATGGATTCGTCAGGCCGTTATTAGGGCCTATTCTGCTAAAGGGAGGGATCCCTCTTTCCAGATCACTGCTCATTCTACTCGTGCTGTTGGGGCTTCCTGGGCGTTTCAGCACCAAGCCTCTGTTGAACAAGTTTGTAAGGCTGCTACTTGGTCTTCTGTTCATACTTTTTCCAAGTTTTATAAGGTTGTTGTGCGGGCCTCAGCGGATGCTGTTTTTGGCCGCAAAGTTCTGCAAGCTGCAGTGGTTTAATTTGTGCACTATTGCCTGTTGGGATCCCCACCCTTTTTGGACACTACTATTTGATGTCCCACGTGTAATTAATCTTCCGAAGCAGGGTGTGAGACATACTTGGAATAATACCATTTTGTGATTACTCACCTGTAAAATGGGTATTATAAGTATGTCTCACACCCTGCTTCGTCCCACCCTGAGTTGTATCTTGGATCCTCTATATGGTGAAACTTTTTTCTCGTTAATTTTATTGGCTCTTCTGGTCTCCTTACTGCTTTCTTATACTGGGGAATGTGTGGGAGGTCTGAGGTATTTATGGACCGGGAGGGGCTTCTTTTTCTAGTCATCTCTGCAGAAGTTTCTCTTCAGAAGCAGAAGCTTCTCCCATGTCCGCTTTAGCTCCCACCTACTTCTGTATTTTGGTTGCCTGCAGGCCACTCTCTGTGTGCTGATAACTTAAACTTCTAGAAGTTTTATTCTAAGAACCGGAATTTGGAGCACATGCAGTTGCTGTATATATCTGCAGAGGTTTCTCTTTTCCTGTTTGACAAAGCACTACAAACAAAGAGTAAGTATTCCATATAGAATATATAGGATAGAAGGTATTTTTTTTTGGGTCCCTGTTAGGTCCCTCCTTTAAGGGAGTTAACTTTGCTTCTAACATATTGTGGTTGAGCTGGAATATTTGGCTCAACCAGATAAACTGAGCCAAATCTTCAAGATATACATTTTACACCACTAGACTTGGTTAAAGCATTGGGGGGCGTGGGAGCTACTTTTCTTTAAATGAACTTAAATCTTTACTGTATCTAAAGTGATCTTTTACCTGATTGATTTTAAATATTTTGGTACCTGAACCTTATACCCTTTTGCAAGAATCCGTTTCAAGTGATCTTGAACACCCATTTGTCCATAGCATAATTCACTTTAACTTTTTGGATGAGAATTCCAAATATGATTAAAGCTATACTAACTGTAAAAGGGGAGAACTCTCCATCTGGTCGTGGATTTGGCAGGGTCACTGCACAGAGGAACCCTTGGGATAACTAAACAAAAAGTTGAATAAAAACTGTCAATAAAACACATTAAAATGCCCTGAAGCATGTAGCCCCCACCGTTTTTGCTAATGTTAAGAGAGTTCAAAAACCATCACCCCCCAGGGTGCTGCAGTATCACCCCCCCCCCCCCCCCTGTGGGATCACTGAAGAAGTTGAGTTTGTGGGGCCGGGGGGGGGGTGATACTGCAGCACCCTGGGGGGTGATGGTTTTTGAACTCTCTTAACATTAGCACAGAGGACTAAATGTGGTAACACTCAGGGCACGGAGAGACCCAGATGCCGATACTAAGTCATGACTGGAATAGCAGCAACCTCCAGGAGCAGAGAAGGAAGCCTTCTGGGTCAAGTGACACAGGACAGAGCTGAATAAGACAAAAAAGGGGACCAGCCAGCTCAGGGCAAAGATCACAGCCAAGCAGCATTTTAAAAGAGCAGTGAGAAGAAGGTTTAAGAAGATGACATATATGAGGTTGGATGCCACAAGAAACAGGTCAGGCCATGTCGCCCATTGCTGTGGGAGCATCAAGTATACATAACACCTCAGCCAAGTGCAGCAGATCATGAGGTCTATTGGCTTTGGCAGCCCCATGAGGCACCAACTGGTTACTACTGGAACAGCAGCTGGAGCTCAGAACTACCCTACTATTATACTAATAATGACCATGAAATTTTCAAAGTATACTATTAATTTGGCAGACTGCTATAACAATGTTGCCATGTACCATTTCTTAATAATTTTAAATTATTACTAGCAAAATGAGCATTCAGTTTGTTAATGGTCAGTAATCATCGGGACACCTACTGAGCAGAATTTCAACAAAAGGTTATTCACCTTTGTGTTTTCTTTTGCCTGTGAGAAATGTCTCAGTGTATTAAACCTGAAAAATTCGGAAATTAACACTTTACACATTTACATATGTTAAATGAAGAAATATGTGAGATGAAACGTTTCCTTTTGTAATGAACTGTACTGGTCTCCTCAAGACAGTGTGTCTGGAAAAAGCCTTTAATTACCTGGGTGAGGGATCATGCACTCAGCTATTAACTCTACTGAAAAATGCACGCTTTTTCCTGCCAATGTTTTAGCAAAGTGACCTGTAAAATTTACTTTTTAAATATTTGTAAAAAAGGTCTCAAATTTACATTTCAGCTTCATGTATAGAGGCCATAAAGCTCAGAGAGTCATAAATTAGAATAGGATGGACTTTCTCTCCCTGCTGCTGAGACTAAAACGGCTGATGGCTCCCTGCTGAGAGGTTCATTGTGTTACATTATTTAAGCCGAATAATAATTCATTTATCCTAATTGTTTCTTTTGTAATCAGCTGTGATACTTTCTAAAGCAATCATGCCCTTTTTATCGAAATGTAGACAGCTTACAGTGCAATGTGATGTGTGCATCATGATGTGGGATGGAATATACTTTGTAGAGATTGTCTCCTCTGTATGTCCGCATTGCTAAGCTATCTGCATTGAGACCCCCCCCCCCCCATATTCCTAAAAAAAAAAAAACAACAATGGAAACTGATTTTCAGCAGGCTCAATCCCACGCAGCCCCATAGCTTTATTCTCTGTCACTTTTCTGCTGTTTACCTCTGTGTCAATGATTCATTTCATAGAAACATAGAAGGTTGACGGCAGAAGGAGACCATACGGTCCATCTAGTCTGCCCTTATGTGTATACTGCATGTACTCTTTATCTTAGGATAGATGTGTGCTTATCCCAGGCATGTTTAAATTCAGTGACTGTTGATTTTTCAACTACCTCTGCCGGAAGTTTGTTCCAAGCACCTACTACTCTTTCTGTAAAATAATATTTTCTAACATTGCTCCTGATCTTCCCCCCGACTAGCTTCAGGTTGTGCCCCCTTGTTCTATCATTAAGCTTCTTCTTAAAAACACTTCCCTCCTGAACCTTATTCAATCCTTTCACATATTTAAAGGTCTCAATCATGTCCCCCCTCTCCCTTCTTTCCTCCAGACTGTACAAATTAAGTTCTTTAAAGGAGCAGTATCGCAAATTTTTCTTGGTGACATATTTAAATGGTACTTTGAATGTAGGTAAGTGTTGGAGTAAGAATTCCAAATGTAGAAAAAAATGATGTGTGTGTTGAGCAGCTGGAGACTAATAGCTCATGTTTATGTCTTCTGAGTGTCGGGACCCAACACTCTGGCCTGTTCCACACTGAGGAGAGGGGTGAAACAATGTATCAAAGTACCAGCTGTTCAGTGCTGGCAGCCGTCCAGCATAAGATAACAACATTGCCCGGCCAGAACTTATATATCTAAAACAGAGAGAGAGAGAGAGAGAGAAAAAAGCTCTAGAAGTCATTTAGCTGATTTTGACAGTTTTCCCTTCATGTTGGCTCTGCTGCAGAATCTTTCAGTTTACCATTTTCTCTTTCATATTCTTATTTTTCATTTTTCCATATGATCTTTCTTTCAGCTTTGTGTGTTTTGAGCAAAGCCCAACCCAGGATTTTCACTATCTGGAGTTTTGTTTTGTGCCCCTAGGGGCATCCCAACTTGGGATGCCCTGATATGTGAAATCCCCAAGTTCACCTGTGAAAACATACCTTTCCCTGTCCCACAGCGCATGTGCGGGCTCTCATCCAATCAGCGCTGTTTGCACGCAGATGGGGAGCCTGAGCAGTAACCTTCCTGGCCGCCCGGCCTGTCTAAATGACTATCTGCGGGAGGGCGCCAGAAAAATGGGGGGGATCTGTGGTTATCCAGGGGTTGTTTCACACAGTGGGCATCCTGATTTAGAATGCCAAGGGGGAAGGTCAATGACCGGGTCTTATAGACTTCAGGGTCGGCCACTCAGGGTTTTGTTCCACTTTAATACCTTTAGATTTTCCTGCACAGTTATTCAAAGAAGAATTTCAGTCGTTTTCAGTCAGTTTAGTTTATTTTGTATAGATTTTACACATTTGAGTCACCTGGTCTCATAACAAAAGCAGCACCTCATACACACACAGCCATTACCACTGATTACAGTGTCAGCCTCTGAGGTAAAGTGTTGCTAGGAGACCAGTGGGCTAAATGAAGCAGCTCACTAAAAACAACCCAGCAGATCCCCCTATTCTGCAAATGGACTGAGCTATTGTAATTATACAATTTAAAAGAGAGGCATATATTTTTTCCTTTTTCTATCGCCAGATTATTTATACACATGTTATAAGCTATTGTGTGACTATTTAATTATTTATCTTTTTTAATGCAAATTTTGCGATACTGCTCCTTTAAGTCTCTCCTGAAGTTTTACGTTTAAGTCCTTCTACCATGTTTGTTCCCCGCCTTTGGACACGTTCTATTTGAATAATGTCTTTTTGCAGGTAAGGTCTCCAGAACTGCACACAGTATTCTAGCTGTGGCCTTACCAGGGCTCTATACAGCGGCATCACAACCTCCCTCTTCCTACTGGTGATGCCTCGAGCTATGCAGCCGAGCATCCTGCTTGCTTTTCCCACTGCCTGGCTACACTGTCCACTCATCTTGCAGCTATCAGTAATCAGTACCCCTAAATCTCTCTCCTCCGAGGTCCTGGCTAACACAGTGCTGCCCATACGGTACTGAGAGCAGGGATTCCTTCTACCCAAGTGCATGATTTTACATTTAGAGACATTAAACTCTAGTTTCCACAGTTTTGACCATCTATCCAGTAAAGCTAAATCATTTTCCATGTTGCAGACACCTCCAGGAATATCCACCCTATTACTAACCTTTGTATCATCAGCAAACAGACAAACTTTCCCTACCAAGCCTTCTCCTATGTCACTTACAAATATATTAAAAAAAAAGTTTAGCTCCTCCCCCCTGTTGCCAGTCAAGATAGAAGTTTAGCTCCTCCCCCCTGCTGCCAGTCAAGATAGATCAGGCTTCCTTGTTGACTAGATCTTATGGGTACACCACATGCCTGGCCATGCTGAGCTGCTTATCTCTGAGGAATGCTAAAATGGCTGTTTGAGAAGAAAACTATGTTTCTATGTAAGTTTGATTCTACTGAAAGTCAGGAACAGTAAATGTATGCATTTTATTTTCAGATCAGTCATCCCTTACCTTCTCACATCCGCATGTTCTCGCAGCACAAAGCTGCTGCAGCTGTGTTGCTGCTCCTCATAGCTTCTAGATTCATGTAGGAAGCTGTGGACTTTTTAAAAAATCCTACACTACTGTGCACTGACCTGAATGAATTGGCCAGTGAGCAGCCGCAGGATTTGAATCAAGCACCTGGGAAAATTGTTGGGATGCATAGACCTCCCGGGTGCAGCAAAGATGGTGGTGGATGCAGCTGATTTCTCAGAGCTGTGGGACAGGTAAGTGAGGATTTGATCTTCGACTTTACTTGTTATAGTTTTTCCCCAATCACTTAATTCTTCTTTAAGGAATTCCGAGACTCTGTTGGTTTCAAAGAATGTTTAAAATGTCGTTTCTGAAATATGTTGGAAATATGCAGAGTGGTGTAGATTTTGACATTGCCATCAATTTCTAATCGAGAGGAAAAAAATGATTACGTGTTTTAGATAGAAAATCACTAAGCAATAGCAATTCAGATAGATGGAAGAAACCGATGATAAACTGCACATTGGGGGCATCTGAATAAGACTCAAAAATTGATCTGTTAGTTCAGCTGACAAGGTGAATATTATATAAAATGATACCTTGAGGACTCAAGTAATGGCTATTTCTAAACTGATTAATAGAATGAACAAGAAGATCAAACATCATATGTTTTAATCATTTTCATAATAAATGTAACTACTTCAGAGACCCATCTATAGTGTTGGGGCGGGGGGGGGCACATTACAACACACCAATTACAACACAGCTTTCTTATTTGTTTCTACAGCCTATGAAAAATAAGCCAGATTATTTTACAGGGCCCTAAAAACATTGTAAAAGGAAAACATTTTCCACCTACAGGCATGTGGTGTATTGCAAATTTTCTTCCTTGAAGTGTTATGCTTAACTGATGCTCTTTTTGGTGCCTGTGACCAAATCTGTTGTCCAGAAGTGGTGCTTACAACACAAAAACCAATTAGTCATAACATGACAACAGTGCTAACTACTTGAATGTGTAAAAGAAATATTTTAATAAAATGTGAAAAACACACTCTGACTCTTCAAATAAATCTTCAAAAAACATATACACAAGGACGATTACACAACAGGAAACTGCCTGTGTGATAAATACAATAATATGCTGTACAATAGGTAACTGATTGGCCTCAAAATTATAGTCAATGATTAATTTGGCCCAAAACCCAGCATTTTGACTATCCTGGGTTTTGGTCCGATTGGGGGTGCCCCGCTGTGTAAAGCCCCCCAGATCGATGCAGTCAACTCACCTTATCCTGGTCCAATGGCGCGTCTAAGAGCAGCGGCTCTGATGGCCGCATTCTCCTCTTCCCTCTAGCAGTGCGCGTGCCCGCACCAGGCATGCTCCCTGTTAGAGGGAGGCGCAGGCACGCTCCCTGTTAGAGGGAGGCGCAGGCACGCTCCCTGTTAGAGGGAGCTCCCCGTCAAAACTTTTGACTATCCTGGGTTTTGGTCCACTTTAACCCTTTAAAGCCACGCTGGTAGAATCTACGAGGTCGATTCTCCTACCCTCAGCTGCCAAGCCTGTATATTCTACTTTCCTGGTTTTTAACTGTGTTTGCTGCCCAAAAAAATGCTCACCTTGGTCTGGGATCCAGCACTGGGGCACGCGGGAAAGAGGTTAGTAGTTATAAGCACTGGAAGGAAGGAACAAAAATAATTAGGACTTTTTATGTGTCTCTGTGTTTTGTTACATATAAAAAGCAGTGTGCAGAACCCCCCCCCCCCCCCCCCGAACCCATAGCAGGCAACATACAGAATCACCACAAATCACCTTATTACAGGAAATGTACAGAATCCCCCCTCAATTACCCCATAGCAGGAAACATGCACCCCCCCCGCAATCACCCTATAACAGGCAGCAGGCATAATCCCCCCCAATTACCGCATAACAGGTAATGTGCAGAACCCTTCCCAGTCACCCCATAACAGGCAGCATGCACCCCCCCAGAATAAATGCATAAAAGGCAGTGTGTAGAATACCCCCCCATCACCCCATAACAGGCAATGTGCAGAATGCCCGCCAATCACCTCACAACAGGCAGTGTGCAGAATCCCTCCCCCCAATCACCACATAACAAACAGGATACAGGTCCCCCCCAATCACCCTATGACAGGCAGTATGCAAAATTGTCCCCCATTCACCACATAACAGGAAGCGGGCAGTGCACCCCTCTCCCATCACTCCATAACAGGCAGTGTGCAGAATACCTCCAATCATGCCATTACAGGCAGCGAACAGAATCCACCTTATAACAGGTAGTGTGTAGAGTCCCCCCCCCCCCCCCCCCCACACACACCGCAAGTGTGAGGTGGGTGCACCGGACTGACAGGTGGGCAGGATGCAGTTAAAATTACTGTTCATTGGAAAATGTAATTGAAATTCTCATTTGTGTTCACAGTGCCCCGAAAGCTTTTATGCTTTTACCACATGTTATTTGGTTCCCCATTATGTTAAATGATCAGACAACAGTCAATGTGAAAGCTATTTTTGCTTGGAGTTGATTGTTGATAAGCCTTTCTTTGGATATCCATATGGTTTGTTGCATTTATTCTACCCTCACAAGCTTTCTGTCGGCTGTTAAAGCTTTTTGACAAAATGTAGGTAAGATGCATGTATTTTTAAATTGGCCAAGTAACTGACTGGTGGTTGTCTGGCACCCGCCTACTTACTGGAATGTCAGATTGAGTCCCTTGTGCCACCCTTGTGGGTACGTGCTACTCAGGAACTGCTTTGCCATTTTGGGCGGGAAAAACTGCACTCAGCTGTCAGCAGCTGTGCTTGGTGGCTAACATGCAGTAAGTGCCAGCGTGGGTGCGTGGGGGGCCCCCACTGCTTCCTCCTCGGTGCTGGCTCTGCGGCCCGCTAGACTAAAGACTGAAAAGCCTCCTGGACCAGACCACAACCCAAAGGTGGAGGCCCCCCTTTGCAGGCCAAGTGGTGGAGGCCCCAGGGCGTGCCCCTTATGCCCTCCTCATAATCCGGGCCTGAGTAAAACACTGAAGGTATTCAATAATGTGCTATTTAAAAAAATACCTATATTTGAGAGCGGCCATGGGACAGATGTTTTTAGAAAAAATTGCACTCCTACAAATCCCGTTTGATGCCCTGAGCAGCTTCTTTATCAATCCATCCCATTGTGTAATATTTTCTGTTCTGGTTTGTGGTATATAGAATGCTAGCAGACCGATCAATTGCATTTTTGTATTCTTCCCTAGAGATTTCCACTCTAAAGTTGCTACAGAACACTTGCTTGCTATAAAGTACAAAAATATGAAAGTGGGCATGTTGTGAGGATGATCGCTCGCTATTTTATACCAATTCAGCTGCTTGTTCTTATTTGCTTTTATGTTGTTATTGTGTGAGAATTTTGTTGCACTTATTTATCATCATTAGCTTCACAGTGGCTGTCTGCTGTTTGCTTTGCTTATTTTTACCATCCTAACAAATCTCCTCTTGTTATTCTGTTAGACAATAACATTGCAATTTCCTGTTAAGCCCGTCGACATGTGCTTTGCAGTCATCTTGCCCAGCAGATGCAGTAAACCAACTTTACCACCCTTGTCTGTCTCTGCTACCTGAAGGGTTCATTTGCTTGAGAAATTTCTATTGGTTTTACATTCTATGTGCGTGCTCAGACATTTCGTGTTCTGCTGTTAGACAATAGTTAAATACTCAAAAGATGGTTATGCCCAACTAGGGTATGCTTGCCAAGGGGCATTAGGAAAAGATAAAAAGTTAAATTCCAGTTTTACGCTCTCCGAAATGTGGTTTTAGTTTTGATCTGAGAAATAATAGTTTTATATTTTGGAAATATCTAAGATCAGTTAAAGACCAGTCTCTAGTCAATGAATAAAACAATTACACAAACAATCAAAAGTCATATATTACTATACTATACTATACTAAAAGGCCTGAAAACTATATTAAAAGGCCTGAAAAGAAAAAAAATATATATATGTTAGCACAGGGACACAATACTCACTTAACTTAATAATGTTAGCAGGTATAATACTTAGAGTAAAGATTATACAGACCGCGCACACAAACATTAAACAGAAAAATGCTTAAAAACAGCTCAACGTGTAAGGAAGTCCCAATCCTGGTATAGCGTAATTGTAAGAACACAGAGCAGCCAGCCCTAAGTAAAAACGGACTGTCTGCAGTGGATGCGCCCACCCCTTCCACACATTTTAGGATATTAGATGTCCTCTTGTCTTTGTCTTACACCCTTGTTAAAGCCGCAGGACACGGCGAAACGCGTTGGGCACTATTGCATCGTACCTCCACCTTTTAACAGGGCAGGAGTTCTTATTGACTTTTCTGAGCATTGAACATTGAGGAAATCTGGAAGTCTGATACGCTGTTCATGTGTGGTGAGAGTTACTGATTTCTTGCATGCTCAATTTGTCGGTGGGGAATTTTAACCATACCCCTGCTGGAAACAACGTTTGAGCATTGAAAGGAATAGCGGGTTTGGCTTTTTATGCATCATCCTCCAAATCTTAAAGGAACAACCAGAGTATATATATCTTATGCTTAAGCTGATGAGTGTGTGATCAACGTTGGATTTTATTATATATGTCATTTACCCTCCGGCGTCTGCGGATTTGACTTCCCATGTATCACCCTTTGAGCCTTAAAGGAACAATCAGAGTATATATAATTTATGCTTAAACTGATGAGCGTGTGTTCAACGTTGGATTTTATTATATATGTCATTTACCCTCTGCCGTCTGGTAAGAGTTTGAGCCTTTTGGTGCTGGGAACACTTGCTATAAAGTTTGATGCATGCACTTTGGGACACTCTAATTTGGCTGTCTCACGCTTGAGCATGAAAGGCTTATCAAGAAAAGCTCTATGTTCTTACAATTACTCACTTAACTTACCCGCTATCTGTGAGCCCCTGCTTTAATGTGATACTTTTTCCTAGCACAGCTCTATCAGACATACAGCTGCACACTTTTCTCCTAGGATGCTTTTGCAGTGCTGCAGTTTGCCACTGTTTTCTGGTCACCGGTCATTCAGAGTTCTATAATAAACTTTCAGTTTGTCCTTAGCCGTTTCTTCCATTCAGACCCACATCTGCTCGAGCACAGCTGTCTAATTCCCTATGGCAGCGCTGTAGACAGCACTCTGGTCTGCGGTTATTTTAAAGCGGACCTTCACCCTAAATAAGAGTCTATCTTGTATGTTTCCCACACCCTGTACATACAGATTGCTCACTTTAAAAAATCACCCTACCTGCATCTACTGCATGTTATGAGCCTTTAAACATCCAAGATGGCAGCTCATGGAGCATCAGACAGTCTGCAAACAGGAAGTGTCTTCTGACTGTGTCGCTGTGCTTTCTGGGATTGCTGTCCTTTCCCTGACCCCAGCTCTGCTCTGTCTGTGCAAAGGACATCTATAACCCCGCCCCCTGTACTTTATCCCGCTCTCCTCTCCTCAGTATGTGATGCTACTGATGCAAGATGGCAGCGCCCATATCCTAAAGTCCTGAACACAGTTGCAGCCCAGTGGGGACAAGAATAAAATGTCTAAAAGTGTGAAATATATTAATTTTAGATGCTGGGGAACAGTTTTTTTAAGGGTTTGGGCTTTTCATTAAATGATGCTGAAGGTCCGGTTTAAAGGGCCAATAGGCCCTAATTTTACTAGTAGGCAAAACGCCCTAATTGGTAATTAGCCCCTGGCTTCTTGTTATGCCATTGAGCTTAATGTTTCCACAGCCAATCCCTTACACTCATCTCCTATTTAAGCATTTCCATATCACTCGCGGCCCGTGATAGCGTGCACCTGAATGTTTAATCTCGTTACCTCTGTGATCACTTATCATTGCCTACCTAGATTGCTGGACCACTCCATGACCGCTGCCTGGACCCTGCAAACTCTCTGACCTACCGGCTTGACCCCTTGACCCTTCTTTTGCTTCTCTCTTGGTGCCGCTCTTTGTGAGGACCTGTGTATGACCCCGGCTCTCTCGACATTGGCCAGTCTTGCTCCAGGTTCACCCATCTTCACCCCTGTGATTTCACAATCTTTGTGCTAATAAGTCCTGGGGGAAACTGTCCGGTGAGGCGAGTAAAGCATCCTGGCAAACGGGGGCTTGAAAGTAGGTGAAGGTAGCAGCCGAGATAGGGGGTAGTGGACTCAAATAGAAGGCGGGTGTCCCACGGGGCTTGACAACTGTCAGCTAGTCATTAGGACTTGTTTTATATTAGTATAAACAGAACATAGTTGCCGGATGATGGAGTGGGCACTGACTGGCTTTTTATGCTACTGAACTAAATTTTGTAACAAGGCTCTGGCAGCTGTGCTGTATTGTATGTTGTGTTGTAGTATATTATTTATATATTTTTTTTGACTAGCATATGTTAAATTCCAGGTAAAATTAAAGTAGAATGATATGTATTGCTCTGTTTTGTATAGCTACATAACACAAGTGCAAAATAAAAGTAAAATCATGCGAGGACTGTTTTTACAGGTTATAAGGAAAGTCAGCTTCCCTGTCAGACCCAAGAAAATACTGTCAAAAGGCACGAGACTCTACCTGCTGCACATTTCTCGGTTTGAGAAGCTGATGCAGTGTGAGGGCCTGGCCTCTACAGAGTGCGCCCCCATTATCAATTGGCACCTCAGTACAGAAGTGGCAAAATCCACAAAGTGCACTCTTACTTTAAAGAGAAACACCTCCTTAGAGTCTATAGGCTGGTGATCTCCCTTTTCATAGGACCTCTTGAGATGCACAGTTGTATGTATTTCCAGGGATCGCTGAGTACACCTGCCTCACCGGTGATCACACACACACACTGCATCCCAGCTATAACTTTAGCCTAGGGACGTATCCATGCCAGGCATTTCAGATTGACTGGCCCAGGCAAGCCCCACAGCTAAAGGTGGTCAGCTTTTCTTGCCCATCATAAAAATCGGAATGTATTTCGAGCCGCTGAGAAGTCTGTGCATACGCTTTGTGAACAAAGAAATATTTTGTGCGAACTGGGAGGAATACACGTTGGGGCATCCCAAATCAGGAGCAACAAAACCCTAGATATTGGCTTTTGTTCATCTTTAACCCTTTAATTGCCAGCCTAACTGGAGATTTTCTCACCCTCTGTTGCCAGGCCATTTTTCAATATTTTGCGTTATACCTGTTCAACTGTGATTTCTGAAGGTATTCCCCAGGAATATTCTATATTGTTTTGTTTTTTTTTCAGTAGAGTCTGGGCTTTAACGTTAAATGTCTTGTTTGATCTTGTTTTAGTGTCTCAATATTTTTGAATGAAATATTTGCAAGAAAATAAAACAAATGTTTTCAATTAATATCATATTGCATGTAAAATGCCCATATCTTCCGGCATATCTTACAACAGTACCACATATTTATTGGTAGACACCCTTTTCTGCCCAGGAGATTCCCCCAAACTGAAACAGCGCTTTAGGAGATTTTCAGATAAAGTACAACTGCTATGTGCACCATGCATTGTTTCAAGAAAAACAACCCTTTACATTTGATAAACCCCCACAAACTATTTTCTGGAAGTACACACCTCAAGCTTTCTAGGTGTACCAAACTTGTTGATGTGCGCATCGTTTTCTAGAAGTCATTTCTCTGTGAATTCTTTGGTTGCACAGGGTTTCCATAAAAATAGAATAAAAGAGCAAACCCAAAGCCAATGTTTCCTAAATAAATATGCAAACAAGAACAAACAAGTTAAATCTGAAAAAGCAAGGTCCTCCAAACAGAACAATACCCAACATGCATAGGTGCTATCAAGGTAAGAGTTTCCAAACACCCCAAAGTAAAGCATGTGCGTAAGGGTAATTTTACTCGAAAAGCTTAGCTCTGCAGACAAAGTGTGCACATTGCGCTTAACCAAAACAACCTTATACATTTAAAATAGCCCTGGCAAACCATATATTCCCTGAAAGTACACACATTAAGCTTTCTAGGCATACCTACCAACATACAGACTAAAGCACAAAGAAAAAAAATGTTTCAACAGTAACACAGATTGGTGGATGTTCTTGTAAGATTTGTCATTTGTCATTTAAAAATGAAATGTAACATTTTTAGTTACCATGGACACATTTTTTTTTTGCTATATTTTTGACTTTATTCTGGGGCTTTTGGTTTACACCTTTTAATCTATTATATGACCCTTGATTTGGGTATTATATGCCAATAAAATCTTATGGTGTCCTTTAAAAAAGCTTACACTCTTCTGATTATTTTCGGCCTGGTACAAATTGTAAGATTGTTCAAATCTATTAATCCCATTGTTTTCTGGTGAATGGATGGTAAAAAAGAAAGTTTCCTAAGGTTATTAAGAAGCTGTAGTGAAGTGAGGCAGTCTTGTGCCCTCTCTCTTTTTTAATCATTATTGTTTGTCACTTATTGTTTATAGTGAGGAAAACTGTCCAGCTGTTTAAAAGTGGACCTGACAGTTAATAAATTGGCCAGCACTCCAGCAGACTGTCATGCTAACTTTGAATTAACGTCATTTTATTCTTCAATGCATGCTCTGATGGTTTCCATTTTGCACTAGAGATATGGCAATAAATGCATGACATGGATTTGCTGTAAAATAACGATAAAGATAACCTCTTGCGATGGAGTATCACAAAAACAAAAAAGCTGGTCCTCATGTTTTACGACATAACTAGCCACAAGAAAATCCAAGGAAGGACATTGTATACAGGGATAAAACTCTGCCGCTCTAGCATTGGTATTGCATTTTCACCAGGCTACTATGGCCATCCTACAACGTTCTATATTGGTCTAATCTTGTTGAATTGTTTTATAAATGTCGGGGTAGGATGGCATTTTATGCAGTAAATTATGCTGCGTTTTAAAAACTCAGAGAGGTGGTGGCATATTACATCTATTTGATCCTAATTGCCTTGGTTGTACTGATTAATAGTCCAATCAGCAGTTTTGTGATTAAGAGAATTAGAGCTAGTGATGCAGTACAGTTGCCCCAGTCACTTTAAAAATGTCACACTGGAAAAAGATGAGAGAAAGCAGCTGGATTATTGATTAGGATAAAAATAATTCCTATTATAGCCCAAAGGACAATAAGATAAGCTCAGCACCTAAATTTGGCACACAATTATGAAAACTTTTAAAAATGCCAAAGAGGAATTACCCTATAAAGTGGACTAAAAGTCCTTTTTTCTACTTTTTTTAAAGTGAGCCAAAACCAGGTATTGGTTGTCCCCCTGTGTGAAAACCCCCAATCACCCTCTTTTCACAAACCCCTCTTTCCAACAACCCCACAGTGCAGACATGGCTTTCCTCCAATCAGCTTCTTTGGCCATGAATATTAATGTGCTGCTGGAGAAACTTATTGAAATCCTAGCCGCACACGCAATTGGCATGCAGCACCCCCCGCCAACCTTCAGTTGTGCACGGCCATGACTGCCACTCAGCTCCAGATGCCACTGTCTGCCGCGCATGCGCCGTGGGTTTGTTGGCTAGGTAAGAAAAGCAGGTGCTAGTGAAATCCCAAGGTTTGGTCCACTTTAATGCGGGCAGCCAAATGGGGGCAGGACCCCCAGCTTGGTCATCCCAGGCATCCCAGCTTGGGCCTTTATAGGCTGGACCAACCAGCTTGTACCAGTGTTTACAGAAGCATTCCCTTCTTTCCTTAACATAGTGTGTAATTCTAGTCATGCTCTAACAGCTTGTCATTGCGTCTTTACCAAAGAAATATTATCAGACCTTGTCTGAATGACTACCGTGCAGTAGTATGTTATAAGCTAGTGAAAGGTTTCATCACCTTACTTCCCAACTCTCTGGATGTGTCTTTTTGGACCTTTGGATCTGTGTTTTGTCAGTGTGTTCTCAGACCAGTACACTTGAGGAATTTAAGCATGCTTTTGAGGCCTGATCCCTAGCGCTGGCCAATGTCAGCTTCAGCTTGGGATTTATGCAGGAGAAGCATGCCTTCTATTTGTCTCAGCAGCTTGTTTGGGGGTTTGGGATCTGCTATGTGATTGGAGATCCACAAGTACTTAGCATATTAAATTGTCTGTCTAGGCAGACACGTCCATAGCCACTCCCGCCGCAAGTGAATTTCTGTGCGAGGCACAACAGAAGGATGTGAGCGTGAGTGCCGACGTGCGCAGCTTAGAACCCCTTCAGCTTCTCCAGCCACACATGTATATGCATTCCCAGATTGGACGAGAAGCCACACATGTGCCGTTGGACAGTAGAGAGGTTCCTGGACGAACAGCGGGGTTTCACGCAGTAGGACATCCCAATGGGGGTAGGGGCTGGGGGATGGACCAAAACCTGGGACAGTGAAAGTCTTGGGTTTTGGTCTACTTGTAAACCTACTGTCATTGTGAACCATATGTCATTTAGATGTAGATATACTAGTGAGTCTTGATTAGTGTTCTTTCCAGGTGTGTTTTCAAGATGACCTAGAATTTAATGGCACAGTTATTGTGCAAAGTCAGTGCATAGTATGTCATATTACTGATGCAAGGAACAGTAACTAGTTAGAAACGAGCAAGAAGCAAAACCACTTTTATACTCAGAGATTTATTCCATTTACAGTTTAGTATTGTGCCAGTAGAGGGCATTCAATGCACAGCACAATGATTAGGCTGTTTTCATTCTATAGATTTAGTGTTTAAATACAAAAATATATATACAGGTGTGTGTGTATATATATATATATATATAATATTACGTTACAACATCAACTCCACTTTCAACTTAAACATACAAATATATGCTTAGCTAATCGCTTTATCTTGTGCTCTTGCATATGTTTGCATTATTTAGTTGGCATTAGGCCTACACAGGTCAATACTATTTGGCTTAAACCTAAGATGAAAATGATTTTGAGCTGTCCAGTTAATCTCAGATTGATATTCAATCAAGAGTAAAGCAGTAGTGTAATCTGTGGGAAAGAACAAGACTCTTTATACCCAGATGTATATTATTCAATAAACATCTAATTGTAGCAGTCAGTGTTCATCCGTCTTGCTTTAGGTTGTGATGTATTATCTAGAAGGAGCGTCTTTAGTGCAGCTTGTGGCAGCAGTATACAGTATTGACAAGTCATTTTTTCAGTGTGCATTTTAGTGGGCCCCCTGATCCCAGGTTTCTACATGATTTCTGGTACCAACAAACGTACATTTTGGTGAAAGAACTTTGCATATCTAAGGAAATGTAGTTATGAATATACACTAGCGGCACAGATATAAGTGGATGGATCAATAAAGTGGAAGACCAAAGTGAAAGGTCAAGAAGAGAGATGATAGAAAGTGAGTTAGCAAAGGGAACAGAGAAAGGAACAGGGACAGTGGAGGCAGTCATAGAGGGGGATGCCGTTATCTCTGGCTTTGGCCTATCTGAGCAGATTTATTAATGAGTTAAATCAAACCACCCTTAAACCACGCAGTCCTCTGCACATTTTTCTGCGCCTATGTAGCATTATTGTTTGTATTTAAATGAAAATGTATAAGCCTTTGCTGGAAAAAAAGTAGAACTGGGGGCTGTATGTTTGCTTTACAGCCAAGAACAACAAAACCTATTAAGTTGATCGTTGCTTTTAAGCCTTCCAGTGCCAGTCTACCTAGTAATTTTGTCATCCTCTGTTGCCAAACCATTTTCAGCATTTTGCTCTATATATGTTTAAATGTGATTTTTGCAGGAATTTATAAGAAAATTATATATTGTGTTTTTTCAGCAAAGTTTGTTTGTAATTTGTATTTAAATATTTTTGGGTGAAATATTTGAAAATGTTTATTTTATTAAATTTTTTTACATTTTGTAGAATTTTTTTTTAAATAAAAAGGAAAGTAAACATTAGGTGTACAAGCCTCATTACTCCCAATTATAACAGTACCACAAATGTTCGGTAGACCCCTGTTCTGGCCCAGAAGTGCCAAACTGAAAAGAACTCTTTTTACTCTTTCGATTTTCAAATAAAATCCAACCACAATGCTCATGAACAAGGGATAAACCCTAACAAATAAAAAGAAATGGTGTGTGCCCCCCCTATCCAGCAAAACCAGCCCAGACACCACCTATGGGTGAGTGGTAGACTAGGACGTAGAGGCCGAGCCCCCAGGCCTGAAGGCTACCAGCCTGCATAGCCCACATGGGCTGCAGGCTTTTCTGCACCCCCTGGGCTTTGGGGATGCTGGTAATGTGGCACGGGGTTTGGGCAAGTCTCCCACTTGCTGGCAGGTGACTTGCCAGCCCCCATTGCCCTGTGAACTGGTATGGGGTCTCAAGGACCCCTTACCAGTTCACAAAGTGTTAAGTGAAAACACACACACACTTAATTTTTCTTTTAATTTTTTTTATTACTACTTCCATCACCAATCGCTGCTGTCCCTCGCCATCCGTGGCTGCTGTCACCAGCCTGAACTGATCGGCAGAAGCCAGTAATGGGCAGAGGATCAGTGTCCTGTGAGTACCAGCTTCTGCTGAGAGAGTTATGGCATGGAACAGTGCCACTCTGTCCTGCTTGTTACATTGTACAGTGCGAGGCAGTGGGGCAGCAGCATAAGGGATACAACTCGCATTGCAATCCTTCCTCTATAGCAGGCTTGGCCACTGGCCACATGAGGATCATGGTTGCCTTCAAACACAACCATTCAAATGCACACACAGAATGATTTTGCCCAGGACAGATGCAGATAGGCATTAACACATTTTGCCCATTACAGCCATATAATTTTCCCCAGCATGTTTTTTTTTCCTTGGACAGATGCAGACTCTTAATCATTTTGCCAAAAACAGCCACATAATTATTTTTCTCAAGACAGATGCAGAGGCTGAATTATTTTGCCCAGGATAGCCACATCATTATTTTGTCCAGGGTGGATGCAGATGTAGAATTATCTTGCCCAGGACAGCTTTCAATAATGTCTTCCCACTCCACCTGGCAAAAGTTGCAAGAACCCCCGCAGAAGATGTTGCAGTGTCTGCTGTAGCAGTTGGGTGGTGAGAGTTGGTTGTACAGAGACACAGAACAGTTGAAGAAACTTCTCTCTTCTTCCCCCAGAATGTTAAAAAGGTGTGTACCATCCACTTTTATAGGCACTGCGCCTGGAATTGGAGAGGGTACTGTGCTAGACAGTGGAGAGCAGTGTACCAATGTATCACTCGGCAGCACCTCATACAGGTGCAAGGACATGCTGCTGGTATCAGAAACCTCAGAGTGACAGCTAGAAGGCTGCTGCCCAGCCATCGGGCACCTGTGATAAAAAGGCTTGGAGGGCCACATTTGAACCTTGGGCTTGAGTTTGACACATGTGCTCTATAGGTAACCATTACAGTTCAGTGAAAATGATTTTGCATTTACTTCAAGTATAATCTGGATCATGTGTTCATCATTCATAACTAAAACCCCTACCTGAAGACCATCCTCTAGATATTTATAATAAAAGAATTTAGATTTCACTAAATGACAGTGTTTACAGCTAGCACACAGGTACGTTCTGTGTTCTGTGTACAAGAAATAAATACAGTTGATAAGTATAGAGAGAAATGGGACATCTTTAATGTGGTGAACCAGTTTGGAAATGTTTTTCAATACCATGTATGTTAAAGAAGAAGGTGGCCTGGACTTCCTCTTTAGTCAAGTCACGGTTTCTAATAAGGGTTAGCTAGTTTTTCAATATATTGTGAGTGTACCAAGGTCTGAATAGATTTTGGGTATGAAGGCCGGTTATTTTCTTTTGCTACGCCCCAAACTAAGATTTATCAAGCAGATCAGTAATTTGCGGTATACCTTTCGAAAATGTGTTTCCATTGATTTAGGTCCCATGTTTTTACGCCTTATCAGCTGAGGTTGCATTATTAATGGTGATCTTTAGCTAGAGTTCAGCTGGCCAGCCATAGAAAGCTAGTGAATAAAGCTTTAAACAAACTGTTCTTGCGCTGATGCTTTTCCTAAAGTGCCTATAAATCTTTAGGGGGTCAGACAATTTAAATGTGACTTGCTACAGCACTTATTTTCCATGCTTACTTTGCTCACTACCATATGACTGAGCAGCTCCTAGATTTTTTTTTTATTTCACAAAAACAGGTATCCCAGGAAAACTCTATTAGGGTAGAAATGTGAGGTTTTTTTTTTGATAGGGAATAATAAATGTCACCGAGGACCACATATTTTGATGCACAGTAAGTGTGCCTGATTTAAGGCCTTATGTAATCTAATGTATTACTTGCTACTAAATAATCTATGTATGGTCACAAACATTTGGCTATATAGGGCCTTATTTATAATATGTGCATTTTAGCATAATTTTTGTGGCTATAAGTGTCAGCTTTAGAGTGCCGTCATTCCCATATTTATCTGGCGATGTGCTGTGTACTACATTGGTGCTAGCAGTCGCAGCGCAGAACACTACTAATTAGCTTTGATTGGGCCCCTTTTGGCCTCCCCCCTATGTAAGCGCCTGTTGGACCCGCCAGCCGATTATCCCAGCGGCAGTGAGCGCCATTTTGTACTTCCTTTTTCCTGGCACTCCCACGCAGCATATTTAGGATTTTCATCCTCCTTGAAATCTTGGTGCTTTTTTTTTCCGGTGCTGGTCAGCATTACAACAAATCACTGCTGGGGTCAAACATTACAGTGCATTTAGGTTGTGTTTAAGTTGTTGGGGCCCTAATGACACATTGTTAAGCAAAAAAAGCCATTAAAATCAATTTTAATAACCCCCCCCCCCCAAAAAAAAAAAAAAAATTGGCTCTTCTAGGTCCTGTGTTTTAAGTATTGACAAGTCCCAATGCAAGGTCTGTTCCAAAAATGTGTGTAAAGGAGCACTATCGCAAAAAATGGCACAATTATAAAAACCAATATAAATATGCTGGATGGTGGGAGCAGAGGTCGCTTAAACATCCGGCATCAAGATATTTCCAGCCAGGCCAGGGGTGGGGGTTCCTTCACCCCTGGATTTTACTCCTACCAGAAGAAGAAAACCACAAGCTTAGCAGGAGTTTTATTCATTTTGGGTGTGCCCCTCCTCTCATGTGTTTATATGGATATTTAATATTACACAATTTTCTGCTGCTTTAATATTAATTATAAGCGTTAAACACTACAATCCAGTTCTGCCCATTGTGCTCTATGGGATCTTGAGCTACAGCGCTGCATCATTTCTGGCGCTCGTGTAAATCTGACGGTAGCCGGTGGCTGCAACAGTGCTTATTTTTTTTTTTGTACTGCTGAGGCCACAAAAGTGGCGCTGTGTGCTGCTGATGATTCATAAATAAGGCTCATTGTGTGTTTTTTTGATCTGTGCTTGCTTTATCTATTTAGAGATGGAAATGTCAGTTTCCTAATGGATTACTTCACATATCATTGACTTTTTGGCAATTAATCTATACATTTTAAATGCCCCACTTTAAAATCTGAGTGTTTGTGTTTATATATATATATATATATATATATATATATATATATATACACACACACACACACATAACTATAATCACATTACGGTTGCAATGAAATGATTAGTCTCTGTAAAAGAAGATTAACGTCTTTCACTGGTTAATTTTTATCTCAAGTAGAAGAAATACTTTGATACTTATCACAATTGTTATTTTATTATAAAGTAAAGCTGGTTTTTACAAGTCCTAGACTGTCAAAAAGAAGACATTTCTTCAGGTCGCCATGTTAAATATAGTAAAATACTCTACTTATAGCAGGTCAGGCATAGTTTTATAATTAGAATCAATTAGTGGAAAATCAAAGTAGCGACTGGATGGAAGGACACTTTTCACTGTAAGATCAAAGCCATGTCTCCATAGACTATCAAAGTCTCTAATATTTAATTGCACTTAAGCACTAATTGGATTGCAAGGCACTTTCACATGCTGCTTGCAAATGTCATCTATGCTAAATCTACCAAGGAGATTATGGGTTTGCAAAGCCGCTGCTTAGATTGATTTGGCTAGTTCCTGAGAGGCAGAATTATTGTTACTGTGCTCTGATAAATTAAACAGGCTTACAGGCCTATGTGAAAGGCATCATCTAAAACCATTCCTGCTAGTTTGCTGGTGGAAAAAAATAAAATTCTGATATTCCAGGTGGTTCAATTTTCAATCTCATGACGACCCCACTGTTTTCATTAAAACGTAATGTGACCCCTTTTTTTTTTTTTTTTTACCTAAGAGGTTCAGTAGAGAAGACAAGATTCATCATTCAGATTCGGTAGTATGTGCAAAAAGGTGAAAAATGAAATAGTGTGCTTTTTGCCCTTGGTGCTAAAGCAAACCCTAGGTAGACCATGAAAAAAGTTGCGCTTTTGTTGGAGATACAACAGACTTCCAGCTTAGTGTGATGCTGGAATGACTTTTTGCTAGGCTTACTGCAGTTTACAGCTATGACAAGTTCTGACACTAGATGGCGCTGTGACCAATGTTTAACTGTAGTTTCTCTATACATCTTACTGATGTGTTGTGTTTCCTGTGAATTCAGTTGCTCTATGACACTTTTCTTCTGTCCGTGTTATGCAGCATGTAAGGTGTCATTCTCTTACTGCATTCATGTTCCAGTAAAACCAGTTCCTGTTATACCACCAATGTCTATCTGAATTATGGCTCTGCTGCACCCAGCACTTACACTCTGCAACATTTTTTGGAGTAAAATTGCAATTCTCTTTCATTTTCTATTGTGGGGGGGGGGGGGGGGGTCAGTTTAGTACCAATGTTTTTCTTTGTGTGTTGACATTTTTCACTGAGGTTGGCCTGACTGTTTCCCTGGGTGTTATCTTATGACGTGAGATTTAACCATTTATTTTCTCTCTGCTGGCACTTGCATTTATATCATATATTGTTATTGTCTGCACTTTAAAGTCTTATTGGTATGGGTTTCCCTGTGCAATATTAGGTAGTGTTTTAGGTTTATGTGTTTTTCATGTATTTGCACTTTATATATTGATATTTTTTTATTGTATATTCACTGTTTTTGCACATATTTTTGCCATATATATTATTAATATTTTTGTAGGATTGGTTTCATGAATTTGCACATATATTTACATGTGGTTAGGATTTTTTGTGCCGGCACAAAAAGGATGGGTTATGACTATTCTAGGATAATCAATATTATTCACCCATAGGGCAGTTATTTAAGCGGCCCTTAGGGGCCATATACATTGATATAGATACATTTGGCCATACTGGTTGTTTTTAAATTTGTCTTGTGGTGTATGTATTTTAATTCTTTGTTTCTTTGTACTAATAAAATCATTAATATATACTGTTGATTGTAGTGGTGCTTCCTTTGGGAGATTGGTGTGTTCTTTGCACGCCCACTCCAAATTATTGTGGATTGCATTTTTCTTTGTGTGTGTTTTTATTTGTTCTTGAACGGACAATCGCCCTGCCACTTAAAAGGTTTTGAGGAGCCCTTCCATGAGACATGGCCTAATTGTTTGCTTTATTCATTAAATTTACTGTCTTGTCCCCTTCATTATAATCGTCATCTATTTTGGTCTCTTTTGGTGAATATATATATATATATATATATATATCTCTCAAAAAGTGTGGTAACCCACACCTCACCAGGCAGATTATTGACCCCCTCAATCAGATATCTTATCAGAAAGGTTTCAAATCAATTAATCAATTTTACTATGAAAAACTTTATTACATACAAAGAATTAGCATGCTACATAATAGAATTCACGAGTGTTCAATTATACATTTTGGCTGGTTTGGTTGGGCTTGTGTCTGATTCCCATCTCTCACTCTCTCTCTCTGTCACGTAATCAAGCCATGACAAAATCAAGCAGTAGTAATAACCTCCCCATTTGAGAACGCTGTCAGTAACCATTTAGCACACAAGACTATGATCCCCTCATCTGAAAAGGCGGAATTAGAGTTGGGGGGGGCTAAACCTTTGTGCTCATCTGTGCAGAGCATTGCCTCTGCTTCAGCCAATTGGGTGATTAGCAAGCCAGAGTCAGTCCCTGCCCTGTACACCAAACATGCCAGTACATGTCAGTTGCTAATGTAAACACATTAGCTGAAAACCATTTCTTTTTAAACCACAGGGTTTCAAACAAATAAAAAAAGAAAATAAACGGAAAATCTTAGCACCTCAAGGACACTTTTATAAATGCCATCAAAGTGGCTTTTCCTTTAATGGATATTGTGACATCTCTGACGTAGGGACATATATCGTCCACCACTTTATGACCACAAACATGACTGTCAATTGTTGGATCTCTTACCAGGCGATTTAGGGTTCTCATTAAACATGATACACAAAACTGTCCAATGTTTATTGATTTAGGGAAAAAAGCCTGTAGGAGCCATTAACTTTCAAAGTGTCCGTGGACAAATGATCCATGCGCAGTGAATTCTGTACTGTGGTGGTTATTAAGCTTCTAGCTGCCTCACTGTGATTGAACTGTGATAAATTTATGATTTTTAATCCTGTGCCATAAATACAATCTTTAAAAATAAATCTTGTCTTTATGTTTAAAAATTGTTTCCTCCAGACTCAAACATTTTTCATTGGGAAGGACCAGCTGTGACACTTACTAAAGTATCGTAACATTTTGCTAATTTAAAAAGGTCTACCTCAGATTGACTGCGACCTTATCAATAGGATAGCCTCATTCATCTCCTATGTAGACTGCTGTCACAACGTGCAGTACAGGCTCCTGGCTGCAATTTTACCTGATAGTCTGCAAGATTTGTTTTCTTCTTCAGAGACGGCAGCTTAAACTTCCAATGCTTTGCCCCAGATAATGCGCGGAACACTTGTTTGGCAAAGTTTCTTAACAACGTGATAATTAAAATGAATAAATCACTTAGGGGAACGTGTGCATTTTATTGCTGAGTATTTTGGGTAATTAAATGTTATATTTGTACAATGTGTGCAATTATTAAAGCTGACCAAAACCCAAATTTTTAACTATCATCCCCTGAATTCCTCCCCCCATGAGGACTACCATTTGCCAATTTTTAGTGCTCATGCTTCACTCTAATCCCAGATAATGCCACTTGTTTTAGCTGTAAAGCTCCGCCTCCTCCATCCATTGCCATTGTTGTATGTGGCAATTATGTAATTGCCACACCTATGCAAATACTGATCGCCTGCCATCGTAGAGAGAGGGACAGCAAATAAAAACAGTGTTCCAGGCCGATTTGAAAAGCCAAAAATATCCATTTCTAGTTCTACACCCTAAGACTGGAGTATCGGTAGGGGTTTTGGCCAAATGTATTTCACAAGTTCGTGGGTTTTGGTCTGCTTTCAGCAAGTGAAGATTTTGACTATCATTATTTTTATGCATATTTTCCAACTCCAAGCTGAATAAACTTGCTTATTGGATTGGATGTTAGGTGATGCATATTAGTGTAATGATCGAGCTTGGAGATTAAGACCCTATATCAAGATATGCATAATTATCAGTCAGCTTTTCAAAAAAATTGATGTGGGGGGGTTGACAGACCAGATGGATATAGGCACACAGCTGCACTTTGAGAGGTGGAAGTTGTGCTGTGGGCTGGTATTATTAAAGCGGACCAAAACCCACATTTTTAACTAGCATCCCCTGAATTGCTCCCTCCATGAAGAGAACTTTTTGCCATTTTTTAGTTTAGCTCCTACCTCACTCTAATCCCAGATAATGGCCCTTGTTTTAGCTGTAAAGCTCTACCACCTCCATTCATTGCCATTGTTGTGTGTGGCAATGATGTCATGGCCACACCAATGCAGTGACTGATCACCTGCCATCTCACAAAGAGGGACAGCAAAAAAAAAACGTGTTCCAGGACGATACATAAAATGTTTTCTACACACTAAGAATAGAATATCGGCAGGGCCTTTCGCCAAATGTATTTCACGCTTTAAAGGTTAGTTGGACTTTTTTGTTGCTGGACTCAAAATCTGCTCCCAAATCTGAGAGCTTTCTTTAAGCATCTGTACAGTCTGTCTGTTTCAACAAAACCATGATTCAGGATTCATACTCACTCCATATGTCTGCAGATACAGTAGTTGTAGCCCCTGGCTTTATGCTAAGGAATAAGTATTCACTATAATGTGGGCTCACAAAGTCTGTCCCACTGGTGGGCTTCATGCTCTCTGTCTGATATTTTTTGGGTGGGTTAATAGTCATCTGCAAAAGCCCCTTTTAGTTACCCCTGCAAAAATGCAAGTGGTATTTTCCCCCAACACAAAATTTCTATTATCTGCTTTTGTAAATTATTGCTGGTTTCCCTTGTGTCAGTTGTTTTATTCCCTTTAAATTTCAATAGCAGCAACTTGGAAGTCATCTCAGACAAGAAGTGCTTTGTGATAGCTGCTCTGTACTTTTATCGAAAGTACAGATCACGATGACATTTCAGATCACTTTATAATGTCAAAGCAAATCTAAAGATTTCAATCCACGCCGCAGAAGCACAAGGTAAAACTCCCTTCTGATATCGATGAATGGTGAAAGCTGTGTTTATCTTTATAGTACATGACTTTCTAAGCCAGGTTTGTGTTTAATATATTGCCCTTCACCTTGTTTAGGAGGTTTCTGTGGCAGTGTAACTGTAACAAACAAGGTCACTTATCATTAGTAATATTTTAAACACAAAGAAATCCCCTTTACTTATAATTCTTTTGTGACACACACATCTCTAAAAAGGCAGCCTTTCATGTTCTGTAAATTATATTTAAGCTGAAATGTCCTTCCAGGAATAGAAATGTTTTACTCCCACCATGACAGTGCGCTTGTTATAGTAGGGCCTAATGGTGACTGCTGTACATCAGAGTAGTGTTTATGATTGGCTGGCAGAGATGTTCATCATGATCTACAGTAATAGTAGGACAGCACATGTGCCCAGGTTTTCAACATGTCAGGAGTTCTTTGGTCCAACAAGATTTCACCCCCTGGCTATTCGTGCCTACATGCGTATTGTGTGGTGTTTACGTTCCTGCTGCTGCACTTTTTACTGTGCATTTTTTGGGCGCAGTCTTTTTAAATTTGTAGTGGGTGTCTTCACGTTAGACTTCCTGTCCAGCAATTTAAGTCACACCCCACAGTCAAAAGAAACGAAGGAGGGGTGGCAGCCGCTCAGACCATTTTATAACTCACCTGGGAGGTGCACGTTAGCAGGGCAATTAGGATACAAAAGACCCCACACCCCACAGTCACACACATGAGAGCAAAGTGGACTGGTGCCTCTTCAGTAATTCACCCAGCCAAATCTGAGCAGATCCACCCGAACCCAGGGGTCGGCTGCTCCGCAAGTAAAGGCCGGCCACCGCAGCTAGCCCAAGGCACGCTGGCTCCTTAGCCTGGTTGTCTATACTACAGCCATCACTGCAGCCACACTCTTGCCTGCCCACCTACCTACATATATCGCTAAAGCTTCAACACCTACATATTCCCCCTGCTACGTTTAAGTAACCACTCATTCTACTAGAGCTGGGGGTGCATTCTTGGCCTTTCTGCACCAGGCCTCTGTAGACCAGGTGCGCAAGGCTGTCACCTGGTCATCTATCCACACTTTCACTTCTATTTATAAGGAGGATGCAGTGTTCAGAGAAAGAAAGATTCATCAGGCAGCAGTTCTTCTCCTCCAGGAGTCCTTTTTTGGCACCTCTTACACTATTTACACAAGTTTGTGTTTTATTTCTAACTAGTGAGATGGTTCTCTACATGTTTGGCACTGCTCTTTTACATCCAATCATAATGAAGTAGTGTCCCTGTATGGAAAGCTTGACCAGGAAATACTATTATTGTACATATCTTGTAAAATTATTTACCCTTAGTTGTCTATACCAAACCCTCCAAAGGGTGTTGCGACTGTTCCTTATCCCTTGCCATTAAAAAAGTGTTTAATGTTGGAGGCAGCAAAAGGCAGCTGCATGGGGTGCACTGCTTACCTATCACTTATTCCCATGGCGCAGATCACCCTCCCGCCACCCCACTATGACACTGGGAGCTGCACCGCCATTATTCAGGCTGCAGGTGGGCATGGCCTCTGTACAAGGCAAGAATAAAACCATTGTTCTCTAAGGGCTCCTCAGTTGACTTTTATACTGTACACAACTGTACATGTCTGGCTATCTGTAAGTGTGGCACATGGGGGTTGATTCAGAGCCAGGTGAGAATTCTCACTCCTTTTTATCGCTCTCTGACAATCCACTGATTTGAGGTCCATGAGATATTCCATGGAAGTGGACTTTTTCTTTAAAGAAGTAATAAGAAAGCATGGACTTAACCTAGTGAACTGAAGCATTATATCATTCTATATAAGCTATAAATTATGAACTCAAATATTATTTTACCTTGATTTTTGTCTGTATAAACCCAATTTACTCTAACTTTAAAATGACAGTCTGCCAACATTGTAGTGATGGCTAAGGGGTCGGTTGAGCTCTGCTGCATGTCTATTGCTGGATAAGTTAAATGTACTGGACCTGCCTTTTTGTGATAATAAGCCTTGATGAAGGGTCAGCCATTTTAAATGATTTATGTTACACACCCATTATCAATAATCTTCTGGTTCTACTGCTGCTGGGGATGATGCATCCTTAGATCATATAATGCACAAGGGAAATTGCTTACCTTTCTGCCACCCCCCCCAGCATGGGCATGTGAAGCTAGAAGGAAAGTTTCCTGTGTACAGAGGCATTGTTCTCAATTGGAAGCCAGCCTTACCAAGAACATGCCAATCCACTTGCCAGAAACAGGAAGTGCAGCTCCCAGGTCCACAAACCCGGGCTTCAGGACCATGGTTGGTGGTAATGTAAGCAGTTTATCTTGTGCCCTATATGGCAAACAAGAAACATTAAAGCCAACCAGGTGTAAACAATCCACCAAGTGGATAAAGTACAGTCACAGTGTGTGTTGTAATTTTTGCTTCCGTTTTTTCGTGTATATTTTTAGTTGTAGCTGAAAATGCTAAACATGTCACTAGATTGTGTGATTAGGCCATACTGGTAATATCCCATCCTTCTCTTCGGACATAGACAATCGGAATGATTGGCACGTTTGTAGACTTATGTTGCTAGCCCATTCTGTCCACTACACACAGGAAACACACTATGATTACTACTATTTAACAGTGCAATATATTTATTACATATTATGTGAGTTTACTCATGCAATTCATGATCATCCCAAACCCATAAAGCAGCCCAGTGTTTCCATGTTTGATTTGAGCTGCAGCCATTCCCTACAGCTGTGGCTTAACAAATTGCCTAGGTGGAAGAAATCTGGAGCAAAGCTTGCTAAGTTACCCAGATCAACCACTTTTGCTTTTTCTTGTTTAAAATGCAAAACTGTTAAGGCTGCATTAGAAATCATCCTACCCATATGTAGTTACTTGTGTTAAGACCTAAAATAATACATTGAACTTTGCAGGCTTGACAAAAAATTAAATAGGACTGGCTGTGATGTGTGGATCTAAAGCATTGCCAGGTTTAAATAGAATTGTGCAGGATGCTTAAAGTGGTAAGATTAACAATTATATATATATATACATATTTTGGCCGGGGGGGGGGGGCTTTTGGAGAATACATTGCTCTAAGAACGATCTTGTCCATGCCAAAGGTCTATATTTAATTAGGACCAGGGAAAGGTGCAACCTGGGGGTTTTTACACAGCAGCGCATCCTGAATCAGAGGCCAGAACCCGGGATGGTCATAGTCCCAGGTTTTGGTTCACTTTAAGTTACATTGCTTTGCTTGTTTTAAAGGGGGCATTCCATAATATACTTTTTGACAGCTCAAAGGGCATTATGTTCTTAGGAGATTATTGTTGTTGACCTGAAGGCGCTGCTACCCTGGTACTAAAAAATCCACTGCTCAGAATGTTAGAGCTTGTTTCTTCCGCAAACTTCTATTGCTGGACAAAAATATTGGCTAACACAAATATCAGCCATGCCCTAAATTAGCTTAATATTGGGTGTCAACAGATTTATGACCAAACCGCAGTATTATTTTCTGACTCATTTCTAATATCTGATTTGCACACTGTTATTTATTATACACTAAGGAGTTATAACTGATGAAATTTACAACGCTTTGACCACAGCACTCTAGCGTACAGAACCAAATGTCTACATATGAAGATGGTCTGACATCAGGCAAAGCACGTATTTTCCCATGTACAATAAAAATGTTTGAAAAGCTTGTAGATAGCAATCTAAGGGTTATTTCAGGACAAATATTTATGCAGGTTAGTAGCGTTAGCCATAGTATAACTAGCTTCAGGGCTTATCCACTAAAGCGTAACACAACCCCGTGCAAACTGCCAATTTTGCCTTATCTTACAAGTGTATTGTATGGTTTTTATAAATCAATATGTATTTATCTTGTTTTTGTTAGAATGTCATTGTTAAAATAAGTTAAAAGAAGTCCCTTTAGAAGTCTATGTTTATCATTGCCAGAATATGTTCATTTAGCTGTTGAAATTCAGAAATTTACTTTAGAAACTTTAGACTAAACTAAAAGCATTACTATTAACCACTTGAAGGGGATTGTTCATTAAAATACAGAGAGATCTCCACCTTACCATTGCAGAAATAGAACAGGTGGGTTCTTCAGAGTTCTTCTGTAGGCACAACCCTCAATAGAACATGCACTAAATTGCTGAGAGTTGTTGACAACTTTTAAATGTTTTTTTGTTTGAGCCCTACAACTGGGCTATTACATTACACATACTGTATATACGTAACACAAAATGCCAGAACACGAGATTATTAAACAAAGTTCTGCACATCTTATGTGAATAAAGGGAGATAATAATAATTTGAAATAAGCAACATTATCAGTGTTACATAAAGCTGACAGATAAGTATGAGGCTCTCCTGCTTCTTATGTAGGCCCGGTATCTTAAGCTTGAGTGTTGTGTTTCCAGCTGGTCAGAGGTCTATGGTGGTGTACGAGTCATAGAGAATGGTGCCTCGTACATTGCACATTCCCACCTATAGACTGGAACGTGGAACTGCGGCACCTGGCTTTTAGATGCTGCATCACTGGTGGAAGATAATCAGAGGGAGCCTTATGCCCCCTTGCAGTCCTGATCTGAAGTTTATAGGAACTTGTGGACTTTCCCTGCCCCCCCCCCCCCCCCCCCCAGCAGCTAATGGGAGATAAATAGATCATTTCGTGGCTACACCTACCCATTAAGAATCAATTTATTGTGGTTCCTGAGCGGTATAAAATGTTTTATGAAAACGCCCTTGTATGCTTAAAGTGGACCAAAACCCACAGAGATTGTCAAGAATCAGGATGCCCCGCTGTGTGAAACACCCCAGGTCGCCCATAAACTCACCTTCTCTCCCGGGCCAACAGCACATACGCGAGCAGCGGCAGCATCCACACTATCCCTCTAGCAAGACACGTGCCTGCACCAGGCATTTGTGAATGGCCAACACGGGCAAGCTCCATGTTAGAGTGTAGCAGGGGATGTGGCCACCAGCGTGGTTGGATCCGCTCACATTAGAGCTCCTAGAGGAAGGGGCTCGAGTGGATCCAAGCATGCTGATTGGACAAACGGCCGAGCATGCGTCGTAGGACCGGGAAGAGGTGCGTTTGTTTGAGCGACCTTGGGGGTTTCACACAGCGGGGCACCTCCAATGGCAAGAACCAAAACCCAGGAGTCAAAATCCTGGGTTTTGGTCCACTTTAAATAGGGTTGGTTTTGGCCCACTATATTTAGCCTAACATGGGTGTCTCTCTAAAGTGTCTTTATGATCTTTTTTTTTTCTTGTTTTGTTTTTTTTGAGCATTTTTTTATTCCTAGGATCCACTGCTAAACATCTAATATGCTTTGAGTTTGAGGGCTGCATTCTTGTCAGAAGACTGGGATGAAAGCTGTGCACCTCTGTGTATTTGTGTACATATTATCATAGCATGTTTATGGGAAGTAATTTACCATCATAAGAAGCTCTAAAATGAAATATCTCCGAATTGGAGATGCTCAGGTGAAATGTTACCACAGGAGTGCACTCAGATGATTGCATATATTTGCAGCTGGATGCCAGTTTATTTCATCTTCCTCTCTATCTTGTGTTTAGATAATAGCCCTGTGTTTACTATACAATTGCTGCTGTTTGATATCTCTTTGAATTTCTGTATATATGGATTACAGAGATAATGGTGTTCCTGGTGACCACCATAACCAGCCACCTTCTTTGGCCTTGTTTTTTCCGTATGATTAAAAGTATCCTGTTTTCACCTTGCTCTGATGACTTCAACACAGCATCATAATTTATTCCTCCCTTTTCCCTTTGTCCTTTTTCTGAGATTTTTCTATTGCTTTGGTCATTAAACTTCATCTTCTGTGTAACAGGGCCAGTGAACTTTTAAAATGTAATGCCTGTCACCTATTGTTTTTATAGTCATGTGGATATTTATAGGAACTGGGTCTTTTTATATTCAGAGGGATTTACTATATGAAAGGTTTATTTTTTTTTTTTAGAACTCTTCAGTGAGGGAAATAATACCAAATGTATTTGTTATGAGCATTCTGTAGGCTTTACTGACTGGGGTCGTAATTGCCATAAAGGTTAATGAGATTTTGGGTGGGTAAGACAAAATAAAATTTATTGGAACTTTAACAAGTAGTAAATCTAAAGTGTATTTCTTGCTTCTCAGAACTACAGATTTAACACACAACATTTAATATTGTGTTAACCAACCAGAAGCTTGCTTTGCCACATTATTAATAAATTATGAAACATTGAGCCATGTTTGTGGGTAGAAAGAGAAGCAATACCCATTTTGATGCCTCCCCATCTGCAAGCTATGCCAGGGGGCATCCTGGTTCGGGATGATCTGCAGTGTTAAAGCCTTTGGGCCCCTGTATTGTTGAACTACTGTATTTTAGCCAAATAAGATACACCCAGGATTTAGAGTAGAACAATTAGAAAAAAAAATATTCTGAACCAAATGATGTGCTAAAATACCCCCTCCCAAACACCCTATTATAGACAGTATGCAGATTTCCCCCAATCACACCATCACAGACCCCACATTACAGGCAGTGAGGGGCATCCAACATTACAGGCTGTGAGGGGCATCCCACATGACAGGCTGTGAGAGGCATCCCAATTACAAGCAGTGTGCGGCCATCTCAATTGCAGGCAGTGTTCTGCCATCCCAAATGCAGGCAGTGTTCGGGCATCCCAAATGCAGGCAGTGTTCGGGCATCCCAATTGCAGGCAGTGTTCGGGCATCCCAATTGCAGGCAGTGTTCTGGAATCCCAATTGCAGGCAGTGTTCGAGCATCCCAATGCAGGCAGTGTTCGGGCATCCCAATGCAGGCTGTGTGCAGCATGCCCCCCCAAAAAAAAACGTATATTTTCCCAGCTTACAATGCAGCTGTCTCCCGCATAAACACACACTACTGACATCCGCTGCCTCCACAATTTCTGCCACCTCCCCATCCCCGTAGCCACCACTGTCTCAAGCGCCCCGAACACTGGTTCCGACTGGGTGGGCGTGGCCTGTTACTCCTGCTAGCATCATTGCCTGAACCGGGTCTCTGGGAACTTGGGACAACAGCTGAGGTGGTGGCAGCGGACAGCAGAGGTGATCGCTGAGGCAGTGGGCAGCAGAAGCTGGTAATGAGAGTGTGTGTTTGGGATGCTCCACTGTGTTAAAGTTTCCAGATTGCCCACACAGCTCACCTTTTTACTGTTCCCATGGCACATTTGCGGGCTCTTGTCCAATTCTATATCATGCACTTCATCTGGATTTTACCCTAGAGCTCCTTCAAAGAGGAAAAAATAAAAAGGGGCCAATTCCCCCCCCCCCCCCCCCCATCGGCCCCTACTTACCTTTTGGATTTCAGTTGGCTCCATTGCATCCCATCCTCCAATGTTCCTCTTTAAACAAAATCTCCAACACCAGTTGTAGTTTAGTTTAGATCACCGCCTAAACAGTCTATATTCAACCTTGGTTCAGCAGTCCCGCCCATCATACAGCCCTCTCTACTTTGCCCTTTGTTTGTGGTAAGCTGTTTGTTTTTTCCTGTGGACAGCATTCAATGCTTTCTTGTATAATGGTCTTACCCTGACTTCCTTTCGGTGCCCATAGATCAAGGAGAATGAGTGCTGCTCCAATGTGTGGGTGACTAGCAAGCCTAACTCACCCCACTGGCTCTAAACAGGAAGTTAAGCTTACATTGCCCTGTTTCTGGAGTGGAATAGCAAGGATTGTGGAAAGCAGGCAAGTTTATTTTTTTGGTTTTTACCTTCATCCAGCTTAGCAGGGAAGGGATGGTGAGTGGATCATAGGCTTAATGTATTCTGAAATCAAAACCTAATTAGTTATTTATTATAGATCAGGGATTATTCTGGTACTTGACATCATAATAGGTGGTACTCGGCAAGGCTCCAGGCTGACCTGTACCCCAACCCAATCTGTTGCTATCTATACTTGGTTTGCGCAAAACTGCTCTTGCATTCACTTTAAATAGTGAATTTAAACATAGTTTTAAAATGAATACAAATTGTTTAGTGCTTTAGTATTGTACCATTAGACCTGACCCAGTTTATATCTTGATTTTAACACTGCTAATGCAACTCTTTGCTAGTATGGACAAATGGTACTCGCTCACACAGCCTCTGTGGGATCCACTTCTTTCATAAATCCTTGTTCGTAGACTCTAATAAGACTTCTGTACTGAAATATGCCTGCTCCACATTTTGCTGTGGATATTTAGGTGAACAACTCAATGTAGTGGTAGTCTAACAAATTCAAGGTTTGCAATCCCACTGGAAACGTTTTAGCTTTCACATGCGCCTGAATGGTGTTCTCTTTTATTTGAAGGATATCTAGGTTACTTAACACAACAGGAAGATCACACTCTTTAACTCTAAGCTGTAAGAATGGCTTGTCATCTGTCAGCATTTTGTTGTTTGTCTGAAAGGTTTGGCAGAGAACATACAGCTCCACGTTGGATGTTAGCCTACAATAATGCCAAAAGCGTGTCTGTGGCATGGAGTATGGCAGATAGAGTAATCTGAACCAATAGTGGACACTGCCAAAAGCTAATTATAGTAAATCACTGCAGCTGCTGTGTGCTCATTTGTAAAACCTTAATACATTATAATTCCCGAGCTAGCATACAAAAATGAAATCTATTTGCAATTGGCGACTGCACTGCTCCTCATTATTGCACTACCTTGTGGAATATGCCTCCTTTAAAGCTTTGCAAAAAAATCTTTGAAAATTCTCTCAATTTAATAGAAAACTGGGTTGTGAAAAGGTAATAACACATACAACTGAAAAGCATCCAGATAACTGCATTGTTGAAAATGTTTAAACACCATAGGAATAAAAGACCACCTAAGTATACCGAGTATAACTTACTCCAGTATTCGAAATCTGCACCTATGTTGGCCTTTAGAGCTCTATGGCTAGGTGCCCTAATACTTTCAGAAGACTGTGCATCAAGAAAGCTCTTAAGGAGTGGAATTGCTTGGTGATTCGGTATGACTCTAAGGTTAGACAGTGCAGGCAATGGCAATAATATGGCAGCTCATTCGATGTCCCATGTGTGACTTGAAGTGATTTTACCTAGAATACATGAGTTTTTTTCTTATAATCAGAGATTTTTGAAATGGTATAAGGTATATCCTGTAACATACAGACCAAGAACTATAGATTAAACCCATTATTCCCCAAGAACAGGAGGAGCCATGTAAATCATCTTTATTCATCTTTGTTATTTGAAGTGTCCAGAAAGCCACTGAATGTGCAATGCTTAGGTATATCTTTAAATATATATACACAGCCATCACTGTTGGGGCAGTTGGGCCTGTTTGGGGCTGTTGGCCCTCGTCAGCACTTAGACAGAAGTTTTAATGGCTGTATGGTTGAGTGAGGTTTGAGTAGAAAGTCACTTTAAGACAAGAATCATGTTAGGCTTAATATAGTGGTCTAAAAGAGACCAAAAATCCCTCCATTCAGGATAAATAGATCTTTCTTAAGCAGACACTCCAGGCAAAGGATCAAATTAGCTTGCCCCATGCTGGCTGTCAGGGGAATCTTTCAGTCGTTGGCACTTTGCATTTCCTTGTAAAACCCTATTGAACTTGTTCCTTTCTGCTGACTCATCATATATGGTCCCTTCCATGAATTTTTAGGGACCTTTACACTTAAACAGTAGCAGAACTGATGACCCTTCCATGCATGGGCAGGATAAATGAACCTTTTGCACTGTACACATAACAAGCCATGAACAACAGGCTACCAACCTAGGTTGGTAGCTCAGGCCCGGCTCCTTCTTTCTTGTCCTCATCCCTCCATCCGGCAGGGGATGCAACTGGTGGACCTGATGGTGTCTTGCTTCAAGGCGATACCCTATGCTCAGTTTCACATAAGACCTCTGCAGCTACACCTCTTATCAGTGTGGGATCGGGACCCTGTGTCCCTGGATCAGGTGTTTGTTCTGTCCCCCCTGGCCAGACAGTCCCTCTCGTGGTGGCTGGACTCTCTTGGTGGGCAGAACCTTTCTGTCCCCTTGCTGGGAGATTGTCACCACAGATGCCAGTTTGACAGGTTGGGGGGGATTCTGGAAGTCCTTGAAATTCCAGGGTCAGTGGGGCCCCCAGGAGGCCCATACTCCTATCAACATTCTGGAACTGAGGGCGGTAAGGTTGGTTTTCGCCCCAATTGACCCCACACCTTCGGGGTCGGGCTGTTCAGTTCTGCTCGGACAATCAGATGGCGGTTGCCTACATCAATCATCAGGGAGGGACCCAGAGCAAGAGGGCCCTCAAGGAAGTGTCTCTGATACTGCCATGGGCGGAGGAGAATTTTCCCTGCATCTCGACAGTGTATATCCCGGGGGTGGAAAATCTGGAGGCGGACTCCCTGAGCAGGGGGACCTCTCGTTTGGGAGAATGTTCCCTCAGCAGCAGGGTGTGCTCCCTGTGCCACCGCTGGGGTCAGCCGGATGTGGATCTGTTTGCGTCCCATCACAATCACAAGCTTCCAGTCTTTGTCTCTCTGTTCCAGGACCCTCTGGCATTAGCCATGGATGCACTAGCTATGTTTTGGAAGAGCTGCCGGCTCCTCTGTGTTCCCTCCGTTTCCTCTGCTGGGCAGGGTGCTGCGCAAGATAGCCCAGGAAGGGGTGCCAACCATCCTGGTGGCCCCTGTTGGCCAAGAAGGGTGTGGTTCACAGACATCGTGCAGTTGGCAGTAGATCAATATGTCCTGCCCAAGGTTCCAGACCTGCTCACTCAGGGGCAGCTACGCCATCCCAATTTACAAACGCTGGCTTTGATGGCCTGGCTGCTGAGACCTCCATCTTGATGGATAAGGGGTTGGCTGCCTCTGTTGTTACTACCATGATTCGGGCTAGGAAGAAGTCCTCGTCATTTATCTACTATAGGGTATGGCATGCTTACATTGCTTGGTGTGAGTTTAAGTCTCTTCCCTGTCGGGTGTTTTCTATTCCCAGGATCCTGGAATTTTTGCTGCACGGTTTGGATCTGAGCCTTCAACTTAGTACTCTAAAGGAACATGTTTCAGCCTTGGCTATTTTCTTCCAAAGATCTTTTGCCACCACCATTTGGTAAAGACTTTTTTCCAGGTGGTTACTCACGTGCGCCCGCCACATAAGCCTATGTTGCCAGTCTGGGATTTGAATTTGGTTTTATCTGCTTTGCAGGGTCCTCCTTTTGAGCCTCTCCGTGAGGCTGCTTTGCCTATTTTGACTCTTAAGGTAGCCTTTTTGGTGGCTATCACTTCTGTTAGGCGTGTTTCTGAGTTGGCGGCGCTTTCCATTAAACCTCCTTACTTTGAGCGACACCAGGACAAGGTGGTGTCTCGGTATAAGCTATATTTCCTGCCTAAGGTTGTGTCTGAATTTCATCTCAATCAGGACATTGTTTTGCCTTCATTGTGTCCTAATCCTGCTAATTCCAAGGAGCGGACTCTGCATTCTTTGGATGTGGTCAGGGTTCTGAAGTTTTATTTGTTAGCTACTGAATCCTTCCGGAAGACTGATGCTCTTTTTGTTCTCCCTTCTGGACCTAGGAAGAGTTTGCCTCCGGCTAAATCCACTATCAGCAAGTGGATCCGTCAGGCGGTGGTGCAAGCCTATTCTTCTAAGGGGAAGGAGCCTCATTTGCGCTTTACTGCTCATTCCACTCGTGCTATTGGTGCCTCTTGGGCTTTTCAGCACCAGGCGTCTGTTGAACAAGTTTGTAAGGCCGCAACTTGGTTTTCTGTTCATACTTTTTCCAAGTTTTACAAGGTTGATGTTAGGGCCTCAGCTGATGCTGCTTTTGGCCGCAAAGTTCTTCAGGCGGCAGTGGTTTAAACTGTCTGCTGTTGCTCTCTGGGGATCCCACCCTACCTTATGGACACTGCTTTTCGATGTCCCAAGTGTAAGGAATTTACTGGAACAGGACGTGCTGTATACGTGGAAAAATACAATTCTGTGAGTACTCACCTGTAGAATTGATTTTATAGTATACAGCACATCCTGTTCCACCCCGCCCTTGTTATCATTTTTCTTGGTTACCTCTATATGGCGATTGTTCAAAAGTTTATTGGGGTTCTTATCCATTTTTTGATTCTCCCGGCTTCTTGTATAACTGCTTGTTAACACTGTAAATTGGTGGGAGGTACTTGGCTATTTATGGGGCTGGGAGTCTTTCTGCAGTCCACTGCGCCACCTTGTGGCGGAATAACCCAAGTGTAAGGAATTTACTGGAACAGGACGTGCTTTATACTATAAAATCAATTCTACAGGTGAGTACTCACAGAATTGTATTTTTGCTGTAAATAAAAAATTGGTGTTGGTCCAGTTTAATTCTTGGCATCAGCTGCTAAATAAGTGAAGATTCAATGTTTTAGGCCTGCCTAAATATGCTGTGCCATCCCAACCATATTATTTTTCCAGTTATCTGATAAGACCAAAGCTGTGGCTGGAATGCTGCCTCCTCACTCTGCCACAGTGTTCACTCACTCATAAACTGCCCTCCCTTTTCCCTCTTGCCCAACACTACTCACAACAGTGTGTGCCAAGTGGAAGGAGTAGAAATTCTAAATTTAAAGTAGAGGCCAGGCCTGGAGAATGAAGCAGAGGTGACATCTGAGGTGTGTCCTAGTTAAGAAACCCGAAACATTTATTTGAAGCAATTTTTCTGCACAGAATCCGCTGCGCTGAAGCTGAGGTAAGTATGATTATTTTTTCATGATAACCCTCAACTGGACTTTAATTGAACCAAAACCAGTTTTCCTCCAGCCTGGACTTTTGTCTGCTCAACAAGGGTATCCAGTTTTGGGATGCCCCAGTGTGAAACACAGGCTCCATGCTCTGAAGTTGCAGCTGAACTCTTGATTCCATTAGCATTGATTGTGATGCAGATTAATGTCGGTCAATCAAAGATAAATGGTGGCATTGTTGGGTGCCTTTATCTGCCCTTTCCCCCCTTGCTGCACGCATCCGCTTCCAGCCATTCACATATGCTGAGCCATGTGCAAGGCCTGTATATCGAATACTGATGTCAGTAAAATGGTGATCACGGAGGTTTTACACAGCAAGGCATTTCAGGGCGTGATGCAGGATGACCCCGGGGATGGCTTTCACCTGGAGTCTTAGACTCTTGGCCTTGCAGGTTTTGCGCTACTTTTTCACTACTTTAAAGGCCCTTTCAGCCACAAAACCTTTCAATTAAACAATTCAGTTTTCACATGAAAGGGGGATATCTTATCACTGATGTTTTAAAAACACCCAATTGTATTAAAGTGCACCTGCAATTGTGCTCATAGGAGTAGCCTTAGTCCAGCTCAAGTATTAAACATTCTAAACTGGATTCTTGATATGCACCTTAGAAAGGTGGCAATGGTGCCCTTGTGAGCTAAATGTTTGCTTGCAAAGTTTCAATCATGTAGTTATAAAAATCCTATTCCCAACATGATTGAGCAACTGGTTTAACAAAAGCCACCTATGTTTTTGTACATACTGTATCACTATAAAACATAATGATTGTAAACGTTGGGCATCTGGATGCAGCAACAGGCAGGAGCGGTGCCTACGTGTCCCCAAATGATGAGCATAGAAGGTGAAATTGATTATCTCATTAAGTAGCTGTAAAGCATATCTCTCACACATCTCAGAGCTCTTGAGGAGCATTAGAAGTGGCACATTAACTTCCTTACTAATAATGGAACATGAAGATTACTTTGAATAATCTGGATGAGAACAAGTGTTCTAAGATTTATTACTCATGTGTTGTATCTCTTGCTTGCCCACATCACATTAGTCATCATCCATGTCCATTGTAGAAGAGAACAAAAATCAGAAATACATTTTATAATCCTTTGTTGACCTGGATTTTTTTTTGTATTTATATTTATTCCTCGCAAAAAAAAAGTTGTTCAGTAAAAAAAAAATGCAATGACCACCTTCAGTCCTGTGCCCCGACTGCTTTCAGTTACACACAGGGCCCATTTGTCCTGGTGCTTGACCACCTTTAAAGTGGACCAAAACTCTCCCGGGGGTGCCCCGCTATGTGAAATCCCCCAGATCGCCCGCATCAACTCACCTCCCCACAGTCCTACGGCGCATGCGCGGCCACTCGTCCAATCAGCATGCTCAGAGCTGCTGAGCTATGCACGTCTGAGCTACATCTTAGCTCAGCCGTTCCGAGCGTGCTGGCGGCCGCATCTCGTGCTTCCCTATAACCATTCACAAATCACCGGCACCCACCCTGCTAGAGGGATAACGGGGATGCGGTTGCGGCCCGTGCATCCGCCATTGGACTGGGATTAGGGTAAGTGTTAGGATAATAAGCTAAAATACCTAGAAAAACGAAAATACTATGCAAAAGTATTTTTATAATATGTCCCCTGGATTGTTCACTCTAAGTTGGATGAAGTTGAATCAATTTGAGATGATATGGTCTCCTTGGATCACTAATTACCTTCCACAGAACTTTGAGCAAGCGTTACTGTTGATATGAACATAATTCCTGATGTGATCTTTTTCTTTTAATATTTTTATTGAGTTTTGGTGGTTACATGTTCTGTAAGTAAATGAAGTATTGCAAAGCATTAAAGTCATTACTGTCAATAACAGCATAAAGTGTTCATAGTCTCATTATTGTAAAAAAAATGATCAGAGAAAGTTTCACATTATTTCAATTCCCTTACTGAGCAGTATATAGGTGGTGTCAAGACATAAGGAGGATGGGAGGGAATAGGAGGGTCCCTGGCCTGTCCTTCAGGAGAATCATAACGTGTTTGTTCAGTCCTACTATAGTTGTGATTGTGGTTTGGTTGGCATATGTTTTCAATGGGTCCCACATGCTCAAGATTTTTTCATGTGTGTCATTTAATATGCTAAAATCTTTATTAATGAAAAATCCATTTAATCTCTAAGTCACCTCCATTAGGTAGATTTGCTATGGCCTGTTTTGCGGTCAGCATATTGAACACAAAGCATTTGTTTTGTTTAGAAGTGAGCTCTGGTGCCTTTTGAATTAACAGTGTCACCCAGGGGTCCTGAATGGGCTAATTCCAGTATCTGGCCTGTCATTTCTAACCCTTCTATTTTTCCCCTCCCCTTCCTCCTTTTTTATTATTATAATTATTGTTTTTTTTGTTTGTTTTTTGGCTTTTGTTTGTATGGCTTTGTAAGATACCAATTTGGAGCCCAAATCTAATTTATGTTATAATTTGCCACTATAACAACTCGTTTTATTTTCTTATTACAAAATGTTTAAAACTATTAAGCAAGGAGGGTATATTCATATATGTGCTGCTTTTTCAGAGGGTCAGATTTGATACCGGATGATGGAAGTAATGAGTGCTTTCTTAAATAGAACGACTTTAGATGGTGCATACAGGTCAGGAACAACCGACTAGATCTAATTATTTTTAGTGAGTGGACAGATCCATGCAAATCATTTCAGTGATGACCAAATATAAATGATTATCTATATTAGTGTGTCAAACTATTTTGTGATTATGGCCACCTTTTGGTTCCAAGGACCCTCACAGATTGCCTATTTAATGGACGCCTTGTCCTGTCCAAATATGCTAGATCTCTCCAGTGACAGTAATGTTTCCTCTCCTTGTGCAGTAGAACTTTAACCCACAGTTTTTTGTTATAATAAAAATGAACATCTACTGTGACTATGGTAAATATTTAGGTAGCATACTAAGAGTACGTGTAATTCCTAACATTTTCTAGAATACATTAACATAAGCGAAGGGGACAATCCATTCTGGAACATGGGTCTAAAGTTTTGATGAAGATGTATCCCCAGTGCGTGTTGTGGTGTCTCAGTGATTTGTTATTATCCTGCCATGAATCAGTCACCGGAGCTGAAACTCGGTTAAACAATTACTTTATAACTAATGATACTTCAGTTATTTCCTCTGTGGTTTATAGAATGCCCACAAGGCAGCAATAAGAGGCTCATTAATCAAAATAGCTTATTTCAGATAAAAAGTTATGAAAGCGCACTTTATGGAAGCTATCTTCTACAATGGAAAATAGCACCCAACCAATCAATCAGCATCTTCTAAAGATGGAATAATTGAGGGGAGAGATGTTCAGAATGTATGCATGCATTAGTGAAAGAAACAGAAGACAGCTGCAGGCACTATAAAATAAACACAACTTCAATGAGGACCCAAAGTCTGCAGATCGATACCTCCACCGGCTAATTTGTGCTTTTCCAGGGAGAAGAGTTCAAAAATACTTCACTGCTTACTTTGCTAAACTTTTTTTTTTCAATTTCAGAGAAATTCACATTGTGCTCAGTTTTTTTTACTTTGAAAAACACTTTTTCATTATAGTTAATTTTAAGATTTTATTGTTGTTGGTTTATTCTATCTGCTAGCACTTTAAGGGGTTGTTAGGAGATGTGCCCACTAATTATGTACTAATCGCATAAGAATTGCCATTACAGACTGTCTTTGCTGTCCGGTGCAACTAGAGAGAGCAAAGTTTCAGATACCACCATAGAGTACATACAGATGCGCTATTCTTCCCCAAGGGGCTCCCATAGTGGCTGAAAGCAGGTCACAGCCCACAGCTACATTATGGCCTAGATCTAGCCCCTAACTGCCTGGCAGAATCAATCGGTAAACAAATATAAGCTAGTTAAGCAAAGGAAACTTGCCCACAATAAGACATTAAATCAGACATTTCAGGTAATATGTTAAATTTGGCTGATTTCTACTTGCCCCATGCTGGCTGCCATGGGCTGCATCTTTCATTCACCAGAACCTTGTATTCCCTGATGAACTCTACTGAACTTGCTCTCCTCTGCTTACTCATCATTCTCAGGCCAATTCACATCTGAGCGCACTGTCACATTGAGACATGCATGAGGCGTCCCCGCAGAAGTAAGAATATAATGCAAGCTAAATGAAAGATGCAGCCCCTTACAGCCAGCATAAGGGAGAGCAGAAAGCAGGCTAGTGCAACCTTTTACCTAGAATGCCCATTTATTGAGAGCTTTCATTTTAATATAAAACCAGCCCCTAATTATATAGATACCAAAATGAATGTGCTTTTTAATTGTAAGCTTTAAGGAGCATTGCAAAGCAGCTTTTTAAATGCAGGATTTTCATTTCGGCCTACAGTTGTCCTTTAGGTTACAGAGTAAGGATTTAATTATTGCTCAGTTAGGGCTTTAAGGTTAACCTGAAAATAACATATTTTCGCCCTATAAGATGCACATTCCCATAGGGCACACCTAGGATTTGGAGGAGGAAAATAAATCTGGACTAAATGTTGTGCTAATACTCCATGCCCACAAGAACCAAATAATGTACAATGTGCAGAATACCCCCATTACCGGCAATTCCCCCCTCCCAATCCCCGTACAGGCAGTGTGGCAATCCCCCCCTCACCATTCCCCATATAGGCAGTGTGGCAATCCCCCCCTCACCATTCCCCATATAGGCAGTGTGGCAATCCCCCCCTCACCATTCCCCATATAGGCAGTGTGGCAATCCCCCCCTCACCATTCCCCATATAGGCAGTGTGGCAATCCCCCCCTCACCATTCCCCATATAGGCAGTGTGGCAATCCCATACAGGCAGTGTGGCATCCCCCCCTCACCATTCCCCATATAGGCAGGGTGGCATTCCCCCCTCCCATTCCCATATAGGCAGTGTGGCATTTCCCCTCTCCTATTCCCATATAGGCAGTGTGGCATTCTCCACCCATTTTACAAAAAATGGTTGTTTGTCTGCTCTGGGGTTGCATCCTGATTACCTGGGTTCCCACTCAATCAACCACCACCAATCTCCTAAATCTTACCTGTCACTGCGCTACCTGGTGAAATTCGCCAGGTGATTGGCAAGCAGTGGTCATGAGTTCCATTTTTGGGCTTCAGCTTTGCCGCTAACCAATCACGTGGCTGCATTTTGTCTGGGGTGCACAGTGACATGTAAGATTTAAGGGGGTTTGCAGGGAGTTGATCTAGGGCTCTGGGGGCTGTGGCAGTAGAGGAACGGTGCAGAGGACCCAGATTCTGCCCTCAATTGCAAAAGGACCCAAGAGTAATTAACAAGACATGTAGTTCAATGCTTGCAAAGCAATACAGTGCACACTTTTTGATGGAAAACCCATTTTCACATGTTTTTTTCTTCTGTGCAATCTTTTTAAAAATAGCAGAGCTAATTAGGTTGCTGAAGGAAAGATTATTTAAAAAAATAAAAAAGAGTAGAAAAATGGTGCTGAATCAACCCTATTGTGGTGAAGTATTACCACTCCAACACCATAAGCAGGCTGGTGTGAAAGGGGCCTTATAAACTGGAGAGCCAGTTGTGCTTAAAAAAAGGGATGACTATATATATATATTTATCATGATGGTAGTTACGCTAGTGAGTAAATCTGATGCGGTTGCCTTGCCTAAAGCTTAGTAATAGAAGTCGCCCACAAGTTACAGCTTTTCGCCAGTCTGCTATTTAGCTTCCTTACAGGTTATTTTAGGAGCCTTTATGTGGTATGCCCTCAGGAAACCGTTTCATATCTTACTTGTGTGTCTTTAGTTTTCTTCCAGTATTCTAGCTTTTACCCTTCATTTGTATTATTTTACTGTAATTTTATTTTAATAAAACTTTTTGGCAGCCATTGATTGCATTTTTCTGTGTCATAAAATGTAGTTACTGTATGTATGCTCATAAAAGTAGGGTCTTAAGTCACAATCATTAGAATCTTCAAAGAGCTGGTAAATGGCTTTGTATTGCTCCCACTTTCCAACATATTCTTTTGTTTTCCGATTGATTTCACATTAGTCTAAAAATATCTATTTATTGTGATTTACTGTTAACAGAGTATCCAGTAACTTCTGCATTTAACCAGAATGATCTCTCTTAAAGGTAGACTTTTTAGTGGAAAACTGTATTTTATTATGTCTGTGCGCACTGTACTTTTTTCTGTTAAAGTTGGATGCCTAAAAGGAACTGGTAACCCATGGTAGCTAACCCGTCACTGAATCAGTAATCTGTAGTGAAAACACGATTGGTATCTATAGACCATGAATGCTATCTTGTGGTAGGGGTGGAATGGTAAAATGTTGCCATTCAAATTGCTGATCATCTCCATCACATATAAACTTCTGGCATTCCGCCCATTAAATCTTGCTGTTAAAATTAACATATTTAATCAGATCAGATGAGGCTTACGCACAGTGTTGGAATGGGTAGAGCAATTACATGGCTCCCCTTTATATGTCAAATGGTTTAAATCTCACTCATTTCCAATCTTCAACTACCGAGTATTTCTTCATTTTTCTGATAGTTTCCAATACTTACTATATGCTAAGAGATGGTTCCCAATAATTCGAGCCAGAGAAATATATTTGCCCGGTCTAACCAGTTTTCTCCATCTGTTACTACTATTCCAAGTGGACACTAAATGCTGGTTAGGGGGAGGGGGATACATTCTTACCTCCTGACTAGTTTACTATACTGGCTATACGCTCTTCTTCAGGGATTTGTAGGCAGAATTAGGTCTGTCTTTACCAAATTCGCATTAGCATAATAGGTTCAGCAGAAGCACACTGTGGTCATCAGTCCTATGTAGGGTGGGACTACTGAACCATGTGTGCTACTGTTCCGCTACTTACAACAGAGTGGTAAATTGGTGCACAAATTCCTGCTTGTAACATTGGGTCCTTGAGCAAAGCTTATGAATAAATGCTTCTTCAATGTCTATACTGGCTTTTTTAGACCCCATCCTGTCATACACTAACCTCCTCCCCCCACCCCTTATTCCTCAATGAGAACAGTGTAAAATAAGTTGTCTCAAAATCTGTGATTATATATAAATATTTTATTTCTTCATTTTTCTACTTTCTGAGTTGTGGCTGGGCTTGGAAGAGCATTTCAAGAGCACAGTTTTGAGTAATGAGAACACTTTGTGGTTAGAGATAGCTATGGGACCACGGCGGCTTGCCATTTTCATTTGCTCTGATACCACCAAGTGACAGAGTGGGTGCTGTAACACTTTTTTGCTGGTTCTGGGGGAATTTATTGGATGGGGGGCACACTTTGGAGCTCTGATACAGCTTGTAGCCTCTGCTGCAGGATATGGAGGCTTGGCAAAGAGGACCGGCATCAGATGAGCTGCTTGCTGTCTTATTACCATTGGGTCTACTTTCACTTTAAGCAGAAGTGCTTTTTTTCGCACCAAAACCTGACCCTAGAGTTCGGGACTGTGTGAAAGCCTTATCTAGGGACATCCTGATTTAGGATGCCCTGCAGTGTAAACCTTTTATGGTCACCATATACATGCCTAGATCCACTATTCCACAGCATCCCCACTCCTTGCTCTGCACGCTTCCTGCCTGCAGACATTCATGTATGACTAGGATGCTACTGCAGAGCAGTGCGTTGCAGTAGGACCCCAGACAGAGATTCGTATGTAGCGAGACTGTGAGTATAGTCAGGATGTCTCTAGGGAAGGGATTAAAACTGCTGAGGCAACAAAGGGTTTTGGGCATCTAGTATACACTGCTTCAGGGGTGTCACTGACAATAACAGATTTGTCGCTTTACCATTTGACCCTGTGATGGCAACCCAGGCTTTCTTCCTGGTAGTCATTTTTTTCAAGGGCAGGTTTTTGGTTCACATGTGGTATACAACAAACTGATCCCTTCACTTTGACATTCACCTTGAACCTCATTCCCTAAATCAAACACTATTCCATATTTTTCAGTCTTACTGATATTTGATACCTCTCTCTGTGATGCTCTGTAATGCTCAGACTAACATAAGTATGTACTCTCCCAGTTTTACCAGTGACTCATTGCCCCACTCAGCTACTACTTGGTTGCAGTACTATTGTGTACTATTACTATTGTGGTTCAGATATCACAATAGATGTTGCAAGTACAGTATAGTTCTTATACTTTATATTCTATCTATTTGCTCTGTGTTTTGTTCAGTAGTGTGACAGACAAGGTTGAGTATGGGCAAAGTATGATTTAACTGTTCAAATGATTTATTCACTTAAATGGTTTTATGCTAATAAGCATTGTAGAAAAACAATTTCCATTGTTATTATCGGCTTCAAAATATGAGCCTCTTCACGCTAGACATGTCATGTAACTTTCCAAAGCCATTTTCAGTTAAAATAAGATGTGGCTTTTGCAGTCTTCATTGCCAAAGTAGACTGTCAGTGTAATTACATAATTGAAGAAAAACCTCAGCCATACAGAAAACAGCATTTTTGAAATGATGGCCACTGCCTTTTTAGAAATGTTCCTTTTCCTGTGCAGCTTATGGGTTTGCAATCTGTCAGTGTTTCAACCCCTGTAAGTTATGCTAGCTATACAGTTCTTTAAAAGTTACTATATGGTATTCCCAAACACAAAACCTATAACTTTGCCTCCCCCTCGTCATTTACTCATATCATTCCTCAATCCCACAATGGCCAGGGCCTCTGGGGGCATCACTGCTGTGTCCAAACAGCCAGGATACCTGCTAGCAGAGGCATGCTAGGCAGACTTAGCAGGAATATCACCAGGTGCAGGACTAAACGTAACCACCCTTTGCATAACCACAACACCCATCTCACTTCTCCGTTCATACCCCTCCTAGGCAACCTTTCAGGTTTGCTGGAGGAGGTGAATGCATACAGTGTGAATGCTGCCAGAGGACATCCATGCATGAGTTGTCAGATTTAAGAACAAGGTAAGTAAACGGGGATGTGGGTTGTATGCTGCAGTACATCCTAGATTGGGTTGCCCATAGGGAAAGCTTTTTCCCTGCCCTAAATGCAAACCCTGCTTTAAAAAAAGGAACACACTTTCAATATAAAACAAATGAAATAATTATGGTAATGATTCTACTACTAAAGTGCAGAGTGCCAGAATAGAGAATATCTAAGTAAAGTGCAATGGACCAATGAGTAAACAAAGTACACAAAGTGCAAACATGCAAAGAAAGATTACTTAGCTGACAACTAATAGAAGCACAGCAGCCGGGGAGGAAAGCCAGGGGCAGCAGGGGTAAACCACCTGCGCTTCGCGGTCCGTACGACCGCTTCTTGCTTGGCTGAGGACAGACAATGACCAGGCTCAGCCTTTATACACACCCCTAACCTTGCGGCCATAGCACAGCTGCGCTCACAACACATGTGCGCGCGCCCCCCCCCGGCCACCCGCAGCCGGAAGTGACGCAGCGAATGACGCGCCCGTTGCTAGGGACGCCGACCCCCGCAGCGACAGCCTGGCCGACACGCCCACCTCCCAGCGCCCCATCACTACGGCCCGCATAGAGGCAGACAGGGCCACCAGCAAGATGTCAAAAGCGGCGACCCTGCCATGTCCCCCATCGTAGGCCGCATACGGCGCCAAGCGGCGCAGCATGAGCCATAGTCCCGAGGTCCGGCCCAGGCAGTCTCCAAGGGGACACCTGTACGGCTGGGGGATGGGAAAAAGCACAGAGCCAAATTACAAAAAAATATTCTAAGCAATGCATTTACTACATATTTTGATATGAAAAATTACATCAATATCTAATATTGAACAAATCTACAGAGGACCATTCACTATTATGATAAATTCCATATTTACAGAGTCAGCCTGCCTGTCAACCACATACCTTGCCTGTCACCAGGCGAATTGCTCTCTTTGTAGCCCTATTCCTTGAGACATTTATTATAGGTTAGCAATTAAAAAGATAAAGAGTATGCCTAGGTATCATCACACTAAAGGACAATAGTTGGATATTAGTTACATTCAAATTGTAGCGAGGTGGTCAGTTGATCCTGATGTGTCAAATTCATTAGGTTAAGGAGTGCTGGCATAAGTTAACACCAGCTGGTCATTCGCCCTTCTTCTCCTACAGGGCTGTATATTAGAAACTTGCATGAAATAATATTTCAGCCGTCGTTCTTCATCTGTCAAACCACTGATGAATCCTGGAACAATCCTAAGAAAACATTGACATTTGTCCTGTGATCCTGCTAAGGTGTCCCGTTGGGCCAAACGGATGTTCGAGACGTGGGCTTGAATTCTGGTACGTAGGGCATTCTTCGTCTCTCCTACGTACACCTTTGGGCATCCACAGCTCAGTTGGTATATGAGAGACCGCGTCCAAACAGGGATCCAAGGGTACTGTCGGGTCCTGTTCATGCAACAATGCTTGAAGTCCCAATAGTGCCTCACGGTCTTCCGGGCCTAATGTTATCTGGCCCTCCTCCGTTCTCCGAATGCCAAAGTATTTCTTTAGCAAAACTTTCATCTCTGATGGTGTCAAAACATGTGAAGAAATATTCACTACTTGGAGAGCATTCGACTCGACCGGTCCGATCTCATCGTTAGGCACTTGTAGCCCCAACGGTCCCAGCTCCTGAGGGACCTTTGGGCGCCGCCTGCCCCCTCCTGGTTCTATTTCTACCTCGCTGCCCGAGGATAGAAAATGATTGTATAAGTCACTACGGGAGGAGTTCTGGGAACCAGGAAGGGGGCCCTGCGTAGTGGGCCCTCTGTCTCCACTGTACCTCTGTTTGCCTCTCCGGTTGTTACCCCTATGTTGCCATTTATATGCTCGATTGTGGGCATAATTTGAGAGGTCTCTTTGTAGTTTGTTTCTCTTGGTGTCCATTGTCACTTGCTCATATCTTGCCAATTCTGCTGAAAGGGAATCCAAGAATAGTTTGACCTGATGCTGTTGGTCAAATTGATCCAATTTAGATTTTAAATCTTGTAATTTCACTTTAGTTGAATTTAGAAGTTTTTTATCATGTTTAATAAGCATTTGGATCACAATTTGAGATGCCTTCAGCAAACCTTTTTCCCAGGAGTCTCTAAAGTCTGCGTCAACCTCCCATGCTGGGAACAGTTGTACCTGCAGTCCCCTGGGGCAAATATTCTGTACAATATACGTTTCTAAACTTTTTATGTTCCACCATAATCTGGTGTAATCTGTATGGGCTTGCCTAATTTGTTTAGAAAGTAATGAGAAATCATTTGATGTATCTAAAGGGATACCGGCAGCTTGTCCCAATAATAAATTCTGGAATTTATTATTCCACAATATTTCCTTGTCCTCAAAATTGAAAGTCATTGTGTTGTGCACTCACTAACAGTACTACAAAGAGAACCCCCCCCCCTGTATTTCTGCTTTACCTAACCAATTGCCACCATGTGGTGCACCACTGATAATAGTAAATAATGACGTGCTCACCAACTTACTCTACTAGACAACCCAGATGAAGCCTGGGGTACACTATTCCCCCAGGGATCATCAATAAGGGAGCACAACCGATTGTAAATCTGGCAATAGTTTATTCAACACACATGAAAGACAAACATTTAAAACCAACAATAAAGACAAATTAAAAAACCCCCACTGACCCTGGTAACAATCTTTCCTCAAAATGACCCATAAAATACAAGGCCGCAGCTCATATAATATCAATCCATCTCCCCATCTATTCAATCATATTAAAACAATGATCCACCAAAAAACAATAACTAAATGTATATGTTAAATTATTCCTTCATTAGTTTTCTTTGTGCCGGCACAAAAACCTATCACATATTAAAAACTCCAAAACAATTCTGTGCAAAGCTGTGTATCTAATATCTCAAAAATCAATTACACACAGTCCATTGTGTATAAAAATATTGTGCAGAATATTTTTTAAAAAAAGGAACACACTTTCAATATAAAACAAATGAAATAATTATGGTAATGATTCTAATAGTAAAGTGCAGAGTGCCAGAATAGAGAATATCTAGGTAAAGTGCAATGGACCAATGAGTAAACAAAGTACACAAAGTGCAAACATGCAAAGAGAGATTACTTGCTGACAACACATAGAAGCACATCAGCCGGGGAGGAAAGCCAGGGGCAGCAGGGATAAACCACCTGCGGCCCTGTTGGACTATTTCCACCCATCCTTGATGTGATGTGCCTCCCAGCCTGGGCTGCGCTGGTCGGGTGAAGGTAGGCAGCACCATGTGTGCTTAAGGAGCGTTGCTCCACTGCAGTCCCCCACCAAAGGGTAGGCGGTATAGGCTGATGGTGAGCCTTATGGGATGCCCCTCCCGCATTATTTTCACGTGCCCCGGTAGTGGTGGGCCCTGTACAAAGGGCCGCCATCCTCTCTCATTCTCCCAGTAGCCCTCGGGAGGAAGAGAAGGGGGGGTGTGTGCGTGTGGATGTCTGTGTACTGTGGATACACGCTTATGGTCCTCTTGGTAAATGTCTGCTTGGACTGTTGTATGTGGTGTCAACCTCCGCGCTGACTTGTCTTTTTACACTGTTAAGGCCGGCGCCGTGGCGGCGTCACCTCAGACGCTTCTGCGTCCTCATTGGCTGCTTGTCTGTGGACTTCACGCTCTTCGGGGAGGCGGGGCCTGGCATGGCGCGCCTCGTGTTACGGCTCGCGCTGGCCCGCCCTTTGAGGTTCTCCGCGCCATATTGTCTGGTCGCGTGTGTGTGTGACGTTCTTACTTACCGTGGTCTGTAAGTGCCCTTGCGGGCGGCTTTATAATTCACTGTAGTGTGTTTCGGTGCTGACACCCTTCTTCTCATTGTGTCTTTCAGAGGGCGAATCCATTGGCTTCTCCCGGCCCGGGGTAATTGATAGCGGGCCTTGTAAATTTACTTCCACTCCCTAACGGGTCATTGGGGCATCCAGGGTTGCTTTATAGCGTCAATCCCTACTGGCATATTGTGCCTAATAATCACCATATGGAGGCATCTAAGGATAATGTGACCGGGGTCCTTCTGGGACATGACTGGCGGTGTATGGCGTGTGGACAACCCCATGCTGATGCTGACAAGTCACGGGTCTGCGTACCTTGTGCAGAGCAAGCACTGGCTTTGCAATCTGGCCTGCCAGTGGCTATACCTCGTCTCACTTCACATATTCACACACCAGTGGGGATACTCAGCCTGAAGTGGCATCTAGACTACCTACGGCTGAACAGATATTTGCGAGGTCCTTAGCGCGTAAGGGCCCTGGTAAGAAGCGGCTCTTGACGCCTAATGTTACTGTTTTCCCTAGGGGAACTGAGGAGTTTATGACTCTGTGTGGCTATACCCCTTCTGATGAAGGAGGGCTCTTTTCTGACTCAGGCTCATCTGATGAGAGACCTGAGGCTCATGAAGACTCTGACCCTGACCCCTGGATTCAGGATGACACTGACAGATTATTGATTCCAGGAGATTGGGATAGTAAGTACCCTTTTCCCCCTGACGTGGTTAAATGCTGGTCGTTCCCCCCCCTGAGGTGGATGTCCCGATCATAGGACCATCTAACACCCCTTTCTTGCATCCCCCCGACTATACTACCCTTCGGGATGCTGAGGGCCGGCGTATTGACCTACTGGCCTCCCACGCCTTTGCATGTGCGGGGACAGCGCTACGCCCGGTCTGTGCCTCTGCCATTACTGCCGTGGCCACTAGAACCCTCATCAGGAAAATGCTCGATCATGCCCCTGAGGATCTCCCTTGGGATGTGTTTAATGCACTCACCAATTGTGATGTGTTTGTAAAATTTATCCTGTTAGCATTGAATGACACCATTAGAATGTGTGCAAGAACTTCTGCCCTTGTGGTGGCTATACGTCGCTTACTATGGCTGCGACAGTGGGGTGCTGACAATGCTGCGAAGAAGACCCTTACCAGGCTCCCCTTTAAAGGGCTGCGTCTGTTTGGGGACCGCCTAGACCTGTTTGGTAGGAGAGGTAAGTTACCCCAGCGTAGACGGCTGTCTCGGGCCCTTCGGGGTCAGGGCCCCCCTTTCGCCCCCCACCATGGTGGGTGTTAAACAGGAACCAGGGGCGTCCTTCGTGGAGGGTTCCTGCAACTCCCTGCCCCAGGAGCAGGAGCAGAAGACAACACCCCTGCTCCTCTGGGGGGGCTATGCTCAAATCCTCTCCCAAGTCCCCTCAAGCGTGATGGGGCGCCCTCACCCGCCTGGGTGAGGGGACGGCTGCGGCACCTTGCTTAACTCTGGAGGCACCACGCCTCAGATCGGTGGTTTTAGGAGGTAGTGGCCTCCGGCTGCAAGATGGTGTTTGCTGTGCGCCCTCCCCCTATGATGTCCCGAATGTAAGTAATCTATCTGGAGCAGGACATACTGTATACTAAGAATAATACAATTCTGTGACATACTCACCTGTAGAATTGGTATTATAAATATACAGTACATCCTGCTCCACCCCACCCTGTTGTTGCATTATTCTGGATCCCCTGTATGGTGGTTGTTATCATTGTTATAGTTACCCGTTTTTGGTTGTTAAATTCTCCCGGCTTCCTTTTCACTGCTTTTCAATGCTGGGGATTTGTGGGAGGTCCCCGGGTATTTGAGGGGCCGGGAGGATCCTGTTTTTGCATGTCTCTGCAGTGCAGCGCCATGTGGCGGAGGATAACCCAAGTGTAAGTAATCTATCTGGAGCAGGACGTACTGTATACTTATAATACCAGTTCTACAGGTGAGTATTTCACAGAATTGTATTACTACATACTGTTACCTAAAATATTTGTTAGAAATCTAACCTACTATGTTTTAGGACATTCATAATTATATAATTTCTATTTTACAATAAGAAGAGTGTTTTATTGCAGTCTTTGTCCCTTACTGGAGAAGGACTGAGACTCCAGGGTATGTTGATTTGTAGCAAAAAGCAAAAGCTGCACAGACTTAGCGAAAGTCCACTCAAAATCGACCCCCGCCGAGCAAACCATCTCCTGGCGCTAAACCAGGACAGGGGCGGGATTACAAGGAAAAACACCTCTACCTCACCGGCGGTCTCCCGCTTCTTTGCAGCCACTGCACAGAAAGACACTAAGAAGCATCCGCCGGCCTCGTCACTTGAATGGGCGTCGAACACATGCACAAAGCACAAGGGGGATGCCGATTTGTGTCTTTCAGTGCAGTGCTGGACGGACTGTGAAATAAGGGTTTTTTTTCTTTGTATCCACGCCCCCTTCCATCCTGCCTCAGAGGCAGGAGAGGGGGAATTCTGCTTTAAGTCAGAAAGATCCCATTACTACCAGTTCATGTAGTAATCAAGCATCAAGAGCTTCCTTGTAAATCTTTCTTCCAATGAGCCAGGGAAGCATGAGATTTTTTTTGAGAGAATATTATCAGGATAAGAATTTGTATTGCAGCAATGACTCTTTAACAGACTAAAGTAAACAACCCAACAATCAGATTGAACTCCAAGACTGAGGACCAACTTAACACTAGACAAATATACTGAATGAAGAGCAGGGATAAACATTTTATAAGACTTCACCCCCCCCTCCCCTCTGTGTTAATGCCAGTTTGGGCAATAACATAAAAACCTGTATATGTGCGCATGTGCCCCATTACTGCCATGCTCCAGAATATGGTGGTGAAAGTTATTTTTTTTTACATGACAACAATGTTTTTTTATTTACTTGCCGGGCATATATACCATAAGCCTGACTCAGCCCAGCCATCACTTTTACTTGCCGGGCATAGATGCCATAAGCCTGACTTAGTCCATCCATTTTTTCTCTAGCGGTCAGTCACTTTAAATGTAGATTTAGTAAAAAAAAAACAACCAAATACCTACCTTTTTCATCCCTGCAGCAGCCTCTTATGTGTCTTGAATTGTTAATATTTACCATTCCTAAGATCCAGCCACACACTGTGTATTCTTAGGCCATTCATCAAATACTGTAGGATGGACAGATCCCCACAAATGTCAATTGGAATAGACTGCAAAACAAGGGTAGTGGGGAGCATGTCAGGCACTGCCTCAGTGGGCCCCCTCTGTATCAGGGGGTGCAGGTACTTCCCAGGAGGTCTGTCCTTGAGGCTACTTTTTACACCATGGTAGTTGTAGTTGTAGTTGATGTTTTCTTATGACCGTTCAATGGAGTTTGATTGCAAGTGATATTGCTGCAAAAATGCAGCTTGCCGCAGTTGCACCACTGAGATGTGAAAGTACCCATAGGATGCAATGGGTAGCGCTTTCATAATGATTTTGTAAAGATTGCAAGCAGTTTGTGATCGGCCCAAAATCACCTGGGTGTGATTCGCTTCGTCTACCTCCAAAGAAAAGTGAAAAATCTAAAAAAACAAAAAAACAAAAATACTAAAAAGACAAAATTGAAATTTTATAAAAACTAAAACCATGCAGTAGTGGAACTTGCAAAACCTTTACTTCTGTAGAATGCTGACATCTCTGTCACAACTGGTTCTCTTTAAGGTAATTTATTACTCTTGGCACTATTGAGCTAAATATTTCCTCCGTGACTGAGAGTTTGCTAATGCTGCATTATGTCTGTTATAGCAACATACTTTCTACCTATTACTTTTGACCGAAATGATTGCTGTCACTTGCCCCAAGCATTGCCACCAACAATAATCATGCCACAGCAAAATCCACAGCCAGTAGCTACTATGCCTGAAAATAACTGATTTAAATATTGTTTATTTGGAAGATTTGGGCTTTTTCCAAAAGTACCTTATGAAAGTGCAAGCTTTTATTTTGTATTTTATTTTACCTATTGCTGACATTCAAATATTTCACAGCATTAAACAGGTACTCCGGGCATTTTCTATGCAGACAGATATATCATCACTAGGTCGTAGTTTTAATTTAGTGAGCGCAGGAAATCCCGACAAAGTGACCTAGAGATATGCAATGATTAGCATGATGACATACTTTAATATCTGAATGCAGAGGGCCTGCTCCTGACAGCAAAAGTTGGATTGAATATCTCTGGCCTCCGGCTCCGTGGTCTCAGGTGCTCAGAAGAGCAATTTCTCCCTAGAAAGTGTTGAATATTGTATTACATTTGTAGGTCACACAAACAGAGAGGCTGCAGTGAAAGCTATGGAGCGAGATGTAAATTGTTTTTCCCACACAGTACAGGGCCCTGTAACCTTAATAGCGCCGCTCGCTGTTAGTCAGGGAGGAGGGAGCACCCCCCACTACTGCCCCCAGGCACCGTACTTGGAATCCGGGAGGTTTCTGAGTGCCAGACAGGGCTTCAGCTGCTGAGCGGGAGACATAGCGGGTGCCTGCTTTGTTTTTTTTGAGGGGGGGTTATGAACCCTTTAAGTGTTAGATTGACAAATCTAGATTTTCATGATCTGCTAGCCCAGAAAATACATGATGCATGTGTGCATAAAACATTTTGAAACTGAAAGTGGAATATTTTAACTAATAAACAATTTAATTTTTGGTAAACCCTACACACATTTCAAGTGCCCGTGAGTCAGTGCTTTCTGTAAACAATTTATTTTTGTAAAATCCCTCTCCAGACGAACACTAATTCCCTATCCCATATGGTTATAGTGTAAAATAAGTAATTTCAAAGCATTTTAAAGTCTCTTATTAAATGTGAATTCTTTATGTATGTTAAGCAAAGCTGTCTTCTTAGCTGTTATTTCTGGCTTTTGTCTGAGCTGGGAAGGGCATGTCATGGTGCAGCTGTGGATCCACTGTGGCTGGTTGGGTGTTGCATAGGCCAAAATAGCTGTTATACAACTTTTTTGCAATGTCCTGGATGAATTAAATTAAAAGGATGGAACATTTTGGAGCCCTGATTCGACAGCTACTCAGCACTTTAGTAAATGGTCGGTGGTGGAAGGATTGAGTGGAAAGATCAAGAACAAACTAGAATGCAATACCAACAACCTAGTTGATGTATACCAATGTTCGCAGCTTAGGCAACAAGCTGTGAGTTAATGGCTATTATATCCAAAGATGAATTGGATCTTGTTCCAATAGAGCAGAGACTTGGCTTACGGATCACAATGACTGGGAGATAACCATACCTGGATACACATTAAAGACAGACTAGAAAAAAAGAGCTGCAGATTAGCCATTTATGTCAGGAATACTCTTCAATCAACAATAATTCAGCATACACATAATGAACTGAAATCTCTCTGGGTTACCATGCAGGCTTAGGAGGGAGCTGTGGTCAGAATTGGTGTGATATATAGGCCCCCTGGACAATTTGAGAATTTAGGTAACCTATTAATAGATTAATAGAATGGCCGACTAGAGGAGATAACATTCTGGACTTAGTTCTGACCAATGGGGATCTGGTGTCTGAAGTCACGGTAGAAGAAAATCTTGGGTCCGGTGACCATCAATGCTTATGGTTCAACATAAAAACAGACATTGTGCAATCACACCAGAACCAAAATGTTAGACTTTAGGAAAACAAACTTTAAGGAAATGGCGGACTATGTAAAAAGGGAATTAGGTGAGTGGAACAGAGTAGCAGAAGTGAGTACCCAGTGGTCACTATTAAAAATAGCCAGAAGAAACGCTATGGTTTACTGGGGATGTCAGCACTTTCATAAAAGAAACAAAATCTACCTATAAAAAAATATAAAGAAAGTAAAAGTTTAGCTAAGAGAAAGACATATAAAATTAAACAGAGAGAAGCAAAACTGATTATATACGCTGCTAATGGGCAAATCTGTGAAGATGGTAAGGGGATAAAACCTTTTTCTAGTTTATTGGCGACAGAAAGAAGAAAAATAGTGCAGTTTCAAAAATTAGAAACAGTGGAGAAACTGTGGTTGACCATCTGAATAGCTACTGTTGTTTAGTATTTTCAGATTCAAACCCACAGCAGGTATAGCCATAGCATAGCAACCAGGTGGGAGGACCCAGCTTCAGAAATTTTGGAGCCTGATGTCTTAGCTGAGCTGGCACATCTAAAGGTAAGTAAGGAAATGGGTCTAGATGGAATCTACCCCAGATGTCTAAGGGAACTCAGATTTGTGAATGCAACCCATGTGATTTACTAAACCATTCCCTTTCAACTGGTGAGGTTCCAGATGATTAAAGAATGGCCAATGTAGTACCAATACATAATAAGGGGTGTAGAGAAGAAGCCAGTAATTACAAACCAGTTCTGGCATTGAACCCAGTGTGTTTACACAGCTCTTCAGAGATTCCGGGAATCCGCCAAACTGGCTTTTTTACCAAGTAGCAGTGGAAGTGCTTTTGGCAGTGAGACCAACGTCACTAAGGATTCAGCTCTGAGCAAGTCTTGTTGAGTGATTCCTGAAAGCAGGCTTTCTTGATAATTGTTAACAAGGGGATGCACCTTGTGATGCATTTTTATTTCTCTACCTTTTGATATGCCATCAGAGTTGGACAGGCAAAATTGATTGGCAGCATGCTGTCATCATCATTGCTGACAATACAGTATCGGCACCAATGCAGTCTGCATGACCCTGAGGAATTAAGTCTGCGAGAGGTAAGGTATGTATTGCTATTTTATTTTTCACTTTAGAAACCCTTTAAGGAACAGTTGTGAATAAAGACTTTTCTAACATTAAACGTTTAAGAGTTACTTATGCATGTTTTCACTTTGTGATTTGGTTTCTACTTTTCTGTTGGCGTGCTTTTTGCACACATATGCTGTTCGACTCTCTGTTTAGAAAGAGCACATCAGAGTTTATTTAAAAAATGATGCCCAAGGCCAGAGAGGTATACATTAATGCAAACTCCGTGCTGAACAATCAGCACTTTATTTCCCGGATGCAATTGAATTATACGCTGTACACCATGAAGGGAAGATCACTTTTTCATGGTCATTTTACCTGTTCACAGCAGAAATTCACTTGACATGGTTTAAACATGAATATTTGGCAGCTGAATTGCTGAAAAAAAACAGCTATTTTGCTTTCCGAAACTAAAAAGTAATTTCTCTCTGCTATAAACTATGACAAATTCTAAAGATTAATAATTCAGTTTGCCATTAATGTGTCAGTTATTTGTGGAGTGTTGCAGGGGATCATTCGGTATGCAATTTATCTGTGTGGGGTGTAAAAGTGAGCAATCTTAGTACTGGAATGTTTGCTTTACAATACAAACATGTATTGTGAGAACAGTGGTTAAATAACTTTGCTATGGGGCTAATAAATATCCCAGGTATTATTTTTTTTTAAAATAATTTCAAAACCATCCCCAGATAACATTCATGGATGCTTCACTGGGTTAAGGCAACTATATACATCAAAAGAAATGCAATAGCAACAAGTCACTAATCCAGAAAATATTAAATATTTAACTATTTTCCATTACAAAAATGCACTTTTAAATGGTTAAATATTTAAAATTTGAACAAAACATGAACTGGCAAGAGGAGGGCTTACTCATATACCATTACTGTTTGAAAATCCCTTTTTAATTTTTTTTTCTGCAACAATAATGTGTGATGGGTAACTTTATTCTACATTTACACTGAGGACTGCTCCATCTCTTTGTCCTCTAGGCTCAAATGTGCTGGATTAATAGCTTATTGCTATTTCATTTCTTTTAATGTATGTAGTTGCCTTAAATCAGAGGAGTGCCCCACATTTTTTATCCGATACAGATGGAGCGTGACTTACGAATACGAATACTTTTATTGGTCGCCAAGTATGTACAGAATACAAACAAGGAATACTTTTTGGAAGGGGGGTTCTCCATAGAGCTTGAACATTTGCTAGACACACAACTATATACATCAACACACATACTATATACATCATGGGGGGTATAAACATTCGCTAGTTATACATATTTACAAAGGATTTTGTTACATACGATATTCCTTTAAGTAACTGGTGATGCGCCGGGGATCTAAAGTTTTCTAGGATTCTTAGAGTTTATTATTCAGTGCTTTAACAGCAAGTGGGAAGAAACTGTTTTTATACCGAGAGGTTCTGGACGAGAGAGCCCGATACCTTCGTCCAGATGGTAGGAGATTGAAGAAGGGGTGACCTGGGTGTGTGGGGTCACCCACTATTCTTTTTGCCCTTGAGCGGATCCTTTCCTTGAATTGTTCATCTAGGTCAGGTAGGGGACATCCTATGATCCGCTCAGCGGTCCTGGTGATCCTCTTCAGCCTGATCTTGTCTTTGGCCGTGATCCCACAATACCAAGTAGTGAAGGAGGAGCTCAGGAGTGAGCCTACTGCGCCGATGTAGAAGGTCTTCAGGATCCTTTTTGACATTCCGAATTTCGCAAGTTGTCTTAGGAAATACAGTCTCTGTTGAGCCTTCTTTAGGACAACGGTGGCTTGCCTACTCCACTTCAAGTCATTAGTTATCACTGTGCCGCCTGAAGTCGTCAATCAGCTCGACCGTTTTCTGGATGTTCAGGATGAGGTTATTCTCCTCGCACCAGGTTACGAGATTTTTTATTTGTGTACGGTAGGGAGTCTCGTCTGTGTTGTTGATAAGGCCTACTAGAGTTGTGTCGTCCGCAAACTTCATGACTTTTGCATTCTCCAGCTCCCCAAGTGATAAGCATGTATATATGACTTCTGCTTAGACATCAATAAGGATTTTGCATGACTTTCTGGCTGCTCCTCCCGCCCCACCCTCCCTCCCTCCTCCCGCCCCACCCTCCCTCCCTCCTCCCGCCCCACCCTCCCTCCTCCCGCCCCACCCTCCCTCCCTCCTCCCGCCCCACCCTCCCTCCCTCCCTCCCTCCTCCCGAGACACGGTAAAGTATAGTTCTGCATCACTATGTGATGGATGTGCCATTTTGGATGTAGTACCTGGCTGGAAACTGTAATGCATGATAACAAGGCCACTTTAAATGCTTTTGTTTGGCTAGGAAGACCTTTCCAGCTATTCTCAGTTATTCTGGTAGAATGATGTATCCCCATGATCTGTGCCTTGATGCTTCACCTAGATAGAACTTGACCTCTAACAGTTTTCCATCTTTGGCACATGATTCCCTTCTGTTCTTTGATAAATCCCTTTATGTATGAGAAAGGCTCTATCAAATTCCCCCTCTTCCTCCTTGCCTCCAAACTAAACAAATTTAGGTCTTTAAGTCTTTCCTTATGTGCACAAAAAAAGATGAGACCAACTTGAGAATTGCTGTGGAAACAAAACCATAAAACATGTTAAACAGAGATTGTAAAGGTGATTACTATGATATGTTGTTTCATGACGATGACAAAATAGCACAGCCACCTTATTTAAAATAAAGAATCTAGATTACAAAAAGTGTCAGGATTGTTAGTCAAACTTTGCAAAATAGAAAACTTTACAATGCTTGCATAGATTGGGAAAGCGACTGTACTTTGTCTGTTCTGCCTAGGTTATACATTTTACAAAGTAACATTTATGCAGTACAAATGGTTAACTTTAAACCCAACAAAAGCATCCACTCTGCCTTACTATTCAGTTTGTTTAATGCTCCTGATAGGGACAAAGATGCATTTTCCTTTTCTGTAAGATAGAAGCTTCTTGTAATTTTACAACTTTCATTCCAGGAAACCATTCATAAACAATTTATTTGTACCCAGCTCCATATACAACTTAGTGAACCAGAGAAAGGTATAGAACAACACTTTGCAAATTGTTCCTATGCCTCCTGTTGCTAACTCATAGACTGTACTGTGTTTTCTGAGAATGTGTTTTCAATAATTGCTTTATTTTGTATGTAGATGGTTTTCCCTTGGCTCTGTTTTAATTTTTATACATGGGATGTGAATAACATTCAGAAAGATTATAATTTAGTTATTTGTAGTTTAGTGTAAGTCATTTGCTCCAATTTAACCTGCATGAGAAATATATATATATATATATATATATATATTTATTTAGTCATTGTCCAAGCACAGAGTAATATATTGTAAATTAAAGTTTCACCTCGTGCTGGCGCAAGCACACTGATTTCTGCCTGTCACTAACAGAGGAAATTGTTAATCTGACAGCAGCCTCAGGATTGTACTGCTCGTCTGGATCAGGGCAGAAGCATAGTAAGAAATTCCCCTTCCACTTCGGTAGAAAGTAAACAGCATGGGACTGCATCTGCATCAGGCAAATGGTCAAATGATTTTACATTTTTACTGGTCAATAATTAAATTATTTTGATGTTTTAAGATTGCACAATTTAAACCGAAACAATGCCCATCTATTCACAAAATATGTGTTGTTCCTCTCTCCCCTTGCAAAATTGAGCTCTGTGATTGACTGTAGTGGCTTCTTCCCTCTGGCAACCATGTAGTCGCTGTGGCCAATCCCATCGCTCGATTTTTGCCAGGGGACCAAGGAGAAAGATAAGATTTTTCCAGTTTAACAGGGTAATACGCAGGGGGGCACTGGCAATCAGGATGCCCCCCTGTGCTAGGAACAACAACCATTTTATGAAAAATTTGTGTTAAAGGGCAGACTAGATGGACCATATGGTCTCCTTCTGCTATCAGCCTTCTATGTTTCTATGTTTAAATCTGAACCCCTGGCATCAGTTTGTTGGGTGGTTAGCTGAAGTTGTTTAGGTATTGACACAACTAAGGATTTTTTAAGATGTGGGTGCCATAGAGCCTTATTGGAAATATGTTGATGTATTTATGACCCTGTTGTGAGCGATCCTTTGGTCACTGGAACATTAGGGACAGTAATTAAAGTGGAATCTTCCTAGTGGGAGGGGGGCAAAAGCGGCAGTAGAAAAATTTGAGAAACAGTTTACAATGATTGGAAACACAGAAACAAAAAATCTTTGGCTTGACGTCTGCTTTACACAATATATTATTGTCTGGTCTCTGAGATCTATTTTTATTTATAGAAATATGTATGTCTAGTACTTCTATTAATCCAGATTTCTGCTGTCATTGTAGTGTTTAGCTGTCATAATTGCCAAACATGACCGTGTTGAATGTACTCTGTGAATAAAATATATTTTAGTGAAGTGGTCTCATAGCTCTGATTATTTGGCTTACACATAGTTCACATAAAGGTTTTGTCTGTAGTTCAAATAAGTTCATGGCAGGAATCAAGGATACAATCAAACTTCATAATTAGAAGCATTAGTACTGGGAAGCAGCCAAGTTAAAAATGTCCTTTAAAATATATACAAAAGTAGAAGAAAGGTTTTGGAGACCATTAATTATGTCTTATGTCAAAAAGTCCTATTTTCTTTTTCATTTGATAATAGTTGTGGATGTCGTTCTCTTATGACTGAACAGGCTCCATGGGTGTCCTTTGTTCCCATTAATTGCCTCTACAGGCTTCTTCTCTTTGTTGCATCTGCTACTATGTACCCAGCTTCTTACACAGCTGGTCAAAACAAAACTGTGTATTCGTGTTCCTGTCATGGACCGGAGAGTATAGGCATCCTGAACTTTTACAATGGCAGTGACTGCAGCACTATGTTTAATACCTACACCTATAGGCCAAACAAAGTTAATACAAATAAAGCAAGAGAAAGGCCATAATTCATGAGACTGCATCACAGGAACAAAATGTCATAAATTGTTGAAAATGTTGCTGGTCAGCTTTGAAAGAGATGGCAGTATCGTATCATTTTCTCCATGCTTCGTAAGGTTTTCATAATCGAATGTTGAATGCCAGCATTTTAAACAGATTACAGAGAAAATAGAGGGGGTTGCAGACTTAGAATATTATCGGCTTCACAAGAAAATAGAAATGGAAAATGGATATGTAGATAAACAGAGTGATGAATAGACAGACACAGAAATGGATAATACTTTTACATGTAAATAGACATTTTGGTATTGCAGAGGGGTCGACATATGCTGCCGCCTTAAGTCTCGGCATTAGAGGAGACTCTTGACCAACATCCTAATGCTCCGAACATTTAGGATGACCTTAAATCATTGTGCAGCAGTTCTGTAGGAGCAAGTAAAGTCTGCACCAGGAGCAGGACAGCTATGGCATTTTTTTCTTTGATTCTGTTATGAACTTAGCAACCTGTTCTGACCCTTCTACTTATATATACTGTGGTTATAGAACTCAGGCACTTTCTCAGCAGATTCCAGGTCAGCCAAAGGAAGTGGGCCTTAGCCCCAAATCTTTTCCAGGACCTCTGTCACTTTTGTATCTCCTGAATGTTCACATGCAAAAAGACATAACAGTTACCTGGCGGCTGCTGCATTTACTATATAGACCTTTGGTCAAAAGAACCATGCCTGAATGCCATGGCTGTGGAACCCATGCCTGTGAAAGAAAAGGGCCCCATTCCTACTGCATGATGATTGGTTTTCTTAAGCCAGGACTGAATATTGGCATGGCTTATAGCTCGCCCCCTTTTTGTGACCATGGAATCTTGGACCTGCTCTCAGCACTGGTAGGCTTCCTCCATTGAGCCTCTGACTGATGGGCATATGACTTTTTTTGTCTTGGGCATATGTGTTTTTTTAGTGGCCATTACCTTGGCATAAATAGATTTGTAGTTGGCTGTGGGTAAATATTTCTCAATTGGGCCTGCTGAATGAGGGAGACAGGAATTTTTCCCTAAGCTTTGCCTCTGCCTTTGATATCAGGCTCTCCATTCCTTCGGTACTAATCCTGCCTATTCCCAGGAAATAAAAGTCTTCGTCTTGAGCGTGGGAAGGTCTCCTCCCTTTAATGAAAATTAGGGTCCAGCTCCTACTTACAATGAAAGTCCAAAATGTTATTGTTCACTTAAAAATCTAATATCTTGATTAACTCTTCAATAAAAGCAACCGAATGATTCAGGACTGTATCATATTTGATTGCTTTTATTGAAGATCTAAGATGTTAGATTTTTCATGCAAGTGAACAATAACTTTAAAGCCATTAAGCCTTTTTCTCCCCTAATGTTGTGTTCTATTCCTTTTGGTTTAGTCTGGTGACTATGGACACCACTTTTCCCTGGAGGCAGTTTGAGATCTTCGCCAGATGGAGGCGAATATTTTGATGGTTGCAATTTTATTATAATGGTTGTTTTCGTTTATGCCCTATACTCTTCCAGTCTACACACTGAGGATGGCTTACAAAAGAAACCCTATTCTAGCATTTTACAAAAAAACTAAGGAATCTATACTAAAAAAACTACTTAAATAAACTAAAAAAACTAAAAAAATACACACACACACACACACACACACACACACACACACACACACACACATACATTTTTATGATATTCTAATTTTTTGCAGTGCACCTCTATGACAGTATTTACATTTACAGCCACAGCTCCCGTCCAGTCTGGTGCTCAGAAGCCATTTGGTATCTTAGAAAAGTGCTCCTGTGATGCCCTGCACTAGCATACCCTCTATATTGCAATGAATGGAGACTGGCATGCACAAACACTGTTAACAGTGTGAGGGTGTGGCCATGCCAGACAGCAAGCATTGCTTCTGTGCCCAAGGAATTCAGGGGCACATGCTCAAGTTTTTTTTTTTTATTCTGGTTTACAGACCCGTTATTATAGATATGACTCTGTAATATGGTCTCTCCAAATTTAAACCGGATCAACAGCCTGGCACAGTTGAAAAAGAAAGGTAGCGGCCATTTTGGAGCTTCCTCTCCCAAATGACATAACTGAAATGCACAGTAATAGGAAGCCCAGCATGAATTCCTGTTTGCAGGTGGCCTGCAAGCCCATAAGAGGCCATCTTGCTTTTAAAATTTATCCCAGTAGTTGTTAGAAAAAGGTAAATTGTTTTACGTGCAGCAATCTAAATTTCCCTGGAGAAGGATGCATGAGGACTGTTTGTTTGTTGGTCTGATTTAAATAATTTTTGACTGTCCACTTTAGTGCACATTTGATATGCCATATAACTAAGAACTGGAACGGTTACAAATATCAATGCAGTGAGGTACTCAAAAGCCTCAAATATGACATTTGAGTTTACATGCAGATCCCCCCCCCCATATAAAATACTTTTCCTACATGAGCAGATGCCCCTGCCTCAAAGAGGTTAAAGGGCATACTCAAAACCCAGACACCACACAGAAAGGCAGGTAATCCAACACACTTCCCTGTATGCATGATATTGCATTACCCCTTGTAACCCTAGCCACAGTAGACCGTCATAGGTATTTTGGTCTAGCAGACAGCTTACATGCCACACTGTTCACGGCAAGCCACATGTTGTTCCCAGATACAGGTTTGGGACCTGCAGTAAAGGTGGAAGGGGCTCCCAAAATCTTATTGGATAACAACCCCCATTGTCGCATATTAAACACCTAAAAAAATCAGCACCCCAATATTAAAACTTTTGTAACATTTTTCATCTCTGCTTTTCTGCAGGTTTTTCTTTTGTCATAATCTTTAACATAGATGTCCTAATGCCTGTCATATGTTGCACAACTGAAAAAGTAGTCCATGGTCTGGATTCCTCCCTTTGCACTTTATCTTAACAGTCCTTCTCAATCATTTACATTTGATGCAACAGTTTATTAAGAATTATTTTTCACTTTTACCAAGAAAGACGAAGGATCACACCTCAGTGCTTCAAGTCATTAAGCACGAGTTTAATCGGCTGTTTGACATTGCTAAACTATACTTCACTATGCTTCAGTTCTAGAGAGACGTGAAGACCATTGAGCGCTTAACTCCCTGCCTTTCAAAATCACTGCTACGCTCTAAGCACTGTCAATAACTGCTGTGTATGTTTTATACATATGTGATTAACATTGAATGTGCAGAGATTCTTAACCTTTTTATTGTTTTTAACCTCTACAGGGCACAGTAGACTTGAGAGGCGTTATATGCGGATAGTTGTCAGAAACTTTGCTTATTGCTAAAGTTTCACAAGGATATTTTTTTATATAAACCACTTGTGTGTTCACTTATGTTATATTAAATATGTAATGTAGATGTATAGTTTGTTGCCCTTCATGCCAGAGTTATAAGCTCAATAAATATTTATGTGGAGGTACCAAAGGATCTCATTAAGCAACTGCGCCATACTATTTTAGAATTTCGAATTTTAGAATAAGATCTGTGACCTGTAATATACTTGTAAACAAAAAAATACTGCAGTGCATAAGGCATCACTGATGTGCATCATGATTTGGTAGGTAGCAGATATTTCATATGGCTTGGACTTGTGCTTTGGTCTGCCCAATCATACTTGCCCACAGGTTAATATAAGAGAAAAAAAGACAAATGCAGATGTTCAAAAATAGACAAAATTACCCTATACTGTAGTACAAGCCAAATCAGAGCCCCCTCTAAACTCTGATATGGGTTTTATCTTGAAATGAATAATAATGTTTGTCACACTCATACATACTCATTCATAGACATCACTGTTACCTTTTTTGTCTATCTGTCTGTGTGATATCACCAACTACTAAGACGAGAAATAAATATTTTTCCATTTAAAACTTTTCCTTTTGTGTTCGAAATTCTTTGTCAAAAAACATACAACCAATATTTTCACAAGCATCATGGCTGCCATTGGGACTTCATTCTAAAATGTCCAGTGGCTTTTCAAAAGAAGTGGTGTGGATTACTTTTCTCAATAGCCCGTCAATCTAGTCTAGTTTATTGGAGACAGGTAAGACTAGTTGTTGTCCCAGTCAATGCAAAGAGGAAAGGTGTAGGTGGTAACAGTTGATGACCTGGGTCTTTCATTACCGTATGTCTTAAAGGGACTAATTCAGGCAAGAGCCCAAAAAGCCACAGCTCTTCTGCCTGGTACTGACAGAGAGATAAATTACAGGTTAAAGGTTATTTTAGTTTGGTTTTTTAGGCACTCTCCGGAAATTTGAGTTATGTGTCTAATGTATTGACATAAGACATAGATTTGAAAAAAAAGAAATTTTTGGTAGGTTTTATTCCATTTTACTGTATCTAGGAGGAGGGTAAATTAGGGTAAATTAGCACAATGTTCATCAAATGCAGTTTGGTGACTTTTTAGATTTTTTTATTGATCAGAAAACACAACCCAACTTCTCAAATCCTACCCACTATAGAGATGCACACTCTTTGTAAATGGAAAGCTAGTATTTGCAATTTGATCAACTGAACATGCCTAACAAAACACAAATACTTCTTCTCTTGTACATTAAAGATTTATGTAGTTAAAGCCCCTGTCCAGGCTTTAAAATAAAAATGTATTATTCACCTTTTGTCCCCCGCAGCTCCTTTGTGCAGTACCACTATCTTCATACTTACCGATGAGGGCGAGCAAGAGATTCCCTTCCTCCAGCACCAGCAGACGTGCCAGTATCTATCAGACTGGCTGCATGCCCCCCTAACATACCTACTTCATTCATTGAAATGAAGAGGCATACCTATCCCCCTCCATTGCAATGAATAAAGCATGCGTGCAGGTGGTAAACAAGGCAAACATGGCCACCATGCTGAATCGCTGTATGAAGATGCCGGTGCTAGATGGAGGATCTGCACGGAGGACAAAAGGTGAGTATTTTACTTTTTTCCTGGATAATACCATTATACCATTCTTTAAATAACTGGTAACCACCATTAGTAGGCTGCTAAGTGAAGTTGTACGCTCCCCATATTCTCCTAGAAAAATTCCTAGTATGTACAGAATATATACATGGCCAAATAAGCAGATTACTGATTACTATTGAGAAGCACTGGCTTTTCAGGTTGATTATTTTTAACAAGATAAATAAATGCAAAGGCTATATTTCAAAATCCTAACCTCTAGTAACTTTGAGTTGCCACTAGTTCTAATTTATAGTGAAACTGTGCTGTTTACCTTTATCCAGTACTAGAATTTTCTTTTCCTCTGTTCTCTTTGAAGTTTATGCCCTGACCCTTTCTCGTCTATAATTCCTATGAAAAGAGAGATATGTCTTTGGAAAACTAGTCGTTATGAGGTTTGTGAGGCAATTGCCAGTATTTTAAAGCTGTAGACAAAAAAACCTTCTTGTAATGACAAATTACACTGTAGAGACCTCTTAAACATTTAGCCTTGGTGAACACTAAATCTGTCCTTTCAACAGGTTTATTGCTGTGCTCTGTACTTCTGTAGAGAAGTTCACCTTATACATGGCATTGATGTAGATTGCCTAACAGGAGATTTACAGCATTTTAACAGATATAATGAAGGGGGATCGGTGGAGTCCTTGTACGTTTAACACATCTCCTGTTTTACATCTAATAGAAGTGATACTATAGGGGCTGAATTTTATTTTTTGAGATTCCTAATGGCATTTATAGGGTTAATAATGTAATGAACATAACATTTTAATATTGTGTGAGGAAATAAAACAGAAGGTATTGCTATTGTCTTAATTTCCAAGAACAGGGTTTCTAAATGTTCTTTCAAATGGACGGTCGTAGAAGATCATATTCCTAGTATGTCACACACCCCGCTTCCAACATTCATGACACTTGGGATACCGTTCTGTAGAGGGCGATCTTGCAGAGATGACATGAGAAAAAGGAGCCCCTCCTGGTCCATAAATACCCGGGACCTCCCACTATTCCTCAGTCTTTCCGTCTCTGCAGTCGGCGAAGCATTCAGAAGATGACTCTCCTTCCTGCAGGTAGCCAGGTTACGCCCGGCCTTTTTCTATTTCTGCCTGAAGCCACATTTTTGTATTGTGATATGTATGTTATGCCTCCCAGCCTTGGCTGATGGGCTCGGGCAAAGGTAGATACACCCTTGGGTTATATGGGAGCTTGCTCCTTCCGTGAGACCTCAAATAAGGGGTAGGCGGAATCCGGGTTGGTGTCCCCCGGCATGGGATGCCCCGTCCCTTTAAATCTCCTTGTGCCTATTGGGTGCTTATTGTTTTCCCCCCTTCTGGCCCTCCTGGACCCTGCTGGGGTGAAGGGGGGGATCTTTATTTAGGGAGTATCTTTTGGCCTATGCATTTGTTTAAAAAAAAAAAAAGGAAAGTATAAGAAAGTGACATACCTGTTTTGGTTTTTTTTTTAAATTTCCCTCTCTTTTTTTCGTTCGCCCCGTTCTATGATGTTATGCTATTGTCTTTGGCTGACCCGCCCTCTGCTCTCTGAGCAGTGGTGGGCGGGACTTCGAGTCGGCGTCACATATCTGCTTCCTCTTCCTGTTTGACATGTGGTTTGCTGGTTCCTGTTCTGGTGCTGGCCTCCACTGGTCCTGGCTGCTGCGTTGGTGCCGCTGCTGGGCTTTTCTTATATCGATTGGTCGCAGGGCTGTCACTGGGCCATTGTGGTCACTGTGAGTACCCTTTAGTTATACAGTAATGGGAAATCTTTTTTATTTACTGTCATTTCTTTCTTGCATATGCATAAGGCTCATTGTGTTTTCTCTATCTTCCAGGGGGAACCTCTCTTAATAGGGGTTTCTCCTGGTCCTTGTTTAAAATCCTCCCACCTAGGGACTATTAAGGGGCATCCCGGGTAGCTTCGGCTGTAAAAATCCCATATACTTGGCGACTATAAAAAAATTAAGTATTTTAATAAACACCATATTGAGGCATCTCAGGATACTGGCTTTTCAGTACCTGTGGGACAGACTCGGCAGTGTTTGCGATGTGGTGCATCCCTTGTTGGGGATAACGCTTTTTTTTTGTGTATCTTGTGTTCAGTTGGTTATAATGCAGCAGTAAGGGGCCCAAGCCTCAGGGTAGGTGGCTCCTGCCTCTTCCCCCACACCGCCTTGTCTTGTTCATACCCCCAGTAATATTGTCATGGGTAGAGAGTCGCTTTCTGATGTATGTGCCTGATTGGCTCACATTGAAAAAATAAATGTCTAGCTCTGTGGCCAAGAGGGCCTTAGCTAAAAGAAAGCATTTAGCTCTGGCCGTTGAGGCAAATGAGCTTGATTGTAGCAAGCATTTTTTATTGTTCTCCGTTTAAAGAAGGAGAATTCTTTGAAGTATCTGATGTTTCAGATGTTCAGCAATTGTGGGTATTGACGCTGAACAAGGTGAAGGGGAGAATTTTGACACCCCTAAAGCTCTTGCTCAATTATATGAGGTCTTGGCTTTCTATTTTCCAGGAGCAGTCCCTCCTCAGAAAGGGGAGTTCTTTGGAGCCTCCAAGCCTCGTTTTGAATTTCCTAATCAGAAACATTTTGAAGATATCATTCTTAAGGAATGGGAAAAGCCTGCGCGGCTTCCTGGCATTCCTTTGGGCTGGGATATAAAAAAAAAAAAATATCCCTTTCCTGCAGACACTGTAAGCGTTGGTCATCCCCCCTGTGGTGGATTCACCTGTGCTCAGTTTGTCCAATTCCTCTGTCTTGCATTCTCCAGAATCCACTTCCCTTAAAGGATGGGGAGGACAAACGTATTGAACAAATGGCTTGCCATGCGTTTCCTAGCGTTGGCTCGGCCTTGCGGCCTGTGGGTGCCTCGGCACTTATGGCAGTCGCTATTAGGTCTGTTATTAGAGACCTATTGAATACCTCAGGGCTTGATCCAGCCTCTGATGAGTTTTCCGCTCTCAAGCAATGTGATTTATTTGTGTCTTTGTACTTTCTGCTTTAGATGACTCCATGGTCTTGTGTAGCAGAACTTCTGCCTTGCTTGTTGCGATTCGGCGGTCTATTTGGCTACGCCAGTGGGCGGCTGACACGGTGGCAAAGAAGTTGCTTACAGCGCTTCCCTTTGGGGGATTACGCCTCTTTGGTGAGAAGTTGGATTCTGTCATTAAAGGAGGCAAATTTCCTCAGCATAAGAAGCAACGTCGTTCCTTGCGGGGATCGGCTTCCTTTTAACCCTTCCTTTCGTGGTTCCAGAACGGGCAGAGGATCGGCCCTTTTCAGCCCCAAGGGGGACTGCATGGAACAGAGGAAGAGGACGTGGCCGTCCAGGTCAGAGTTGGGGATCTAAGCCCAAGTCCACTTCCAAGCCTGCCTAGCAATGAGGAGGCGCTCTCACCCGTACGGGTGGGGGAGCGGCTCCGATTCTTTTTTCCAGGCTTGGGTCAAGAGGTATCAGACAGATGGATTCTGGAAGTTGTGTCCTCCGGTTACAAGCTGGAATTCGAGGTTCGGCCTCCTCCCAGATTTTTCAGGTCTCGGATGCCCACAGATCCGGTGATCGTACAGGGGCTCCGGGCAGCTGTGGCAAACTTTTTAAACATGGATGTTATCCGCCAGGTTCCTCCAGCAGAAAGAGGTCTGGGGTTTTACTCCAACCTATTTACGTATGTTCGGCCTATTCTAGATCTGAGACGACTCAATCAGTTTATACGTTCCAGTTATAAGGTTCCGCATGGAGTCGTTGCGTTCAACGATCGACGCTCTCCGCCAGGGGGACTTTATGACGTCCATAGATATCAAGGATGCTTATCTGCACATTCCTATTTTTGCTGCTCACCAAAGGTTTCTCAGATTCACAGTAGAAGACCACCATTTTCAGTTTGCGGCTTTTCCGTTCGGTCTCACTCCATCCCCAAGAGTGTTTACCAGGTTCCTGGCAGGAGTAATGGCTATTCTCAGGGTCCAGGGCATTCGCATCGTGCCATTGCTGGATGACTTGCTCATCACAGCGTCATCTTTCAATCAGACGGAACTGGACACCAGAACAGTGGTGACTACACTAGAGAGGTTTGGTCGGGTGATAAACCATGCCAAATCCTCTCTTTGTCCCGTAAGGGAGATTCCCTTTCTGGGCTTGATTCTGGATACCCTTTAGGCCAGGGTATTTCTTCCTCAGTCCAAGATTGTTCTGATTCAGGATTTAATTCATCTGTTCCTGTCCAATCCTCATCAGCCTATCCGCTTGGGGATGAGATTAGTGGGGTTGATGGTGGCCACGCTCGAAGTGGTTCCTTTTGCTCAGTTCATGAGGACGCTTCAGCTCTTTCTCCTGGCGAAGTGGGACAAGCGCCCGTTGTCTTTGAATTGGACTTGTCTGTTGTCTCCCCTCGTCCTGCAGTCCCTCCAGTGGTGGCTGATTTTGAGCAATCTCAGGTCAGATCATTTCTGACCCCTTGTTGGGAGTTGGTCACCACAGATGCCAGCCTTATGGGCTGAAGGGGGCATCTGGAGGAGACACCGGTTACAGGGGTTGGGAGGGCCTCTGGAGGCTCATTCCCCAATCAATTTATTGGAACTTCGGGCCATTCGTCTTGTGCTGCTCCGACTGACTCATCTCTTGCGGGGTTTGCCGGTTCAGATTCGGTCAGACAACCGAACAGCAGTTGCATACATCAATCACCAGGGAGGGACTCGCAGTTGGGGTGCCCTCCGGGAAGCGTCTCTGATCCTTCAGTGGGCAGAGATCAATGTTCCCTGCATAGCGGCAGTTTACATTCCAGGGATAGAGAAGGTGGAGGCAGACTCCCTGAGCAGAGCATGCGAGGTCTTTCAGTTCCTTTGTCACAAGTGGGGGACACCGCGGTTGGACCTGTTTGCGTCTCGCCACAACCACAAGCTTCCAGCCTTTGTGTCTCTATCCCAGGATCATCTGGCAGTGGCAGTGGATGCCATGTCTCTTGCCTGGAAAGGATCTGGGGTTCCTGTATCCTTTTCCCCCATTCTCCATGATAATCAAGGTGGTGCGCAAGTTGGTTCTGGAAGGGGCACCAGCAATTCTGGTGGCTCCAAAGTGGCCAAGACGCCTGTGGTTCGCAGAGGTCACAAGGCTGGCAGAGGATCTGTTTCCTCTGCCTCTTCTTCCAGATCTCTTAAACTCGGGGTCAATTTTGTTACCCCAATTCACCAACGCTGGCTTTGACGGCGTGGCTGCTGAAATCTCCATCTTATTGGAGGAAGGCCTTTCTGATGCTGTCATTCTGACTCTTGTTAGAGCTAGAAAGAAGTCTTTCTCTGTGCTTTATTACAGGACTTGGAGGTCCTATATTGACTGGTGCGAGTCTAGGTCCCTGCCTTGCAGGGTATTTTCTATCCCTAGGATTTTGGAGTTTCTGCAACGGGGTCTGGATTTGGGCTTCCAGATTAGTACTTTGAAAGGGCAGGTTTCTGCTTTGGCTATTTTCTTTCAAATGTCATTTGCTCTTCACCCTTTGGTTACGATTTTTTTCCAGGGGGTCACGCATGTGCGGCCTCCTAGAAAGCTCCTACTTCCAGTTTGGGATCTTAGTCTGGTGCTCTCTGCTATGCAGGTGGCTCCTTTTGAACCTTTACAGGAGGTTCCTCTTCATATTCTTACTCAGAAAGTTGCCTTTTTGGTTGCTATTACCTCTCTCCGTCGGGTTTCTGAATTGGCGGCCCTGTCAATACAGGCTCCTTACTATGAGAGGCATCAGGATAAGGTAGTTTTCCGTTTTAAACCAGCTTTTCTTCCTGAAGTGGTGTCTGCCTTCCACTTAAATCAGGATATAGTTCTTCCTTCATTGTGCTTAGTAATAACAAGGAAAGGGTTTTACATTCTTTGGATGTTGTTCGTTGTGTTGTGCCTTCTGGGCCTAGAAAGGGTTTGGCACCCGCCAAATCTTCCATTAGTAAATAGATTCGTCAGGCCATTGTTGGGGCCTATTCTGCTAAGGGGAAGGTTCCCCCTTTTCGTGTTACTGCTCATTCTACTCTTGCTGTTGGTGCGTCCTAGGCTTTTCAGCACCAGGCTTCTGTTGAACAAGTTTGCAGGGCTGCTACTTAGTTTTCGGTTCACACTTTTTCTAAGTTTTACAAGGTTGATGTGCGGGCCTCAGCGGTTGCTGCTTTTGGTCGCAAGGTTCTGCAAGCTGCAGTAATTTAAGTTATGCCTTATTTTCCCTGTGGGATCCCCGCCCATTATAGACACTGCTATTGGATGTCCCAAGTGTCATGAATGTTGGAAGCGGGGTGTGTGACATACTAGGAATAATACCATTTTGTGAGTACTCACCTGTAAAATAGGTATTACGAGTATGTCACACACCCTGCTTCCCCCGCCTTTTTTGTTCTGGGATCCTTTATATGGTGTTTCTTATTATTTTTCACTATATAATTTGCTCTTCCTGGTTCTTCACTGCTTTTTTAAAAGACTGAGGAATAGTGGGAGGTCCGGGGTATTTATGGACCAGGAGGGGCTCCTTTTTCTCATGTCATCTCTGCAAGATCGCCCTCTACAGGCCGGTATCCCAAGTGTCATGAATGTTGGAAGCTTGGTGTGCGACATACTCGTAATACCCATTTTACAGGTGAGTACTCACAAAATGGTATTTTCTTCATATTTTTGATTGCTTTCTGAGTTTAAGATTTTAGATATGGTATTTTACAGATCCATAAAACTGTCACTTTTTGGTTTTTAGTTTATATACCTTAATCAGTGCAGGTTATGGGACTTGTGGCTTTATGGTATAGGGCTCGGTTGAGTGTCACAGCAGAAATGAATAGCCAGAGGTTAGGGAAGCCTTGACAGGATTTGGAGAACTGAACCAAAAGCAGCCAAAAAGAACTAAAGAGATTTAATTCTTAAATTGCCAGCCTACCAACATATTTTGTCACCCTCTGCTTTCGGGCTATTTTTTATTCATTTGGCACTATATAAGTCTGTTTTGCAGGACCTTCCAGAGATTTCCAGGAAATTATTTTCAGTGCTTTCTCAGTCCTTTTGGGTGAAATATGTGGAATTAAATAATACTATTTTTTAAATATTGTAACATTTTTTTCAAACAAAAAATAGATTTTTAAGTAAACCATATTGCATAAAAAAGCCCAATTCCTCCTGAATAAAACAGTACCAAACCTAATATAAGTAGACACCTGTTCTTGCCCAGGAGACACCCCAAGCTCAAAAGAGCATTTGACATTTTCAAATAAAATACAACTACTAAGCATGCTATAGGTGGTTAAACTCCTGTCCAATAAAACCAGCTGGGGCACCAACTATATGGGCTGGTAGACCAGGGCACAGACACGCAGCTGCCCCCAGGCCACATAGCATGGGCATCAGGCTGTTTTACACCCACTTGACCTTTTGAGAATGCAGGTAATGGGGCAGGGGATTCAATCAAGGAATTACCCAGAGCAATGTAAAAACAAATAATGTTGTTATCAACCATGCAAGGGGCTTCTTCCTAGTGTGCTGGCGAATTAAGCTGTTGTTGCTGATATCCAGCCCCTAGATTTTCTTTTGTTTTTACCACTGAAAGAGAAGCTATTTCCATGCCTGCTTGGATCAGAACATGTGAAGCACATTAATGCGTGTGTGTGTGTGTGTGTGTGTGCAGGGGAGGACTGCAGCCCTTTTCCTCTGCATATTTGTTTTTTTCCTGCTTCTTTGTGTTCTGCAAAGTTGCAAAAAAAATGAATTCTATTGTTGCTCAGTAGCTTTACAACAGACATGATGCAAAAGAGGTGCGCTGCCCCTTTCTTCACAGACACTGAGCAATTCTCAAAACTCTTCCTTCTTTTCGAACAGACGAGCAGAAATCTGTAGCATGGCTCTTGCCTGAAAATAGGATATCAACTTTTACTGTGATTTTAGGGTCTGTACCGGACTGAACCGCCTTGCACTGGAAGGTCCATAGGACGCAATTGAGGGTGAAAATCAACCACAGCAGGAGAAGGATGCATATGAGCACAGTGTCTTGTAAGGGTATTGGTCTGGTTTAAGCCCATCTTTGGGCAATGTAAATATATTTTCCTCTCAAGTTAACAGTACCTGCTATTGCTGGCCCACTTGCCCATTGTCTTTGAAACATTTGCTTGGCTTTCTTACTAATGCTTCCATAGTGTTAATTGGGAATGGCTTGGGGCTGTTTGATGTAAAAAGCTTAGGACTGCTCCCTATACATTGAAATTATAGTCCAACAAAGTAAGCATCACAATGCAGCACTTAGCCATTTCAGTGGTTTTGTTGTGTTGTAATCGGCAAAACTTTGTTAAAAGATAGAATTTTTAGAATCTTCAAAAAAATATATAAATTGATTGTAATTTTGAAGCTAGTGCAGCACAGCATCTGTAACATCAAATCGCAGACATATTTGAAAGTATTATATAGCCTGAAATGAACAAGACAATTACAATTGCCTATTATAAATAAGCGTTCACAATGAAATATCATCAATGAAACACCAAACAATGCCACTGTAACCGACACTTGTTAGTACTGGCAACATCCCTGATGTTTTTGGACCTCTATTCTTGGCATGTCAGAGTTTTTTAAGATTTGTTGATCTGTAATGTACAGCTCGAACATGCATTTTCTGCTTGTATGGAGTCCAAAACCTGAAGAATTCCAAGAAAAACATATTGTCTTTCATTACCACACATCGCTATGTTCTATTAGGTTAAATTAACTTTTTTTGCCTGTATTAGCTGCCAATTCCAAATGTCAGACACACACCTTTGCAGGCCCTTGTCTACATGTATAATTTCCAAGTCACATAATATAGAGCCAATCATTGTTTTTATAGTTATGTGTGCAAATGATTTTCTTCTGCTCTGTTGTAGCAAAGATATTCTGTCGCCATGCACTTTGGATTCTATGCTACATCTGTGTTATGTTTTTTCACATGAATTAAAGCAGACCTTCAGCGTCATTTTATGAAGAGCCCAAACCCTTAAAAAATTATCCCCAGCATCAAAATTAATATATTTAATGTTTTTAGTCACTTTTTACCCCCTGGCCAGCACTCTAGGATACGGGTGTCACCATCTTAGCATCACATACTGAGGAGAGGAGGGGGTCAAAAGTGCAGGGGGCGGGGTTATAGCTGTGCTTTGCACAGACAGAGCAGAGCTGGGGTCAGGAAAAGGTCAGCAATCCAAGAATGCAAAGTGGCACAGTCAGAAGACACTTCCTGTTTGTACGCAACCTGAAACTCCATGGGACGCCATCTTGGATGTTTAAAGGCTCAGAAAATGCAGTAGATGCAGAAAGGATAATTTGTAATGTGAGCAATCTGTATGCACATGTTGGCGGAAACATATAAGATATGTTCTTATTCAGGGTGAAGGTCCGGTTTAAGTAACGTAACGTAAAATAAATGTTAAATGGCTTAAATTGAGCCTACACCTTGTAATCCACAGTGCCCCTGTACATTCTCCCACCCTTTGGACTTTCCTATTAGGCATGCAGTTTGCTAAAAGCTTCCGAGGAAAATGCCCTAAATATAGAAGTTGTATCATTGCTCTCCCATGATAGCTGATAACCAATGTTGTGTACACTTGACGCTTGGCTTGACTCTGCACCGATCACCAGTACGTATTGGTTTCTAGATTTATTAACACAGCTGGGAAAATAACAATTTCAGTTAAATCTGTGGACTACAAAGAAACTGCTTAGAACCCCTTTCTTACAGGGATATGCCTCCTGTCTATTACTTGTAGAAATGCAGGCTCTACTTTACACCTCTTGGGGGGGGGGGGGGCTGCATCCTGCCACTTTGAGTGAACAGCAGTGGCCTGCACTGGTCTTGGGTGGCCTGTCCCATTCTCAGTCAGAACTTGGTTGTATGTATTCTTATTTATAGAAAATACTATTAAATACTGTTTTGGCCTTATTTACATACAAACAGGCCTAGAAAAAAACATAGTTTACACTACTCTGAGAAAATGGTATGGCCCGTCGCTTGTTGGGCTGATCTGCTCTTCAACAGTTTTGGAAACATCTGTTGCTAAAGTTCCTTGTTGCTGTTTCCCCCCCCCTTAATGTTACTCTTTGGCCTGCCATCATTGGTGTTAGCCAGTTTGGAGTATTTGTTGGTACTGGAAAGTACCTGTCAGGGGAGAGTGCTTCCTCAAAAATGAAAGGGTTTTTGTACCTTTCCCCCTCCCCCCCCCCCAACCTTATCCACATCGAGAATAAAGATATTAATTGGAGTCATCTCTAAGATTGAGATTAGGTATTTTGTCAAATCTGGTCAAAATTTACATTTTACATTTTTAGGGACTTTATAGTTTGACATATTGTTTTCAGGTGAATAGTGTATTGAGGTTAAGTTGCTAATGCTATTTCTCCATCCAGGGAGTTCATAGTTTTTTTCCACAACCTGTTATCAGGGGAATGCGGGGCTGCCCACCAGGCACTGGGTTTCCCATAAGATTAGAGAGACAGTGTATTTTTGATGTTATGATGTGTGGTATTTAATGTAATTCCTCAATATGCTGCTTATATTGATAGGGTAATTTATATTGAGGTTTTTAAGACCTGATCTACTAGTATGGGCAAGTTTTGGGCATGTACACAGTCCCACCATAGGTGTGAAATTGTAGCTCTTATCCCTACACCACTATTGTAATTGGCCGTATTATAGAATTGGGATAGAAATTTTAATGAAAAAATTTAAAGGGGGGGGGGGGGGGGGTTGAATCCAGCCTGGTATGTGAAAGAGGTTAGGATAGAGAGGTAGTATGAAAGATTTATTTTTACTATGCTATCTAATATGAAACATTTTAAAGAAACAAAGGAGGGATAGCAGCCGCTCAGACCATTTTATAACTAACCTGGGAGGTGCACGTTAGCAGGGCAATTAGGATACAAAAGTCTTAAAGGAGCCACAGCACTCAACCCTGTTAGCTTTCAGACCAACCTAAAATCTGTCTCTAAATCTGGTTAAAAACAGAGGACTCAGTCACACATATTTGCAGAAGTATGCTTAAGCTGCACCACCAAGCGCCAAGGTGCCTCTGTGGGGTGCAGTCCTAACTCTATAATCTCTGAGAGCCCTATTTGGGACATACAATGCAATAGATAAATTGGGAGCAGGCTTACCTGAGGTTGCCCTAAAACCTTGAGTGCAGCCCATGGGGTGGAAGGGTTTAAGACCTTGCAGTACAGCCTAGACCCCACACCCCATGTGCTTGCACAAATTCAAAAGAAACAAAGGAGGGGTGGCAGCCGCTCAGACCATTTTATAACTAACCTGGGAGGTGCAAGTTAGCAGGGCAATTAGGATACAAGAGTCTTAAAGGAGCCACAGCACTCAACCCTGTTAGCTTGCAGACCAACCTAAACTCTGTCTCTAAATCTGGTTAAAAACAGATGGCTGCCACCCACAGCGCTCTGCAGCGTTCTTTCTTCCTCGCGAGCAGGGTCGTATTGCCTATCCTCGTTGCGGCTTGCGGTTACCTGCCGCTCGGGCAGCAGCGCTTTCCCGGCTGGGCGCTCCTGGTCGGCAGGGGGGCACCCTCATGTGGACCTAAACCTTTAGGTAGGCTACTGGCGCTAAGTCCCAGACGTATATCTCTTTGTGTCCCAGACGTATATCTCTTTGCGTCACAGCACAAGGAGTTCCAAAGTTTGTGTCCCGGTCCAGGGATCCTCTAGCGATAGCAACAGATGCCCTGAATCTTTGATGGTCAGCATTCAAGCTTCTTTATGCATTCCCTCCGATACCACTCCTAGGTCGAGTACTAAAAAAAAGGAATTTCACGCCGGTGTTGAGCAAGGATATGGGCCTGTAACTGAGGCATGAGCTGGGATCTTTCCCTTCTTTGGTTATCACTGCTATCTGAGCTTCCAGAATTGACAATGGGAGAGAGCTGAGCTTAAAGTGGACCAAAACCCAGTATTTTGACTGTCCTGGGTTTTGAGTTTTAAGATGACAAGTCTTCAAGGCCTTCGCCCAAATGCATCCACACTTATTACTACTTTCATAGTATATTCCACTACAGAATGTAAAAGAGGGCTTGACTGCTAACTAAAAATTGTTAGCTAATTCTTTCCTGGCATTAGTCAGTTCACGTAAATGGGCCTCTGCTAGGGAGCACTTATGTTGCTCCTATAATGTTTTCACTTTGTTCGGTAGCTTACAATTCTTTTGGTGTCTCACACTCTTTAGATTAGTCTCTTCACTAATACAAAGCCTCCTGATGGTGGACTAATGTGCTTCCCAACAGGGCATTGGGTCTGCATCAGATGACTTATTTTTCTGGAAGATCAAACCAATTTGTTCACGGATTATATGTTGAATGACGTGTTTCTGAGTAGTTCCAGATTAAGTTACCACATCCAGTCTGAGAGGTGGGCTAAGACTATCTCCAAGGTAAGGAACACAGGGACATAATCAATAGTCTATTGCTCTATATCTGAACCTCAACTTATACATGTCCCTATGTTAGATAAAGATGTAATCTATGCGGGTGTACTTGTGAATTGGTGAAAAGAAAGTATAGTTTCTAGTATCAGGATTATAGGTACGTCAAGTGTCCATTAGCCCCAGTTTAGACATTGACGAATCAGCATCAGAAGCGTCAACTAAAGGGTTCAGGGTATAGTTCAGGTCCCCTCCTAGCATCAAAATCCTAGCTTCAGAGTCCTTACTTTCTGCCATGAGCTGAAACAGGATAGAACTGGAAAAAAAGACGAATAAACCTTTCCACTAGCTGGAGAGGTGGAATGGAAACATGTAGGGTACCACCTGTTAGTTACTCTGGGAATTGCAACACTTCTAAAATGGGTCTCTTGTAGCAGCGCTATATTGGTTTTGTTTTCTCTGAACAATGTGTATTAGGAGTGTCTCTTCTCTGGTGCATTTAGCATTCAGAGACAATGTTCAGTTTTAGGTTAGGGTCCATTAGGAAAGAACTCACTGTTTAATGAGAATAAACCCGGGATCTCACTCATAGCTTGCACAAGGTACAACGGATGAGTGATGGCAAAAGGTACTTTTCAAAGGGGGAGCAATTCAGGGAATGATAGGTAAAAATGTGGGTTTTGGTCCGCCTTAAAGGTACAAGTAAACCTATAAAATCAAGTAAGTATAAAAAGACTGTGACTATTCCATTTTAGCTAGTAATTTGTACTTCGAGGGTGCGTACCTCCACCATAATCCACTACAGCCACTGTTTCTAGGAAGAAAGAAAGGGGCCTTAACTCCTACAGTAGGCCGGTTGGGATGGATCCCACAGGCGGCAACCACAGCCCCAATGCTGAAGGGCAAAAGCAGGTTATAAAATCAGTTCATTTCCAAAAGGAAAATAGTATGTATTAGTAGGCGAAAAACAAACAATTAGTGTCTAGCCTCTGCCCCCTGCAAACATGTTGAAGAAGGCATGTTAATAAATAGTCACATGTCTCTAAACTTACTGGATTCAGGGTTTTGGAGTCACCCTTCGCACTGGGACCTCTTGGTCCAAGTCTTTAGAAGAAAACAACAATTGTTAGTGAATGTGTTAGAGGTGTTTATTGGCTTCTGTTTTTTGTGTGGTACATCACCCACCTTCATCTTCTTGAGGCAGAATCGGAGCACCATCATGCCCTCGCTGCTCACCCGCGGGGACATTTTGTCCATCTAGAAGGAAATTTCACAAAATTCCACATTACAACACATATTTGTGTGTGTTTAGCCTGTGTCTTCCTGTGTGTGTTTTTATGTAATGCTCATACCTGAATCGTGGCCACTATCCTCAGACTCCCTGCCCAACATCTGGGCCTCCTCTGCAGTTTAGTCCAGGTGAGCTTGGGGCTCTCCTGCAGAGAAGGGTTAGGATGTTGTCACCCGTCCACCACCACGTCCACCAGATCTTGCCAGTATTGTCTGGACTCGTTGCCTCTGGGTGGACCGCACTCTTTAGCAGAATTCTGACACTAGAAAAGAATAACATTGTTTTAAACACAGGCCTGCCTAATGTGATTGTAATAGTGAATGTTTAGGCAAGGAGTGTCTGTAGGTGGTCTCCTCCTCCAGCCAAGGTCCTCTTTGCAGACAGGAAGTCATATTGGTATGTCATCATCATCTAAAATGTAGAATAAATATAATTATAAATAAAATCATATACATATTAAAAATAAGCTTAACAGGTTGTTACCAGGCCACACCCTTCATACACTTGTATGCATTAAGGTATTTAGCAATCCTTGTTTAACAGCTCTTATTGGCCGGTGTTTGTAACACCTGTGCGCCCCCCCTGGTATGTGGCTGCCACACCCAGCTATGCACTCAGAGATTGCCCCAAACAGTCCCTGCATGGTGCCCATGTGCGCATTTTTGCCTGTGTTATTCTGCAAATGGTGGTGTTCTTTCCACCCTGCCTTCCTAGACGCTTAGACCCCCCGATTAGCTATGGGCGATCGGCCTGACTGCCTATACACTTGTGACCCTGATTAATTAAACCTATTCCTAATCATGTGCAAATGCATGCATTAGTTGTACTTACGCGCAGGATGGTCTCCCGCTGGCTGCGGGTCTACAGCAAGGGTGCCATTTTTGATAGTGGTCTCTGCGGCATCTGACCCAGCGGATCCTTGCAGTTGGCATACGTCAGAACTTCGGTGCGTAGGTATACGTATTATGGAAGTAGAATTTGTGAAAAACACACACTGACGATTGAATAAGACAAAATCATGCCTAGTCAAGGCTCTGAGTCATGCGTAAACCCATAAAAATAGCATATTATACGCATCAACGTGAAAACAATATGAAGCAAATACACATTAGATACGCGAACGAAAAAGCTTTAATGCGCGTACGCAAACGCCAATACGAACAAATAAACACTCCAGAAGCTCGACAATGGACCAAAAAAGTACACATACACACATTTAAAAGAGGCTGTGAATCGATCTTTATGTCTTTTGGTTCCTTGGTTTTAAGGCCCTGTGAGCTCTGACAAATTCCACTGGCTTTTCAGGGGGACGTTCAGCTCAGATGGAATCTGGTTGTGTAAGCACTGATTCCGGGGTTCCAGGATTACATATGTTGTCTAGATATTCTGTGTCTCTACGCAGTACAATCAGGTGTCTAGTATGTCTCCTCCAGCACTCTTAATGCCCCTGCTCTGTCTGCCTCCTGTCTTACCACCCCCTCCACGCGTCTCGCAAGGCCCACAATGTCAGATCCTATTGCAGCCAGAGATTCTGCAATGGAGCTTTTAATCTCTGCGGCTATCTTGGTCAGATCAGCCCTAGTTGGGAGAAGGCTCACCTGATGGAAGAGGTCCAGGCGACTTCTTAGGTGTCCAGGTGACTTAACCATCAGTTGAGGCGAGTGAAAGTAAGCGTGCTGATTGGCTGAGCGGTGCCGTTGGATAACATTAGCATCAAGTTCATCAAGGTTAGCACAGGCAATCATTTTTGTTTTCCTTCTTTTTTTAGGCACTTTATTCCTATTTTTTCATTCATGTTCTCCAATAGGGCCTCTAAGTGAAAATTAAATAAGATTGGGTATGGAGGACATGCTTGTCCCGTTATTTATTTTGATGGGCATTGATAGTAGACCATTTTTTTAATGGCCGTTTGATTGCTTTATAGCAGCAGGATTTTGTGAATGGAGGGTGAATGTACTAGTGCTGAGTCCAGATAAGTCCATGACACTTTATTGCCTTTTCGGTTGTTTTTATAGCTTTGGTTTGATTGATGTTGTGAATAGCTGTCACTGCAATAGCAATATTTTGATGTACTCCTCAGCGTGGGACAAAGCCTGTGTGCCTGGGTGAGATAAGTAAATTAAGGTTATTTTTTAATCTATTATCTATCACTGAGGCATACATTTTAGGATCGGTGTTGCACTATTCATGCTAGAAGGAAAAGAATGATTTATGGCTATAGAATTAGCCATTACTGTGTATGCCTGATCTAAAATAGTCTTACATTTTTTTGTAGTATGCGATTGACAGACCGTCTAGACCCGGTGATTTTTTACCTATAGTTTTGGAAACCTTCTCTGATGTAATTTTACATTCCAGATTGTCTCTAATTTCAGCTGAGAGTCTAGATTGTTTTGTTTTATTTTCAAAATACATATGAAATTTTTAATAATTGCATGTACCGTACGCATTTATTTTTCCCAAAAAGTTGTGGGAAAATATCCATGCGTCTTATCGGGCGAAGGTGGGAAAAAAAATTAATAAAAAGCAGAAAGTTAACTCACCTTTCCATCGCTCACGCTGTCCCAGAAGCCGTGGAGGCAGCCTTCTCTGCAGAGCCAGACACCCAGCCTGTTACAGCGGTGGGCGTGGCCGACGCTCGGCTGGCGCCGCATATATTGCCAGCATCTAAAATTAATATATTTTAAGTTTTTAGTCACTTATTATTCTTTCCCCCACTGGGCTGCAACGGGCGCCACCATCACACTTACTGAGGAGAGGAGAGTGGGATAAAGTATAGAGGGGTGGGTTATAGCTGTGCTTTGCTCAGACAGAGCAGAGCTGAGGTCAGGAAAAGGTCGGCAGTCCCAGAATGCAGAGCAGCACAGCCAAAAGGCACTTCCAGTTTGCAGGTTGCCTGATGTTCCATGAGCCACCATCTTGGATGTTTAAAGGGTCATAGCATGCAGTAGATGCAGGTAGGATGATTTTTAATGTGAGCAATCTGTATGTGCAGGGTGTGGGAAACATATAAAATAGGCTCTTATTCAGAGTGAAGGACCGCTTTAAGTAGCTTGCTTGTACCACAAATTTCTTGGTGGTTACTGCCAATGACCATCAAGAAGAAGGGTATTAATATTTATGGTAGAATATTTTGGAGCGTTTTTTTACTAGCTGTATGAATTTATAATGCAAAATCCATTACTTTGCATGGTGATAAATCCTTCAGTGTGGAGGAAAATCTGCGCTGTTATAAGGGAGAGGAAAATGTGTCCTCTCAGACTGGAATAAGTGCTTTTTGTACCATTTCTTTCCATGTTCATAATAGCAGCAATAAACTTGATCCCAAGCACAGGCTGCTGTTGCTCAGATAATGGCCTGGATCAGTAGGCTTCATTACTTCTCATTATGTGGCCAATAACCGCTCCTCACACTCAGAGTTCTTGCTTAATTATGTATAATTATTACCTTTGTGACTGCGGGGTTAAAAATAAAATGTTATATACTAGTTGCTTCTTTTGTTTTTCCTTCATTCAAATACTTTGCTAGTCATACTGCAGCAGCACATCCCAAAATAGGACAGCCTTATTTTTAAGCCCCTATTTAAATTGAAGGCATCAATATAACCTAAACATGAATGGAATATTAATTGTTGCTTCCAGTTGCAGAGGCATCTTTAGGCTGAGACTTCTATTGATGGCCACATTTGCCTTCTGTGAGTATTTTCAATTTTTCTTTCTTTACCCAGCTTGCACTTTGTTCTGCTTGTCTTTCCATCCCCATATATTGCCAGTATACACTTCTCAGAAGTTATAAAATCAATGTACATAGCCCCATGCACTGCTTAGAAATGACTAGTATTTCCTTTACTTAAATAGGAAGTATAAATAGAATTTACTTCTTCTATGCTGTCCCAAGTACTGGCAGCATTGTGCATGTCAGGTTGGGGTGCCCTACAGTGTAGTGAAGCCTCACGGGCCTTCAAGTGCATTTGTATGCATCAATTGTACGCATGACCCCCTGTGACTAATCAGGTTCACTGTGCGTAGTGGCACATAGTGATGAGAATGCCTACACTGTGAACCTGAATGGTGGTCTCTCACACCACCCTTTTCTGCTTAGGAGTCTCCCCCAACTTGAAACAGCACTTTAGAAGATTTTCAGATAAAATACCATTATTCTATGCGCACCTTGCAGTTTTTTTTCAAGAGAAACAACCCTTTATATTTGAAATCCCCCTCACAAACTATATATTCTCTGGAAGTACACACCTCAAGCTTTCTAGGCATACAAGGCTTGTTGACGTGGGCCCATTTTTTAAAAAATAATCCTTCAATGAATTCTTTGATTCCACTTTTTCCCAAAAAAAAAATCAGACACATTTTCCTAAAAAAACTATATGCCCAGGAGACCCCCCCCAAACTGAATAAAGCACTTTCTAACATTTACAAATAAAATACAACTACTATCCACACTATAAAGGGTTAAATAAAAAAATAATTTGTAGAACAGGGAGCTGGGGCTAGCCTCGGTGGCTCCCCGTCCTGCAGGCTACAAGCCCACATAGTCTAAATGACCCCCTGAACTTCTTCCCCCCCGGGCTTTGGGGAGGCAGGGGAAACCAGAGTTAATGGCAAGTCACCCGCTAGCCACAGGGGACTTGCCAGTCCCTAAGCCTTGTGAACTGGTAGGGTCTCATGGCTCCCTTATCATATCACAAAGGGTTAAATGTTAAAAAAAAAAAAAAAGACAGAAAAAATGTTATTATTATTTTTAAATACTTACCTCCCATCCATCCCAGAGCACTGTGTCCCATGCTGATCACTTTGGCTTCTGCTGTTCTGCTTCTGCTGGAAGTCTTTTATACCTGCTGGGTGACAGGTAACAAAGGCTTAACTAAATTGAATGACATAGAGCCCCCCTCCCGGTGTGAGGGACCCCATTCTTTTTGGAATCTGAAGCATTAAAAACCCTTAGAAATAAAAAAATGGCATGATATCCCCCTACCCAACATAACCAGCCCAGAGACCAGCTATGGGGGCTTGTAGAACAGGGTTCAGGGGCCAGCCTCAGTGACCCCCCCGCCCTGCAGGCTATAGGCCCCAAAGCCTAATGTCCCGGGCTCTTCTTCCCCCTTGGGCTTTGGGGGGACAGGCGTTAATAGGGGCCAGGTGACATGCCTGCCTCCTAAGCATTGTGAGCTGGTATGGGGTTTCATAGAGCCCTTATCATTTCACAAAGGGTAAAGTGTTAAAAAAAAAAAAAAAAAAAAAAACACACACACAGGAAAAAAAGACTTATTTATTTCTTTTTATTTTTTAATGCTCAACTCCAATCCTGTCCCCCGGCCATCCACTGGCAGCTGCTGGGGCTGATCACTGGAGGGGGGCTGAGGAGGCAGAGGACCACAGCCCCCTAGCCCTCCAAGCTCTCTACGGTAATTAGCCTTGGCATCTGACAGTTCCAAGCCCAGAGCGGGATGACGCCATGGGTGACATCTGCTCCGTCCACAAGAGGTTGGGCTAGCGTGTAAACTGCGGAGGGGGCATCTTTTGAGCCCTCTACTCAACACGGAAGAGCCTGGGGGGATCGGAGGCCCTCCGGTGAAGAGACCGGACGGGAGGTATCGCGCGCATGGAGGTGAGTACATTTCATTTCTTTATTTTTTACTGTTAACAGCAGTGGCAGCCGAAGTGTGGGGGGCTATTTTTTGCCCCCTCCTGAAGCCAGAAGAGCCCCGGCTGGTATCAGATACCCACTGGGGGAAAAGAAGACCCGGCCAGTTCGACCGAAATGTTTTTTTTCATTTTATTTTACAGCAGTGGGGAAAGTCAGACCCATAGGCCCTATGGGCTTGGCACTAAACGCTAGGAGAAGCAAACCTGTAGGGCCTACGTGCTTGGCACTTAAAGGGTTAAAGTCCATTTGTTTGCTTGTTGGTTGCTTTTGGCATCTTCACTTCAGAAAAGCATAGCTAGATCTTCTTGTTATTGCCTGATGCTTTTGCTGTGCACCATAAAGCCTTTCCCCCATTAACACCTATGCAGCTAAAGATCAGGTGCAAGCACCTGAGTGGCAACAGAAATGGCAACTGCATCTACATAGGCATCAACAGGTTGAGGGGGGTTTAATTGTATAACATAAGCTGATGGGAGAGGTAAGAGGACTGAAACACAAGGACTGCTATAACATAGGAGAAAACAACGCTAACATTGGCTGGCTTTGCAGTCATTCATGGTCAGGGCGGCAGTTTGTCAAGCCTAAGCAGACCTATACTGCGCTACTCCCGGCTGGGAATTATACAGTTTTTTTTGTTGAAGAACCCCTAAGTAGGCCAAGTGCTGGCAGCTGTTTTAGTTATTCAAGTCTGGACCTTCTCTTTTATGTTGACAGTTATTACTCTTGCTTCTGACTGTCAACCTGCAATCACTTTGATTCACCATTAACAATGGATAACTATACCCCCTCCCCACTTCTGAATGAGAGCTAACCTGTATCTCACTAGGAGCAGCCACCAGCCGTTTCATTAAGACTCCAACACCTGTGGTTTCCCTCTTTTTGGGGCATCCTGATTTAGGTTCCCCCAATGTGTATAATCCCCAGGCTTGCCAGCTGACCTGCTCCACCAAAGAGAAGTGGCTACTGCTGGGATGAACAACGTAGAAAAGTGATTGGATGAGAGCCTGCACATGTTGTGGGATGGATATGAGGTAAGAATACTGATGTTCTCACAATTTCCCCCCACTAATTGCTCCCACTGCTAAGGGATGAGACTAAACTCATCACTGACTCACAAGATGCTGATATGCCCACCCACTCTTAAATAATTCATGATTTTTAACCCCACTGATTGACACACTACTTACAATAGGCTCCTTTGACAATCGGTGACCACCCTCACTGCTTAAACGCCTGTGACCAGCCTGCAGTTATCCTCCCACCCAAATTACTGACAACCCCTGATTTCATCCACTCGTTACCTATAATCCACAACGCCCTTGACTCATTTTACCTCTCTCAAAGGCATCACTATTTAAAATGGATTTACACTGTAAAAAATATACTGGTAAAGAAGTTTGCGTCTAACTGTAGTGTCCATAATGTGTATCCGAATATTTTAGTGTTCAGCGCTACAAAATAGAAAAAATTAGAGTTCAGACAAATAATATAATAATATGTGATCGTGACAAGCTTCTCAAACAGTCAATGCTTGTGTAACAACCCCTACTCTATTTCTGCTGCTAAACAAACAAGCTCACATTTCATTTATTTTGACATTTATTGTACAAAACTGAAAATGTTTTGGCTTTAGACAAGTTTTAATAGCATGTTCCTGAGGAGCATATGCAATGCAGTAATACAGTTATGCTTTACGACGCTGTGGTTGGTTCTTACCATGAAGACTGTACATGGGAAGTCGTACCTCTTTACTAGCTCTTTAATATTTTTCTGTACTGCACGCTCTGTTCATCATAAACGAGGTCTAGAATGTTTGACATTTTAATATGATGAAAATTTAATATGACCATAATGCATAGAAATTTACAATTTTCCTGCCCAACCTCTTCCACTCCTTATACCTAGAAATTATCTAAAAATCTCTCTTCCATCTGATTCCACAGCCCTGGGTTTACTAGCCTCTGTGTCTGGAGGGAAGGGGGGCACCCTTATTTTGAAATATAAATAAGGACAACTAACTGGCACAGGCAGGCAACTAAAAAACGGACTTTGCTGAATCAGGCCCTATAACATAAAAAAGCAAAGGCTTATAGTGGTCCTAAGTATTCTCTTGCTCACCTTAGGGACAGCATGAAATTCTTACTTCTTTCCACCTTAGGCCAGGGAGGGTAGCTTTTTCAGCCTGTTTTTTCTTTCCATAATAGTTCACCACAAAGTTTGCTGACAACAACAAAAACATCCCGTATTGTAGTGAAATAAAGACAGGAAGAGAAAGGGCCTCCCAGACCTAATGTAACATCTCACAATACAAGTAAACATGGCTGTAGATCAGGAGCTAACAAATCTTCTCAACACTTTCCTGAGACATCAGATTGTAAAAAAGTTACATGACATAAGAGGAACAAATTATGGGGTATTAGTTTACACCCTGCCTTTTAGGATTTCTTACAATTATTTTATGTATCTGGAGCCCTGACATCTATTTTCATGCATTCCTTTTTTTAAAATTCTAAACTTTCTTTATTAAATTTATATAAATATATATAAAATCAGTTTCAAAGCCAGAAAGATATATATATACAATAAAGAGAGCATTCAACGTTACTTTTATTTATGCGCTTGTTTTATTTAAACAAATAAAAGGAGGGCAAATAATAAGAAAATGCACCATGCTGGACTTTTTGAAAGTATGTTCTCTTAACTGGATCTGAACCGAGCCTTATTAGAGATCATGGATCAAGGAGAGGCAGTGTAAGCTTTTCGCACTCGGTACACAGTGGAAAAATAAATAATAGGTTCTAGTTAAAAATCAAAATCATCTTTACTTGTGATGGGGCAATTCTGAAAGTTAGGTAAAAATTATTTTTAATGAGGTACAGTAGATATTTTAATTCAGATGGTACAAAACAACAGCAGCCTATGGGGAATATTAAAATGTGCCTCTCAATCTTTGTTTTGATTTTCCATAGACTGATGTAATTTACAAACCTGCCTCGTCGTAGCTACAAGCATTTTTTTTATTTTTAAATAAAAGCTATCTTTTTCCACTTCATTGTGTACTGAATAAGAAAAGCTCTCACTATCTCTCCAAACTCGGTCTCATTTGGATAACCCTCAATGAGTTCCTTCTCCTTGCATTTTCTTGGCTGAAAAAAAAAAGAACAAAAAATGGAAACCTTGTAAACTGCACTAGTAGCCTGTAACTTAAGTGTGTTAGAATCAACTTTCCACGTATTTGCTGTCTGAAAAATCGACATAACTGATAAGACTCATTTAGATCTCGTCCCTAGTCTATCCGCCACTGCAGCTGCTAATTAATTGCATAGGAAACATGAATTGCTCTTAAATCAAAATGCAAATCTCATTTATTTTTCATTGCTTTTGCTGTTTACAATTTACCATTTTGCTTTGTATTCCGCTCATGACATGTGTTTTCCAGGAGCCTTCCTGTCGAGCAGCAACACTATACATTATACACCTGAGCATATTATGGGGATTTAAAACCACACTGATCTGCTTGAAATAAACATTTTGTTCTATTCTTTGTCTTGCTTTGAAACCTTTTGAGACACACTGGATTTCCCGGCTTATTCTCTAGCATCTTTGTGTTACAGAATCTAAAACTTCTAGCACATTAAAATTCTGAAAATGATTTCAGGTGGTGTGAATATTTCTCTCATTGTTAAAGTGGTCCAACAGCCCTGGAGTCTATATGATTCCAGGGTTGCTTGATTCCCTCCTCCCGGGGCAGCCAGAAATGGGATGCCCCGCTGTGTGAAACCCACCAGGTCGCCCAGAAACCCATTTTCTTTCCCGGTTCAACAGCGCAAGCAGCGGGCACATTCCTGCTTTTCCTTTAGCAGGGCATATGTCTGCGCCTGGCATTTGTGAATGATTGACACCTGTATACTTCCTGTTAAAGGGTAGTGGGGGAAGCGGCCTCTCGTCCAATCAGCGGGCTTGGATCCGCTCCCGCCCCTTCACCCAGGCGAGTGGATCCGAACACGCTGATTGGACAAGAGGCCATGCATGTGTTGTAGGACCGGGGAGATGTGCATTTGGATGACCTGGAGTGCTTTGCACAGTGGGGCACCCCCAATCAGGCTTCCCAGGGGCAAGGACTAAAACCCATGATAGTCAAAATCCTTGGTTTTTGTCCACTTTAAGCCTCTCCTAAGGAAATTGCAATTTAAATAGGTTAAAGCAGTAAGAAGAAGTAGGTCGCTTTAAACAACACCCCCTGGGGTCAGTGTTTGATATGGCCCTACAGTTAAAATCTTGGACCCGGCGCCAGACAGCAGGCGGACATGCCTCTGCCATCCATTAATTTCGGTCTGGGGCAGAGGTTCTGTGCTTGCAATATAAGAGCAAGGTGTACAATGAGAATCTGGTGTTTTCAGGAGATTTGACACAGTGTAGTGCAGACATAACTGGAATTTGACATTCTGGAACCTGTAGTATAGGATGAGCAACTGTTGGCAAATGTAAAATAGCAACAGGCAGGCAGGTGCCTGTGGGGTGTTCGAAACGATAACAACCCAGGGCTCCCAGATTTGACCAGACAGGCAACGGCAAAGGGGAGCATTCAGGCATCCCCAGTATTTTGGGGTGGGGGCGGCAATACAAAATGCACCAAAGTGGGTCTCCAATCTGGGACATCTAGTCAGTTTCAAATATCATCATGTTCTATTATTATGTTTTATGTAACTTTATGAAATATTCAAACCTTCCACATATGTAATATTTTTGTCATATTAAATTTAATGTCCTCTTTCCCTTTTTTGCTTTGCTGTACAAATTAAGTTGTTCATGGCTTTCCTGATATGTTTTAAAATGTACAGTGTTTCGTCCTATAAGACGCACTTATTTTCCCCAAATATGGGGGACAAAAGTCAGTGTGTCTTATCGGGCGAATCTAAAAAACAAAAAAAAAACACCTTCCATTCCCAGCTCCTATGCCGCAGCAGCCTCTCCCGCAGACATGGACAAAGAGAGAGACAGACACACACACACGTTACCAGTGCCTGCTGTCTTCACTATTGTCTCCGCTGTCCTCATAGCTGGCGGTTGTGGCAACCAAGTGGGGTGTGGCCTGTGATGTGGGCCAGCATCCAAGGATGCTGGCAGGAGTCACAGGCTACCCAGAAGCGGCTTGATGTGGCAGGCAGTTAGAAAGGCTGGTAACGTGTGTTTATCTCTCTTATGTCTGTGGGAGACGCTACTGCGGCTTGGAATATAAGTTTTTTTTTTTAGTTTTTGGGCATGCTGCAAACTGCCTGTATTTGGGACCCAGCACACCGCCTGTAATGTTGGGTCCCAAGCACACCGACTGTCTGCCTGTAATGTGCGATCTGTAGTAGGGTGATTGGGGGGATTTTGCACACTGCCTGGTATGGGGTAATAAGAGCGGGTATTTTAGAATACTATTTGTTTCAGAGTATTTTTTTTCTTATTTTTCTCCTCCAAATTCTGGGTGCATCTAAAAATATGGTAATTTTTTCTACCATCTTTGCAGCCTGCCTTTGGACTCGTTTGTCTTTTTTAGGCGAGGTCTCCAGAACTGTATACAGTATTCCAGATGTGGCCCCTCATCCTTCCCCATCAATAAGCATAATCTTGTCCTGTTTTAAGACTCTTCATCATCAGGGGTTCATCCTGTGCCTATAAGGTGTTCTCTTTTGGTCTCTTGGCTGTATAGTGCAAGGTATGATTAGTGGGAAGTGGGAGATGTTACAAGCAACCCCTTCCCACTAATTATGCCTTCCTTCCACTATGCCTTACTGAGGCTAATTTATTAATTGATTTATTTCAGCCCTCCTCCAAGGGGAGTGCTGATAATTCCCTATTTTCCCTTTCATTTTGCCTAAACAGTGTCTTGAGCTCACCCAGAAGAACTGACTCTGGGAGCCCATTCATTCTACAGTCAAATGCAAATATTAGTTGCAATATCCAGCATTAACTGCTGCTTATATCAGAAGAAATGGACCATGTAATCATTACTATTCCATAGTGCACAACCTGACCACATAAGTGCCATCTGTTCACAGGGGCCTAAGTGGAAAATAGATGATCATTTTCTGCTGCATGCAATGTTTTTCAAAACGCAGCATAGGCCCATTTACTTAATAGGCAGCACTTTCTACCCACATATCTTCTCGAAGTATTTCTACTCCAAAGCGGTGCAAGTGGGAAGGTATGAAAGGGTCCTTAGTTTTCAGACCCCCCCAATAGACAGATCACCAGGGCTGCTAGCACCTTGCAAATTAGGATTCCATGGAGGCCCCTTTAGACTAGTCTCAACCTGTTCCTAAAAATTACAAAATCACCATTAAATGTTATAGTTTTGAATGAAACTGGCTAAAGTTGTAACACCTTGAATTTTGGACAGTAAAGTTCTAAGCAAAGAAATCCAACATTATATAGTCAATACTCCTTTTTAATTCTAGTAATTATTTGCCACATTAGGGTTGATTCAGCACTGCATTTTTTTACAAATTTTTTTTTGAGCTAAAACAAGTAAAAGAAAAATATGCTGCTGAATCAACCCTATGACAGAGATTCTGTTTACTATAAAAAGCTTCCTGAAATAAACTCGATAGCAAGAAAAGATCTAATATTAATCCATGTAAATATGGTAGATGACAAAAAGAGGGGTCACTTATAAACACTGCATCAAAACAAATCAGGTAAAGCTTGTTTTTTTTAATTACTTGGGAGATAAAAAAAAATCTGAAAAGATGGACTTTGAATGTACTACCGGTATTATGCTTTTACTGTTTATTTTAGCTAGTAGTGCAAGCTTTATTGTATAATTTGATATATTCTGACTCATAAATACAGGATATATATATATATATATATATATATATATAGCCATTTTCCCTCAGGGTTGCATGTTTGGATTTTGGTTAAGCAGATCAGTTGCAAAAGGGGATAGGAACACCTAGAAATTTGAAGGTCCTCCTTCTTCTGTAAGAACTGCTGCAGTGATTGGGTTGCAGAAGTGTCAGAGACCTTGTAGCATTAGGTCTATGGCCACACATGGAGCAGCACAAATTGGGAGCCCTGCCACAGGACATTTGAGTATATGTTTTTAAATTATTTAGTTTATTTAGTTTAGCTGAGAATGAGAAATGGGATGGGGGATTTTCCTTATAATATAGAACACTTTAATCACTGCAGCTGTTGTTGTCCAATCTGGATCTTCTGTACTCAGATACCGTTTGTGGCCTTCTATTGGATGGACACTGTCATGCCCCCACCCACTATCAGCTTATTGGCATGTAGTTTATATATAAGGGGAACATCAGGATATATCCATTTCAAGACTAAAGGGAGTTTTCCCTCCATGAAACGTGTCACCAGAACCAGGAATCACAGATGATTTTCTGGGATGTACCATTCAACGCTAAGCTTCAGCTGCTGACCGTTAAGATGCTGCTGGAGTCCTCATTACCATCCATACTCTGATTATGGAAAAAAGCAGCCCTCCCCTGTGCACTCTACGGTCAGCTATCTTGACATTGAGGTGCGCCGGCAAACTTCCTTGTTACACGGAGACTTCTGCACAACGTTGTGGATAGGACTCTATGTCACTGTGCATAGAGCATCCAGGTATTGCCTCAGTGAACTCCCTCTGTACAGGGGCTGGCATGAGAGCATGTGAGTGCCTGGACCCAGGATCTTCTGAAACTGTAGATATGAAGATCTGGGTGCCATTTCTTGTGGGAGATAAATATTCTTTCTTTTTCTTTTTTGCCAAAAGATGAGCACTTCTTTCAACCATTATGACAATAGCACCGCAGTTGCTTTCATCAGGTGGAGCACATTTATTTTATTCATAGCAAAGTATTCACTTCTTTAATGACATTTCACTTCTTCTGAGAACATGAATACCTTATTACAAAACTGAAAGGTGAAAGATATAAAATTGTGAAGAGATGTTCTAGTTAATTTCTTTGGGCTTACTCTTGAGAATTCCTCTTTGCATTTATGACTATGGACACTGAAATATTATTATAATGCTAATGAATCATTATTAAAATGTCTCTCCCCAACATTTAAACCTCTTTCTATTAACAGCATCTCCCAACCTCTGACTTACAGTTGTAAGACACTGTCATTAAATGCTTGCCAATAACCAGCTCCTGAGGAAGGGTGGACAATGCAGTTGTGCCGCAATAATACCTGCCAACAGCCAAATATTTAACAGGGTACTTTCAAGATTATGCTGTATATTTCATTATTATTTTAAGCTTGCGCTGCATATTCTAGGTCCCTGAAGGTTTCCCTGAATGTAGTAGGAGCAGCATTATTGATGGCATAAAGCCAAATTAACTTTAAGTATTGGTGTGGGACCTAAAATGAATTCATGGTGTATAAAGAATACCAGAGTACATTCATTAGTGTGTGACCATGCTCTGGGAATCCCTGTGTGTCAGTAGTATTTATGTCCTGGCATTTCCCTGCTGTTCTGTAATGTAAAAGACCAACGGACATATACTTCTTGAAGAGATTTTTAAACTCTTCAAACATCACCATTTATCTTGCTGTATTGGTAGGCACATGCCTATTAGGGCTAAGTATATTGAAGGTAAACTTTCAAGAATACGCAGTGTTGGCATCTAACCTTTGTGATAGAGGCTGTTTCTGCCATCAACCAACAACACAACCTGGTCATTAACCCTTCAAAAACCATAGAGATGGTTGTGGACTTTAGGAAGAATCCGGCACCCATGACACCCCTGTCCATCAAGGGGGTGGAGATAAAAAGAGGAAGTGAGACAAAATTTCTGGATGTGACCATCTCCAACAACCTCAGCTGGGAAAGGAATATCATGGCTCTACTGAGAAAAGCACACCAGAGACTTTTCTTCCTGAGGCAACTGAAGAAGGCCGGTCTGTCGGAAAGGTTGCTAGTGCTCTTCTTCAATGCCGTCATTGGTTCTGTACTGTGTTTTTCTTTCTCTGTCTGGTTCGAGGGATCTACTAAAAGGGACAAGTGTAGACTCCAAAGAACAATTAAGACTGCAGAAAGAATAATTGGAGCCCCGTTACCATCCCTGCATGAACTGCACGAACGCAGAACCAAGACTCGGGCAGAAAAGATACTTCGGGATCCCTCCCACTCTGGACATGCCCTATTCCATTACTTACCATCTGGGCGGCGTCTTGCGTTACCAGCCTGCAGGACTTCTAGGTCTAGGAAGGGTTTCTTTCCTTTGGCTGTCCGCATACTCAACAATAGCCAGGCATCATAGGCCCCGGCTCAAACCGGTATCATTTGCACTTTGTATCATTTGCACTTTAGAAGATTAACTGTGTCTGTGTATCTATGTTTCTATGTTCCCCTAACTATGTTACTGGAACTGAAGTTAACTGTTTACTGTTGCACTGTGTATATGCCAAAAAGAATTCCTTGTTCATCTCACGATGTACTTGGCGAACAATAAATTGAAATGAATTGAGCTTATACATCTGCTTTCTTGTAAGAGCGCTTAGATGAAGCCTTGAGTAGCATATTTAAATAAATTACATTTTAAAGGGCTAAGTCACATAGAAAATGTATTATTTCAAATTGTCCTACACTGCAATAGAATTTAAGTGAACCAGTCTCATAGACGTCTCAGATGTCCTAAATATGATTGTGTTGTACTGCAGAACACATGGGGACTCCAGGCATGCCAGCAGACTAGACCTGTCCTAAAATGCTGTCCTAAATTATTTGGTTAGGACCAAAAGACTTGGTTACATAGGTAGCATGATTGATAAAAGATATATATGTATCCATTTCAACTGAGGAATATGACATTTGCCAACACAATTTGCAAATTGAAGTCCCTGAAACCAGTTAGAAATCATGGTGTTGGAAATGTTCTGGGTGTTGAGACTGCTTTGCTTTGCTGAATCTAAGACTCCATATCTCTACAATAAACTTAATCTTTCATTGTTTCAGATTTTGATAATAGGTAATATAAGGATACCTTCCAGTATACAATATTGCTAAATGTTCTAGTTATTCCACCAAGGAATACATGAAGGTACTGGTTTGGCAACACCCTATATGTATCTTATAGTGTTACTATGGATGACCTTCGAAAGGTCTATTCATTCAAGGACCCAGAGATGGACTAGGAACCAATAATTAGCCCAGTCATCTGTAGATATAGCATTTCAGGGCCAGATCATAAGCATGGTAGTTTAGACTACTCTTTATTATTGTAGGGGGTTAATACTGTGGAACGTAATGGCATAGCTGTTCCAATTTTTCATTCAGTAAAAATTAAAATTCTTTTTCATTGTTTTATTTGTCCAGTTATCTCCTTTATTTATAAAATATATGTATTGTAAAATACATATTTCTGCCAGGTGCAACTGGTATTTGATTAAGGCAACTGGTCTCTGGTTTGCTAGTGATCCAACTGGTTTACTGAGAAATTTAATCGGTGGTGCAAGAACAGCAATCTGATACTTAATGTGAAACTGTGAAGATGATTGTAATCTTCAGGAAATTTACTCTACTGAAGCGAGGTTGGCTCACAACTTCGAAGTAGGGGTAACAAGACTGAAGAACACAAAATGTCTGGATGTGATTCCTGAGACAGCTCAGGATATATTCACAAAAAAAAAACTGATCGAAAGCCTGTGCAGGCTAAAATTATTCAAAATGTCCAAAATCTGCTCAAATGCAATCCCATAAGCCGTGTACCATGCAGATCAAAGACAGATTATACAAAGGGTCCAATAAATATTGGCAAGTTGATTGGTTACCATATGGAAAAAAGATGGGCAACATAGTGTAATACTGTTAAAATGAATCAGAACATATTGCCAACATCAAAATCAAATGATCATATTCCAAATTACATGACTCACTGAATCGGTGTGAAACTTTCTCAGCTTGAGTTGGAGGTACCAACAAAGAATATTTAGAACTTAAAGGATCATAGATGATCTCTCTTAAAGTAAATCTCTGAAGAACCTGTTTGCCCAGAGTAAAATCCAAGGCCTACAAGAAAATTGGCGACTCCACTCATCCTAGTCACTTCTCCTACTTCATACTTACCACTGGATGCAGAGGAGGATAAGACAACTAAAAACAGAAAGCATTTTATGAATTTAGTCTTTTTAATTCAGTCTTAAGTCTTTTCATTTTTCGCGTTCCTCTTCCATGCATTAAGATAAATCCCTCGTCTCTTGTGGGTGGGGTCATCCCGCTACCTCTTTTGAACTGTCAGATGCTGAGGGCGATCTCTGGATGGGTGGGGGCTGTGCAGCTGTCATCAGATCGCTGCGGGACACAGGAATGGAGGAAAAGAAATGTTTATTTAAACAGGACATTTCACGTTAAAGCCCAGACACTGCTGAAAAAAACAATATATAATTTTCCTTGGAAATCCCTTCAAAAATCACAGTTGAACACGTGTAGTGCAAAATAGTGAAAATGGTGACAAAAAAGAGGTGACATAAAGGTATGTTACCATGTCTATGATTACATGTTTAGTAGTGTGATGATATTGCCCATAGTTACAATTATCTCATCCTCCATAAAAACTGAAAAAAATGAAGCAGCATTCATTGCAGCTTGCTCAATATAGAGTGAGTTCAACACTTTTCTGTTTTTATATAAATGTCTTTTTTCAGAAGAAGTGCGTTATAGTTTTAGAAGTGGGACTTCATTTGGCAATCCTTAAGAACTGGAAATGTTCCAATAAGTGTCCATTTACGTCTTGATTCTTCTGAGGAACCCCAGCAGGTGGTGAAATGAAGTACAAATGTGATGTTACTCATGTGAAAGAGAATTTAATGGCTTATTTGGCATTAGTTCATGTAAAACAACATCCCATTTGTGTTTTCTTTTTTCGAGTTAATACCATGCAAATTTAAATGTAAACAACAGCACTTTCATATTGTCGATTGCAAAAGTGAGGGGCAGGAGATGGGGAAGGCATCTTCCGCAGGGAACGAAGTGTGGAAAGAAAGCAATTATTTGTGGCTGATCGACGTCGCCGGCTCATATCAAAGTGCAAATGGAAAGAGAATATGTAAAAGCAGGATTAGTCACTTTCTCATTTTGTGCTGCTGTTCCAAACTATGTAGTTTACTTAGCGGCAAGAGCCACTTGGCGGAAGTTATTTGGTATATTGATGATCTTTAAGCATGCGCATGTGATGTATACATGTAAAATAAATATTAAAACTTATATAAATATATATTGTAGATCTTGCGTAAAGTTAACCAATCAATTGTTCTACAGATTATGACAGACAAATATATAGCACCAGCACAAGCAGATCTATATAACACCGCGCTACAAAAGTATATTTAAAAAATGGAATACAATTTAGCTCAACGTGTGCAGAAGTCCCAGTTACGAAGTCAATAAAACAATGAAAATACACAGAGCTAGTAGATAACAGTCTTTTCATTCAAACTGTAAAGTATCCAATTACGGCGTCCCGTGGTGCATGCATCAATAAATTCACGAGTGATACCACCACCAATTAGCTCATGCTCTTACCAGATGTTCAAAATATATGGCATGCAGCTGGGAAACAACCCAATCTCAGCAGCAAAACAGCAAAAGGCTTTTCCACAAAATCCCATAGGATGGATCAGACAAACCCCAAACCAAATATACCCCCTAAGAAGATTTGGTTTGGGGTTTGTCTGACCCGTCCTATGGGATTTGGTGGAAAAGCCTTTTGCTGTTGGAGATTGGGTTGTTTCCCATCTGCATGCCATATATTTTGAACATCTGGTAAGAGCATGAGCTAATTGGTGGTGGTATCACTCGTGAATTTATTGATGCATGCACCGCGGGGCGCCGTAATTGGATACTTAACAGTTTGAATGAAAAGACTGTTATCTACTAGCTCTGTGTATTTTCATTGTTCTACAGATTAACTAAGGTTCTGCATGTTTTCCCAGTTTTTAACTGATAATGTGTTACATGAGCTGAAGACGTGATTCTTTAACCCAGTTGTCCATTCATAAAGTACTCATTTTGTTAGCCAATCTTGAGGAACCAGATGTTTCTTCCACCCAGTCACAATGTTAAAACTAGTACTACATGTTGTGGTGTATGGCACAGTGCATGCCCAGCTTACAAACCCTATTGATACCATGGGACACATGTGGGGTGCTGAAGTGTGAACCAAGTGAGTAGTCCTGCCAGACTTGTGTACTTATGGGGATTCCCAGGGGTGGGAAAATTAGCGGCCTCAAGGACCTACTCTACTGGAACCAGAGCGAGAGCTTGTTATGAAGTGATGACTTTTTGTTTTAATGGAGTAATGTTTTTAAATACTTGCAATGCAGTGATCTGAAGTGCATCTTTATAGCACAGTAGCTATCAATGTGAGCATCTACATTTTCCCCTTCCTTTAAATCCCAATCCTTCACAACCACGCTCCAAATGCATGGCCACCCAGTCCCACAGTGCTTACAGCATGAGCGAGCCCAGACTTTAGGTTAAACCCTTCAGAGCACCTGCCACCATACAAAGGCAGATCCCTCATTGTTCACACCTCCAAGTCAGTAACTGGTCATCATAATAAGAGAAAAAATGATTGCCACCCTCAGCTTGCTAAGAGCTTAAGAACGTGCAGTCTATTGAAGATGTTCACAAGCTTCAGGCTGACTTGGACACATTGAGTGTCTGGGCATCCACTTGGCAGTTCAATGTGGAAAAATGTAAAGTCATGCACTTGGGGTCTAACAACCTGAAGGCCACATATGTCCTCGGGGGAGTAAAACTGGGAGAGTCACTTGTTGAGAAGGATCTGGGGGAACTGGTAGATCACAGACTAAATAACAGCATGCAAGGCCAAGCAGCTGCTTCCAAGGCCACCAAGATACTATCATGCATTAAAAGATGCAATTTTGCCTCTTTACAAGGCACTGGTGCGCCCTCACCTGGAATATGCCGTCCAGTTCTGGGCACCCATTCATAGAAAGGACGCTCTGACTATGGAAAGGGTGCAGGAGAGAGCCACCAAACTAATAAAGGGAATGAAAGATCTTAGTTATGAGGAAAGATTACGAGAATTAAATCTGTTTAGTCTTGAGAGGAGACGATTGAGGGGGGACATGATTAACTTGTATAAATATATAAATGGACCATACAAAAAATATGGGGGAACACTATTTCATGTAAAATCCTCTCTAAGGACAAGGGGGCACTGCCTTCGATTGGAAAAAAGAAATTTAGTCTCCGGAGGCGACAATCGTTTTTTACCATAAGAACTATAAATCTATGGAATAGCCTCCCACAGAAGCTTGTTACAGCATCAACCGCTGACAGCTTCAAAAAAGGATTAGATGCGTGTTTAGAAGAAAATAACATTAACAGTTACAATTAGCGGTTATCAGTAAAAAAACAAAATATAAAATAAATAGCTTCCCCTATAAATTAAAAAATAACTTCCCCTACCCCAACACCCTTGGTTGAACTTGATGGACATATGTCTTTTTTCAACCGTATTTACTATGTAACTATGTAACGTGTGACCCATTGTCTGCTTTGAAACGCCCCTCCATCATCTTTCCTGGGCACAGTTCGGGTCACTCTTGCAGAAGTACCCGGACAACTGTAGAATAAAACAACTCCTCTGCACCAGTTATAAAATCCAAAACTCTTTATTTGTGTCTCAGATATGACACATTGCTCGTCTGACATGCGTTTAGTCAAGGTTCTGACATCATCAACATGATAACAGGATTATTTATTTACTGTTTGTTTTTTCTACCTTGTACAGAGCCATGACAATAAACAACAATGATAATAATAAACCTCCCACATACACTGAGCTCCTCCATTCATTGTTTGTATTAGGTCAGTAATAGCTTGAGGATGATACATGTCTTTAACCTTTTGTGCCAAGCACATAGTTTCTAGTTTCTTTGTGCTCACTTCTCCGACCGTTAAGTGCCAAGCACATAGAATCTACGTGTTTACCATTTTCCCTGTTACTATCAAAAGAATAAAAAAAATCTCACCTCTGGCCATGACCAAATGCTGAGGATCTCCTCTTCCTCCAGGGGGCATTCAAGCCCCACCCCGGGGTCTCCTGGCTATAGGAGGGCGCCTGAAACAAGGTCCCCCTGCTTCTGCCACCACAGACATTCACTCACCTTCTCGCCCGATCCCTCTGGCCTGGGTTTTTTCTTCACAGCCTTCTGACGCCACTACCATTGCCTCTAGCCACTCCTATTTGTGGGAAGAGCAGGATGATATCATCCCAGTCCTCTTACTTTCCAGATCTGCTCCGGCTCTGACACATGCTGGTAGTACTGGTGCAGAGCCGATCAACACCGGCAGCTGTCGTTGGCACAGGGCACCAGTGTGGGACAGAGTATCAGAGGTGAGTAGAGAAAAAAAAATGTCATTTTTTTCTGTGTGTGTGTTTATTTTTACATTTAACCCTGTGTGATCTGGTAAGGGATACATGAGACCCCTATACCAGTTCACAAGGCTTGGGGGCTGTCAAGTCACCTACGGCTAGCTGGTGACTTGCCATTAATCCCTAGCCCCCCTGCTCCCTTACCTGCCTCCTAAAAGCCCAGGGGGAAGAAGGGGGCAGGCCACAGAGGCTTTGCAGGTTTGTAGCCTGCAGGGCAGGGGACACAAAAGCTGGCCCCTGTGCCCTGTTCTACAAGCCCTGCATAGCTGGCCCCTGGGATGGTTATGCTGGGTAGGGGGGACCCATGCCATTTTTTTATTTTAATTTTAGGGGTTTGTAAATCTTGGGCTTGATTTTGTAAATGCGCATTTGGGTACCCCTAATCGGGTTGCTACTGAGTTGTGTGGCTCAGTTAGCACCTATTTGGTTTTGACTGGAGATCTAATTAGCTACATAGTGAATACATCCCAATAAAACAATAAATCCACAAATCTGAAGAAACCTTAATATATCCTATTATCATTTGGCAGATCTTTGAGCCACTTACAAATATGTAAAATTGTGTAGCTACAAATCTACCAGACTGCACATTACAGTACTGCAAGTACACATATGGATGGATATATCTGTAGCTGTAGCATGTGCAGACGCAGCAAGCAGATTCCAGCTGTCCTCTTCTATTACAGTTTATATGTGTGGAGTGTATGGTAACAGATTGTTTAACGAACAGATTGATGACATAGATGAGTGATTTCATTAATTGCAATAGATGTCATGTTATACTACTTTCAGTAAAGTGTCTGGTCTTTCAGTTGAGTATGCTTGTACAAGAAGATGAAAATAAACACCAGTTTCATGTCGAATTCTAGGAAATCAGAAGCAGGATCATGTAATCAGCACTCCTAAAGCTGATGCTGGTGTCGGCATTCTTTGATTTGCAGATGGTTTGCATTACAGCAAAAGGCTGCAATAAAGTGATGTAGGGCAAAGGATAGCCACATGGAATCCTTCAAATATCTGGAAAATGTATCAGATCTGAAATCCTCCGCATATATGGATTAAAGTGTCTGCGACCACTACAGGTGCACCCGTGCCTATTACATGAGTGATAAAGCATCCGTATAATCATACCAAAGTATCCTTAATATACTTACATAAATCCCTGTTTTTTATTTTTCTGTTGGGTTTCTAAAGACTAAGACTATTTTGCGATGAACAATGGCCAGATGCCAGTTTACAAAAATGTCTGCAGTCCAATCTGTTTTTGGGCTGCAATAGGTTAGGATTATATGTCGCCAAGGAGACTTGGTGTAACTATTCTGCACTCACCAAACATAGTCCACTGGTCACTTTTCAGTTCCTTGAAAGAGATCTATCTCAAAAATATGTTACCTATACACACTATGTACAAAATTTTCCCCCAAGCTTATGATTTTCTTTTACAGGAAAGACAAAAAATGATGGTGACATGTTTTGAATGTACCATTCAACTTTTACCAGGGAGAACCCTTTAACTTTAATGGCTCTAACCCTGAGACACACTGTGGGAAACACTTGCACTACCCACTTTAATATTTGCCTGAAGCATTGTATGATGGGTAAAATCATCTAGAACAAGCCAGTCCAGACTGACTCAGTGGATTTTAGAGCAGATTATTCCTCCCTTGTAGGACAGAATGGTATTTTCTCAATGGAAAAAAATGTTTGGCTGGATTTTCTTTATGTAGCATGTATAAGTAGCCCCTTCTCTTGTTATCTAGCATATTAATAAGGATATTTATTATTAGAGCATTTTTCGCGATAGAGCTCTTTCAAAGTGGACCGGGCAATTTGTGGGTCTTTTTTGGAAATAAAATGCTGCTCTTTCTAGAACAGTTAAGATATTTATGAAAGTATCTTGGGGAATAAGGACACATTTGCAAACAATAAAAGCAGAAATATAGGTAGTTTAAACTTACCCTCCTGACAAATAGAATAGGAGGGTTGCTTAAAGATCAGACCATGCCAGAGCACGCAATCAGTGGGCTCCTCCATTCATAGAAATTTGTTATGTTTGGAGGCACCTATTTATCTTAATGGGAGCGCTGCCTGCAAAGGCCACACCCACCTGGCAAGGTCGGCACCTTATAGGTGATGTGGCTGAAAACAAAAAGTGACACGGCAGTAGATATCAGGCAAGAGTGTAGTCCACAAAAGTGCCTATTTTCTGATGCCTCCCGCTGCCGATTTAAGGGATCCACTTTTTTCACTGGAGGGTAACTTTAACACACAGGGATTTTCATCTTGTTTGGGTACTGCAGACAAATAAAACATAGACAGCAGCATAGATTGTAATTCTTCCCAGTTCCAGTGTTGAAGAAAAAAGGCTTCCACTACTACTCTTCATATCTGGCATAATGTTACAGTGCAACACACTATTGCATCTACATTGTGTAGGCAGTACTTTATTTGTCAATGAATTTCTTTATAAGCTTGAGGTTTTCACATTTTATCATGGGAAAGTGTGTAAAAAAAGTACATATGGGTTGTTAAACGCTGGCGGGTTCTTGCAAACACCCAGTTAGTTACCAGCCACTTTGATAGCATGAATAGAGGTTTACGTTTAAAAGCACATGGCTTTTTGTATGCTGTATATAATAGGGAAGAAGAGCAACAAGTCTTTTCTTTCATCCAGTTCTCTTCTTTCTTTCCTTGTTGTATTCAGTAGCTGTGCACAACAACAATCTCGGGAAAAGAATATAGAGGCAAAACACCTAGCTACATAAAACAGAAAAATGACACTATTACAACATTAAACTGACTTTTTTGGGCTGGCTCTGGAGGTGAAAAGTTATATTTAATTATAGCTGAATATTAAGGCTTTAACATTCACTTGCCTTAAAACCTTCACCTAGATTCCCCTGACATATGTTCTCAATTACTATAAGTGTGTAGAGCTATTTGTCAGCAGAATACTGATGATAAAATACTTTTGCTAACCCTTGTATGTCTGGCCTTTGAACCTTATTTGTCTGATTGTTGAACTTTGAATTAGCTTCCGGATTTTGATTAATCTTCTGACCTTGATGCTCACTATTGAATTTGTACCTTGCATAAGATAAACGAAGCCTGCCTGGCTTTTATTTGATCAAAATCTTTACTTTGCCTTTCTAAATAGCTAAGGCAGACCCAACAGCTGCCTAGCACCTGAATGCCTACTAGCCAAAAATAATCAGTGGTCCTCAAAGACTGAGGCCCATTGGGCTTTCCCATAATCCAGGGCTTCCTTCTTCATACTGTGTCACCATCTTGTTTATTTTGTTTTGCTACATTAATTCAAGCTAACCATAGTGTAATCATTAGTAGGTCCTCAGGCTTTATGTACTGTACTTTCTTTCAGTCATATGGCACCTGCAAGAAAAGTCTACTTCCCAAGGGCCATGACTACTCTACGATTGTAAGCTATACTGTGTTACGGAATATTTCTTTCAGTATCAGGAAAACAAATTGTGTGCTGCATCATCACTGTGTTCTTCTTAAAACCTGCTCTAAGAGAGTTTATGGTAGTTAAGTCAAGATTAATTTGCCTCCTGCCACAATTTTCCCTTTGTGTATATAATATTAGCCTTGCTTGATCACATTTATACCTCTAAGCCAGCCATTCTCGTATTGCACAAACATAATATATAACACCTGCCTTAAGATATTTGAGCATATAATTTATCAATGTATCGGCTGATTAGGTCTTTTCTCATGTACATATATTTGTTGAAACTATTGTCATAATACATTAAATGTCTAATAAAAGCCAGTTGTGTTTGAAAGTCTCAGAATGTTATACCTTTCTGTATACATTTAATCTAAAACTACACTCAAAAAGTCCTAAAAGTAGATAAAAAGAATATTAGACATTTATTTACTGTGGATAATTATATTAATATTGCATATCTGTGAGTAGCAAAATATGGTAATTTTGGGGATTAAGCGATAATTTGAATGTGTTTTAAATAAATGGGAAGACAAGTGTACGTTAGTTGACCTATTTTATTTAAATAACAGAAATCTGTTTAATTATTTTCTTCCCAACACATGTTTGCGGTAGTGTCTTATGGCACAAACAAGGGAGGGGAGGGGAAGAAGAGTTGTTAATGAGGCTGGAAAAGGTTACAAAACCATCTCTAAAGAGTTTGGACTTCACCAATCCACAGTCGGGCAGACTGTGTAGAACTGCAAGAAATTCAGTACCAATATTACCTCCCTTATTTCATAGGAGTGGTTGAAAAACAAAGACTTACAAAGATCACTCCAAGAGCAAGGCATATATTGTCAACCATATAAGGTCTTTGAGGTCACAAGCTCAAGCTAACATTTAAAGCGGACCAAAGATGCCAAAAAAAACTCAATCTCCCCCCCCCCCCCCACCCTAGGTACATTACCACTTGGATGTTTTCTACCTTCAATGTTGCTTGGTATTCCTGTTAAAGTGGTTTAAAGTTTCATTTTCCCAGGGTTTGTTTAAGGAAATGTAACCTTCCATAGGACGTGGTTGTTCTGGTTTAAGTAACCAAAGGCCATATTAATTGTAATGATCCTGAGTCCACCATCAGGACACTGAACTGCATGATAGGATTGCAGGGAGATAGCTTCTTCAAAAGGAACAAGTGCTGTTGGTCTGCAGTTTGTGGAGAATGACATGCACTATGGATTTTTGTATAAACTGTTGATTGTCATGTAAACGTGACTTGCTTACATGAGTAAAACAGGAGGAAAAGTATGTGTTTTTCTTGTTTTAATGTTCATGGGGGTCGAAGGAGCACCCATTCAAGTGAGGTCATAATTGATGGGTTCGCCTTTCTAATTTATTTTTGGATTGTAGAATTCTGGACCAGGCTCTCCTTATCCCTTTGTATGTGTGCTGTGCTATTTGTTATAATGTTTTTATGGACTTTTTTGCCAAAGTGTTTTAATAGATACATAACAGATGTTTTGTATGATCAGTGAGTACGAATGGAGGCAGCATGTTGGCTTCTCACATCGGTTCACATTGAGTCTTGATTCTGCCTCCACAGGCCTACTCCATTCATAACAATGGAGGAATGTAGCAAGGCAGTTTTGTCAGGTCTCCTGAAGCATGTTAAAGCAGAACTAAACCCTGGCCCTCACCAATTAGAACTGCCCCCCAGGTGTTGCAGTGCTTAAAATGGAACAAAACCCATCCTTAAGACTCCAGGGCAGGCATACTCATTCCCCCAGGGGTTGGGGACCCCACTGTGTGCAACTCCCTAGGTCACCTGAAGACTCGCCTTCCTGCCCGGTCCAACGGTGCATGCGTGAGCAGTGGCCGCATCCCCGCTATATCATTTGTGAATGGCCGGCGCGGACACACTCCCTGTTAAAGGTTACTGGGTGGGATGCGGCAGCCAGCATGCTCGGATCCGAGCGTGCTGAATGGACGAGGGGGCTGTGCATGCGCCGTAGGATCAGACGAAGGGTAAGTGAGATCAGGCGACCTGAAGGGTTTCACACAGTGGGGCACCCCCAATTGGGATGGCCGGGAGCAAAGACCAAAACCCAGCATAGTCAAAATCCTGGGTTTTGGTCCACTTTAAGGTGCTATTAACAAACAGAGCTGTACATCAATTAACCAGTACATTATGATATTGAGATGGTGTGGATGTTTATAACAGTTTTTTCCTGCCGGCATTGACAGCACTATCCTGACACCTCAGAGCCTGTGTAACCTCCAGCTAATGTAGAACAAGGACAATACAAAATTCTAGTATAATGATAATGAGGTAAAGTAGCACATTTTATTTCGCTATAACCAGAAAAAGACTGTACTTGTAGGTATTACGTGGATCAACTATCAAGGTTAAATACATGTGTGTATATGTATTAAATATATATAAATTGATATATATATAATAAAATTGAATGTTCGTCCATTCCTAAAGACTTCCAGAATCCTGAACCGTTTGATCCCGAACTTGGCACGCAGGTTTGCAAATACATATACAAAGGATCAGGCTGTCATTGGCATTGTAGCTAAAATTACTTGCAGGATGAGGTCCAGCAATACCAAACTGGATGTTACATAAGCTCTAATGAGGAAGTTTGGAGGATTCTCAGCTTTTAAATGCATGAGAGATATTCAATTGTCCAACACCTCAGTATCCATTTTGAAATGGTCAGAGAGTGTATTTTACAGATGATAATCTAGCTGAAAGGGTGCAAAATCCACATAGGACAACACTTAAATCATTCTTTGAACTGTGCAAACAGTATAGTTTTGCAAGGACACTGTTTTATGCAGATGTTCCTTCATACTATGTTTAAAAAATATCCAAAAAGAAGTTTCAACAGCAAAAACAAGGCACTCCTGTGCAGGATCAGCCAGATATCTATTGTGCTGATGGCTCTTGCATGAGTATATAATGTGCATTCTAACAACCGCGAGTGCTTTTACCTGCCAATGTTACTGTATGTTATCAAAGGTCCTACCTCATTTGAATTTCTCAGGACAGTCAATAGCACTGTCTGTGCTTCATACCACAAGGCTTGACAACTGCTTGACCTTCTTGAAGATAATCAGCATCTGCATGACTATCTCAATGAGGCAGCAACAAGCCACTCTGCACCCAAAATAAGGGAACTGCTTGCAATAATTCTTACCTGCTGTGTCCCAGGCATTCCAAATGCTTTTTGGGATACACACTGGCATGATATGGCAGATGATGTTATATATCCGGCTCACCAAAAGATCAATAACCCCTCACTTACAGATGAATGCACAGATGCCATATTGGACTAGACAAATATTATACTGGAGGACAAAATCTTTCAAATGACTGGCAAAAAATGAAGTAAGTTTGGTATGACCTCCCCTACAAGACTTAGCTAAATTATGGAAACAAGTTATGACAAACCACACAGCTGTCGGCTGAAGTCAGTTTGAAAGGGTCTCAGCTGGACAAAGCTCCAGATCAGACACTAGCATATCACAGGCTACTTTAAATCATTAAAAATAGCTCTGGGGGTTTCTTCTTTCTTGATGCCCCAGGTGGAACAGGCAAGACATTTCTTATCAACATGCTTCTTACCAAGGTTAGAAGCATTGGTGGTATTGCTGTTGCTGCTGCAACATCTGGAATAGCATCAACGCTACTGAGTGGTGGCAGAACTGCAAACCCCACATTTAAATTACCTTTTAATCTTACAAGAGATAACACTGTTTGCAATATTCCTGCAGATTCAGGATATGCCCATATCTCCAGTCAATGTCAACTCCTTGTCTGGGATGTGTGCACTGTGTCACATAGACATGCCCTGGAAGCATTGGATCGAACACTGAGAGACTTGAGAGATAAAACCCAACTAATGGGTGGGGCCTTGGTCTTGCGTGCTGATGATTTTAGACAGACATTGCCTATAATACCAAAGGGAATCATGGCTGATAAACTGAATACATGCCTTAAGACATCGTCACTATGGCATCCAGTTCAGAGGCTTACTCCCACAACCAACATGAGAGCAAATATTTTTGGAGAGGAATCTGCTCTGCTGTTCTCCCAATTGCTTCTGATACTTGGCAGTGGAAGTCCAACAAGATGCAGATGGCAGTATATCACTCATGGGTGATTTATGCAGGGCTTTAGAGTCACCTGAGCACCTCAATAATACAATTCTGTGATTAATCACCTGTAGAATTGGTATTATGAGTATACAGTACATCCTGCTCCAAATCTAATACTTACAGTTGGGATATACTCCGCCAGATGGCGCTGGACTGCAGAGACATCAAAAATAGGCTCCTCCCGGCCCCTCAAATACCCAGGGACCTCCCACAAATCCCCAGCATTGAAAAGCAGTTAAGGAGAAGCCGGGAGAATTAAACAATCCAAACTATCAAGTATAACAATGATAACAATCACCATACAGGGGATCCAAGAAAATGCAACCAAGGCTGGGTTGGAGCAGGACGTACTGTATACTCATAATACCAATTCTACAGGTGAGTAATCACAGAATTGTATTATTCTTAGTATACAGTACATCTACATCCTGCTCCAAATCTAATACTTACAGTTGGAACATCCAATAGCAATGTCCATAAAGTAGGGTGGGATCCCCAAGAAAAACAGCAGCAGGCAGTTTAAACCACTGCCGCCTGCAGAACCTTTCGGCCAAAAACAGCGTCAGCTGAGGCCCTAACATCAACCTTGTAAAACTTTGAAAAGGTATGAACAGAAGACCAAGTAGCAGCCTTGCAAACTTGTTCAACAGAAGCCTGGTGCTGAAAAGCCCAAGAGGCACCAATAGCACGAGTGGAATGAGCAGTAAGGCGGAAGGGAGGATTCTTCCCCTTAGCAGAGTAGGCCTGAATCACAGCCTGACGAATCCACTTGCTGATAGTAGACTTGGCAGTAAGGCGGAAGGGAGGATTCTTCCCCTTAGCAGAGTAGGCCTGAATCACAGCCTGACGAATCCACTTGCTGATAGTAGACTTGGCAGGAGCCAAACACTTCCTAGGACCAGAAGGGACCACAAAAAGAGCATCAGTTTTCCTGAAAGGTGCAGTAGCCACCAGATAGTACTTCAGACACCTAACCACATCCAAAGAGTGCAAAACTCTCTCCTTGGCATTGCTAGGATTAGGGCACAAAGAGGGAAGAACAATATCCTGATTCAAATGAAAGGCAGACACTACCTTAGGCAGAAAATCAGGTTTGAAACATAACACCACCTTGTCCTGGTGCCTCTCATAGTAGGGGGGCTGAATGGACAGCACCGCCAACTCAGACACACGCCTGACAGAAGTGATAGTCACCAGAAACACAACCTTGAGCGTAAAAATGTCCAAGGCAGCATCCTGCACAGGTTCAAAGGGAGCACCCTGCAAGGCTGACAGAACCAAGTTCAAATCCCAAACAGGCACCATAGGTTTACGTGGGGGACGCACATGAGTGACCCCCTGGAAAATGGCCGTATCAGAGGGTGCTGAGCAAAGGACTTCTGGAAAAAAATAGCCAGGGCAGAAACCTGACCCTTCAGAGTACTGAGTTGGAGCCCCATCTCCAACCCATGCAGCAGGAACTCCAGAATCCTGGGAAAAGGGAACACAAGACAGGGAAGAGACTTAGACTCACACCAGTCAATGTAGGCACGCCAAACCCTGTAATAAATGGAAGAGGAAGACTTCTTCCTAGCTTTTATCAAAGTATCCACAACTGAGGAAGACAGCCCCTTCTCCATCAAGATGGAGGTTTTTAGCAGCCAAGCCGTCAAAGCCAGAGTTTGTAAATTGGGATGGCGTAGTGAGCCCTGAGTGATAAGATCTGGCACCAAGGGCAGAGCGTACTGATCTACTGCCAGCTGTACCACGTCTACGAACCACACTCTTCTTGGCCACCTGGGGGCCACCAGAATTGCTGGCACCCCTTCCAGAGAAATCTTGCGCAGAACCCTGCCCAGCAGGGGAATTGGAGGGAAGACATACAGGAACTGAAAGTCCTTCCATGACATTGCTAGCACATCCGAGGTCAGGGCCAGAGGATCCCTGGACAGAGAGACAAAAGCTGGAAGCTTTGTGATTGTGGCGGGACACAAACAGATCCACATCTGGTTGGCCCCAACGGTGACACAGAGATGGAAACACCCTGCTGCAAAGGGACCATTCTCCCTGGCGAGAGGTCCCCCTGCTCAGAGAGTCCGCCAGGTGATTTTCCACCCCCGGGGTGTACACAGCTGAAATGCAAGGGACATTGGCCTCCGCCCAAGTCAGGATCAGAGACGCTTCCTGGAGGGCCCCCTTGCTCCGGGTCCCTCCCTGATGATTGATGTAGGCAACTGCCATCTGGTTGTCCGAGCGCACCTGAACAGGCAGGCCCTGAAGATGAGTAGTCAAGCGAGCCAGAACTAACCTGATCACTCGCAACTCCAAGACATTGATAGGTGTGTGGGCCTCCTGAGGGCCCCACCTCCCCTGGGACTTCCAGAAACCCCCCCAACCTGACAGACTGGCATCCGTGGTGACCGTCTCCCAGGAAGGGGCAAGAAAGGATCTGCCCCCCAACAGGTTCCTTGAGTCCATCCACCACAAGAGGGCCCTCCTGACCAGGGGGGAGAGCACACCGACCCTGTCCAGGGACGCTGGGTCCTTGTCCCATACAGACAATAAGTGAAGTTGCAGAGGCCTCAAGTGGAACTGAGCATAAGGGACCGCTTCGAAGCACGCCACCATCAGGCCCACCAACTGCATCCCCTGCCTGATGGAGGGATGGGGACAAGCTAGGAGGGACTGAGCCTGTGCAATCAGACTGTCCACCTTCTGCTGAGGAAGGAAGATCCTTGCCTGAACTGTATCCAGATTCATTCCTAGGAATGGAGTTACCAAGGAAGGGGACATTGAGGACTTGGGGTGGTTGATCACCCATCCAAATGACTCCAGAGTGGACACCACCAGCTGAGTATCCAACTCTGCCTGATGTAGAGACTGGGAAGTGATGAGGATGTCGTCCAGATAAGGAAGCACGTGGACGCCCTGACATCTGAGCAGAGACATCACGCCAGCCAGCACCTTGGTGAACACCCTGGGAGCTGAAGTGAGGCCGAAGGGCAAGGCCACAAATTGGTAATGTTGATCCATCAGAGCGACCCTGAGGAACGTTTGATGACCTGGGAACACAGGAATATGAAGTTAAGCATCTTTGATGTCCACAGAAGTCATTAAATCCCCTTGGGGCAGGGAACTGATGGCAGAGCGCAGAGTCTCCATGCGAAAGCGCCTGCCCCTGACAAACTTGTTGAGAATCTTTAAGTCCAGGATGGGCCTGACAGAACCATCCTTTTTGGGTACTGTGAATAGGTTGGAATAAAAGCCCCTGCCTTCTTCTCTTAAAGGGACCTGGCAGAATACCCCCAGCTCCAGGAGGCCTTGCACTGCTTGCACTAGCTCCTGAGCTGACACAGGGTCCTGAGGAATCCGGGATCTGATGAATCTTGGAGGGGAATCGGCAGCAAACTCCAGCTTGTAACCGGAGGACACTGCCTCCTGAATCCACTGGTCTGAGACATGGAGCCAGGACGTCCACGTCCTCTGCCTCTACCCCAGAAATCTCCCCGGGCCCCAGGGAAAGAAACCCCCCTTCCCTGTCTAGCACCACGGTAAGGGGAGGAGAAGTAACCCTGACCCTGAAAGGGCCGAGGTTGCCGCCTTCGCTGGGGTAACCTGCCTCCCTTAGCAAAAAGGTTCAGGCGGTCTCCAAACAGACGCAGTCCTTTAAAGGGAAAACCAGTGAGGGCCTTCTTGGCAGCGTTGTCAGCAGCCCACTGGCGCAGCCAAACCGAGCGGCGTATAGCCACCACGAGAGCAGAAGTTCTGGCACACATTCTGATGGGGTCATCCAATGCTGATAGTACAAAGTTTACAAAAACATCACAACTGGAGAGTGCATTAAACACCTTACAAGGCAAATCATCAGGGGCACTAGCAAGCATATTTCTGATAAGGGTTCTAGTGGCCACAGCAGTAATGGCAGAGGCACAGACCGGGCGCAGCGCCGTCCCCGCACATGCAAAGGCGTGGGATGCCAGCTGATCAATACGCCGGTCTTCGGCATCCCACAGGGTAGTAGAATCAGGGGAATGCATGACAGAGGTGTTATATAGCCCTAGGATCGGGGCATCCACCTCGGGGGGGGGGGGGGATGATCAACATCTAACCACCTCAGCAGGAAAGGCATACTTCCTATCCCAACTCTTTGGAACCCCGGGAAGTTTACTGGGGCGCTCCCATTCCTTGAGCACAAGGTTATGGAAATGTGCCTGCTCTGGAAATTCCAAACGTGATCTTGCTGTATGGAAAAGCTCCCCTCTTTGCCTGGGAGCCTCAACAGGGAGAGAGATAGACAGAACCTCAAAAATCTGGGTCAATAATCTGTCAGTGTCATCCGGGACCCAGGGGTCAGAGCTAGAATCATCATGACCCCTTGGTCTCTCATCAGATGAGCCTGAATCAGAAAAGAGCTCCCCTTCATCAGACGGGGTATAGCCACACAGATTCCAAAACTCCTCAGTTCCCATAGGGAAAACAGTAACATTAGGCGTCAAGTGCCGCTTCTTAGCAGGCGCCTTACGCGCTAAAGACTTCGCAATAATCTGTTCAACAGTAGCCAGTCTAGAAGACACATCAGGCTGAGAATCCCCACTAGTATGCAACTCAACAGGAGTGAGATTTAAGCTTGGGGGAGAAGTGAAACGAGGTGCAGCCACTGGCAGACCAGATTGCAATGCAAGCACCTGCTGAGCATCAGGTACACAGACCCACGCCTTGTCAGCGTCAGCATGAGGCTGCCCACACGCTACACACAGCCGGTCTTGTCCCAAAGGGACCCCGGTAACATTATCCTGGGATGCCTCCATATGGTGATTATAGCAGCGCTATACGCCGATAGGGAATAACGCTATATAGCAACCCTGGATGCCCCAATAACCCGCTAGGGACGTGGGAGTATAATTTTTACAAGGCCTACAAGTAATATACTAAAAACAGGGCCGGGAGAAGGCAAGAAGGGTTCGTCCCGCCTGAAAGACATAAGCAGACAAGACCTTAAGTACATCGTAACAAAAGTGAAGCAGATAAAGCCGCCCGCGAGGGCAGTTACGGATCGCGGGAAGGTAGGAGTCCGTCGCGCATAGGCCAACCAAGTCAGAAAAGATGGCGTCGGTATACCTCGAGGGGCAGGCCAGTGATAGCGATGACGCGGAAAGCGCCAAAGACGGGCCCCACCCCCCCCCTGAAGAGCGTGAAGCCAGAAAGGCCAACAGCCAATGATGGCGTACCAGCGCCTGAGGTAATGCCGCCGCCAAGCGCGGAACAAAGTCAGCGGTAAATTTAAAAGCAATAAAGACAAGTCAGCGCGGCAGCTGACACAAGAATAAAGACATGTGAAAAGTGAAAGCACAGACTGCATAACATACATATCTATACACATACACCCCCCCCCTCTTTTCCCCCGAAGACTACAAGGAGGATGAGGGAGGACGGCGGCCACTTAAATAGGGCCCACCGATAGGCAGGGGCAAGGGGCAATAGTGCAGGAGGGGCATCCCATAGAGGCTCACCATAAGCCTGAGCCGCCTACCTTTTGGTGGGGGATTGCGGTGGAGCAGCGCTCCTAAGCACCAACGGCGGTGCTGCCTACCTTCACCCGACCAGCGCAGCCAAGGCAGGGAGGCATATTACTAATGGAACGCGTGGGAATAGTCCTACAGGGCGCAAGGTTAATAACCCCACTCACCTGCGAGTAGAGAGCCAATTTCTCGTCCTTCGCAGCCAGACTGCAGAGAAATTCTGGGGATTTGTGGGAGGTCCCTGGGTATTTGAGGGGCCGGGAGGAGCCTATTTTCGATGTCTCTGCAGTCCAGCGCCATCTGGCGGAGTATATCCCAACTGTAAGTATTAGATTTGGAGCAGGACGTACTGTATACTAAGAATATAGCAATAGCTGACATTGGCTTTCAGTTTATTAAAGCATGAACTCCTTACCATGACTGGATATGTCAGAGCTATTTTGGTTGCAAGAAATGCAATAAACTTACAAACTCTTAAGGAGTTGCCAGAATTAGTTTATTCCTACAAATCCATTGACACCACAATAAATCCAGAACAGATTGTGCAGTACCCAGTTGAGTTTTTAAACTCTTTAGAACCAAATGGAATGCCTTCCCTTTACTTGGATCTAAAGGTTGGTGCTCCAGTTATTCTAATGGGGAATCTAGATGCACCAAAACTGTGTAATGGAACCAGGATGTGCATTAAAACATGTCGTCCCCATGTGCTGTAAGCAATATCCTTACTGGATGTGCTGCTGGAGAAAAAGTTTTTATTCCGCGAATTCGACTGATGAATCAGTACAGTTTCTTATGCTATCATTTGCAATTACCATAAACATAGCCCAAGGCCAATCACTGCAGATCACTGGCATAAATCTGGATTCTGCATGTTTTTCGCATGGACAGTTGTATGTTGCCAGTTCCAGAGTTGGATCAGGTAAAAATCTTTGTCTATTCACCTGGCAATAAAACTGCCAATGTTGTTTATTAACTGGCTCTGTCATTAAGTCTGCAGTTAACTTGAAATTCAGAAATCTCCTCCTGTCCGCTGTTATGTACCCAAACCCAGTTCCTGAGAACTACACTCAAATGCTAAATAATATCTAGTATTTAATACCTGCAGCATCAAAAAACAGGTTGAAATGCTTCCTATGCACTTAATGATATGTTTAATTTTTTCAAGCTTTTTCATTGATTGTAGCAGCCAATATGTATGATTTTAATCAAGCAATTTTTGAAATTTGTAGTTGAATTGAAATATTATTAGATGTACAATATTACAGCATTTAAATTGAACTTTCTAAAAGTGACATAATCTATGGAGAAACCTATCGCACCCGTCTAAAACTAGGTAAGTATAATACGACAGTGACATTAAACTTAATCTACTCCTCATCTTTAAAGGTTTCAAATGTAACACATGAAGAAGCAGCGTGTTTGTGCAGCGTGACAGCCTAGAGAGCTTTAAGTAAACCCTGTGCTATGTGCAGAAGGTGAACTTTATTCCTATATATCGATTTGAGGCTTGGAAGTGCTTAGTATTTAATATTCACATTCTACTTGCAAGTCGGGAAACCATTATCTTGTATTGATTAAAAAAGCAAGGCTACATCCCTTCTTTTTTGTGTATAGAGCACACATCTCTGAATCAACTGAGTGATTTACCCAATGTAATACCAGGCAGTTTCCATGATAATATATGTATTATCTATCCTGCTGTGCAAATGGCCACATACGCAATGCAATGCAATTACAAGTAGGTTGTTATTTTCAAACGTGTTATTTATTTATTTTTAATATATTTTACACCATTTTTTTCTTTGTTATCACTATTAACGCTGATCTGTTCTATTGGAGTAGCTGAGGCTTCTGTAGAAGGTTGTAATGAGCTTGTTAAATATAGCATCTTGCATTACAGCAAGATAATAGCCTTAGACCACACCAGCGTACACACTCTGGGTTAATTTACATGATGTTTTACATGAGCAAGCTATAGTTTTCAGGTCAATGTTTTTGTATATATCTATATTTTTTTTAAATTTACTGCTTACTCAATAGCAAGGGTTCAGCTTATGTCAGCTGTATCCCAGAGAGGTCTGCAATTATACCAGGCTTCTCTTTTGTTGGATACAAACCAAGGCAGTAGTTCAAAGAATGCCACAAACCCCAGAAAAGGAACTGAAGATACCATTTTGCTTTCAGCTCTACAACATTTCCATCTCCTCATTGTATAGTTCACAAACCGGGACTCTCCTTGTGTATGGATTTATCTGTACAAAATATCATGGCTTAGCTGCAAAGTCTTGATCATTTGATCATTGAGAGCTTTGAGACCACTGTGATTTGCCCTGGTTCTTCAAGCTGAGTGGCTGGCCACTTTTTTGCGTGGTCCTGGAGGAATTAAATTGAAAGGAGGGGCAAACGTTGGAGCCCTATTACTTTTACTACAACACTGCAGGAAAGGCAGGAGAAGCACATGGGTCTGGCATTAGAAGAGCTGCATGCTGCCTTATTATTGTCCCTAAGTTTAGAGTCCCTTAAAGTTGCCTCCTTGTGTTATTGCAATTTAAACAGGAAATACTCAAATAAAAAAAAAAGGTTCAACATTACAATCAAAGCCCCGAGGAAGAAAAAGTTTGCAGAGGATCTAAACATTTGCTAGAGCTAGTATACAATTAAGCACAGAGCATATAGTTAATCTTATATCAAAAGATGCAATCAAGTTCTAAATAAATAGGTTCTAAGCAGTCCTATTAAGTTTCTGAATGCATAAGCTGTTAAATGTCCTTGACAATCTTTAAACACTTGGTTTCCTTCCAATGGAAAAAAAATCTTTCAATACTGGTCAGTTAGTGAGTCCAAAGTATTGTGCTTGTAAATAAAGGCTCTGTTCCTTTAAGTGACCTTCACCTTGTGCCCACCACCTATAAAATATACTCTTACCAAATGGCAGTAGTAACTGGGCGTTTCACATAGAGCCTTTAAGCATAATCTTGATCTTGGCTTAATTGGAAGCTTTAAGTATCAATTCCACTAATCTCTCCCATTGATTTTATATGCATGAAAGAGAAATGATGGACAGATCTGGCATAATATCGCTTTTAATGCGTTAATCTTAAAATAAGTACCAAATGCGTACTCACATTTAAAAATGGAATCAACAACAAGTGTAACAGATAAAATCCTCTCCGCATCCGCCCCACACCTCGGCCGACGGTGTTTTCGGGTGGTGAAGGGGTGAATAGAAATCAATGTGCTGCTGCTGAATCCAGATAATAAAAAGAACGTCTAACCGCCCTGCCACCGTCCATTTGCTAGAGCTAGTCTGAGACACCATGTGACTTATGTGCAGATTCCTCATACAATGCTTCAGAAGCTGTGTCCCAGTGCACAAAATAGGCCCAATTCCTTTTTTAGGAGAAAAAACTAGCATTCACGTAGGGGGGGATTCAGCAACCACATGTACATTTTTCTCCTGGCTCTGAATCAGCCCTAGGGAAATAAATGGCATTTTCTCTATTAAAAAGTAGTTAGTTTTCTCACCTGGCTCTGAATTCAGTCAGATGTCAAACATCAACATTTGCACCTCCATAACAGGAAAGCTGCAAGTCCAGTTCTGTCTCAAACGGTAAGTCCATTTTCAATGGTTTATTTTTTGTGCCAAAGCGATGTGCTCGTGGTGCTGAGCTGATCTAGTATTTTTTTCCTATGTTAACAAATGTGTGATTTATGGAAGCAGTTTTTACTATCTACAATTTGTTGCTATTGGCAACTTACACCAAGCAGAGGTGAGTGAATTCCGTACACACAAAATACTGCTGCTATGGCCACTGCTGAGGTGAGGGAGCTCACTCATACTCACACACATGCCTAGCAGCAGTGTTCTGTGTAATTATCTGCAATCTGTTGCTATTGCCAATGTATATCATGTCAGCACTTGGTGTACATTGCCAATAGCAACAGGTGAAAGCTGCTTTTATAAAACACACATTTTCTAACATTAGAAAACATTTAAAAATGCTGGATCAGCTCAGCTTTAAGACATCATTTTGCCACACAGAAATATAAACTTTCAAAAATGCTATTGAAAGTGGACTTATCCTTTAAGACTTGGTCAGAGCAGATTACCCCTGTCCTTATTGGCATTTACCAAAACTCAGTCAATGAGAGTACTGTTCCTGTCTAAAGAGGTACATTTTTTCACTGGTACCAAAATAATCATTGGCCTCAAAGCTGAATAATCGCCCTGACTTGCATCAGGAACATTTTTGAGAAACTAGGGATGGGCCTACTTAAAGGAGGTCACAGTAAGTCAACTTGGATACACATTGGACCAGAATCTTGATCATTGATTTCTCCTCCGCATTCAACACCATTGATCCTGATGTCCTCTAAGAGAGAGCGTTAGTGATCCAATAGGTTAATTTTTATATTCTGCTGTTATGACCAAATTGGAGCACCTCAGGGCTGCGTACTTTCATACGTGCTGCTCTCCCATTATTCAAATGACTGTATCTCCACTGATCCATCTATCAACAATTTGACATTTGCAAAAGATACTAAAGTAATTCTGCATATAAGGCACACGTTAATAACTAATTGTGAAAAAACAACTTGATTGAAAAAAAAAATGTTAAGATTGTAATAGATATCAGTTGAACTCATACTAAGCCACTCCCCCTCTGCATCAAAATAAGAATAGGTAAAAAGGATACCTGACCCCAAATTTGTGGGAACTTAGGAATTATGGCATGTCTACAAAGGTCTCTGTAACATTCTACAGTGTTGCCATTGGGTTTATCTTGAGCTCTTCCTTTACTGTTTGGTAATGTGGTGCCTACTCTAGGGACAATAAAGGATTATGAAGAATAACAGGAACCGCATAGAAGATAATCAGTGTCCCACTCTCTTCTTTGGATGAGCAGTTTGACTGCACATGATCATACACACCATATTTCTTCAAAATTCTGCCTTCAGCCTGTAGATACAGGATCATGGCAACAAAAACAGCCACTTGAACACTTTATACCCATTAGCTAGCTCATCAAGAAAATTAACAATAGCTCTGACATATCTAGAAGGGGAACTAGAATCTAGGCTCTGAGATGCACATGTTTATGCTAATTTCAATACTTTTTATTACAAAGATAATCCAAGTTCTGTTTGTTATCTGTTAATATTGTTTACTTATACTTATTTATGGGAGCTACAGCCAAGGAACATTCCTTGCGTGAACTATGTATGTACAAAATAAAGACTCGAAAACATTTTTTATGTACACTATGTAAATAAGAAAAGCATCTTACTGTATTGAGATATAAGGAAATACCCTGCAGACACTGTATAACACCTTATAGACTGTTAAGTTCATTAAGGGACTTGCTGATTTTTGTCCATTGACTGGCTTCATGTTTACATGGTTTTTATTTAAATGAAGTAGTAAAGTATGCACTTCACACTGTCACAGTGACATAGATTTATGAGTAGACACATCGTGTTCCGTTGTAATCTTATTGATTTCTTACGAAGATAGATGATAATTACAATGTTCTGTATGCGAGTTATGCATGCATTTTAACCAAGCTTACAAGTCGATCAAACCTCCACAAATCAAGTAGTAGAAAGTATAGATTTTTCTTCTTGCAGTAGTGCTCGATTGTAATAAAAATGGGTTTATCTATGTAATTCTACATCAGATAAAGATCCAAATAAAAATGCACTTTCTTATATTTGCATTGCCTGCTTTGTTTTTTGATGGTGAACAGCATATACATTTATCTTTGTGGTTTACTAGCTTGTCCTTGATAGCCCTGGTGCAAAGCAAAACAAGACGATAACATGTAATATAGCCATGTACTGTATGTTTTTGTATTATGGCAAAAGGGGAGAGAGGTTTCCTAAAACTATTTAAAACACACATTTTGTTCATGTTTGGATGAACAGACTAATTATTATTATTATTATTATTAATAATAATGTTTATTTATATAGCGCCATCATCTTCCGTAGCGCTTTACAAGGTAATAGGACAAGGGCAATGCCCATCTCTGTTATTTAATTCCTGTAATTTTACAAAGCACAGGATTATCTAACTTTAGTTATAATCTGAGCGTATATGTGACTATGAACTTTTTTCATCAAAGCTGACAGCGATTGTCTTGCATGAAAAAGTCTTTAGAAATCTGCAAAAGTAAAATAGAGTAGCTTTTATATACTTAGCTAGTGTTGAGAATAGTAGGCAGACGGCCTTTGGAGTACATGCCAGCTTTGAGATCATTCACAATGCCTCATGAAGGAATAAGTGATCTCCAGTCTCGTTCTTAAAAATCCATTATAATAGCCTTTGGCATCTGTTATCCCAATATAGGGCTACAAAGGTTTCACGTTTCTTTGGCTTGGTCAATCCAATCCATTTTTTCCAAAGTTTATATTATTGGTTTCATCTCTTTTAGTTCACATGCGTATGTGCGTAAGGCTTGACAACACATGCTTTTACCAACACACAGTCTCTTACATAAGGACCTCTCTTGTACAGGATAAAGATGGTAACCGCAACACATTTGGCCCGGCCAGCCTGGGGCAAAGCAGACCACCAGGACTATCAGCCCTTCACCTTGGTAGTGAATAGGGAGGCAGAATATACCTGCTGGTGATTTGCTGTTCAGATTATGGGCGTGGATAAATTTATGATCCTCACAAAGGGGCAGCACTTTTTCTCTATCAGGATTTTTATTCTACATTCTGTATAGCGACAAATAATTGTTGATCTATGCATGATGCATTTCATTGGGCTACAAATGCAAAATGTTATCATAAACCACAAAAAAGGTGTTTGCTCACCATTATAATGCATTTGGTGACGTATTACCATTCCCTAAGTTGGTTTAATGATGTGTGTGTGGATTATTAAAGCAATAATAAGTAGCAGGATTTCTTTAGATCCTTCTCTCTGCTGTAGTCGTTAAGATGAGCTCGAATGGTGGCCCAGAGTTTCTTACATGACAAACAAGCCTTTGTGCCTCTTGGAGTACTTAGCAGACTCTTTTAATTATGTCTTGTAAGCAGTCTTTCCATGTCCATAATGAGTCACTTTTATGCACTGAGATAAATGAAATTTGTAAAGAAATATAGGTCACTTTATCAGCCCTTTTGCCCGGGGTGCCATCCATTTTTTAAACCGTGCACCTTCACAGCCTGAATTCCAGACTGTACATGGCAGCAGACAGGGCAGGTTGGCTCCAGCACAGAAGACCCGCTCACCGACTGAGCGCCCTTTCGTAATTACTTTCACTGGTAGATAATTACTATGCGCTTTCCTTGGTGCCGCTTATCAATTTGTAATCCCTGTCTCATCTGCTCTTCACATTTTGCATAAATGTTATTAAGCTACACAAAGTTCTTTTTCCTGAATCAAAAATCAACATTTCCTTTGTATTATTCATACATGTAGTTTTGAAGCTGAGTTGGGAATCTTCTCTCTGTGTGACTATCCTGTACCTAGATGTAGACTGATTGATACAGGAAATCAGATTTGCAGCCCAGTTCATTGCATTGAAAACTGTAGCATTTATTCTTTCAGAGAAAAGCAAATACGTTATTTTGTACCATTGAACTCTTGATAAGGTCACCTTGAGCTTTAAAGTTCAAGTTTTGTTTCTGTACAATAAATTCCTTTGCTCTACCACTGAATATTTGTCTTTGATTCCTGTGGTATAAATGGAAAAAATACTACTATTAGGAAAAAAGGCAGTTCCAAATGCACAGGGTTTTGTTTTGCCAGGTTTTATTGTACAGAGTGCCAAAATATTTGTTATCATTTAGTGTAGGCAGTGAAATGCAGTTTTTTCCTGCCTTTTGGTGTTGGAATACTGGAGGATTTTTACAATAACCATCCAAAATAAGTTCACTGGAATGTGGGAGTATTCTATACAAAGAGACTGTATTCAGTGAAGACAGGAAGTTTATCTGAGAATTTACGTATTTTTTGGACACTTTACATTACCAGAGTGTTTTGGTCATTTAAAATAGTCCCAAAAAGACCTGATATGCTTATGCTGTTGATACAGACATGGATGGTCATTTTACAGAAATAGAACTGATAGCAAGCTCTAAAAAAAATCTAATTAACCAAAATACTGTTTGTTGTAATAATTTAGTACTGAACTGTAGTGAAGTAGTCATTGCAGTGATGTATCCATTATTGTATGAAGGATGCAATTAATTAAGGAAAGACAAAAAAAATTCCAATTACAGTCACGGCTGCAAGTATTGGTACCCCTGAAATGTTTACAGAAAATAAAGTATTTCTCCCAGAATATTATTGCGATTATACATGTTTTGTTATACACATTTTTATTTCCTTGGTGTGTATTGGAACAACACAAAAATGAAGGGGGGGTGAAGGCAAAACTCACCTGTGGCAACTAACAGCTTTAACAAAACACAGCAGTGTGTGCATGGTCACACTAAACATCAAGAACAGAAAGAGGAGTCTGAGGACTTGAGAACCAAAGTAGTGAAAAATTATCAAATATCTCAAAGTTAGAAGTCCATCTCTAGATGTTCCTTTCTCCCTGGATGTGGGCAGAAGAGAATAATTGTTGAAGTGTTACAACGCAGGATAGTCTGGATGGTGGATAAGCAGCCCCAAGCACTTTCCAAAGAGATTCAAGCTGCCCTGCAGGCTTAGGGTGCATCAGTGTCAGCTCAAACTATCTATCGACAATTGAATGAAATGCTGTGACAGGAGACCCAGGTGGAACCCATTGCTGACACAGAGACATAAAAACGCTAGTACAGGACTCCCAATGTCCCCGCGCCCTGTCCTGCCCCTCTATTTAAATATATGAAGGGGTTTGTGCTTACAGGACCATGGAATAGAGCATTGGTTGGGGTGCTCCTCAGTCTTGAAAACTGTCTCTGTGTGATGCACTGGCCGGGAGCTGCTGCGGGGGGAGAGAAGGCAAATGCCTGTTCTTTTAAATTTAAGTTTTACAGTTTTCATGTACCAGTACATTTGTCCGGACTATTTTTGGAGTTTTGGTTGAAAGTATATTATTTTTGGCTTTTATTTATATGTTCCCAAATACACAAAGTAAATAAACGTGTGAAACAAAACATTTGCAATAAATTTAAGGGGTGCAAACACTTGCGGCCATTACTGTATCTTTTAAAAAAATATCAATGTTCCAGGCCACACTTCGGCTGGAGAAGCCCCAAAACCAGCAACTCGTATCAGAATTCTTTGCTTTTATAGATAAATAGCTTATGCAGGTAGCCTGGGTGTCAAGGTTTTTTAATTCTTTGTCAAGTGCTAAAATATATAATCAGACTGCCTCTCACAGGAGTAATCTATTGCAGTCCTGCAGTATGAATGTTGAATGATAACACAGTGTCCCTGCTTCCAATGAGGAAGCCTGCTCCATGCAGACTGGAAGCAAGAGCTTGCACACAGGCCATCAAGGGATCGTAACAACTTGATCTTACAGCAAAACAACAGGAACATTTAGGACTCCAAACTGTGGGAACTTTAACACAGTGGGGCATCCCAATTTAGGATGCCCCAGGGACAGGCTAGCAGCTTACAGTCTTTGAGTCACTTTAAGTTGATGGAACTATTGTTCCCATAACTATAATAAATTATAATAAAATAAGTATCAAGAGAGTAAACATGTTTTTGAGGAAAGGCAAAGCCCTGCATTGTAAGGGGTAGTGCCACATGAAAACAGAAGACTCTCGATGGAGAGGGTGGTTGTATGTAAAGTTTGGTAACTACCCAATCCACATGTATGCACATATTATTTACAATTGTTACATCAGCTTCCTTTTTCTCATTTCCAGCTTTACCCATTAACAGAAGACATATGCCTTGGATGCTTATTCATGGTTTACTAAGACTCTTGTATCTTTTGTTCGTAGACATTCTTTAATTCAGTTTGTTCATTAGATGACAGTTTTTGTCTTGTACTCATTTTTATTCAAGCGCACATCATATCTGCTTGGCTTGCAGACACAAATTAATGTTGTTTACAGTTGTAACAGAGAAAAATATGAGCTAGATACAGAGGTAGAGGTAGAATCGTAAGAGATAAAACATAGAACAAAGCAACTGAAAACAATTATAAGAAAAGAGAAAAATTCAGGAAGGCTTTGGAGACGGTGTGTTCCTGTAAACAGTCATCTCTCATTCATCATAATGTTCTTTTAGCTGCCATAGTAAAACAAAGCATCAGTCACCTTTCAAGAATGCATATCTACTCTCCGTGGTTTCAAAAGTCTGTTTAGCCGGATGGCAAAATGCACAAAAATAAAGTGCCCATGTCACACCAGCGAGGAACCCATAAAACTTTACATAGCACCTCATTTTATACATATGGTCAGATCTGCTTTCTTTTGCATGCTTTTTATATTATTTATTTAATGACACTTAGCACCAACGATTTGTTTTTTCCCCCATAATAGCAAAAAGTTACTTTCAAAATCTGTCAACCTGATTCTTCTCCTTTCCATAAAAGAAAAAAATAAGCTTGTCTGGAATTGTTTAACTCTTTAAGTGCCAGCCTACCGAGATTTTTTGTCACACTCTGTTGCCGGACTACTTTTGACGTTTTTGCGCTACACGTGTTTAATCTGGATTTTTGAAGGGATTTCCAGGGATTTTCCAGGAAAATTATATATTGTTTTTTTCAGCAGAGTCTGGGCTTCAACATGAAATGTCTTGTTTGGCCTTTTTTTTAGTGTATTCTCAATACTTTTGGGTGAAATATGTGCAACAAAAAAAAAAAAGATTTTTTACAATTTGTAGTGTTTTTTTCTAATAAAAAATGTAAGTTTGTTAATAAAATATTATTGCGCGTGAAAGCCCTATTTCTCCCGGTTACAACGGTACCGCATATGTATTGGTAGACACCATTTCCTGCCCAGGAAACTCCCCAAACTGAAACAGCAGTTTAGGAGATTTCAGATAGAATACAACTATGCAATATGATTGCACAGTTGTAAGGGATTAACTTTAAAAAAAAATTACGTAGGGTCCCCCCTCCCAGGGAGGGGGACCTCATTTTTGGGGGGAATTTTAAGGGTTAAAAACCCTTAAAATCCCCCCAAAAAATGACGTAGGGTCCCCCTTACCCAGCATTACCGACCCGGACCAGCTATGGGGGCTTGTAGAACAGGGTGCAGGGGCCAGCGTTGGTGGCCCCTGGCCCTGCAGGCTACTAGCCCACATAGCCACGTGGCCCGGGCCCTTCTGCCCCCCCCGGCCGTGCCATACCCAGAGCCTTGTGAACTGGTATAAGGGGTCTCATGGACCCTTACCAGTTCACAAAGGGTTAAGTAAAAAAAAAAGACACAGACACAAAATTCTTTATTATTCTTCTTTCACTTATACTTACCTCCCATCCAGTGTCCCACGCCGCTGCAGATGACAGTTGTCGGTAGTGATCAGAGCAGGGAGGAAGGGAGGCAGGGAGATCAGAGCCTCCCTGCCTGCCACCCTCCCTGCTCCGATCGCTACCGACAACTGACAGAACGGAGCCCGGGTGCCGATAACCCGAGGAGCGTCACCTGAAGCGTGGAAAGCCCGGGGGGGGGGGGGATCGGAGCCCCCCCTGGTGAAGAGAAGACCCGGGGAGAGCCATCGCGCTGCGAGGTGAGTGAATGACATTTACTTTTTTTTTTTTCAGATGTCGGCGGGGGGGGGGTATTCCGGGCCCCCTCCTGAAGATTAGAAGCCCGAGGGCGAAACTATCTACTACTTCTTGTAAAGAATCGCTGGCACTTTAAAATGAGGGGTCAGGTAAGTCTGTATCTTTTTTACTTTTTTTTTTATGGGGCTCTAAACTCAGCTACGTGACTCTCACGTAGCTGGCACTTAACGGTTGGAGAGGCAGCTACGTGAGAGTCACGTAGCTGGCACTAGAAGGGTTAAAGGCTCTGTCCACATGCACATTCCCACCTTATGCCCCCATTGGGAACAGTGTAAAGGGCCATTTTAAGGCATCTCAAATTCAATTATATGTTAATATCTTATATATTCTAAGCAAAGCTTTTTTTATTTTCAGTGATTTTACCATGGCTGAGCTGGGAAGGGCGTGTCATGGTGCAGCTTTGAGTCTTGAACATTCTCTCCTGTGATTAGAGACAGCTGTGGGACCAGTGTGGGTTGTTGTGCTCACTTATGTTGAGTAAGTAGGTATTTGTAGTTGTAAGTGTTCAGGTGATGTCCCTTAGGGGGACAAAATCCGGGGTTTTGATCCGTTTCCCCGGGGCATCCCTAAACGTACCTCTCCTCGGTCCAATGCCGCATGCGCAATGAGAGCCGCATGCCATGTTTACATCTTTTGGCAAACGTGTCTCATTGACTAAAGTGGGCGGATCCCTGGCCTTGTATAAGTAGCCATAGGCTGGGACGGGACCGTGCACTTCCAATTGACAACAATTGGAGCTGCTTGCCAAATTCTGTCAGTTCAGTGGACGAGAGCAAGCGCATGTGGAGTTGGACCAGGGAAAGGGGAGTGTGTACTGTGTTTCACACAGTGGGTCATTTTGATTTGGGATTCCCTGGGGGAAAGCCAATGGCCTGCCCTGGAATCTTTTATATTCCAGGCTGCCCACTGGTGGATTTCGTTCCACCTTAAACATCACATACACACATTTGAAATATAAGATAACAATAGACACATACCAAAATTGGTGTTATCCACAGGTACTTATCCCTGCTTTATTCAGCATGAACCCACATTGAATAAAGAAAGTACCTGTGAATAACACCTATTTTGGTTTGTGTCTATTCCTTTCTTAAATTTCAAGCAGGTGCTGTTAGACTAGTTTTTGTGTGGTCATGGAGGAATTAAATTGAAAGTTGCGCAAATTTTGAAGCCCTGCTAGCGCCCACAAAAGGTAAAAAATCATCTGACCCCTCCATCGATCCAGCCAGGTCATCTCTTCACCCCGGGGGCCACACCCCCCCCCCCCCCCCCCTGGGGATCTTCTAGCTTCAGGAGAGGGCACGAAAGACCCCCCCAGTTGCCACTGCTGGCATCTAGGAGAAAGAAAAAAATGACATTTACTCACCTGCAGCCACATTCCCTCCCGCCTGGTCTCCCCTTCACCTGGGGGCCTTCATGTTGAAGAGAGGGCCCAAAATAGGCCCTCTCCCCCACTTCCGCTGGCGTCGCCTTTTGTGAGCAGGGCATATGGAGTCAGTGTCATTCTGCACCCACCCGAAGACTCTCAGTTGTGCTAGGTGATTGGCAGGGAAAGGGTTGAAGTGGCATGGGGCTGTGATCCCCAAACCCCCCTCCACCCGGCACCTGTTATCGGATCTTAGCAGGACAGGATCGCCGGGGAACATCAGAGGATGGAAGGAGAGTAAAGAAAAAAAAAATTCGCTCTCTGTATCGCTTCACATTTAACACTTTGTGAACTGGTAATGGATCAGTGAGACCCCTATACCAGTTCACAAGGCTGGGGGCAGACAAGTCACCTGCAGCTAACTGGTGACTTGCCATTAACCCCCCAGCCCCCCCAATTACCTGCCTCCCCAAAGCCGGTGGGACAGATGAGCCCGGGGCCACAGAGGTTATGCACGCTTATTGCCTGCAGGGCATTGGGCGACAGAAGCAAGCCCTTCGCCCTGTTTTACAAGCTCTCATAGCAGGTCCTCGAGATGGTTATGCTGGGTAGGGCAGACCCCACGTCATTTTTCTAGGTGAGACCCCCATAGCTGGTCCTTGGGTGGATTATGCTGGTAGGGGTTATCCCACGCCATTTTTAAAATTCCACATAAAAAAGAGGACCCCACACTATTTTTTTATTTAACCGTTTATAGTGTGGATAGTTGTACTTTATTTGTAAATGTTCTAAAGTGCCCTTTTCAGTTTGGGAGGGTTCTGCTTTTTTATAACATTTTCAGGAAAAACCTCTGCAACCGAGGAATTCTTCGAGGGATTACTTCCAGAAATATGAACCCACTACAATGTGGGTCTACTTTCAGGAAATGTAAGTTGGGGGTATTCCAAAAGTAAAGGGTTGTTTTGGTTGAAAAATTGCAAGGCATGCACTTTGTCTGCAGAGCTGAAATTTTTAAAGTAAAATTACCCTTTTTTATTTCTTCGCACATATTTCACCCAAGAATATTGAGAATACACTTAAAAAATGACAAACAATACCTTTTATGTTAAAGCCCAGACTGAAATCCTGTGAAATCCCTGGAAACCCCTTCAAAAATCACAGTTGAACACATGTAATACAAATAGTGAAAAATGGTCTGGCAACAGAAGGTGAAAAAAAAACTCTAGGAAGGCTGGCACTTAAAAGACTAAATGCGCCAAATGTTGCTTAGTTTGGTACCACTATGACAGTTGTGTTTTGTCACTGTTAATAGTCTTGTATTGATGTACATATACAATGCTGTTTTCTGATGTTCTTTCCAAAATGCTTTCCGGATCCAAAGCAAACCCCTACCGCAATCCCTTTATCTGCAGTAGTAGCTAAACTGGAATGTATTAAGCAACCTGGCTGTACTTTTAAAGTGACAGTTTGCAGTGTCATTTTGGGTTGCTGGATATCAGTTCAAACTGTGATGTTTGCAGAATAAATACATTTGAAATTTGGGCATAGGGCCCTATGCCAAAGGGCAGCAGTGAGCAAGGAACTGACCAAGAGTGAAGAACTAAATATTTTAACCCTCTGATGGTAGGAATGGGCTAGGAATCAATTGAGTTCAGCCACCGTCAGTAGCGACAGGGCAATAAAAGTCCAGGGAGGAACAGAAGGCACATACAATATATTAAAGAAGTGTCTCAAGCATATGGAATTTTACCACTGCCCATTTTTATCATGATGGAGCAAAACTGTAGAAGATGTAGATCCATATTAGGCATATCCTCCCCGAAAATTATTAGAATATAAATCTAGTTAACTCCATGGTCATATTATGCTGAAACACTCAAACTCCAAAAGAAATGGGGGACTGTGTAATAAACTATTCTGGCCAAACCTTTGAAAAAACAACCTGTTAAAAAAAAATCCTAACGCTACATGATATGGGGATATTTTAGAAAATTCTAGAATGTGGTGCTTTGTTTTAATGTAAATGATGGAGTAGAGTAATTCATCTTAAGAAAAGCTGAAATATTGGTTTTAGTTTGCATGGGTCCTTATTACAACTGGGTATTGTTAGTAATTCTTTTTATTTTAACTCCCAAAGAATGTTTGATTGTAACAACATTAGCTGAAGCCCTTTACTTACAATGTCTCCTGTATGCACCTGCTTCACAAGCCTAATTTTAAATGTACGCCTGACCTTATTTTATTTTTTTTCTGTGAATATGCATATCTCTGTGCAGCCTTATTGAATATATTGACATTTTAAAACTAGGTTATCCCAGCTGTATGCAAAGTGGTAGACTTGCATGTAACACTTGTTACTTTGCAGATAATGCTGTGTTATTAAGTGTTTTTCCCCGCTGTTGAAGATTTCTGATTGACTGGTTATTGCATGTTGCTTTATGGCAAAAGCCCTAGCTCGCCTGCCTTCAGTTCTTCACAATCATTTTCAATATGATGTCCCAAACACATCTAAGAATATAGTAATGAACATTCAATATATGTACTGTAAGGGAGGTGTTACTCCATCATTTTTGTCTTAGTTGGCTCACAGCATGAAGTCCTGTTTAATTTTGTTCTTTCCTGCAAAAATCTTACTAGTATGCCGTCTAAACACCCATTTATGTTGATTTATGTGTACAAGCAAGATCAACCTAGGTTTAGTTAATCATAATAAACATCATGGCTAGACAATATGGCAACTTTTTCTGTAAGAGATTTCAGCCTTGTGTAAGAGCTTCTGAATAATAATATTACTAAACCATTTCCAATGTGGTTTCCAAATGAGAAACTAAGGGCTGGAGGAATCTGGAATGGCTATGAACACATCCCATAAAAAAGTGTAAACCGCATGGACATGTTTTAATTTAAAAAAATATAGATATACCTGAGTCTCACGTAGCTGTCTCTACTCCACTTAAGTGCCAGCTACGCAAGACTCACGTAGCTGAATTTAAACCCCACAGTAAACAAAATATAAAAGTAAAAAACTCACCTGACCCCTCGTTGGATCCGGCTGGGTCTCCTCTTTAATTTGGTGCCATCCAATCCTGCGTGGGGGCTTGTATGGCTCCAGAAGAGCCCCCGGAATACCCCCCCCCCCCCGCTTTGGCAGCAGGCGCTGCTAACTGTAAAAAAAAATAAAAAATTAAAAAAGACATTTACTTACCTGTGGTCGCGCTGTCTCCCGATCGGTCTCCTCTTCACTGGGCGGGGCCTCCGATCGCCCCCCCCCCCCCCCCAGGCTGCTTAGTCTTCAGGAGAGGGCTCAACATGCCCTCTCCCCCTGCCTTCCGATGGGCGCCGCCATCTTTATTTAAAATAAAGGAGACAATTGTCTAAATAATATTATTTTATTTTTTTTTTTTGTTTTTTTGCGTAAACATATTCAAAAAACAGTAGAAAAATTACAAACAAGACATTTCATGTTAAAGCCTAAACTCTGCTGCAAAAAATATGTATTTTTTGTATTTTTCTGGAAACTCCAGCAAAAATCACAGTTAAACATGGCGCAAAATGGGGAAAAATGACCTGTCAACAGAGGGTGACAAAACTTCAAGTAGGCTGGCAATTAAAAGGGTTAATAGTACCTATGCATGTTGGGTATTGTTCTGCTCGGGGGACCTTGCGCTTTTAGATTTAGCTTGTTTTTTCTTGTTTGCATATTGATATTTTAGGAAAACATGGTTTTTATTCTGCTTTTTTATAATTTTATTAGGGAAACCCTGTGCAACCTAAGAATTCTTCAGTGGATTACTTCCAGAAAGATGAGCCCACTACAACAAGCTCAGTATGCTTAGAAAGCGGGAATATATGGTTTATGGGGGATATTCCAAATGTAAAGGGTTGTTTTGGTTGAAAAATTGCAAGGTGCGCACTTTGTCAGCAGAGCTGAAAATTTCAAGTAAAATTACCGTTATGCGCATGCTTTACTTTGAGGTGCTTGGCAACTCTTCCCTTGACACTACCTATGCATGTTGGGTACCGTTCTGTTTGGCGGATGTTGCTTTTTCAAATTTTACTTGTTTTTTCTTGTTTGCATATAGTTTTTTTTTTAGGAAAATGTGGCTTTGATTCTTCTTTTTTCTTCTTTTTTAGGGAAACTCTGTGCAACCAAAGAATTGATTGAAGGATTACTTCCAGAAAACTGCGCCCATGTCAACAAGCCTGGTATGCCTAGAAAGCTTTAGGTGTGTACTTCCAGAGAATATATAGTTTGTGTGGGGTATTTCAAATGAAAAGGGTTGTTTTTCTGGAAAAACTGCAAGGTGTGCTTAGCGCGTAGCATAGTTGTATTTTATCTGAAAATGAAGCTGAAGAGCTGTTTCAGTTTGGGGAAGTCTTCTGGGCAGGAAAGGGTGTCTACCAATACATATGTGGTAACGCTGTGACCAAGAGAAATTGGGGTTTCACACGCAATAAGATTTTATTGACAAACTTACATTTTTTATTACAAAAACACTACCAATTGCAAAAAATAGATTTTTTTTATTTTTTTGCACATATTTCACCCAAAAGTATTGAGAATACACTAAAAAAAATGGCAAACAAGACATTGCATGTTGAAGCTCAGACTCTGCTAAAAAAAACAATATATCATTTTCCTGGAAAATCCCTGAAAATCAAATAAAAAATCAAGGTTGAACATATGTAGCGCAAAATAGTGAAACGTGGTCTGGCAACAAAGGGTGACAAAAATTCGAGGAAGGCTGGCACTTAAAGGGTTAAAGCCATACTTTAGGGAAGCGGGTTTTTTTACACAACCTTTCTGATCCAGAAATAATAACATTCTATGCTATGCTTCGCATTTTCACTAGAGTTAGTCACTTACTTAGGACTTAGGTGTTTATATCTGGGTTGATAGGCCTTTATGCACCTGAATGTCCTCCCTGTTTTTCTCATGTGCTTGTACAATCTTAAAATAGGCTACCTGGCTATTCAAATCAAATATCAAATGGCTGTTTTTTTTCTGATGAAGACCTGTCAATACCTGGCATTGCTGTTGGTAGCCATTAAAGCAGTTGCTTTCTTAAAGTTTCATAGCAGCCCTCAAAACTTGGCACATATGTCTTTTGTCGTTTGATAGGTGATTCTACCTGTCAAACTACGTAAGATCATGCCTATTTTCGTTGAAGGGGTCAGACTAGTCAGTGGTGGTGACTAATGCTGGGCATTGTCTTGGAGCTCAGGATAGTACAGTATCTGTGGCTTTCTGTTATCATCCTACAGTTGTGTGTGATCAGTGGTCTCCAATCTTGGAGGTCTTCTCTGATCTTTGTTGCAGTAGGGAACCCTGGTGTGTACATGTTTGCAACCTTCAAGTGACGGACAACCTTACCCATACATTTAACAACAAATCAGCATCAAGGCAAAAGGTTCTATCGACAGGGCATCTAATTTAGCGAACATATTATACAAGTTACTAACAAAATATATGCCCCATGCAAATACTTTCTGGTTTAGGAAAGCACTGCTTTGTACTTTTTAATAAAAGTCTTTAAGATTATAATCCCCAAATACTGCCTAACATAGGCCTCTCCCTAACCAAGCTTATGACGATGTTCTGGAACTCCAAGCCTTACCCTCCCCCATGTCACCATCTAACTCCAGCCTCCAACGTGCCCACAGGTAGGAGGGGATATTGACATATTTTCTTATATGCTTTACCAGAGCATTGCGCACCCTGGCGGACCCAGGTGCTTAGGATATAGTTTTAAGAAGTGTACAGGGATTATTTGCATGGGCCCACCTACTGATTCTGGCAGAAGTTCCATTATACTATGCTTGTTTGCCCCGTGCATATAGCTACCATATTAGGAAAGCACTATCTGCCTTGTATGTTTTAATAGAGGGCTTCTAGATCTCTTTAATACCTCTATACCACCATGTTCTAACAAAATATCTAATACTTCCAAAATTCCCCGTTAAAATAAAATCCATCATCTACCCATCTTCACACTTAAATATATTGAATGCTTTTTGAGCTGACCAAAGGTGTCCACAGAATGTTTTGGAACACTGTAGAACAAGAATTTGTAGTATCATATTAAGAAAAAATTGCGGATCAGCTAGGGACCTAAGAGATCCATATCTTCAGCTTGTCTCATGGAAGATACATTCCATTGTCACATTTTCCCCCCACCACATCACTGCATAGCAAACTAACAACTTTATCTGGGTGATGTCTGGATGTGACCTGCTTTATCATATTCCCACTGATTTCTTCTGATTAGCTAGTAAGTCTGTTCTGTAGCCATGGATCTCATTTCCCCTTTGCCTTATTTGCAATTCTTTCCATTCTGACCAATCTTCCTTGTCCACTTATCCTTGGAAGCAAATTGTACCCACGTTTTTGGTGATATATAGGAGTGCTAGCAGCTATAATTACAGTGAATTTCAAAAGCATTTTCCTGTAAACCATAGGCAATTATTTGCTGCTATTATAGGAATCATTGATTCAGAAAAATTAGGTGTTTGTCCTTGAACTATATAGATACACAGCCACTGCTTTACTGAGGTTTAAAATGACAGCTAGAACAGCTAGACCTTACTTATGTTATTTTTGTTTCTTTCCATCCTTGTTTGTGTCATTTATGTTTAGAGTGTCCCAGATACCTCAGCCTAATTTCATATCCTAAATACAAAAACAAAAGCAACATATGATTTTGAGAAGGCTGCTATGGCTAATAATTTAAATATAGAATTAAATAGTTTTTAAATATACTATTTGAAAGGTGCTACATTTTAAAGACAGTTTAGTTGTCTTTGCTTGCTTATTTTTCTTTGTGCTATAGGTACATACTTTTAGATGGTCCATTTATTAAATACCTACCATATTTTCTGCCTTATAAGACTCACTATTTTTCCCCAAAAGGGGGGAGGGAATTTCTGTGCATTCTATTGGACGTATCTAAAAAAAAAAGTGAAAAAAGTATATTTACATGCGTCTTGCGCCCGCTGTCCCCGCTCTGGCTTTTGGCACCACCTCTGCCTCTTGGCCCAGCACACGCTGACAGCCAAGTGTTTGTGTCAGTGCTCCAAGAGGCAGTGACAGCGCTGCAAGACAGAACGGGGACAGACAGCATCCCCCTCTCTGGCTTACTCCACTGCCTCTTGGGCTGGTGCGCCCCGAGAGGCAGGGATGGTCAGCGTGCGCTGACACAAACACCTGAGAGGGAGTGGCGGTGCCGGAAGCCAGAGCAGGGACCACGTTCATGTAATTTTGTTGGGGGTTGGGGGGGGGGTGAATGCCACACTGATTAAGGGGATGGGGGGAATGCCACACTGCCTCTATGGGGAATGGGATAGGGGGATGCCACACTCCCTGTGGGAATGGAGGGGGGAATGCCACACTGTCCGTGGGAATGGGAATGCCACACTGCCTATGGGAATGGGATGGGGGAATGCCACACTGCCTATATTGGGAATGGGATGGGGGCATGCCACACTGCCTATGGGAATGGGATGGGAGCATGCCACACTGCCCATGGGGAATGGGATGGGGGATGCCACACTGCCTATGGGAATGGGATGGGGGAATGCCATACTGCCTATATTGGGAATGGGATGGGGGCATGCCACACTGCCTATGGGAATGGGATGGGAGCATGCCACACTGCCCATGGGGAATGGGATGGGGGATGCCACACTGCCCATGCGGAATGGGATGGGGAATGCCACACTGCCCATGGGGAATGGGATTGGGGATGCCACACTGCCCATGAAGAATGTGATAGGGGAATACCACAATGCCCATGATGAATGGGATGGGGGAATACCACAATGCCCATGATGAATGGGATGGGGGAATGCCACACTGCCCATGGGGAATGGGATGGGGGATGAAAATAGAAGAAAGAAAATAGTGATAGAGTAACCTCTGGTCAATTCAGAAATGGTGGCCCTTGTCATTTGGATCATCCTAGGGACAAAACTGCTCATTTCTTGTATTGGCCTTATTTATGTTTAATCATATTGAATAAATCCCTACTAAGGCACAAATTTGCTGTACTAAATATGTTCACCTCCTCCAACTTGGAAGTGAAACCACCATTGCCATCTAATTACTGGGTTTCCCTCATTTCAATCCGCACTGTACGTTTTCCAGTGTGCAACCCAAAACTAGTACACCATATTTAGAGGCTTACAAGTGATTTGTGCAACAGTAATATACAGTAATACCTTGTTCCATTATTCTAAGACTTAATCCATTGTATACATCCCAAAACATAGTTTGCTTTTGCTGCTGCTGCTTGGCAGTGTGTGCTGTCGTGTTGTTGATTCATATACGCAGGCTTTTCTGCCCCCATTTATCTTACAGGTGGAAATGTTACTGACAACATCACATATTTAATTCTTCTATTTCATTTGCCAATTATACAGCCAAATGTATATTTTGCATGGTTACATTTGTGTCATCTGCAAAAATTACTGTATTACTTTCTATGTAATCCACCACCAAATCATTATTAAAAAAAGATTTAGCATTGTCGTAGGAAAATTACATGCCGCACAACTGGATCCCCTTAGTAAAAGTTTTTTTTGCTAGTGAATGAAGAGAGGGGCTTGGAGGAATGTGTTAAAGAGGAATTAAAGTCAGTAATGACTTTACTTTTCCTTTGCTGTGCCTAACAGGGACACCAAAGGTCAAATTAAGGTGCCTGCTGCACCCCCCCACCCCACCAAGCTTGATACAGGGGCCTGCCATTCTGATTTGCTGGACCAGCATACTTTAACATGGCCACTGGAACGCAGAAGAGGTAAGTGTCTGGTTTATCAGATGCCACTGTGCAGTGAGGAAGTAAAGCCTTTGCATGACTTTACTTTAATGACCCGGGTCCTTTGTTTTAGTTATTTTAAGTTCAGTCTTTTTGTTCAAGTATCAGTTCAGTGTTTTTGTTCAAGTTTCAGTTCAGTCTTTTTCTTCAAATTTCAGTCCAGTCTTTTAGTAACCTCCCTCCCTGTCCACTCCCCCCACACTAGGCATACCCTAAAAAAAAAGTCTTAATCAGAAACCAGCGCCCTCGCCGCAGCCATATTAGTGAGGCTGCACAGAAAGGAATGCCCTGAATGGCTGCTATGTGCAACTGCTGCCCAAGTGCTAATGGCAGCACTGGATTTCAGGCAAAGTAAGGTGTTTTTTTTATTTTAAACCCCCCATCCTTCCTCATCAGGGAAGGTTACTTAGACATGAGTTGCACCTTCACTTGAAGCCTTTGAATATTGTTTGTTTATTGAATGTTGTCAACATGTACCCATTATTTTATTGAAAACCTCATTATTAAGTATTGGGCCTAATGCTGAGCCCTTGCTTGTAACTTCAGCTCATGCTATGTTGATTTACAGCAAAGCTTAGGATGTTTTTTCTCAGATACTTTTACCCACGTTGTCCACTTGTTTCCTGTAAAAGGAAGACATCTACTAGCTAGACATATTTTTATAAATTCTAGACAATCCATCTGTAGTGGTTTCAGGTCAACCTGTTCTTAAATGTCCTCTTTTCTGGACTTTTTTTGCATGCATTCTATCTCACTGATACTTTCTTGTGCCATCTTCAGCCTCTTTATTTTAAGTTTCTGTGCCCTAATACACCTAAATGAGCACCAAGAAAATGCATTCAGGGTTGATTCAGGTGAAAGGTGAAAAAAATAGCATTAATTTTTTTGGGGGGAGAAAACAGCCATTCCCTTTCATTGTTTGCCTAGAAATTGATTCAGCACCTGTTGGAAATAAAACAGTTATTTTTGTCACCTAATGTGAACTTTTTACAAATGGTGCTGAATCCCCACTATTGACTTAATCTAGTTAAAGCGAACAAAACCCAACAGGGCTGGCCCTGGAATCTGAAAGATTGGAAGGCCATCCACTTGCCTTCTTCTCGGGCATCCCATATCAGCATGCCCCACTGTGTGACCCCCCTTCCGCGGGGCCCAGCAAAACTCACCTCATTCTGGCTTCCTTGCTGGTGTAAACACCAGCAGCCATATCCCCAGTATCTCCTGGGCTGTGCATGTGCTCCCACCCCCATCCATTCTGGATGTAGGAGCGCTGGGGATGTGGCCGCTTGTGTTCCCGTTTTACTTGGTAATCTGGGGGGTTTCACACAGCTTTAAGTAATCAAGCAATTATGTAATTTAAATACCCCATGAAACAATAAACAATTGAATCAATCTAAACAAATTACAGTGATATACATATATTCATAAGAATCTATCACTGACTATAAAAATGTAACCTCATTCTCATCAGCCTCTTTGTTGGGGGACCCCCTTACAACAGGTGATCCCCCTTGGGAAATGTCATGCTCCACTCTCCAATAGCTGCATCAAGGGGTTTTATAAACCCAAGATGTTTTTTAACCATATTTATAGCAAACTCTATTTAAAGATTTTTTCAGTGTCTGGTAAGCTGAGAATGACCTTGAGAGCCAAATTATTTTTGTTTTCTTATAGTTCCACATTATTTGCTTCCTACTGTGTTTCCCCTGAAAATAAGATTGGGCCTTATATTCATTTTTGTTCCAAAAGATGTGCTCAAGGTTATTTTCAGCTGATGTCTTATTTTTCCTTCTTCATACTCGTTCCACAATTGATATAGCTATTGTAATATGGCAGCCCCAAGAACCCCCCCCCGTGTCCCTGAAGGGGGCCACATAGTTCATAGTCAAATCTCCACACTAAGCACTACAGTGGCTACTAGTGGTAGGTTTTTAATCAGTAATTAAAATATGTTTAAATGTTGTGTTTATAACTACAGAATAAATTAGATGTTATGAACAAAGGAAGGATGAAACAAAGAATGAAAACTGCAACTGCAGACTTCAGGGTTGCCAAAAAAAGTTAAACAAAATGTCTATACTTATCGAATAATATTCATTTCATTATTCTGAATCACATTTGAACTTTGACTAATTACACTCTCTTTCTCTCTGTTACTTTGCTAAATGATTTTGATGTTTGTCTAACTGGTAGCGATGCCTCTTACTAGAAGTTTGTTAGAAACTAGCTGTCTAGACTGCTGATTTTAAACTAGGAATATGTATTCCTGCTCTTTGGCATTTTATTTGAAGCAAATCATACATTGCTATTCAAACACTGCACATTCAACCTGGTTTGTGCAACTCCTCTAGAGAACACACCAGCCATGGAGATAGCATTTTATCCACTTTCTTCTCATTTCTCCAGGGCATGGTGTTAGATTGCTTTCCAGGAGTGGTCATGCCCCTATATTTCTGCTGAGTTTGATTGCAGTCCCATGTTTCATTCTCAGGAAACTTTGCCCATAGGCACATACACACAAAGATATACCCACAAAATTACACAGAAGGTCTCACGCAGCCTTAGGCAGATGAAGTGCAATGAAAATACAAAACACAGTCTTATTAAATAGCTGAATTCCAAAAAAAAATGGGATGGGAGGAAGAGGCATGTCGTAATGCAAATATTTCCAGATGAATTACAGATTTGTTGAGAGCGCTTTTCCTATGGAAGAATATAAGGGTCCCTTTATGTTACAGGCGTGCTGTTCTGGAGGGCATTATCAGTTTTTAATTGAATTACAAGTGAAACATCACTGCAAAATGATTCCATATAGCGGCTCGTAAGTGATATGTGTAAGAATACAGATCTGCCAAGTTGGGCGAATGTACTACCCATATGTACTTTCACTACTGGACATTTTATATGGTTTGTTCAGAGGCATCAGCATAATCATGAGCTTTAATTCATTCAGTGTGTTCTAAGAATGTGGTTTCCCCAGATGAAGGAGACGGAGCAGATGTGTTTTTCTAGTGAATATAATTAGACTGTTAAATTTGTTGGCATTGCCTCTGCTTCACTGCAAAGCTAAACAGTGTTGCTAAATTCTTTCAACACACATACATTTTATACACCTATAAGCAATCATTAGGTGTAACTAAGGTTGGAACATTTAATGCTGTGATTCTCAAACTTTTTGCCAAAGTACTTTATTAAAATACTGGCGCGATAATACCTCAGTATATGTGTTTTTTTTTCTAGATTAAAACTTGTAGTTGAAACTTTTTGTACCTCAAAATGAAGCCCTAGCTAAATTTATAGGAGCAAATGAGGCAATTGCCAGGGGGCACCTGGAGCAGAAGGCCCCCATCATAGTCTGGTCCATTTTTTTGCCCAGGGTGGGGCAGGTACCCCTGTGTGTGAACAACCTTCCAGACCAATATGACACTGGTGTCACGTGACAGCCCGTGTTATAATTACTGTGTAATGTGAGTTGCGCAGATGGCAGAGCCTGTCCACCTCCCAAGGACACTACCGGCGCAATAGTACCCATAGCAAATATTGTAATTTTTTACGGATTGGCACAGACCTGGAACGTGTGGGTGTGGTTGGGTGGGGGGGGGAGGTTGGGCTACCATATTACAGTAGCAGAACAAATGTAGATTGTTTATGGTAAAATAAGGCATCCCCTAAAAATAAGCTCTAGGACATCTTTTGTAACAAAAATTAATATAAGCCCCTGTCTTATTTTGGGGGGAAACAGGGCTGTGACCTATTATGAATATAAATATATTGCAAAATAACTGCTTCTATACCCCTTGAGTTATTCCCATTTTCACCCATATCATTTGTCAAGCTTTCAATGTTATTCCTATAGGGCAATCTAGATGGCTGTATTGGCTTACTGTCACCTACAACCCACAACAATGTGGAAATGAAACACAAGCTTTCTCAGAATTACTTCCCATCAGCTGTTCAGTCCTACCTCTGAACTGAAAAATTGACAGTGCCAAGAACGAACTCCGTTCCTTGCAGGTCTATTCTTTTTTCACCGACAGCCTCCAGGGTCGATAACCACCCCCCACCATCAGTGACAGTGCAGCACACCCTCTCCTTTCACTGCAATGGGAGGGGACGTGTCAGGCACACCCCTTCCATTGCAATAAATATAGTGCGCATGGCCTGTCACTGTGACTGAAGTTGGGGCATTTGTCCTGTAGGTTGCCTGTGAACAGGGAGCAGACCTGCACAGCGTGGGGCTCACAGTAATTTTTACACTTCGGGACTATTCCCTAGTGAGAAGAAGAAGAGTTACTTTTTGTTTAGGATAAAATGTTAGTGCACCAAAATATTAAACAAGGAAAGTTAGAAACTTTTCTTCAGGGTCCATCTTGCCTCTATTGGTATCTGCATAGGTCATGTTGGGTGACTACTGGTGCTTTTCTCAGGCATGATATGTTATCAGCTTTTGTCCTCAGGGCCCTTTCTTGCATGGTTGTTACCACTGCAGCTTAACCAGAAGGCAGCAAGGGTGTCTCATGGATACATTAATGATGACTCTGGAGCCATGTGTATTCATTCAGCTTTGTCAGAGCTACTCATTCATCATTGTTTATGTATCTACACAGCAATATGTTGTACCATATAATTATGTAATTGTCTGTTTAGTCAGAAATGTGCTACAAAATGCAAACAAGACCAAGCAGTAATAGGTAATAATATAAGCAGTAATATTTGTACATCTATAATTTCTCAACAGAGCTGGTCCTGTTTGAATGGTAATAATTTGATCTTTCTTGATTTTAGACATTATTTATTGTGTTATCAGGCATACACTCAAATGTGTTAGCCACACTTAGGAAACTTTGCACACTACTTAAAATGCAGTGTCTTGGGCTATATATTGCTCCTTGGGAGTTCAGTGAAAGTTAATCCATTAACTTCACTTTGTAAAATGTCACTGCTCCGGTAAGTAGGAGAAATTATTAAGTTCCTGCTGAATTTGGGGAAAAAACACTTCATTGCAGGAAAAAATGTCGTCCTAAAAGTAAGACCTCTAAAGATAGATTTTAAAATGAGAGCAATTTCTACTGAGTTTTATACACATTTAATTGTTCATTTTCATACAGCATATGCTTCATTAACTGTGTAATAGAAGTTCTACAGTTAAGGTGAAAAAGCCATTCTAGTTTTGCGGGCCAAGGAGCTGGCTGACAGCTTAGCTTTTCATGCTGGAGAATCTTGGAGCTTTTACAGATAGAGTAAAAATGGATGTAAGTGTTCCAGGTACTGCAGCTACTATTTGCACAATTGTCAAATAGACCAAGTAATTACTGGTTTTCTGTCTGCTTTGTAGAATTTCTTAATCTAGTACATCAGTTCTTACCTATTTTTTTATCATGTGATGATGTGCAATTACAAAAAGGGAAAATATATATATATATATATATATATATATATATATATAATATATATATAATGACTAAAGGATGGGGGGTGCCCCACTATAGAATCCCCCAGGAAGTACTTAACAGAGTCTTATAACTGCACAACACCAAAAAATAAAGTTAATATGTAATTTTATTAATCCCTATCAATTCTAATAAAATTTACATTTTTTACATCAAAGACAGACTATTAAAAAACATTTAAGACATACTAAAATCAATTCTGCCTGGAGGGGGCGCTAATAAACCTTACTGCCATAAAATTAATTGTGAATATAAAATACAGTGTATCAAAATCTATGCAAAAAATCATAATATTTCAAATCTCTAATAAAGTGCTAAGTGCTTATCCCACAAGTACATCAATTAATAATAGAAATAAGTGCAATGAGAATTCCAGTTCTTATCATACAAGAAGAACATAACACAAATCAGCAGGAAAAACAGTGCAAAAAGAGCAATTACGTATCAGTCAAGATGTGTGAGCCGGCAGTAGGCGTCCCCCCCTCGTTTTTCGCATGCCAATATATATATTGTCTTCCTTTTGTTTGTTTCTATACCCTTGCACTGTAACTTTTTCTCTCTGCTCCAAGCCCAGGTTGCTCAAAAGTTCCATGCCCCTTTTTCATTTCACTCCTGTAAGTCAGATGTCTCTGGCTGCTGAGCCTTGTAGGCCTCAGAAGTGTATATTCTCTAATGCTGGAATGCCGCCCCCCCACACACACAGACACACACACACACTTTCTCACACAGAGCCTGCAATGAAGAAATTGGCACAGATTTAACTGAGCATCCTTCAGGCATCTTTGGACCCCCAATGAATAGTAAGACAATGAAACAGGCTGTAGCCATTAGACATGGCTGTGGCTGTTGTAAATGTTGGACTTAGCGGCATAAGCCATAACAGGTCCCTATCCCTGCCTTTCAGGTATATAGCTTTTTGATTTTGCTATGTACACCCTGATCAAGTAGGTTACTAGCGCCTTGGTGCTGCAAAAGAGCCTGTCACCTTCCCCAGGAGGACAACCTCCTTTGCCTTTTAGAAGGCAGTTGCATTCCTGAGATTAAATACTCTTTTTGCAAAAATGAGGAACCATTTTCAAGAACCAGCCATCTTTGTGTAGTGGGAAGTGTATATGCTCCCCTTCCTTAGTTCACACCTATCCTATACAACCTAAACATGCTTTGCAAAATAGGAGGAGTATTTGTAAGGAGTATTTGTTCCTAAACTTAATATGCTTTTGTAAAATGGAGAATGAACTGACTTGTTTTCTTTTGGGGCAATAAATGCTTTGTGTTACCTGTATGGTAAAAACCATACCCATACACATGCCTGCAGTGTGCCTGTGTGATTCTGCCTCTCCAAACAAAGCAGGCTGCCAACAGTTTTTCTACTGTATAAGCATCCCACACTGAAACAAGAAAGTTAAATGCCTCACAAACCCAGGGCATTATGGGATGGCAGACACATAGCATTGAAACAGTTGCTAGCATTTTGAGCATTATTGAGTCATTGCAACTGATGTCTTTCTACTTCTGGGTGGTGATGAGGGATGGATGAGGAATTTGCATACTATTCCACAAAATTTGCCTGATATTCCACAACATCGGCATGGCGTTAAGACATCTGAAATAGCTCATGTCACTGATTTGTCAGAGAGGAGAATTAGGGGAGCAATTTACTCCACTTTGATTTTTTTGACCCATCATGTACTGTATTTTGTAGTTGGTTAAGGTGAATAAAAAATTAATAGTTATGGGTAGCTAAACTGTTTTGCATATCATATTCATGGCACAATGGCCTTGAATCATCAAGAGTTGAAAAAATTCTCATGGTATAAAAAAATTCATTTCATGAGAAAAAAAGCCTGAGAATTTCAGTGTTGGTGAATCACCAGATAGGAAGACCATGAAAGTCAATGGCACTTTTTACTCCTCGGAAAAGTATTGAACGTTTTACCCCTTTTTAACTGTAGTAAAAGGTGCCATTGACTTTCATTGTCTTCCTATCTGGTGATACATCAACAGTGACATTCTCTGGCTTTTTTCTCATGAATTAAATTTTTTACTACCATGAATTTTTTTTCAACTCTTAGTGAATCGAGACCATTGTCTTTTCTCATTCTAGCAAACTAAGTACTGACAGGTTGGGCTTTTGCTCTTGCTTTGTTTTCTGGGATATATGTTACTGAACCTGGCATTGCAATGGTTTATCATTGAGCATACTGTACATGTTACTAAAGACTAATTACAAATGAGCAGAGTTCTAAACATAAGGGATTCTGGAACTAAAATATTGTTACATGCCGATATTTGCATTAATAGCTTGGAGCAAATATTACTTATGCATTATTCTTAGGTTACTTACCCCCCCCCCCTGCAAACCATCACAAATTGGTATTTGGCAGTGTAGTTAGAGTATTAACTATGGACTCTTGTTACCATGGTTTTTTTTTTTTGTTTCCACATGTTAATATATCAAACCATTGAAGCTCTAAACACTTATTAAATAATCAAGTACAATGTGGATTGTGTAATTATATCGATGTGCACTTCCTTCCGTGTTGAAGCTAAAGGAATAGCTATTGCTTGGGGGCCAAGAGCATTTAGCACATAGTAATTTAAAAGTCCTGCTAATATTTATATTTGAAACTAATAATAAGAGTGGGGGTAAGTCTGTGTTAATTAAAATGTATAAGCTCTTGGGGCCATTCTCAAGAACAGAACTAGGTTTGCTATGTGGATAGCACCAGATTTTAGATGGATTTAGAAGCTAATGGCAGCTGTATGACTTAAACCATTGGAAGAAAATGTGAAGATATTATTGATGATATTAAAATACAAAATATGTAACTTCATGTGAAAGCAAGGTGGATTTGCAAGGTTGGGAACCCACCAATGTTAAACATCCATGCAGTTGCTACTGGGACCTTGCTGCCGTAACAGAAGTGATGCAGCGCTTTCTTCAATTTTTGGGGTGAAATATGTGGAAAAAATATTTTTTTTACATTTTGTAGCTAAAGAAAAATAAAAAATGTACGCATGTAAAAGCCCTATTCTTCCCCGACTATAACGGTATAATCTAAAAGTGCAAGCTCCCCTGAACAGAACAATACCCAACATGCATAGCTACTTTTAACCCTTAAACTGACAGCCCACTTGAGATTTTGTCAACCTCTGTTCACAGGCAATTTTCACCTTTTTACACTATATATGTTTAACTGATTTTTGCAGGAATTTCTAGAAATATTATATATTGTATTTTTTCGCTAGAGTTTGGGCTTGTAACTTTTTCAGTGCTTTCATAATATTTTTGGGTGAAATATGTGGAGAAATATATATATTTTTTACCTTTTGACATGTGTTTTTAAATAAAAAAGTAAAGTTTCAAGAAAATCATATTGCGTGTAAAGGTATTGGTAGCCCCCCACACCATTGCTGCTCGCTATGAAGCGCTCCCCCGCAGGCTCCAGTCCCTTCCAAGTCTCTTCAATGTCCTGTAATGTATTGTACTCCCTTCAAACAAATATGCCCTGATTTCCCCCCACACGTATCCCATTCCCCCCCCCCCTGCACACGAATACATTCGATGCCCCCTCCACCCCAAGGATCCCAGTTCCCTCCTCAGGCCTGCAAACCTACACCCCTCTACACACTTTGTATTGCACCCCCTTCTCTTATCTTCCATATGCTCAGGCTCCCACTTCTCCTTGTGGAGCGACCCATGTCTCCAATACAACAAGATACCACATTGCCCCCAATTGACTCGAATCCATTTCCTTCTGAGCATTAGACTTACCCTGGATTTTAAGGCGATATCTTATCCATGTAATTCCTCCCCCAACTTAGATAACTCTAAACACCCAGCATTGACCTGCCCCATTTACTTCTTCCCTCCCTCTGCATGAAATAGGATCTTTAGCAAGTGTCATCTCGAAATAGAATTGCTGCCTAGGTGGGTGGCTCCTAGTTTCTGCAAGCAATTCCTTCCCCCCTCCCCTGGACTGGAACCCTCTTGAAATGGCTTCCGTTCCCTTCTCTTACCCTGCACAGGAACCCAGTTTCAGAATGGCTGCCTAGGTCGTGGCTCTGATTCTGAACTATATATTTAGCGCTATAATGGTTGCTTTACAGGTCATGTAAAGGAAGATGTGAAGTGACTGTAAAAAGGAACAGCATTGCAGAGCATTTGTTCTTGGGATAATGTGAATTTGAAAAAACAGTGAAACAAACAGTATTGACAGTGAGGTCTCAATCTGAGCCCCTACAGGAGTTGACCAGTTGTCCCCCCCCAAAAAAAACCCTGGCGGCCATCAGATGTGACACCTGACACACAGGGCACTGGAATCATGAGACACATCTGCCAACTTTAACACTCTACAGACCCTTGGTTCAGTTCTGTAAAAACTCCCTCCAGTGTTGTCCTGGATAGTGGAAATGCAGCTGAGCTGAAAGTATGTAAGGCTGATGACAGACCAATATAAAAAAGACAGCCATATGGCAGGGCACAGTGCAATGAAGATGTAGGATGATGAAAGGAGTGGAGGGCGCATTCAGCTGTTTCACAAGTAGCGGACATCCCATTCTGGACCAGTACAGTTTTTTTTGGGGGGGAGGAAGGATATTAAAGCAGACTTCCTATCAGAAACAACCACCCATTACTTTGCCTTCCTGTGCTAACCTCCATTCGGTTATTCAGCTTCTCCTTGTATTTGCAGCAGCTGCTGCAAAGAGAGCTGCTGTAAGGGTTGTGAGTTAGTCAGCCAATCATTGACAAACAGCAGCGCCACTGTCTACACTGATTTGCTGAGCAAGCAGTCAGTTTCATCCTGTCCAGCAACCTCACTGGCAGAAGAGGAGTTTCCGAGGCTGAGCTCCTGCAAGAGGATTAGGTTGTTGGTGGCCACTGGTATTTGCTAAGCTGTTGGTCACACAAATCACTGTTGAAAACCTATTGGCCACTGGTGGTCATGTGGGCCACCTGACTAGCTGCTTGCAGCAAGGGTATGCAGAAATGGGTGAGTATTGCTAACATCTGGCTTTCTGCAAGGTTATCTAAACCAGAATCCTGCCCCTGCTGTCGAAGTTAAAGGGATGGGCATCAGTCAGTTTTATTGATTCACTTTAATTCATAGGTCTGCTAGCGCTCTATGTGTTTATTTATGGGCCTAAGGGGTAGGATTTACTTGGGTTTTCTGTCTTGCCCCTGTCTGTCTTTTCCCTGCTTCTTTTTTATACTGCAAGGTTAAATTTCAACAAAACGATGACTCCTCTTTTATGCTATTTTTTGCTGCTCATTATTTTTTATCTATATAATCTCTTTTTATTGAGTTTTGAAAATTACAAATAGACCAGTTGACAAAGTACAAATACCAACCCTTTCTTCAGAAATTTGGAGAAATCTCAGTCTGCTTTTCATAGAGAACAGCGGAACTCAGCAGCATTACTGAATAACCGGAGACAAGAGGTTATCCCAACTATTCTCTTTCTAAAGAGACAACTGACGGGGGCAATAAATTGTTTACATGCAAACTGAAGGATTGCATAAGACAGAGCATAATGCATAAGCACTGTCCTACCATTAAAGGACTGGTCACCAACTGAACACAGGGTCAAAGATATACAAAAGACTAGGTTATTATGACCACGCCTTAGAAATGCTAGAGAAACTTTATTAATCACATAGATCCTACAAACAAATTAAGTCTAAAATTTCAACCCACAATAAGACTAAAATAAACAATGTTATTTTAATCTAAAATGAATGGCCACATAAACATTTCCCACTCATGCTCACACACAATCATACAGCCGACATAGGTTGATAGGGGAAAAGGGAACCGGGGAAAGCAGCAACAAATGCAGTGTTGATGAAAGCTAAATCAACTGGGAGCATCCATGCTCACCTAAGTGTGACAGTTCAGCTGGAAGTTGCACTTTATAAAGCTTGTATGACTTGCAAGAAAGCAGAGATAGCAGTTGGAGCACATAGAAACATTTGAACTCCACAGCATGGAGACCAGGGAGACCTGAGCACATGCCCTACCAGCAGCACAGTGAGCAGTAAGGTGTAATAGGCAAAACAATCCCACAGTGGGGATACTGTTAATCAGCGTGTCTCTCACCCACGTTGGCTTTTAGAACAATCACCACCGCAGCCCTCTAATAGTCTGCATCACTCCTTGGTTGCCTGTATTCAATATCCCTCAGTACAAAGCACTTCCTCCTCAGAGAAAACAGTCGGGAGATCTAGATGAAGGCGTGGCCAGCCTCCCATCGGCGCATTTCACTCCACCTACAGGAGCTTTGGCAAGGCTGGACCACTTGCTTTGCAAGTCATACAAGCTATATGCATTGCAACTTTCAGCTGAACTGCCGCGTGGATGCTTCCAGTAGATTTAGATCCCAGATTAAAACAACGTTGTTTATTTTCGGGGTATTCCAGCATGGGTTGCTTCATCTTCAATTCTCTACATTTGGGTAATCCGCCACCAGGTGGTGCAGTCAACTGCAGAAAGACTTGTGGCTCCTCCCGGACCATAAAAGGCAGAAAATTACCCACTATACCCAGTGTTTCTCTGCAGTCCTGGCTGCGAAGACAGAAGATGACTCTCTCTGGATTTTCGCAGGCAAGCGGGGCATCCCAAGCTTTTCCGGACCCTTCTCTGCCTCCCAGCCCCGGCTGGCGGTTCAGGTGAAGGTAGGGGAACACCTAGGGTCGGGTGTTCGACCCTGGACCCAAAGGGTAGCCGGTCCTAGGCTAATGGTGAGCCTAGTGGGGGGGGGGAGAAACCACTTTGGACTTGTTCATCCCACATGCTTTATTTTTTGTCATTGGAGTAATGCTCTCTCATGTGGCACATGTTTTGTGTTTGTTTCCTTTGATGTCCTTTTCTTTCACTGTGTGTCTCCCTGCGCCCCTCCCCTCCTCTCCTATCCTCGGCCTGCTGTCTGGGCCGGGGGGGCGGCCTGCAGAACGTCGGCAGACCGACGTTTGCTCCGCCACTGCGGGCACGCGTCAGGGGTAACTTGAGGAAGGGTGTTCTTCCCCCCCTCTGTCTTCGCGTGTTGCCAGGGGCGGAGCCCCGCGATGGCACGATTCGCGTCATCATTGCGCGACCTGCCCCTCAAGGTTCTCAGTGTCCGGTGCCATTTTGGTCTGCTCCCGTGCTCGGCTGCGGGTCTTCTGCTCCGGTCTTCTGCTGCTGGGCCGGCTCATGATTGCCTTACCCTGCACCCCTTGCTTCTGTTGGTAGTGCCACGACCGATCTGCCTTCTTCCAGGTCAAGGAGTTCAGGAGTCCCCTCCGCTGGTCCGTGAGTCTGGTCCTGTTTTTATTGTATTTTTATATATTATTCAGGTGCTGTGCATGTGCTGTGGGTTGCTCATTGGCCCTTTTCTTATGTTTTTCAGACGGGCCCTCTTCCTTTTTATTGGTTGTGGTTTTCTCCCGGTCCAGTACCCCTCTCCCCCACTCCCCCCTCCCCTTTTTTTTGTATAGGGGGCCCTGTGGGGGGATTCCGGGTCGGGCCTTAGCTCTGATTACCCATGTTTTGGCTTATATTTTTATTACTATAATCACCTTCTGGGGATAGCGAGCTTGGGGGCCCTTCGGGGCGGGCTCAGCTGTGTCTCATGTGCGGGGCATCCCCTTTGAGCGGCCACAGAGCGGTTTGTGTCCCCTGCACCTAGAGCGTTATTGCGGATCTGGATGGGGCGAGCGCTACTCTCCCCAGCCCTATCCTGCTTTCGGCATCGCCGACACGCCCACGCCTGCATTTAGTCCCCAGCGAGGGGGAAGCTAGCAGGGGGTCCCATTCGGACCTGGCGCTGCACGTGGCCAGCCTTGAGCGGCAGTTGGCCCGCCCGGCCGCCGGCAAGGCCTCTAGTAAGAAGAGGCATTTGGAACCGGCTTATCCTCTCCTGGCCGTTGATGATGATGTTTATGATACCTTTGGCGGCTGTGACTCCATGGAGGAGGGGGAGTTGTTTCATGATTCCGACTCCTCCGGGGAACGTCCGGGCGTTTTTGACAGTGATCTTGGGTCTTCCTCGGACGAGGACACTTAGCTCCCAGATGATACGGATAGACTGTTGTCTGCGTTTTTTGAGACCTTGAACATTGTTCCCCCTAAGGCGGCGAAAAAGGAACCGAGTGAACTTTTCCGCCCTGATAGGTAATGCCTGGTGTTTCCGGAGCAGGGGCATTTTTCCAAGATGGTTTTTAAAGAATGGGAAAGGCCCAACAGGTTGCCTTTGGTGCCTAAGGGACTGGATAGAAGGTATCCCTTTTCTGCAGAGTTGGTCCGTCTTTGGTCTTGTCCCCCGGAGGTGGACGCTTCTGTTCTGGAGCTCTCCAATACTTCCGTTATGCCGTCTGCTGACACCACTACCTTACGTGTTAATGCTGATTGGCACATGGATCAACTCGCCTGCCATGCTTTCACCCTTGTGGGGGCTGGTCTTCGCCCGGTCTGCGCTGTGGCTATTATCGCCATTGCTATCAAGAAGAAGGTTAAGCGCCTTGTTGAGGCCGCCAGATCCCGCAAGCGAGCAGATGAGTATAAGGAACTTTTGCTTTGCACTGACTTTATTGCCTTTGTGCTCTCTTCTATGGATGATGTTGTCTGGCTTGGCGGTAGGGCTTCGGCCCTACTGTTTGCCCTGCGTCGGTCTATCTGGCTGTGGCAGTGGGCGGCCCACACTGCTGCTAAGAAGTCCCTCACCGGGCTTCCCTTCTTGGGACTCCGTCTCTTTGGGGAGCGTCTTGATGTATTGGCCAAGGATGGTCGGCTCCCTCAGTGCAGAAAGCATTCTCGGCCCTTTTGGGGTTCTTTTTCCTTTCGTCCTTCCCGTGGGGGACACGGTTCTTCCTTCTCTGGTGATCGCAGAGACCCTTGGGGACGAGGTAGATCCCGCGGTCGTCCCGGTCTCTCCTGGGGATCCATGCCCAAACCCCCAACCAAGCCCCCTCAGGCATGAGGGGGCGCCCTCACCCATCCGGATGGCTTCTGCTCTTTGCTCACGTCTGGAGACAACACGTCTCGGACCGGTGGATTCAGGAGGTGGTTCCCCGGCTACAAGATAGAGCTGGCAGCTTGGCCACCCCCGAGATTCCTGTGGTCCTGGATCTCCCAAAACCCTGTGACGGCGCAGGGCCTGAGGTTGGCCGTCCGAAGTCTTCTATCGTCCGGAGTGGTTTGTTCTGTGCCTCTTCAGGAACCGGGTCGGGGTTTCTACTCCAATCTGTTCATGGTGCCCAAGATAGACGGTTCCCTGAGACCCATCCTGGACCTGAAGGGTCTCAACAGATTTGTCAGGTTCAAACATTTCCGCATGGAGACCTTACGGTCGGTGGTGAGCTCCCTTCGGCCAGGCGACTTCATGACCACGGTGGACATCAAGGATGCCTAGCTGCACGTTCCTATCTTCCGAGGACATCAGAAGTTCCTGAGGTTCGCCCTGGGGTATCAACACTACCAGTTTGTGGCCTTGCCGTTCGGTATCTCTTTGGCCCCTCGGGTGTTCACCAAGGTGTTAGCGGGTGTTATGGCCCTCCTGAGGGGCCAGGGCATTCACATTCTTCCTTACCTGGACAACTTGTTGATTGCTGCTCAATCTTTTCAACAGGCCGAGAGCGATACTCAGAAGGTACTGTCCACCCTCAAGTCCTTCGGCTGGGTGATCAATTATCCCAAGTCTTCACTCACTCTGTCTTTGGTGAGGTCCTTCCTGGGCATGACTCTGGATACTTCTCAGGTCAAGGTTTTTCTTCCTCAGCAGAAGGTGGAGGGTCTTCAGACGCAGGCGTGGGCCTTGTTGTCGTGTCCACATCCCTCCATCTGTCTGGGGATGCAGTTTGTGGGCCTCATGGTGTATTGCTTCAAAACTGTGCCCTTCGTTTAGTTCCACATGAGACCTCTTCAGTTGAATCTTTTGACCGTTTGGGACCGGACTCAGGAGTCTCTGGAGCAGGAATTGGCTCTGTCCCCTCTGGCCAGTCAGTCCCTCTCGTGGTGGTTGGACTCAGGACCTGCCCACTAGCAGATTTCTCTTCTCCCTCCGTGCTGGGAGATTGTCACCACGGACGCCAGTCCGGTTGGGGAGGGTTCTGGCAATCACTGAAGTTCCAGGGCCAGTGGGGTCCGCAGGAGGCTCATGTACCTATCAATCTTCTGGAGCTGAGAGCTATCAGGTTGGTCCTCTCTCAGTTGTCTCCCCGCCTACGAGGTTGTGCGGTCCAGGTCCGCTCGGACAACCAGACGGCGGTTGCCTACATCAATCATCAGGGCGGGACTCGGAGCAAGCGAGCCCTCAAGGAGGTATCCCTGATCCTGTCTCGGGCAGAGGAGAATGTTCCCTGCATCTGGCCGGTTTACATCCCAGGGGTGGAGAACCAGGAGGCAGACTCCCTGATCAGGGGGACGTCTCGCCTTGGGGAATGGTCCCTCAGCAACAAGATCTTTCTCGCTCTGTGTTGCTGCTGGGGTCAGCCGGACATGCACCTGTTTGCGTCCCGTCACAAGCTTCCAAGATTCATTTCTCTGTCAAGAGATCCTCTGGCCTTCGCCACGGACGCTCTAGCAAATCTTTGGACGGAGCTCCGACTCCTCTATGCTTTTCCTCCCTTTCCTCTCCTGGGTCGTGTGCTACGCAAGATAGCCCAGGAGGGGGTACCGATCATTCTGGTGGGCCCCCACTGGCCGAGAAGGGTAAGGTTCGCGGACGTCGTCCAGATGGCGGTGGATCACTTCGTCATGCCCGACGATCCAGGGCTCCTCACTCAGGGACAGCTGCGCCATCCCAATTTACAAACGCTGGCTTTTACAGCTTGGCTGCTGAAACCTCCATCCTGATGGATAAGGGGCTGCCGGCTTCTGTTGTCGGTACCATGGTTCAGGCTAGGAAGAAATCCTCTTCTATGATTTATTACAGGGTCTGGCACGCTTACATTGCCTCGTGTGAGTCTAAGTCTTTTCCTTGTTGCACTTTTTCTATTTCCAGGATTTTGTAGAGTCAGGTCTACAACCGAGTACCCTCAAAGGACAGGTTTCGGCCTTGGCAATTTTTTTTTTCAAAGATCTTTCGCCAATCATAGGTTTATCAAAACTTTTTTCCAAGGAGTTACTCATGTACGTCCACCACCTAAGCCCCTGCTACCATTGTGGGATTTGAACTTGGTGCCTTCTGCTCTCCAGGGTCCCCCCTTCTAGCCCTTGTGCGATGCTGCTCTGTCCATTCTGACTCTTAAGGTGGCCTTTTTGGTTGCTATCACTTCGGTGCATTGCGTCTCTGAGCTGGCGGCGCTTTCTATGAGACCTCCTTATTTTGGGTGGCATCAGGACAAGGTTGTGTTCCGTCTTAAACCGGAATTCTTGCCCAAGGTTGTCTCTGCCTTTCATCTCAATGAGGAAATTGTCTTGCCTTCCTTGTGTCCTGCCCCTTCAAATTCTAAGGAATGGAACCTTCATTCTCTGGATGTGGTCAGGGCGCTCAAATATTATTTGGTTGCCACTGAGTCTTTCGGAAGTCGGATTCTCTGTTTGTTCTCCCTGCCGGGCCTAGGAAGGGCTTGCCTCCGGCCAAATTTGCTATCAGCAAGTGGATCAGACAGGCGGTGGTGCAAGCGTACTCTGCCAAGGGGAAGGAACCCCCTTTCCGTGTTGCTGCTCACTCCACTAGACCTATTGGAGCTTCTTGGGCTTTCAGCTCCAGGCTTCAGTTGAACAGGTTTGTAATGCCGCTACTTGGTCTTCAGTTCATACTTTTCTAAGTTTTACAAGGTTGATGTTAGGGCCTCAGCTGTTGCTGTTTTTGGCCGCAAAGTGCTTCAGGCGGTAGTGGCTTGAACTACCTGCTGTTGCTCACTGGGGATCCCACCCTTCTTCTTGGACACTGCTTTTGGATGTCCCAAATGTAAAGAATTGAAGATGAAGCAACCCGTGCTGGAATACCCAGAAAAATACAATTCCGTGATTACTCACCTGTAGAATTGATGTTATGGGTATCCACCACGGGTTGCTTCATCCCACCCTTGCTTTTTGTTATCCTGTTTTGCCTTGTTATGGTAATTTTCTGGAGAGAGAGCTTAGTTGGGCCGTGTCTAAATAACATGGTTTTTGCCCCCCAGCTTCTTGCATTACCGATTTTCAGCACTGGGTAATTTGGGTAATTTCCTGCCTTTTATGGGTCGGGAGGAGCCACAAGTCTTTCTGCAGTCGACTGTGCCACTTGGTGGCGGATTACCCAAATGTAAAGAATTGAAGATGAAGCAACCCGTCCTGGATACCCATAAAATCAATTCTACAGGTGAGTAATCACAGAATTGTATTTTTAGTTTTATTGTGGGTTGGGGTTTTGGATCAATTTGTTTGTAGGATCTATGTGATTAATAAAGTTTTTCTAGCATTTCTAAGCTGTGGTCATAATACCCTAGTCTTTGTATATCTTAGAGAGAGATAATGCAACAAAAAGGAAAAAATAGGGACTTGCACTATACCCTATTTAATCTGTAGGGGTGCCGCTCCCAAAGCTGCAAAAGAGCTCAAACCATGAACAAAAAAAAACATGTAGGGAGGCACTCTCAACTTATAATCCGATCAAAAAATGCATTTTATTAATTACATATTTATAATCACTACATACAATACACTCAACATATTACAATCCCTTAAAAAAAACATAAATCGGACAATAACACACAGGATAAATCAACATAAAGGTGTGTAGGCGATGGGGAGAGTCTCACCACACTAATTGATATCAAATGCCTAGATGCCTACCACTTTGTTGAATGATTTAGAACATATATCTAGGCATTTGATATCAATTAGTGTGGTGAGACTCTCCGCATCGTGATGTACCCACGGAACGCGTGGCTCCTGGTGCGGTAGGCAGTGGGGAGACTTCACACATGTTATTTTCAGGATACCTTGGCTTTATTTCTGGTGATGTTTTTTGTGATAGATTTGTGATATTATTTTTTGATTGATATTGTGACATATATCAGTGGTTCCCCTTTGGGATGACTAAATAATTTATACAGGTGATTATATTTTCATTGGTGAATAGAGTAGATTGATATGTTTGAGTTGTTATGGTTAGGAATATTAATCCTTAATTGATTGTTTGACTAGTAGCACTTGCACTTTATAAATGTATAGATTTTGTAGTGATCCGGATCATAGGCAGGATTTGCCCATGTTTAGTTGCACTGTTGGAACACTTTGTTGAATGATTTAGCACATATATATATTTAGGCATTTTATATCAATTAGTGTGGCGAGACTCTCCCCATCGCCTACAAACCTTTATGTTGGTTTGTCCTGTGTGTTATTGTCCCATTTGTGTTTTTTAAGGGATTTTAATATGTTGAGTGTATTGTATGTAGTGATTATAAATATGTAATTAATAAAAATGTAGTTTTTGATCAATTTATAAGTTGAGAGTGCCTCCCTACATGCTTTTGTATATCTTAGAGCAAGATTTTGCCCCTATTGTGTCTGTTAATCTGCTCCATTCACAAGAGGGTTTGCCTGACACTGTTTGATGTGCTTCATTGACTCATTTTCCAATACTGGAAAGTTATGAAATTCTGGAAATTGAGGAAAAGGGATGAGCATAGTTATAGGGACTTGAATACAACCCTTAAAAAAAAGTGGCAGGAAAGGAAGAGAGCTGCTACAAATTTTAATCACTATAATCATTTCTTTTCATTATTTAGTTTTCCGTATAGGCACATTCCAACTTTCTCCCCATTATCGCCCTTGGGACAAATATAAAAGAAAGAGAAAGATTTAAAGCATCTCAAAATTACCAATTAGAATACATAGAGGTATTTACATATAAACATAGCTGCTTTCATTTTATCGATGTGGCTAAACTGTGAAGGGCGCATTATGGTGCAGCTTTATGAGTAATGAACAGGCTGTGATGTGGTCAGAGACAGCTGCGGGAACACTGTGGCTTGCTTTGCTTACTCTAGCTAAGAGCACCAAGGAACAGAGTGGCTGTTAGATCACTTATTTTTGTGTGGTCCTGGAGGAACAAAATTGAAAAGAGGGCAAACTTTTGAGCTCTGCTCCTGCTTTTACCCTACTGTACAGGAAATTGAGGAGAGACACTTGGGAAAGGCATCCGGTAAGCTGCTCACTGACTTAATATTGCTGTTGGGTTCACTGTCCCTTTAAGTTGCTATTTATCTCTACTTTTTATACATACATTTGTATGTGTGCGCATATAATGCTTGTGCCGTTGTTGAATAACAGCTGTTTATTTCATTTTTGTGTGTTAAGGTCGATTTGATAAGTTGTACTAGTAACTGTCACCTTAGTATAAAAACAAACTGACAGCACTTCTCCATACCTGCTCGGCATTTCCATAAACATTCTTCTGTCACTCAGAAAACTATGCATGATGGAGGGCAGGATGTTTCCGAGATGTTCCCCTGGAGATATATTTGCAGATACTTTCTTTTGACAACAGAGATAAGAGCGAGCTATACAGGAAAGTTGTGTATGAATATCCCATCAGGCTCACGCAGCTGGCTGACATACAGACAGCACAAGCTGCCATCTCATGGCTGAAACCAGTAATGTAGGCTGCTGCAATTTCAAGTGCTGATTCAGTAGTGGGGTAGTGCTGCAAGCAAGCAATGTCTTCATATGTCTTAAATGATGACTTAAAAAGTTGTTTGGTTGCTTCTAGTTGCAGTGATTACATGAGCAATAGTTTAGCCAAGATGTGCTGTATTTATTTATTTTTGATTATGTTAAAAGACATTACAATTTCATTGATAAATGAAGTAACTGTACGTTTTTGTGCTGGCCACTTTCATTTGCTCCAACTTTGGTGTCTTATTTATTCAAAGTAACAAATCAAAAAGATTTGCCTGACAATCTCAGTAAAGCCGCGCTGTTTCGGGTCCAATAGGTTGTTTCTTTTAAAATAGCAATTATCTGTTTTTCCAGGAGAGATTCCATTTGTTTTACCACTGCCTGTAGATGTTAATCTAATTGACCTATACGTGCTGCCTACTTCTCTCATCCCCTTCTTATAGATAGGTGCAACAGTACACCCTATCAGCTACTTGGCAGTTCACAAACTGTCCTGTTGATCAGGGGTTACCAACATGTTTTCATTAACTATCACGTCCGCATTTTCTGATTGTGCCACCCAATAAACATTTTCCTGGAATGGTATAGGTATTGTCAGGATCTGGGGCGAACTGCAGTGACTCGGACGACAGTTCTTCAAATCAAAAGCAATTTTATTGAAAACAAATATTCAACAGCCAAAAAGGTTGCAGCCTACAATGCAGTACATCAAGTGGTTACCTCACCAGCTCTAGTAAAGTCCAGGGTAGGATAATCCAGCAAACTGCAAGTCCTTGTTTGTAACAGGTCCGCTTACAGGGCATACAAGTCCACGCTGTTATTCCACAAGTCCAGGTTCGGGGGACACAAACAAAGTCCTTCGGCTGCATTCAGTTCTATCAGACTCTGTGAGCAGTATGACCTGGGCTCCTTATCCCAGGCTGTTTACCGGCAAACTGAAAGCCTCATCGGCTCCCTTTATTTAGCCTCATCACCTGTGTGAGACCTGGGATTAGGGAAAAAACCTGTAGAGGACTGGGAATGTGGACTGGGATCCTGTAAACCCGGCATGGACCGTGCCTGATTGAGCAAAGCAAGGGAGAAATATACACCTTTCACACATTTGGGCATTTGAAGTAAACCTACACCTTACCTCTTGCTCACTAGTGGACCTACACCCTATCTGGGACAGATGTGTCACCCCCTCAGTGAGCAATGCAGTATTTCATCCCATCTTCAGTAAGAGGCACTGGCTGCTATAGTGTGTGCTGTAGCCTCTGGTCCCCCATCTACCCAGTTGGATTAATAATTGAGCCCCTCCCTCCTCCCAGCAACTCGCGTACCACTGGTTGGAAACCCCTGCTCTAAACGATACTGGTGATACATTAGAAATTACCCTCCATATATTTCTTTCCACCCTTGGACTGGCAGAAATATTTTTTAAATGCCTGCAGCCTCCCTTGGAGGTCACTGCATTCTCTACCCCTTGCTATCTTAAATTGAGACGCCCATCTGTACTCTGGAAAGGGGTTAAAAAAAAAAAAACATCTTACTGGGGTCTCCCACGTCTATTATGAACGGCATTTGGTAGCCCATGGAGTGTTGTCTTTTGCTGATGGTAAGAGAAAGTGTAAGTATTTAGCCTGACTTTAGGTTTTCCTGATGAGAATGTCCATCCTGCTGTAAATCCTGATGTTCCATGGTGGGGGCTAAATCATACCTTAATTTATTTTTGATTGGAAGTTCACAAAGTGATATCAGTTTAATACGAGTGTTCTTTTTACATTTAGCGACTGCATCCTAGTTTATGAAGTCAAGCAACAATTATGGGCAATGTCATTGTCAAAATGTTATAAATAAGAACCCGGGGGGGGGGGGGGTTCGAAATGCGTAGACACTCTAAGGACTGTAATTTCATGTTGTGCCTGCCGTGCTTCAGTTTTTATTCATGGATTTTTCAGATTCATGGATAAATTTTAAGTTTGACCCATTGCTGGCAATTTTATTATATGAACAATTATGGACCTCAGAATAGACCATAAATCACCACACAATAGGCAAAAACAAATAAATTAATTGATTGAACAAAGAGTGAAAACACTGAACACATAATACAAAACAACTAAAACCAATACATAGTATCATGCTGCCACACTGCAATCATAACCTATAATTAGAGATAAGCAGACTTTATAAAAGTTTGGTTTCAGGTGATTCCCCCAGAAATTCCGAAACATTTCACTATTTGTGAATTAACTACTTAACATTTAACTATTTGTGAATTGGTAAGGAGTCCTTGAGATTGTTTAATTTTTATGCAGAGATGTTGGGAGCCAAGCTAAGCTGCTGGATGCTGCAGAGACCCTCACAGGACAGACTGGGGACAACGAGAGAGCAAGGAAGTTAGGATTTTAGGGAAAAGTTTGATCGCCACGAATCCCCAAAAATTGGTGTAGTGTCAAATTGGATTTTCCATGAGATTTGGAGCGAACTCTGGTTCTACTATCTCTACCTATTATACTTCATACTATAGCCCAATAAGCCTATTTAATAAGGCATAAATAACATACAAAGGGCAAAATGACTAATGAAAATTTTGGGCCCCCAAAAAAAAAAAAAATAAAACAAACTAATAAAATGCAATGTTCAGTTTAAATAGTGCTTACAATGTTTCCCATATTAAAGGTCCCTAATGACACCTCATAGAGAGCACAGTGAGAGAGGAGGAAGGCACATATGGCCCAGTAATATTTGCCAGACCCATATATTTTGTGACCATAGTGTCACTTCGTAGAAGTGAAGGAACAAACTGTTTGTGCTGCTTCATTTATCAGCAGAGGGCTATCATTTCATCATGTTAATAAGTGCAACCATGATTGTTTTCCCTGCTGATATACCCTAAGCATTATTATTATTACTAAAGCTTAAAGAGACACTCCAGGAAATGGCAATAATAAGGATGCACTGAGCTCATCTGAAGGCCTGTACCATGTGCTCCTTCATCATAGGCTCGATTCAGAGACACATTCGTCTGCACTTCCGTAGCTGTCTGTGAAAGTTTCAGTTTGTGTTTGTCATTTTATTCTAAGTATACAGTACGTCCTGCTCCAGATATAATACTTACAATTGGGTTATCCTCCGCCAGAGGGCGCTGTGGCACTGCAGACATGCAAAAACAGGCTCCTCCCGGCCCTTCATATACCCAGGGACCTCCCACAAATCCCCAGATTTCTCTGCAGTGCTGACTGCGAAGACATGAAGTATCACTCTCTCGCAGGTGAGCGGGGCTATTACAGCCTGCAGCCCTGTTGGACTATTCCCGCCCGTCCTCCTTGTGATGTGCCTCCCAGCCTGGACTGCGCTGGTCGGGTGAAGGTAGGCAGCACCATGGGTGCTTAAAGTGGACCAACACCCAGGATTTTGACTATCCTGGGTCTTGGTCCACTTCGGTGGGGCACCCCCGATCGGGGTGCCCCGCTGTGTGAAACCCCCCGAACCCCCTGAACCCACCTCTCCTCGCGCCGATGGACAAGCCGCGCACAAGCGGCTCCTCCGCCGCCGCCTCCCGCGCGTCCCTCTTGCCGCACGCGTGCCCGCGCCGGCCATTCACAGACGGCCGGCGCGGGGGCGCGCACGTCTAGAGGGGCACGAGGGAGGCGGCGGCTGGCTGCCGCCAAAACTGAGGTAAGGAGTTTGGGGTGTTTGGGGGGGTTTCACCCCGCGGGACATCCCGATCTCGGATGTCCTGCGGGGAGGGAGGTGATCGGCCCGGGAATCTTATAGATTCCCGGGCCGATCACCGGTGGGTGTTGGTCCACTTTAACGGAGCCATGCTCCACCGCAGTCCCCCACCATAGGGTAGGCGGTTTAGGCTGATGGTGAGCCTCATAGTGGATGTCCCTCCCGCATTATTGCCCCATGCCCCGTGTAGAGATGGACCCTGTTTAGAGGGTCGCCATCCTCCCTCGTTTTCCCCCGTATTCGGAGGAAAAGAAGGGGGGGGTGTGTGTGTAGCTAGTACATACTATTCTCAAGTTTATGGCCGTATTTTGCCCCGGACTGGCATCTAGGTGTCAGAGCCGCGCTACTTGCTCCGTCTATTCTGGCCGCCGCTGTCTTTTTTCCCTTGACTTCTCAATTTATGTAATTGTGTACAGCTCGCGCTGACTTATCATCCTGCAACTTGAGGCAGGAAGCTAATCTTTTTACATCGCCTACGGGTGGCGAATTGGTGGCGGCGTCTTTGGTCCTTACGAGTACCCACTAGCAGATGCTTTTACTCATACGACATAATTGACTTGCCAGCCTTAACGGCCGCTTCAGAGCTTTGCGCTCTTTGGGGGAAGGCGGGGGCCTGGCGTGGTGCGCTCAGCGTCACGCCTTGATCAGACCCGCCCTCTGAGGTTCGGGCGGCGCCATTTTGTGGATCTTCGTGCGCGCACGTGTTGGCGGTCCTTCTCCTCCCCTGGTCTGTAAGTGCCCTTGCTGGCGATTTCACTCTTTATTAATTCTTTTGCTGCGCATGGTCCTGACACCTATTGTTCCCCTTCTGTCTCTCAGACGTTAAAGGCTCCGGTGGCTTCTCCCGGCCTAACATAACTCGTAGCGGGCTTCCATAAATTCTCCCACATTCCTAGCGGGCCTTTGGGACATCCAGGGTTGCTTATTGCATAAATTCCTACTGACATATATTGCACTGACAATCACCATATGGAGGCATCTCGGAATTTTGTACCGGCGGTTCCCCTGGGATAAGACCCGTTGTGTATAACGTGTGGCTACCCCCACTTCGGTGCTGAGAGCGCACCGATCTGTGCACGCTGTGCCAAGTACTGGTCCAGCTGCCAGGATCGCCAGGGGCTGTTCCTCGCCCTAACACTCCTATTCCACCAGGCTTAAATCTCGTTGCTGACGAGTCGCTTACGTGTAAGGAGTTACAGCCGGCTGCGTCTTCCAGACTGCCCGCGGCTGACCAGACTATTACAGGGCCGACAAAGCGCTCGGGCCCTGACATGAAGCGGTCCTCTACACCCTCTGTTTCTACCCCTGCTAAGGGATCGGCGGAGTCCGCTACTCCGCGGGCCTGCGCCACTTCTGAGGAAGGAAGGTTGTTCTCGGACTCGGACTCATCCGACGATGAGCCGTGGAGTCATGACGATTCTAACCTCGAAGACTGGAACCATTTTGATACCGTTGGCTTCCTGAATAGAATCTTTAAGACCCTGTCTATCTCCCTCCCCAACGCGGCTCCCCAGCCGAGAGAGGAGCGTTTCCATACAGCGACACCACGCTTGGAATTCCTAGAGCAGGCTCATTTCCATGCTCTCGTACTCGAGGAATGGGAACACCCTGGTCGGCTTCTAGGGGCCCCAAGGGACTGGGATTGGAAATACCCTTTCCCCCCTGAGATGGTTGATTGTTGGTCTTCACCCCCTGTGGTAGACGCTCCGATCATTGGGGTTCCTAAACCCCCCTTTGCGGCAGCTCCTGCTTACTGTACCCTTTGGGACGCAGAGAACCGACGCATGGATAAGCTGGCTTCACACGCTTTTTTCTGTGCAGGAACGGCGCTGCGCCCGGTCTGTGCCGTGGCCATCACTGCAGTGGCCGCCAAAACCCTCATCGGACAGATGCTTGAGCATCACGTTAACGATCTCTCCTGGGAGGTGTTTAAGGCACTCTCCAGTTGTGATGTATTTTTAACATTTATCCTTTTAGCTATGGATGACACCATTAGAATGTGTGCAAGGACTTCCGCCCTTGTGGTGGCGATGCGTCGCATGGTCTGCCTGCGAGAGTGGGTGCGGACTATGCTGCTAAAAGGACTCTTACCAGGTTCCCCTTTAAAGGGCATCACCTGTTTCGGGCCCGTCTGGACCTGTTTGGAAAGAAGGGCAAGTCACCCTGGCGCAGGCGCCCTTCTCGGTCCCCTTGGGACCGGGACACCCCTGCCCCGCGAGCAACAGACAACGCTCTGGGCCCTCCGGCAGGGTGAAACCTAAATCTTCCACCAAATCCCCTCAAGCATGATGCGGCACCTTGCTCCTATCAGAAGGCATCTTCCTGGTGGATACGGGAGGTAGTTTCCTCCGGATGCAGGATAAAGTTTGCTGCGCGGCCTCCCCATGATTGTCCGGGTACTCCTGGTCCCCTGCCTCTGTTCAGGTGCTGGTGCACGCCATACACGGCCTGCGGGGTTTTGGAGGTCACTTGCAGTTTGCCCTCATCTGGCAGAGGCAGGTGCTGTTACGCCAACCCCTTCACATTCTCCCAAAAGAATGAGTCTGTCTGCCCTTCTTCATCACAAGTTGTTGGCAATTATGCTATGCAGGCAGTTTTCTGCATGAAAAATCTGGGATGGGCCACTAGCGCCTTGCGCCTAGTGGGTCCTTGCCTTCTGGGGAGATCAAGGATGCTTATTCTCACTTCCCTGTGTCTTGTGCCTGTTGGACATGTTGAATGTCCAACACCGCTATTCCGTGGCCTTGGGGAGTCTGCGAGAGGCCTGCCAGGTGGTCCTTCTCGCTTCCCAATCTCTATGTCAGGTCGAATTCGCTACTCGGCTGGTGCCATCACTTGGGAGTCTTCTGGATGGGTGTTTTCTTCACCTCTTGTCCTCCTTGTCCTCTTGATTGGTATCTCCATTTCTAGGGATGAATCTAGTCTTGGTCAGGCGAGAATCTTCCTCCCTCTACAATAAGGTGGACAATCTGGTTGCATGGGTTCAGTCCCTACTTGCTGTTCCAGTCCCTTCACCAGGCAGGAATGCAGCTGGTGGGCCCGTCTTGGTGACTTGCTTAGTGAAGTTCCTTATATTCCTCTACCAGGGGTTTTCTTCTACAACTTCTGTTCTTAATACTGGACTGGGACCCAGCATCCCTGGAGCGGGATCATGTGTACCCTTCCCCTGGGTTAGGAGTCCCTCTTTGAGTGGATTTACTCTAGGAACCTGTCTGGGGACAGTTATTTTCTTGCCCCTTCCACAGATGATCACCGTGGATGCCAACCCTTCAGGTGGCGGGGAGGTTTTTTCCTTCTGTAACCCCATGCGGGTGTGGGGAAGGTGGGGCCTTCTAGGAGGTCCTTGTACCTATCAGTACAGTGAGTTTTCAGGCTGACGCTGTCTCCTTCTCTTCCAGGCCTGCCTGTTTGGCGGTGCTCGGTCTGTCTGACGACTGTGGCCTGCCATTATTCATCTGTGTGGGACCTAGTGCAGGATGGTTCCCCAGGAAGGTATATGTTCCTGGTCTGGGTGGAGGATAATGTTCCCTGCTTATCATTGGTATTCGCTCCTCTGGAGGTCCCTCTGTGACAGGTTGTGCTATTCCTTGGTTCTCTATGATGTTCAACCAGTATGGCTTGTTTGGTGCACCGTCACTTTTTCAGGCTCTTGCCACTCATTTCCCTGTCCCTGGCTCCTCTGACCGTGGTCGTGAGGCTTTAGTATTTTTATGACGGGACATTCTGCCCTTTAGGCCTTGTCTCCCTTCCCCCTGCTAGGCGGTTTTCTGTGCAGAATCGCTCTGGTAGGGGGACCATTGATACTGGTGGCCCCTGGGGGGCCTAGTGGAGTGTGGATTCGCAGACGTGATACCTTAGGGTAGCAGTTCTATACGTTCTGCTAGGGGTGGCGCCCTGTTTCGCTCAGGACCTCCGTCACATCACTCCAATTCTAAAGTCTCTGGCCTAGCCGTCCTGGCTGCTGGTTCTTCCGTCCTTATGGAGACGGGATTCTTCCCTCTGTGTTCGTGACTAATGGAAGTCTAAGAGCAGCGCTCTTCTTCTTCTTCCACTCTTATGAGGTATGGCTTACCCATATGGATTGGTGTTAGCCTAGGTCTCTTTCACGTTGGGCATTCTCTGTTCCTAGGGCTCTAGAGTTATTACAGCATGGCTTGGAGTTGGCTCCCCAACTCGATACTCTGAAGGGTCAGGTCCTACCCTGTCCGCCTTCCGGCAGAAGTCTTTTGCTTATTTCCCTCTGCTAAGCTTTCCTTCGGGGGTTGCTCATTGTGTGCCTCATTTAATTCTATGATCCCTGTTGGGATTTGAATTTTTTATTACTGTTGCTTTGTGGGACGTTCCTTTTGGGCCGATTCAGGAGACTGTCTGACTGTCTTTTACCTCGATCGTTGTCCCTTGGGTCTGCTGACTCAGTCAGACTTGTGTCTGAGCGGGTGGCTCTGTTTCGCTAGCCCTCGTTCTTTGTTATGCACCAGGTTAAGTTGGTGCTCCGCCTTACGCCGGACCTTTCTACCTCTGGTGGTGGTTTAGGCTCATGTGTTTAAGACATTGTCTTTCTTTTGTACCTTATTCCTAGTAACTCTGAGGCATGGGGATTTGTTTTCCCTCATCAGGTGCTGGAATCCTTTTCCTGGATTGTTTTTCTGGTCCCTTAGGGGGAATGATGCCCCTCGGGGTTTGTGGGCACCTAACTCTGTATGTGCCTGATCTTGTCTGCTTCCAGGGGTTACGCGGCCTTGGCCTAGCCTTTACTTGGATGGTTTTTCCTTCTGGTCCTAGGGAAGATTGGCTTCTTCCTGGAATAATTGTTAGAGCTTGATCTTGTCAGGCTGTTACTCAGACCTATTCCTTGAGGTGCAGAGCTTCTCTCGCCTTATTCTGTTTCTACTGGTGAATAGGTATCCTTTGGCCTTTCATCACCAGGTTTTGTTGTACAGGTTTGCTAAATGGCTACCTTGGTTTTAGGTTCATACCCTTTCAAGGGTTTTTACTATTTGACGCTGGAGCCTTTGCTCCTGTCGCTTTCGGTGGCAAGGTTGCAGGTTACAGTGCCTCGACGGCCTACTGTGCCTTTTTTGTTGGGGATCCCACCCTATTTTATGGACACTGCTATTGGATGTCCCAATTGTAAGTATTATATCTGGAGCAGGACGTACTGTATACTTAGAATAATACAATTCTGTGAAGTACTCACCTGTAGAATTGGTATTATACGTATACAGTACGTCCTGCTCCACCCCACCCTGGTTTTGCATTATTCTGGATCCCCTGTATGGCGATTGTTGTTATTGTTATCATTACCAGTTGTTTTGGTGGTTGGTTTCTCCCGGCTTCTGGTTCACTGCTTTTCAATGCTGGGGATTTGTGGGAGGTCCCTGGGTATATGAAGGGCCGGGAGGAGCCTGTTTTTGCATGTCTGCAGTGCCACAGCGCCCTCTGGCGGAGGATAACCCAAGTGTAAGTATTATATCTGGAGCAGGACGTACTGTATATGTATAATACCAATTCTACAGGTGAGTACTTCACAGAATTGTATTTTTGCTTTTTTTCATTCATTTTTCATTCGTACGAACGTTCGGGAAAATGCATATATGCGCTTTCGATGAACGAAAGCAAATCGGAACATTTGCGTTAGTTCGGGTAATTTTCCAAACCAAATCTGATATTTTTCGGTCCTTCAGACAACGTTATTGCTATGGGCTTGCGTCTCATTCAGAGAGCTGATTGCCGACGGACCACCACCCTATAAATCCGTTTCCTTTGCGATCCCCTTATGGGACCATTTTGACCTCGAGACTAGCATCTATGGACGACTCTAGTGCATTTGAGGAGCATGAGGATCTGCAGCTCATGGGCATTGAAATTGTCCGGAGGGCTGAGACCAGATTGCACTGGCGACGCATGCATGACGTTCGAGCTCACCAGACTTAATCGCGCTTCCCTCCATAGATTGTATAGTGAGCTGCGGCCATGGCTAGCCCGCACCACAAGGAAGGGGCAAGCAATTTCAGATTTCAGGTATGACCAAGATGCTTGGCTGCCTACAATTTTTGGCGAACGGCTCGTTCCAGAGGATGGGTGCCCTCTCAGTGGGGATCTCCCAGCCTACGCTGAGCCACGTGCTATCCAAAAGGGAAGATGGAGGATAGGGCTAAGTGATTTAGCTAAACATTGTAGTAGAAGTGAGGGTGTCAAATATGTAGGTGAGCACTTTAATGAGTTAAGTTTGTAGTGCGCAGGCGCAAGATCGTAAGGATTTCCATCTGGACGATTTTTTGAAAAAGTGAAACAGAATCTATCGGGAAACGTAAAGGATTCGTGGGAGGAGACGTGGGAGGAGACGATGGGAAAAGGGCTAAATCGAGCCTACGTTGTAACATGAGAAAATGAAACAGAAAAGTCACGATGGAAAATGACATCCTCGTACTCGTACTCTGGTGTACGAACGGACGGAAACTTTACAGAAGGTTTGCAATGCATGCATAGAATCGCTCGCACACTCATATGAGAGCGGGAAAATTTGAAAATAATACGAAATCGGCACTAAAACGAAAGTCTTTTTTTGTCTCTCTGAATCGAGCCTCATGTCCTGCAGCTGATTCTGTAGTAGGTCTCCAAAGTTTGTACTTCCTTTCCATTTTTCTAAAACCACAATCCAAAAGTGGTTGCACAGTTGCCCCGTCACTCAGCGCTCACAGCATATGCTTGCACTGAAGAACAGGATGGACCATGTAACCACATTAAGAGTGTGATTATAGTGAAAAAATGAGGGGCAAACATTACATTGCATGAAAATTGAGGAAAGGCACATGGGACATGCCTGGATTGTCTCTAATTTAATTGATCTCTGTCCCAAAAATCTCTAATTATAAAAAGTATGCTAAATAGTGTTAGAAGTGGACACACGGCATTAAAAAATAATTCAGCCAATCTTGTTTTCTCTTAGTGCAAGAGAGAAAAACTGGAGGTGGCAGGATTTTGAAAGAACAGATGTGTTATTACTGGGATGCCCTGGGGGTTGTTGTGATACAAGGTCATTTTTAACTATAGGTCCACTTTAATTAATTTTATCTGAACTTCCAGTATGTTCTACATATGTCAGACATTAGGTTCCACTGATAAATGGTATTATAGTTAGAGTAGGGGCAATAGGTGGTTATGAATTTAGAAAAAAAATTGGAATACACTATGAAGGGGATTACAGTTCAAAGTTTGTATTTGGGCCCACTAACTTAAGGGCACATCTGCTGTTATGTTCATTTCCTGTTTATCACAGGAAGTGATAAACAGGAAGAAAAAATAGAGGATTTTTTTGTACTGAGTCACTCCCGGCCTGCTATTGTGATCATTTAAATTGCAATGTCCATAAATGTCACTGTAGGATGTTTTACACTCGTCGGTAGTCGCTGGGAAAAGTTTGCAGAGACAAGAGGCAATTTAAAGTGTTACATTATAGATGAATATTAGTGAAATACATTTAGCTGTTCTCTTGCCCTGTGAACAAGCAATTGAAGACTAAAGAAATCCAAATCTTATTTAAGCCTTTGTTGTAATTAGTCTGCCAATCAATATGGCTTAGACATTCCAAAACATGAGCGGAATAAAAAATGCATCAGTTTAGTTTAGCAACTTGAGACAAAGGAAGAAACTATGAACCATCTTCTGAGACATGAAGCACCGAGTAATCTGTTTTTCCTGCAGAGCTGAAGTGCAAGTTCAACTTTATAACTTTTAATGCCTCTACCATTAAAATAAACTTCAGAAAATCATTTACGCTCAGATCGCAATTATTGTTCTATTTCTGACTCCTGTCACATTCCTTGGGTAGCCTCCAGGAATTATGAATGCTAGACAGGGAATAGTTTTGTACAGTAATTCATTCCTGACACCCACTTTTGTGTGACCTTTGTTTTTTTATTCTTTGCCCTAGTCCAGAGATATAGGCCAAACAGGGAAGCACTGACACGCATGCTGCATGAGGATCACCAGTATTGTGCTGTTGGGCCTAGCGAGGGAGGGGGGATCAACTTAACTGCACAACTATCTAGTTTCAGAACAGATAACGGCGTAACTGTCATGCAAGCTGATGCTGCTAGAGATGTGAGTAACACTTACAGTGGAGACAATCTTTTACAGAGTCTTTTCCATCCCATAGCATGATGTTCACATCACATTACACTGTAAGCTATCTACATTCCATTAATACAGTAGGCTCAAGCCTGCTCTAGAAAGTATCACAGATGTTTACAATAGAAACATAAAAACAAATAGTATAAATGAATTTCTATTTGGCAAAAATAATATAACACAATAAACCTTTTAGCAGGAAGCTGGCAGGCTTTTCAGAATGACTCATCATGTATTCTTAGTATACAGTACGTCCTGCTCCAAATCTAATACTGACACGTGGGATATACTCCGCCAGATGGCGCTGGACTGCAGAGACATCGAAAATAGGCTCCTCCCGGCCCCTCAAATACCCAGGGACCTCCCACAAATCCCCAGAATTTCTCTGCAGTCTGGCTGCGAAGGATGAGAAATTGGCTCTCTACTCGCAGGTGAGCGGGGTTATTAACCTGCGGCCCTGTAGGACTACTCCTACCCGTTCCATTAGTAATACGCCTCCCAGCCTTGGCTGCGCTGGTCGGGTGAAGGTAGGCAGCACCGCTGTTAGGTGCTTAGGAGTGCTGCTCCACCGCAATCCCCCACCAAAGGGTAGGCGGTTCAGGCTTATGGTGAGCCTCTATGGATGCCCCTCCTGCACTATTGCCCCTTGCCCCGGTCTATCGGTGGGCCCTATTTAAGTGGCCGCCGTCCTCCCTCATCCTTATAGTCTTCAGGGGAAAAGGGGGGGTGTGTATGTGTATAGATATGTAGGTTATGAAGTCTGTGCTTTCACCTTTCACATGTCTTTATTCTTATGTCAGCCACCGCACTGACTTGTCTGTATTGCTTTTAAATTTACCGCCGCCGCACGCTGTCTTGGTTCCACGCTTGGCGGCGGCATTACCTTAGGCGCTGGTGCACCATCATTGGCTGTTGGCCTTCTGGCTTCGCGCTCTTCGGGGGGGGCGGGACCCGTCTTTGGCGCCTTCCGCGTCATCGCTGTTACTGGTCTGCCCCTCGAGGTATACCGACGCCATCTTTTTTGACTTGGTTGGCCTATGCGCGACGGACTCCTACCTACCGCAGTCCGTAAGTGCCCTCATGGGCGGCTTTATCTGCTTCACTTTTGTTACTATGTACTTAAGGTCTTGTCTGCTTATGTCTTTCAGGCGGGATGAACCTTCTTGGCTTCTCCCGGCCCTGTTTTTAGTATATCACTTGTAGGCCCTGTAAAAATTATACTCCCACGTCCCTAGCGGGTTATTGGGGCATCCAGGGTTGCTATATAGCGTTATTCCCTATCGGCGTATAGCGCAGCTATAATCACCATATGGAGGCATCTCAGGATAATGCTACCGGGGTCCCTCCGGGACAAGACCGGCTGTGTGTAGCGTTCGGGCAGCCTCATGCTGACGCTGACAAGGCACGGGTCTGTGTACCCTGTGCTGAGCAGGTGCTTGCATTGCAATCTGGCCTGCCAGTGGCTGCGCCTCGTTTCACTTCGCCTACTCCCCCAAGCTTAAACCTCACTTCTACTGAGTTGCATAGTGGGGATTCTCAGCCTGATGTGTCTTCTAGACTGGCTACTGTTGAACAGATTATTGCGAAGTCTTTAGAGCGTAAGGCCCCTGCTAAGAAGCGGCACTTGGCGCCTAATGTTACTGTTTTCCCTATGGGAGCTGAGGAGTTTTGGAATCTGTGTGGCTATACCCCGTCTGACGAAAGGGAGCTCTTTTCTGATTCAGGCTCAATTGATGAGAGACCAAGGGGTCATGACGATTCTGGCTCTGACCCCTGGGCCCGGATGACACTGACAGATTATTGACCCAGATTTTTGAGGTTCTGTCATCCTGTTGAGGCCCCCAGGCAAAGAGGGGAGCTTTTCCATACAGCAAAATCACGTTTGGAATTTCCAGAGCAGACACATTTCCATAACCTTGTGCTCAAGGAATAGGAGCGCCCCAGTAAACTTCCCGGGGATTCCTAAGAGTTGGGATAGGAAGTATCCCTTTCCTGCTGAGGTGGTTAAATGTTGGTCATCCCCCCCCCCCCCCCCCGAGGTGGATGCCCCAATCCTAGGGCTATCTAACACCTCTGTCATGCATTCCCCTGATTCTACTACCCTGCGGGATGCTGAGGACCGGCGTATTGGCCAGCTGGCTTCCCATGCCTTTGCATGTGCGGGGACGGTGCTGCGCCCGGTCTGTGCCTCTGCTATTACTGCTGTGGCCACTAGAACCCTTATCAGAAATATGCTTGATAGTGCCCCTGATGATTTGCCTTGTGAGGTGTTTAATGCACTCTCCAGTTGTGATGTTTTTGTAAATTTTGCATTGGATGACACCATCAGAATGTGTGCCAGAACGTCTGCCCTCGTGGTGGCTATTCGCCGCTCGGTTTGGCTGCGCCAGTGAGCTGCTGACAATGCTGCCAAGAAGGCCCTCACTGGGTTTCCCTTTAAAGGACTGCGTCTGTTTGGAGACCGCCTGGACCTTTTTGCTAAAGGAGGCAGGTTACCCCAGCGCAGGCGGCAACCTCGGCCCTTTCGGGGTCAGGGTTCCTTCTCCTCCCCTTACCGTGGTGCAAGACAGGGAAGGGGGGTATCTTTCCCTGGGGCCCGGGGAGATTTCTGGGGTAGAGGCAGAGGACGTGGACGTCCTGGCTCCTCCTGGGGTTCCAAAGCTAAATCCTCTCCCAAGCCCCCTCAGGCATGATGGGGCGCCCTCACCCATCCGGGTGGGGGGACGGCTGCAGCACTTCGCTCACGTCTGGAGGCTTCATGTCTCAGACCGGTAGATTCAGGAGGTAGTGTCCTCCGGTTACAAGTTTGCTGCTGATCCCCCTCCAAGATTCATCAGATCCCGGATTCCTCAGGACCCTGTGTCAGCTCAGGAGCTAGTGTGGGCAGTGCAAGGCCTCCTGGAGCTGGAGGTCATCTGCCAGGTCCCTTTAAGAGAAAAGGCAAGGGCTTTTATTCCAACCTATTCACAGTACCCAAAAAGGATGGTTCTGTCAGGCCCATCCTGGACTTAAAGATTCTCAACAAGTTTGTCAGGCGCAGGCGCTTTCGCATGGAGACTTTGCGCTCTGCCATCAGTTCCCCTTCGCCAAGGGGATTTCATGACTTCTGTGGACATCAAAGATGCTTACCTTCATATTCCTGTGTTCCCAGGTCATCAAAGGTTCCTCAGGTTCGCTCTGATGGATCAACATTACCAATTTGTGGCCTTGCCCTTCGGCCTCACTTCAGCCCCCAGGGTGTTCACCAAGGTGCTGGCTGGTGTGAGGTCTCTACTCAGATGTCAGGGCGTACGCGTGCTTCCCTATCTGGATGACATACTCATCACTTCCCAGTCTCTACATCAGGCAGAGTTGGATACTCAGCTGGTGGTGTCCACTCTGGAGTCATTTGGATGGGTGATCAACCACCCCAAGTCCTCACTGTCCCCTTCCTTGGTAACTCCGTTCCTAGGAATGAATCTGGATACAGCTCAGGCAAGGATCTTCCTTCCTCAGCAGAAGGTGCACAGTCTGATTGCACAGGCTAAGTTCCTCCTAGCTTGTCCCCATCCCTCCATCAGGCAGGGGATGCAGCTGGTGGGCCTGATGGTGGCGTGCTTCGAAGCGGTCCCTTATGCTCAGTTCCACTTGAGGCCTCTGCAACTTCACCTATTGTCTGTATGGGACAAGGACCCAGCGTCCCTGGACAGGGTCTGTGTGCTCTCCCCCCTGGTCAGGAGGTCCCTCTTGTGGTGGATGGACTCAAGGAACCTGTTGGGGGGCAGATCTTTCTTGCCCCTTCCTGGGAGACGGTCACCACGGATGCCAGTCTGTCAGGTTGGGGGGGTTTCTGGAAGTCCCTGCGGTTCCAGGGGAGGTGGGGCCCTCAGGAGGCCCACACTCCTATCAATGCCTTGGAGCTGCGAGCGATCAGGTTAGTTCTGGCTCGCTTGACTACTCATCTTCAGGGCCTGCCTGTTCAGGTGCGCTCGGACAACCAGACGGCAGTTGCCTACATCAATCATCAGGGAGGGACCCGGAGAAAGGGGGCCCTCCAGGAAGCGTCTCTGATCCTGACTTGGGCGGAGGCCAATGTCCCCTGCATTTCAGCTGTGTACATCCCGGTCGTGGAAAATCGCCTGGCGGACTCTCTGAGCAGGGGGACCTCTCGCCAAAGGAGAATGGTCCCTATGCTGCAGGGTGTTTCAATCTCTGTGTCACCGTTGGGGCCAACCAGATGTGGATCTGTTTGCGTCCCGCCACAATCACAAGCTTCCAACTTTTGTCTCTCTGTCCAGGGATCCTCTGGCCCTGACCGCGGATGCGCTTGCAATGTCATGGAAGGACTTTCAGTTCCTGTATGTCTTCCCCCCCAATTCCCCTGCTGGGCAGGGTTCTGTGCAAGATTGCTCTAGAAGGGGTGCCAGCAATTCTGGTGGCCCCCAGGTGACCAAGAAGAGTGTGGTTCGCAGACGTGGTACAGCTGGCAGTAGATCCGTACGCTCTGCCCTTGGTGCCAGATCTGATCACTCAGGGCTCACTACGCCATCCCAATTTACAAACTCTGGCTATGACGGCTTGGCTGCTGAAACCTCCATCTTGATGGAGAAGGGGCTATCTTCCTCAGTTGTGGATACTTTGATTAAAGCTAGGAAGAAGTCTTCCTCTTCCATTTATTACAGGGTTTGGCGTGCCTACATTGACTGTTGTGAGTCTAAGTCTCTTCCCTGTCGTGTTTTTTTCTATTCCCAGGATTCTGGAGTTCCTGCTGCATGGGTTGGAGATGGGGCTCCAACTCAGTACTCTGAAGGGTCAGGTTTCTGCCCTGGCTATTTTCTTCCAGAAGTCCTTTGCTTAGCACCCTCTGATCAGGACTTTTTTCCAGGGGGTCACTCATGTGCGTCCCCCACGTAAACCTATGGTGCCTGTTTGGGATTTGAACTTGGTTCTGTCAGCCTTGCAGGGTGCTCCCTTTGAACCTGTGCAGGATGCTGCCTTGGCCATTCTTACGCTCAAGGTTGTGCTTCTGGTGGCTATCACTTCCGTCAGGCGTGTGTCTGAGTTGGCGGCGCTGTCCATTCAGCCCCCCTACTATGAGAGGCACCAGGACAAGGTGGTGTTTCGTTTCAAACCTGACTTTCTACCTAAGGTAGTGTCTGCTTTTCATTTGAATCAGGATATTGTTCTTCCTTCTTTGTGCCCTAATCCTAGCAATGCTAAGGAGAGGGTTTTGCACTCTTTGGATGTGGTTAGGTGTCTGAAGTACTATCTGGTGGCTACTGCACCTTTCAGGAAAACTGATGCTCTTTTTGTGGTCCCTTCTGGTCCTAGGAAGGGTTTGGCTCCTGCCAAGTCTACTATCAGCAAGTGGATTTGTCAGGCTGTGATTCAGGCCTACTCTGCTAAGGGGAAGAATCCTCCTTTCTGCCCTACTGCTCATTCCACTCGTGCTATTGGTGCCTCTTGGGCTTTTCAGCACCAGGCTTCTGTTGAACAAGTTTGCAAGGCCGCTACTTGGTCTTGTGTTCATACCTTTTCAAAGTTTTACAAGGTTGATGTTAGGGCCTCAGCTGATGCTGTTTTTGGCCGCAAGGTACTGCAGGCGGCAGTGGTTTAAACTGCCTGCTGCTAATTTTTCTTGGGGATCCCACCCTACTTTATGGACACTGCTACTGGATGTCCCACGTGTAAGTATTAGATTTGGAGCAGGACATACTGTATACTAAGAATAATACAATTCTGTGATTACTCACCTGTAGAATTGGTATTATGAGTATACAGTACGTCCTGCTCCAACCCACCCTTGGTTTGCATTTTCCTGGATCCCCTGTATGGTGATTGTTATCATTGTTATAGTTGATAATTTGAGTTGTTTAATGCTCCCGGCTTCTCCTTAACTGCTTTTCAATGCTGGGGATTTGTGGGAGGTCCCTGGGTATTTGAGGGGCCGAGAGGAGCCTATTTTCGATGTCTCTGCACTCCAGCGCCATCTGGCGGAGTATAACCCACGTGTAAGTATTAGATTTGGAGCAGGACGTACTGTATACTCATAATACCAATTCTACAGATGAGTAATCACAGAATTGTATTTTCTTACAGTCACAGCATAGGTGGAGATAGCCCACCCCAAGGTTTTAGCATCCCATCCCAATATATGGCTTTCTGAGCTTTATCACCTCTGTGTTGCACCTAATTATGAAGGCAGCTAGACCAGCTGTTGCAGTGATTGGCTGGTGAAGTGGGAGGAGCTTTTAATTTAAAGCACAGGTTAGTCAATCATAGTGCAGGTAACTTAAACAATGGATGCAGGGAAAAAGCAACACCCACACAGATGCTTTTTTCAAATCAACCATGAAAAGTATAAAAGCTCAATATGAAAGCTTTGAAGCATGAAGTATTCTGTGGCAAACACCTCCTGGTGAAATACACCCATGATAGTCTACTGCTACTGCTTTTACCATTGCTACTGCTATGGTTATGAGGATCAAAGTGCTTGCACCCGCACTCATGTCAATGTATTAATTATCAGCAAAATGTGCTTTTACATGCAAACGAAAAAAAAATCAATCTTTAGGATACCTTTAAGCAAATGTGACTCTGCTGTGACCAATCATCAGAATACTTAAGGCAAAAAGTAAAGTGGCAATGTACATTAATCCAGTGATTCAGTCACTAAAAGCATCTTCTGGCTGTGCTGAAGTAGCTGTTAACTGCGCACTCCTAATGTATGACTGAATAAAGATGAACATAATCTCCCCTCAGTGTTTGATCTTGATGAGGTTCAGGTTTAATGAATATTCACCTGTGACTCGTGCCCTAGCTATGCATTTTGGGAAAGGTGCAGGCACAAGACGTGACTTAAATATCTGGTAATTTAATGTGGAAGTCGAGGCAAACTGCAAAATACCTACTTGACTTACAATCATGTTTAAATAATTTGGCCTAAAATTTAAGCAGGCCTGCTACACGTTATACTGTATGTAGACCGATGTATTTCTTGCCTTCAGAAATGAAGCCTTTATTTAAAATGGACCTACAGTCAATAATGGCCAACAGTCCATTGCAGGTTTGGATGTCCCTGCGCAAATAGTGATCTGAATCATAGGCAGGTCTATACAATTGCTTTGGGTGTTATTATTAATGCTTTGTATATAAAGTAGTTGGTTCCCTGTTCTCTTCTTGGTTTAAAACTGTTTTATTCTGTGTCCCCTGTTTGTAAAAATAGTCTCTGTCCAGACAAACCCTAACTTTCTTTCCACCTCATCCCCCTAATGTTACAGTGTAACATTAGCCTTTTTAAAGCATTTAAAGATCCCTAATTATATGTAAAAATGTGGGAACCAGGAAGAGGTGAGTTTCCTGGGGGTTTCACACAACAGAGGGGAACAACACCCTGGAGAGAAAGCTCCGTTAAAAGGTAAGAAAGACGTTCCCTGCATTGCTGGTGTTCAGTAACCCTAGTGTGCTTGCCAACCTAGAATCTCCCACTGAGCACTAGCAGTTCACTTGGAGTGTGTGAATGACACTAGAGCACAGATGTGAGTAGAAATGCACATTTTCAGGTATAATAAGTGGATGCCCTATTGAAAGGGAATGCACAGGCTGCACGTAGAGTAACATACTGGTAATTACCAGAAATCCTCTTGTCTGTAAGCGCTTCTGCAACCAGAATGCTGTCCTTTACCCCTAAGTTTCTCTGTTTATACAGAGAAGCTTATTTCAGCAAATGATGGCAACATTTTAGATGCAGATTTTATCCATTTTATCCCGCATCCACTCAATGCTGAAACGCTGCCTCACTGTTTTTTAAGTGTAAGTGGCCATTTTGGAGCATTCTTTCCAAGCATCCCAGCCATGTTGCTGCCTTTTTGTTGGTCCAGTTTAAGCTTTACGTTTCTCAGCACTCAGTTCTTAATACAAATATTTTAAACTTTAGCACCATGAATTTGCCAATGTCAGTGACAATGTAAACATCTTCCTACAGGTGACACTGTAAGGTCACCAGTATGCATAAAGCACAACTGGATACCCCTTTTTCCTTTTGCAAACAGATCAGTCCAGGTCTGGGGGGGGGGAGGTCAATGTGGCTGAGCAAGTGCTGGCAGGAGAGCTCTTGAAGATTTGCACAAAATCCTCTTGGACCACCCCAGTAGTTTAACATAATCCAGGGACAGGCATTTCCCAATCCCTGGGGCATCCAGATTTATGGTGCCCCACTGTGTGAAATCCCCGGGGTTGCCTTGTATACTTACCTATCCAGAGATCGCACAGCAAAGAGTCAAGCTGCTAATCCTTTTTCAGCTTTACTGAGCCACTCTAGCATATGAGCAGCTAAAAAAACTGATTGAAAAAGAGCTCACAAATGTGCTGTGGGATTGCTGGTGAGGTAAGTAAACCAGGTGATCTGGGTGATTTCACAGTGGGGCATCCCAAATCAGGATGTCCCAGGGAGGGGGAACAAAACCCGGCATTATTGAAAATCAGAGGTTTTTATTCCTCTTCATAATGGACCAAAAACCTGAATAGACTTTTGGTTCACTGCCCGAGGCTGTTTCAGGATGCCTCACTGAACAAATAAACTTGTTGAACTAGTAAAGGCCAAGATTAACCAAGGCACTCACCTCACTTCCTGGTTACTGTGGCAGTTCTGTGTGGCATACATCAGATATGTGCAAACGCATTAATATTGTTAGGTGTTGCTTGATATTAGAGGATGTTTTGTGTTACTGAATTTGGTAAAATAAGGCTTTGAGGGAAGCCAAAATGTATATATCTGTAAAGATGAATGCTTTGAAATGGACATTTTTGAAAGCATTTTAATAAAACAAAATGACAAAGCAGACTGTAATCTAATGATTTATAGGCTACGGCACCAGGCACTCATTAATACAATGATACATGGCTTAAAAGGACTCCACCATATCGGAGACATCCAAGACTGGCTGTCTTCCACTTACAATATCAAGTGATTGGTGACCAAAACACATATTTTGGCAGACATCAGTAGAATGAGCTCATATTAAATACAATAACCATAATACAGTCTAGCTTTTATAAACTGTGCTGCATTGTTTTGTTAAGCAGGATTCATTAACAAGTTGACAATAAAAGCCTATGAAGCAAACCAAAATTAGGTGAAAGGAAGGACTTACAGCTATTGTACTCTCCAGACGTTTTCCAGAACATCTTAGGTTTAGTTTATTTTAAATGGAAATCCTTATAAGTAGTTCTTGGCTTATCATCTCTCAGCATGGCCCACCCGTTATTTCCTTTAATTCACTTTGAAAACCTTCACATTGCATTTTGAATCCTAATATCACATTACACCGAAAAGAGCATTGGGGAAAGTCCATGAGAATCCTACCACTCCCAAATTACCTAGACCTTATTGAATGGCCTCGAATGTCAAAAGGCAAATATTATTTGATAAAAAGTGGGTACATTGTATTGTCCTAAAGCATTGTCCTAAAAATGGGTCTTTGCATACTTTAATTTACCTCTCAGGAAGCTAATCCCCTCAGCTGTGTTTCTGTTGATTATTTATAGGTTATTTTCTAGATACCCAGCTTTTATTCTAGTCTGACCACATTATCTAAGCAAAAGGCGGACTGAACTCCACCTGGTCCCTGCACTGTAGGAACCGCTACTGTGTGTGATGGTGAGCTTCATCCACAGTTTGTCCGTTTCTTTTAGTTCACCTACAGAAACAAGGAATGCTGTTAACACAAGTTTTGCTTGCAATATATCGAGCAGAAGCCTGACAGAGACCCCTTCCCTGCATGCACTGAATTTAGTTGGACAGTTTTAAAAAAAACAGCCCACATGGCTAAGTCATGCAGGCGCAGGCAAAGTATTATATCAATTTGTGATGTTTACACAGTGTCAAACATATCCACACACTGGCCAGATACTGGACCGGCCTGTGTTGTGTCGTTGAGACCCCATTTGGTTCCAGATAAGAATCAAAACTAAAATTAAGTAGACAAACAGCTTAAATGGCAAATACAAGGTTATTATAAGCAAAAAACTATAAAAACAATTTATAAAGACAAATGCCTGCATGGAAAATGGCATTACAATGAGCAACCTACCAACTTTACACCCCTTCATAGATGAAGATCTAAAATGTTGGCTGTGCCTAATCTGTGCAACCGCATCGGGCCCAGAAAGTGAGGGGGGTCCTATCACTGTTGCTTCTCCACTTTATCATTTTGTGCTCACTTGGCATTATTTAGAGAAAATCAGCTCCATTTGTCTCTGCTGTTTCAGTCTTTAGTTGTCTAGTGGCATCCAACTGAGTTAGACGACAGAAAAAAATTACTGTATGAGCCTTGACAGGGCCACATTTAAATTGGACCAAAACCCACATTTTTAACTATCATACCCTGAATTGCTCCCCCATGAATAGCAACTATTGCCAATTTTCCCTGTCCTGTGTCACTCTAATCCCAGATAATGGCGCCTGTTTTAGCTGTAAAGCTCCGCCTCCTCCATTTATTGTCATTGATGTCATTGCCACACTTATGCAATGACTGCTCACCTGCAATCCTACAGAGATTGACAACAAGTGTTCCAGGGCGATTTGATAAGCGAAAATACCCATTTCTAGGTCTACACCCTAAGAAGAGAGTATTGTCAGGGGCTTTGGTCAAAGATATTTCACAAGTTCAGTGGGTTTTGTCCGCTTTAATGTTTGTTAGAGAAATGGCTTTTGAAATGTTATTTTTCCTTTAATGGACTTCAAGATGGTTCCCTATAAGGCTGCTTCAGCAAGATGGCTTTTTTGTTAATGCTTATCACGCTTCTATTATATTTGATGCAGGATTTTATGTAGACCTAATTTCCTTATACAGATCATTTAAAGTGGACCATCACCCTCCAGTGATCGGCGATGTCCCGCGGGGTGAAACCCCCCCAAACACCCCAAATCCCCTTACCTTGCCCCTCTAGACGTGCCCGCGCCGGCCGCGGGAGGCGGCGGCGGAGGAGCCGCTTGTCCGTGGCTGTCAAATCGCTTGTCCGTCGGCGCGGGGAGAGGTGAGTTTTTCGGGTGATCGGGGGGGTTTCACACAGTGGGGGATTTTGACTATCCTGGGTCTTGGTCCACTTTAAGCTAACTATAAACTAGATTTGCTGTTATTTCTGAAACAAGTGAAGCAGGCATCTCTCCTAGTGTATTTGACTATGTATTTGTGCTTTTCTACCTGACCTCTGGGAAGCCAAGGCAAAGTTTGAGCAGGATAAGGGTTAACCTGTGTCATTTGGAAAGTATTCTTTGAAGAGATTTTAAACATAGAAGCAGCAGAAAATATCATCCCGTGGAAGCAACCAAGTGTGCCATATTTCAAGGGCATTTTTCACTAGTAATGAGCAGTCACAAAATGTGATTTAATAAATGCTATTTCAACCTTAAGTACCTTGGGTATGTAATATTCTGAGAGCCGCGCTTATGCCAGGTCCATAGTAAAACCTTGCAATTGCTAATGAGAGCTCTTTAAGCAATGACAGGCTTTGCAAATTGTAACAAAGAAGAGTTTACAGAAATTGACGTGAGCAATTATGGAACAAGGTTAATGATCATATTCCTAAGTGAAATAGTTTAATGTTTCTGATATATACTGATTATATTAAATTAGAACAGCATAAGATTGCTTGTCATCAGTCCTTCCATTACAATGATGCCTGGCCTCTCTAGTCTCTGCTGTTTTTCTGGTCTGGATTATGTTCTTTTTATTTTATTATTTTCTTTGATCATTTGGTCATGTTTTACACTGCTGCTTTTTGTTTTAGCTTCCAGCTTAAACACAGTAATAGCTGAAATAATATGTAACGTATTTATGTCTTTGTGGTCGTTTTGGCGTTCTATCAATAAAAGAAGACCGATAGTCAACAATGACTATAGGTTATTTGCAGGTAGACTAAACATTGTGCAGAATTACTCACCCTTATGTGTCTTGGGCTGCCAGAATTGTATGTTGCACATCCCCTACTCTGCAGGTGTGCACGCACTCTTGGCACTACACAAAGTGCCGCTTAGTGTAGTTCATATGCCCCTGGTGAACCAGATTATCATGAAAAAATTAACGTGTTTCTAACCCTGTCCCGAACCACCTGGATTGGGACATCTTTTTTTCAAGGCCTTGGCTATTACAAGCTTCCTTGCCAGAAGAACGTCATAAATACATGTTGTGAAATCACAGTAATGTTTTAATGCTTTTCTGATATTCAGCCTTAAAAATTTTCTACGACAATGTTATCATTAGAGTCCACTCAACTGAATAGATATGTGCCTTGTCAGCTTTTGAATCTAATATCTGATTCGTGTTTCTTTTATATCCACAGCTTTAATAGCCATTGGTCGGTATAGCACCTCCATAGAGACGGTGGATGTTGGGTGGTGTAAGGAAATCACCGATCAAGGAGCCACGTTGATTGCACAGAGCAGCAAGTCTATAAGATATTTGGGTTTAATGAGATGTGATCAGGTGAGATTGCATATCACTGTGCATTCTTTTTCATTAGTTGTGTTAATTTTTTTGTATTCATATTGTTTGTCCAATTTTATAAGGTTTATAGACCTGGAATTCTTTGATTTCAAGATAGATGACACAATGGCACTAGTAAAAAGTATATATCCTGCAAACGGGGCAGCAGGATACTGACCGACTGTGAGGATGTAGCACCCGCAAATCAAAGCATTGCTCTGATGTGCAGTAAAGAGATGGGCCCCTCCAGACACTCCCAATGCGTTACGTGGCCTTCACAGCCTCTGCATCAGGGAGCATACTTAGTATCCTGCTGCCCCGTTTTTTAAAGTGGACCAACACCCAGCAGGATCTATAAGATTCCCGGGCCGATCCAATCCCCCCCCCAGCAGGGCATCCAAAATCGGGATTCCTAGCTGTGTGAAACCCCCAGGACACCCGCAAACCTTACCTGAATCCCGGTCCAGCGGCGCATGTGCGGGCCGCAGCCGCATCTCGTGCTTCTCTCTAGCAGGGCGCGTGCCCTGTTAGAGGGAAGCACGAGATGTGGCCCCCAGCAGGCTCGGAGCCGCTGAGCTAAGACGTCGCTTTGACACGCATAGCTCAGTGGCTCCGAGCGCGCTGATTGGACGAGCGCCCGTGCATGCGCCGTAGGAGCGGGGTGAGGTGAGTTGAAGCTAGCGATCTGGGGGGTTTCACATAGCGGGGTGCCCCTGGGAAGTGGACCAAAACCCAAGGATAGTTAAAATCCTGGGTGTTGGTCCACTTTAAGGAGATATACACTGTTTATTAGTGCCATAGTTACTTGTGCTCTATAGGTATTTTTATTGCATTTCTGGCATTAGGTTGATATTTAATATTGATTGAGGTTTTTCAGTTTTGGGGGGAGTGATTGGTGAGGCTCAGCACCCCATTCTCTGGTTGCGTTACTTTATAATAGGGTTATGCATCTAGTTTCTTTGTATGCTGTAATATCTTATACAACATAGACAGATGGCACATGGATCATTTGGATGTACTACTGCAATAAGCTACTGTAGTGTATAGAATTTTTGTCTATGCCATTCACTTATCAACTTTTATCTGGTAACTTCAGTAAAGAGGAAATTTGGGAGGAGCCTATTCCCCTCCATTTCTGAACAAATTTTTCTTAGGGCTCATCGTTTGTATCTTGGCAATTGAGCTTTTGGGCAAGCACACTAGACAACGAACTTGTTCTTGATTATTCCAATACCTTAATCTCAACTTGAGCCCTCCAAAAATTGTTCTTAGATTGTGATGAGCAACTCTCCCCTCCCAAATTTTGGATCAGGCAACTTCTGCCGAACTGTGAATGCCAGCACTAGTGTCCTCACTCATGGGATCCGACGGCCATCTTTTTTGTAGCCCTGGCTGGGGCCGACTTCAAATGCATCCACCAACAGGAAGAGGATCACGGGCAGAGGTAAGTTACAGCAGCTAACTGCGGCTGCAACCTTAGGTGAAGCAGGTTTATGGGCTGCTCAGAGGCCATCTCCCAGCTTTTCAGTTTCAGGCTGGACGATGAACTCAAACAAGGACTTTGCAAGGTTCGATATGAACCCAAACTTTGCGATTCGGGTTCGCGCATCACTATTCATAAACCATGTTGGACGGGAAGATGGACTCTCCAACAAAGCCTGAGTGGTGCAAAATTCCGGTCAGGGTCTATTAAGATTGTGCAATAATGCCACTGCATAGTGGCCACTAGGATAAGTCTTAAAGGGGCCACAGCAGTCCTATAATCTGTTTCTAAGTCTGGTTAGAAACAGATGTTTTGGTTGGCAAACATCTGCAAAAGTATACTAAAGCTTCACCACCAAGCGCCAAGGTACCTCTGTGTGGGTGCAGTCCTAACTTTAATCTATGAGAGCCCCCATTGAGACATACAATGCCATAGATATATTGGGAGCAGCTTAATAGAGGTTTCCCTATAACCTTGAGTGCAGTACATGAGGAGAAAGGGTTGAAAGCCTCCCCCATACAGCCCAAGACCCCCCACCGCATGTGCTTGTACAGAATCAAGATACAAAGGAGGGGTCGCAGCCACCCAGAACAATGTATAACTGACCTGGGTCATTGCAGGGCAATTAGAATACAGAAATCTTAAAGGGGTCATAACACTCAACCCTGTTAGCTCGCAACCAGCCCTATAATCTATCTCTAAATTTGGTTAAAAACAGAGGTCTTAGTTGGCACACATCTGCAGAAGTATGCTGAAGCTGCACCACCAATTGCCAAGGGGCCTCTGTGTGGGTGCAGTCCTAACTCTATGAAAGCCCCAGTGAGACATACAGTGCAATAGATATATTGGGAGCAGCTTACCTAAGGTTGCCTGAGTGCAGCACATGTGCTTGCACAGAGTCAAAAGATACAAAGGAAGAGTGGTTAGCTATAAATTGATCTGTGTGGCTGCCAACCTTCCTTTGCCACTAGGAAAAAGGCAAATACCTGGTTTTTGCAGGAATTTCTAGGAAACTTATATATTGTTATTTTTCTTCCAATCCATTCCAGACACTCCTTACACTTGGGATTACTTGGGATTACCTTGCCGATTGGATGTGACTGCAAGACAAAAAAGGCGTGGCCCCTTCCGGCCCCATAAGTAGCAGCTGCCTCCTCACCTAGATCAGTTTTTCTTTCTTGCAGTTGCAAGTGACTGTTAAGGTTGTTCAGGGAAATCGCTCTCAAGGATTGGCAGCAAGCGGGGGAATGCACCCTGTCGGCTTCCTGCGTAGCCTTATTCCCACAGATCCCCTAGACCCAATTGTGCCTCCCACAGCATCTGGCTGTTTTGGGGTTCGTGAGGTAAGGTGGAAGCGCCGGGGTCTTGGGGCGCTTACAGAGCTTTGACGCTCGGGGCTGCAGGCTTTTTGAAAAGCAAGACAGCTGCAGGTTTCTCTCTGGTGTACCTGCTGAGGAACAATTTTTATTGTTATCTTCAACCCATCCTTCTTCCAGGTTAAGTTAGGTTTTTTGTGTCCTAGGGAAAAAAAAAAATATAAAAAAAAAAAAAAGTTAATTTGCCTTAAAGGGGCATGGCTGACGTCACGCAGGCGGAGCTTAACACAGAGCCACGAGGCCGTGTTACTTCAGTGTGTCTCTCTCCGGGCTGGAGGGAGGTTGTGTTCAGGCTCCCCTGCACTGTTCAAGGTTAGTGACCAGCAGCCTGGCTGACATGAGGCTGCTATTGTGTTTGTGTTGCAGCGGCGATGGCAGCTGCCACCGCTGGCCAGGCCGTTTGCTGGTTTTTGATCATGTTGAGCTTAAGGGCTCTGGGGCCGTGGAGACATGGGGCTGCGGCAGCGGCGGCCACCTCAGGCCGGGCCGCTGGTTCCCTTAATCCCATACTTCTTCTTGGAGCCTAGGGGTTCTTTGTGTGCAGCCTTGCAGAGTGCGGCTGCGGCGGCAGCCATTGTGGTTTAGTTCACTGGCCTTCTAGGAGACCCAAGAGGGGTAAGCTTAGGGGCTTATGGATTGCGGGCTGATCCCACTGTTTTTATATATTTATGCAGCTTCTTGGCCTTTTGCTTCAGAATATATATATATATATATATATATATATATATATATATATATATTATGTGTTAGTCATACTTTTTTCTTGTATAGGCTGTAAAGTGAAGATCTGCGGTGGTGAGTGGACGTCGGCATTATCATTATTATTATCATGATTATCATTATTATGATTATTATCTTTATTGTTATCAATATTAGTATAATGTGTATTTATTAATTGTATTTATTAATTATATTTCCAAGAGTTTAAAAAAAAAAAAGATATATATATATATATATATATATATATAAATAAAACAATAGACTTTTTTATATATTGATTTTTATGAGTTGGGAGAAATTTTTTGTCTAATAGATTCTTTTTCCTGTTTTATTTTTAGAATTGGAAGAAGGATAAAGAAGGGTTGTGGTTCCTCCCAGTCTCTTTGGGATTGGTTCAGGCTTAGGACCTTAGGTCTATTTGCCAAATAAAAAAAAAACAAAAAAACACCATGAGGGAGGCATCAGGGGATAGTGATTCAGGCATCCCACTTGAGCAGGGCGGGCTATGTCCCTTATGTAAGATGGATCCCCTGGGTAGTTTTAGCACAATTTGTTCCGCTTGCGCCATAAGAATTGGTTTAGACCATAATAGAGCGGTGGCTCAGGTCTCTAGCCCAGCTATTGCTGGTGGGAGCGCGACGGCTCACCCATCCCTTACATCCCCCGGAGAGGGGGAAGGCAGTGAGGCACAGGCGGATATGGCGCACAGGTTGGATAACTTAGAGAAACAGTTATCCTTGGTCATTCCTAAGAAAGCCACCTATAAGAGGAGGCATTTGGAGCCTGTTTCTGAGGAAGGAGATTTATTTGCCCCCTTTGGGTCTGAGGAGGAGGAAGAGTATTTAGAGGAGCAGCTCTCAGAGTGCGAGTTACGCTCTGGTGAAGAAGATAGAGTGTTTACTTTCATCAGTTTTTGAAACCTTGAATATTAACCCTCCTGAGGTGGCAAAAAGAGGGAAGGACGACCTGTTTAAGCCAGTAAGGCAAAGGCAGGTGTTCCCGGAACAGCCGCATTTTTCCAGGATGGTGTTAAAGGAGTGGGAAACTCCTAACAAGCTGCCGGCTGTTCCCAGGATCCTAGACGCTAGGTATCCTTTTCTGGCGGATATTATTAAGCTTTGGTCTTTTCCACCCGAGGTGGATTCTCCAGTATAAGGCTTGTCTAATACTTCTATCATGCCATCGGCTACTATGGGATCCTTAAGAGGTCCCACACTGTGGTAGGTTCCTTTTAATCGCCCTGTTTGTGCCATGGCTATTGTGTCTTTGGCTTCAAGGAAGAAGGTGAAGAAAATTATGGCCAGGGCTAAGTCTCGCAGGCGTATTCAAGAATCCAAGGATTTTAAGGTTTGTTTGGACTTTAACTCTTTCACTATCACTGCTATGGATGATGCGGTCAGGCTAGCTGCTAGAACTTCTGCTCTTCTTGTTGCCTTGCGCCGTTCCTTATGGCTAAGACAATGGTCGGCGGATGCCGCCGCTAAGAAAGCTCTTACAGATCTACCTTTTTTAGGGAGCAGACTCTTTGGAGAAAAGCTGGACCATATGGTCAAGGATGGCAAACTTCCTCAAAGGAAGAGGGCGACTCGGCCTTTTCAGAGGCCTTCATCATATCGGCCCTTTCGGAGTGGCAGAGGTGCCTTCCGTCCTTGCTCCCATAGAGATTTTTGGGGCAGAGGCAGAGCTCGTAATAGGGCAGGAGGGGCCTGGAGAAGTAGGCCCAAACCTCCAGCCAAGCCCACTTCAGCATGATGGGGCACCCTCACCCGAGCGGGTGGGGGGATGGCTTTTGCATTATGCTCCTATCTGGAGATGCCACATGGCGGATCTTTGGATCCAAGAGGTGGTGTTATCAGGCTACAAGATTGAGTTTGCAGCCAGACCACCCGCAAGATTCCTTTGGTCAGGGGCATCCCGGAACCAGCTAAAGGCAGATGCCCTGAGAGCCTCTGTGCAGCATCTACTTCAAGAAGGGGTAATTTGTCAGGTACCCTTTCAGGAAGGTCAGGGATTTTATTCCAACCTGTTTACAATTCCCAAAAAGGACGGGTCGATTCGTCCCATTTTAGACTTAAAGGATCTCAACAAGTATATCCGGGTGCAACATTTCCGCATGGAGACTCTGGGGTCAGCGGTAACATCGATTCAGCCCGGAGATCTTATGACTACAATAGACATAAGGGACGCGTATCTTCATGTTCCGATTTTTCCAAGGCATCAGAAATTCATGAGGTTTGCCCTGGAAGGCCAGCATTTCCAGTTTGTGGCACTTCCATTCGGCATATCCTCGGCACCAAGAGTATTCACCAAGGTCTTGGCAGGTCTCATGGCCATTTTCAGAAGCCAGGGGATATGCCTCATTCCATATTTGGACGATCTCTTAATTTCAGCCGGGTCTCCTCAGCAGATTATGAAGGATACGCAGTCGGTCCTATCAACTCTGGAAGAGTTCGGCTGGGTGATCAATTATCCGAAGTCCCATATCACTCCGGCACCAGTAAGGAATATCTTAGGAATGACTCTGGACACAGTTCAGGTCAAGGTGTTTCTGTCAGAGCAGAAGGCTCTGTTAATTCGGAATCAAATAGAGTTCTTACTGGCCTGCCGGCAGCGGACCATTCGGCTAGGGATGAAACTAGTAGGCCTTATGGTTGCCTGCTTCGAGGCCGTGCCTTTTGCCCAGTTTCACATGAGGCCTCTTCAGTTAAATTTGTTGGCAAGCTGGGATCGAGTCCCGCAGTCGTTGGATCAAGTCTTTGTTCTGACTCTCGGTCAAGCAAATTCGGCTGTGGGGGTTGGATCCTCTGCACCTATCGGTAGGCAGGTCCTTTCTGACACCGCAGTGGCAGATCGTTGCCATGGATGCCAGTCTCACAGGCTGGGGGGGGGGGCATCTGGCAAGCCCAGAAGATCCAGGGATAATGGGGTCCGAAGGAGAATCAGCTTCCCATAAATATATTGGAATTAAGAGCAATCCGGCTAGTGCTTCAGTATCTGACCCCCAGTTTAAGGGGACAGGCTGTCCAGGTCCAGTCAGACTATTTCAATCATCAGGGTGGTACTCGGAGCAAGAGTGCTCTAGAAGAGGTAAGCCGGATTCTGACTTGGGCAGAGGAGAATGTTCCCTGCATCTCGGCAGTTTACATCCCGGGGGTAGAGAACCAGGAGGCAGACGCTTTGAGCAGGAAGGCGCTGCGTCGGGGAGAATGGTGCCTCAGTCAGAAGATCTTTCAAGCCCTTTGCCTTCACTGGGGGTGTCCGGAAATGGATCTCTTTGCATCCAGACACAATCACAAGCGGCCAAAATTCAGGTCCCTGTCAAGGGACCCTCTGGCCATAGCAATGGACGCCCTGTCAACCTCTTGGGCAAGGTTCAAGCTCCTGTACGTTTTTCCCCTGCTCCCGCTCCTGAGCCGGGTACTAAGAAAGATAGCTCGGGAGGGGGTAACAACCATTCTGGTGGTTCCTCGCTGGCCAAGGAGAAGTTGGTTTTCAGACATAGCAAGGATGTCGGTAGATCATTGGCGCCTGCCAGTCGATCCAGACCTAATCACACAGGGGGCGCTTCGGCACCCGAATTTACAGATGCTGGTTTTGACAGCCTGGCTATTGAGACCTCGATCTTGGTAGAGAAAGGTTTATCGGCTAAGGTTATTCATACCATGATTCAGGCCCGGAAGAAGTCATCTTCCATGATTTATTACAGGGTCTGGTGGGCATTCATATCCTGGTGTGAGGCTAGGAAATTTTCATGTAGAAAGTATTTGATTTCTAGAAATCTAGAATTTCTACAAAATGGCTTAGAAATGGGCCTACAATTAGGCATCCTAAAGGGGCATGTATCGGCCTTATCTATCTTTTTCCAGAAGTCTATCGCTAGCAATAGGCTCATTAAAACTTTTTTTCAGGGAGTGACTCATGTCCGACCACCGCACAAGTCTATTTTACCGGTGTGGGACTTGAATCTGGTATTATCGGCTCTCCAGGGTGCTCCTTTTGAACCTATGATTGACGCTCCATTGAGCATTTTGACGCTTAAGGTGATATTTTTGGTGGCAATCACCTCGGTGCGGCGTGTTTCTGAGTTAGCCGCCTTATGTATGAAGTCTCCTTATCTTGAGTTACACAGAGACAAGGTAGTTTTTCGATTTAAACCTGATTTTGTACCTAAGGTCGTTTCTACCTTTCACCTTAATCAAGAGGTAATTCTACCTTCTTTATGCCCTGTTCCGGCTAAGGGTAAGGAAAGGGCGCTTCATTCTTTAGATGTAGTCCGAGCCGTAAGATATTACATGGCAGCTACAGATTCCTTCCGCAAGACGGATTTTCTTTTTGTTATATCGGAAGGGCCGAGAAAGGGGCTTCCGCCAGCTAAAGCCACTGTCAGTAAGTGGATTAGGCAGGCAGTAGAAAAAGCCTACTCGGTCAAGGGGACGGAACGCCCTTTTTGGGTCACGGCCCATTCTACTAGGGCTATTGATGCTTCCTGGGCCTTTCAGCATCAGGCTTCAGTGGAACAGGTTTGCAAAGCCGCCACCTGGTTTTCGGGTCATACATTCACCAAGTTTTAAAAGGTGGATGTTAGAGCCTCAGCTGACGCTGTTGTTGGTCGAAAGATTCTTCAGGCGGTAGTGAAATGAACTACCTGCTGTTCTGCACTGGGGATCCCGCCCATAGATGGCACTGCTTTTGGAGATCCGAAGTGTAAGGAGTGTCTGGAATGGATTGGAAGAAAAAACGCAATTCTGTGAGTACTCACCTGTAGAATTGTATTTTCTGGGAATCCATTCCAAACACTCCGGCCCACCCGTTTTTGGGTCATGATCTATCTTTTGATGTTCTTTGATGGTGTTTATTCCATTTATTATTATTATTTTTGGCATGGAAAAAAAAGACAAGGGGAAAGAAAGGAGTTTTATTTACTCATTTCTTTCTTTATTTATTTATTTTGAGAGTATTCTGGCGTAGTTTGGTGGGTAGTTAGGGTCTCCCGGCCTGCCTCTAATTTGTGGTTTACTGCTTTTTAAGTAACTGATCTAGGTGAGGAGGCAGCTGCTACTTATGGGGCTGGGAGGGGCCACACCTTTTTTGTTTTGCAGTCTCATCCAATCGACAAGGAGGTAATCCCAAGTGTAAGGAGTGTCTGGAATGGATTCCCAGAAAAAACAATTCTACAGGTGAGTACTCACAGAATTGCGTTTTTTTAACCTGCAGGGTTTGGGCTCTAACATGAGATGTCTTGTTTGTAATTTTTTCTGCTAGAATCAAATGTTTGTGAGTTTTTTTTTTAAACAAAACCATATTGTGTGTAAAAGACCCATTCCTCTCAATTACAGCGGTACCACATGTATTGTTAGACATCCGTTCTTGCCGAGGACACATCTGAAACTGAAAGGACCATTTTACGAGATTCTTAAACAAAACATAACTAACTGCACCTTGCAGTTAACTATCAAGGGTTAAACACCCCCCCCCCCCCCCGGGCTGGACATAAAGACCGAGCATCCGGCCCTAAAAGCTACCTGACCTTTGAGGACGCCCCCTACCATTTGACAAAGGGTTAAGTAAAACACACACACATACTAGTTAAAGTCTTTTATTATTCCCCCCACCGCACACACCTCCTTCGATCAGCGATCGCTGCTGTCCTGTGCTATCCATCGCTGCTTCTGACAGCTGGAAATGAGCGGCAGAAGCCAGGGGCAGGGCAGACTATGAGGGTCCCCTGCCTTCTCCCCTGAACCTGGCTTCCGCCACTCTCTCCAGCTTTGCCTCTCACTCCATGTGTCAGGAAGCGAGGTGTCAGACGTCGTTGTGCTGGGCAGAACATTTCTGATCTGTTCCCCAAAGGTTTCCTGAGGTATGAGAAGACCCAGTGCGCTTTTTTTTCGCTATATGCAAGGGAAATGCCATGTACTCAGAATTCATGTACCTAGTGCTTAACGGTCAGAGAAGCAGCTATGTAGATTCTATGTGCTTGCCATTTTAAGGGTTGAATGAAGGGCTCAATGATGGTGTGTTGTTTGGGAATAACTGTGAACCATGGCCCTCCCTGGCACAAAGTTAAGGTTTAGGTCTGCTTTAAATTCATTTAGCTGATAAATATCAGTGGATGAAGGCTTGATAAATTGAGTAAGGGTACTGGTTGTGTCCCCCCCCCCTTACAGCCACCCTTTTATTCCAGTACATGTGCAGAGCCAAGCATCAACTTTCTTTGAAGTACTTTTTTCTTTTTTCCATATTATGTTCTGCATTCACTTGGTAAGGAGATCCAGTCCCCTTTTAATAGCTTGAAAGTATTTAGATGGGACTGGAGCCCTTTATGTTATGCTAAACATTCATTATTTAATGAAAAGTCCACTTTCAATTTGCATTTTTGACAGTGTATTTTTGTGCCAAAAGTATGTCCTCATGTGCTGAGCGGAACCAGCATTTTTTTTTATTATGTTAGTAAATGTGTGTTTTATGGAAACAGTTTTCACTACCTGCAATTTGTTGCTATTGACAGCTGTACACCAAGATCTACAAGAAGTGAGACGTGATCCCAGTACACATAGAGCACTGCTGCCATGGCCACTGTTGAGTTGTGGAAGCTCACCCAACCTTACACATGACCAGCAGCAGTGTTCTATGTATACAGGCTTCAATTCTTCTTGTAGAACTTCTTGTAGATCTTGGTATATAGACTTGGTTTATCTTTGCTAATAGCAACAGATTACAGGTAGTTTCCATAATACACACATTTGCCAAAATTTACTTGGTCCGCTCAGCACCTTTTGGATTGACTGGATAGGGAAGGAGCAGAGCTAATCTAATGTTTTTGGGATTGTGTTTGTGACATTTAGTCTTTCTGCCTGTCTGCAGACAAAACATGAATGTCGCTTCTTTTTCCGTTGGTCATCTTTCTATTTTGTTTGTCACCAAATAAAAGTAAGGCTATTTCCTAGGGTTTTCAAATAATTAGCTCAGCAGACCGCTAAAGTAAGCTTAATATTGTTGGTAATTAATTTTCTGCATATAGAAGTATCTGACCTAAAGAAGGACAATTATGGAGCAATGGAATACAGAAGCCTGTTCTTGGTACTTAAAATGAATATGTAAAATGTTACTATTTATTAGCTAAACATGCCAGGAGCATTCATAATTGTATTCCACCTAACACTTCAAGCCCTGGTGACTAACCTCAAGTCCAAACACATCATTAATCAAGGCCATGTCTACAGGACATAGAGAAAAACATCAGTAGCGGCTCTTTTAGCAGATGATTAATTTTTTTTAATCTTTCTTTTAGATTTGCTTGAAAGAGTGAACACAAAAGAATAAAGTATTTGAACGAGATAAATAAAAGCTTAAAATAACCTTATTTTTAATTTCATTTGCTATTGTATGTGGCATGAGATTAGAATTTCAGCCCATTACTTTACACACACAATAGTAGCCTTCAATCCAACAAAACTTCAACCATAGCAACATATTTTACATTTTTGTGTCCCGAGGTTATCTGTTGTAATTATTTTTATTTTCGCCAAAATGGTTATGGTGGACACTAAGAAAGAGTCAGTGTAACAATGAAGCATTATGACTTTCTGTAGATTTACTACTATGATCAGAATTATAAAATCCTTGTAGCATTTAACCCCCATGTAAGGGTCCAGTCTATGCCTAAAGTCATGGAAATCATATCTGCTTCAGATATTGCATGAAACGACCAGTTGCTTGGTTGAGTGCAATTTATAAAGCCATGCTCAACTGTGCATTTAAAACAATTCATTTTTAAACCATGTTAATTTGAGCTTTTCAAATGTGAACAGGCACATGTACCTCTGTTTCCGTCTCTCACCACCTACTTAGTTTAGTTTCCCTTCTTGAACATGGCACCCTTTGCTAATTCTATGTAGTTTGCAGATCACATTGTCTGTTTAGAAAGCTTGCAAAAAATGTTTCACTGTCAGGTTGTCCATCCAGAGACACTGTTCCATAATGATCAGTTATTGCTTGTAGCTGATAGGTGGGCACTAGAGCTCAAATCTGTGACTAGGCCGACGAGATGAAGAGTTATAGGTGATGGGGCATTAGGCTGTTTTTTATTGTATGAAGTTGTGTTTCCTCATTTTACTTGAGTGTCAGGTCCCCACATCCACCGCCCCGGGGGGACAAGTGTAGATGCCATGCCCTGGGTAGCACGTGCCATGGGGATGGCAGAGTTTCCATTTATGGGAGCTGTTGTGTGTTCACTCCCTGTGGGACACATGCCAGCCTAGGGACAGTTAGGGCTTTGTTGTTTTTTGGACCCTTTTTAAGCAATTAGGAGTGCAGGTCCCAGCAATTCAAGCACAGTGGCGACTTACTCAGGTGCGGATGGAGATGGCCTTGTGTGTGGGGCCTGCGCATTGGCCTTTACCATATTACTATTTCAAGGGGGACCCCGTAGATGATGGGTTACCCTGTCAAGATGCTCACTGGCAACCTCTGGAGTGAAGACTTCTTTCTCGGAATTAGATCCTTCCTTCCCTTACTTTCAAAAATCTTGGATGGCCACTACCCCTTTCTGGGAAAGACTCTCCAGTCCAGTTGCTCACCATGGTTGTCATGGCATTGCAGCCAGTTTTTGCCATATCACTGCTGTGTTTTGCAAGCAAAGTCTATAGTGGCGTAGCCCGGGACCTCCAAAAAGGCTTGTGGCGCTGATACTGAGGAAAAAACGCCTACAGAATTTGGTGGCATTAGTCAGGTTTTTCAAGGTGTCTGTGGACGACACGGCAAACCTGCTTAGCAGGAACCAAGCAAGTTCAAGTCCCCTTGGGATGCATAATGGGATGTATTCTCCTGTTTGCAAAGATCTGGCAAGCAGAAGTTCTGGACACCTGGATCAGAAAGGTCGTGAGAAGGATTGAACTTGTAATGTGGCCTCCGGCCAGCTTCCTGTCTTCCGTACTTCCCTGCTTGGCAGAGATGGTGTCCGTGCTGTCGGCAATCACTGTGCTGCTTTTAGAGAGAAGCTTCAGCCTCTATTCCAACCTGTTTCTGGTTCCTAAGAAGCATGGGCACTGCGTCCCATCCTAGACCTGTAACACTTCAATTGATTTGTGCAGACGACAAAGGTTAAGATGAAGTTGTTATGCTCTGTGGAAAGAAAAGGGCCGCACCAGCTAATACTTATATACACTATTATCAAATGGTGTGCCTGGTTGGCAAACAATCACAACAATACCCAACACATGGGATCCCACAAGACCCCAAAGGAATGCCTAACCAAACAACTGGCACCACCACAATATCTCATATCAAAATGTATTCAATTTATTCTTTATCCAATACATACAAGAGTTTAAAAACAATTAAAAAACACACATCTCATAATGGGGAGGACTGCAGGGACAGTGTTTGCCTGGTGCATCTATGTACATACAATTATTAAACCCATATTATTTTGAAAACATCTATATACAACATCAAAAAACTTATCTTAATTATATAGTAACTATAAATTATACTATATACAGCTATACTTTACCACAATATAAATCAATAAAGTGCAATCCAGTGTGATTCCTATTGTTCCACCCCCCTGAAGACACAGAGGGGGAAAGAAATTAAAAAACAGTGCCAACTCATAAACATGTGCTATGTGTACCTCACCAGGGAAACACCCGCCGAGTACCTCACCCTGTTCCAGCCGACGCGTTTCGTAACGGACCACCCGTTACTTCATCTGGGCAACAAGTATCTGTTTCCCTGGTTGTACTGTAAAACGGTTTTCCCTTAGTTGTCCATCCAGGGACACTGTGCCCACTCAGGGTTTTTGCGACTAAGCCTGTTCCTGTTGCCTTGCCAAATTGTCTTTGTATTGGCCGTTAAGGTTCTCCGGGTTTATTTGATTGATCCTCTTGGAGACCCAGTCTTTTAGCCTGGTATGCCCCTTTAAGCTGTTGCAATCTACATTTTACCTTTTGCACTGTCAAAAAAGTCAGTTTAAGCAAAGCTTCTTTCTTTAAGCCCCCCAAAAATGGTCAACATAAGCCACCAACAGATTACGGTTTGTGGATGTCCACATAGCAGCTCTGCTGCTGCATTTATAACTTCACCTGTGTATCTGTGTTGAGATCTGCAAAACCTGACCCATTGTGGCTGTCGAGGAGAGGGTTAGGGAACACTGCTCTAGGGTGACTAAGGAAGGCTATGCTTAGGTTAGGTAGTATTTCATGCAGGTTTGCAAATATTTTTTACTACCCTTGAATGCTCTACCTGCATTTATCAGTGATCAAGACATTCATTGCATTATCCGTAGGCCTGTGCTGTCAAAATGGAACAAAACCCAGGATTCTTTTCCTCCTGTGTTAAACAGGCCATAAAAATTAACCTGTCCAGGCTCCAACGGCACATATGCAGGCTCTTGTCCAATGAGAGCCGCCTGCCGTGACTACTTCATTCAGCGGTTGGCTCTCAGTAACTTGAATGGTTGATGCAGGAGCACACGCATGATGCCGGGGCTTGAGAAGATGAGTTTTTATGTGCGAACTGGGGGGTTTCAGACAGCAAGGCATCACGATTTGGGATGCCACAGGGAAAAGCCAGCGGCCAGCCCTGGAATCATTTAGATTCTAGGCCAGCTGCTGCTGGGTTTTGTTCCTCTTTAAATTAAGTGAGGGAGTGGGTAGCCAAACTCGGTTTACTGCTCCAAATCAAACTTTATATATATATTAAGTTTGATTATTAACCATTTGCTCAATCTGGGTAATAATTTTCCTCCCCGTTCTTTCCAAAGATCAGCTGACTGACTAAGCAGTAGAAAAACTGTTAAAGCAGTGATCATGAATAGTCTCTAATAATTTAAAATAATTCATACAACTTTAATTTGTCTCTATCAATATGTTTTTCCCTTTAATCTAGTGCTAGGCAAAGAATACAAATGTTTGACAAAAAAGCAAATTAGCTAGGCGGCATCAGCCTGCCATCTTCAAGATGTATGAGTGCAATAAAGGAACGACAAATATTACTGTAATAAGAAGATATCTATACTTTTAGCTATGATAATCTCCTCACTGCTGTGTAATTTGTACAGTAATTCTTACTAGGATTCGCTTGCATATTTCAACTTTATTAAGGTTCTCTTTTTCATTGGATAATAAGCCACTATAAAATGGTATTAAAGAAAAAAGTATCTGCAGACCACACTTTAGTGACAGTTTCAGCAGAGGCCTACAAGGGTAATTGGCTATGTCTAAATATGCTGTAATTTGTTTGTGCCTTCACATTTATCTATGGTTTTAATGAGTCCCTCTTTTCTCATGATTTTTGCAATGAATAATTGAGTATGTAATCCTATTTACAGTATTGTTCAAGAAGCCTATGTTTGCCAGTGTAGCCAATTACAGAATTGCGGGCTTTGCACTAAAAGAACGATAACTAAGAAACTGCAGAAACAAAGTATGTTGCAGCAACAATGAATATGGAACTCTGATTAATATTTAGTAATTATCAGTAATAAGAATTTTAACAAGAAAAACATATTACTAAATATATGTAATACTGCATGCCTACAAAGTTTTACCTAAAAAAGCCAAAAAAGGACATTTATGTGGTTACTGGTTAACCTTCTTTTTGTCCACTTTGACGATGTATAAATGGAGCTCAAATTATAGTTATGGCAAGTTGATTAAGTGGTAAATGTTGTAGCATTATTCATAACCAAACAAAGCATGGCTTGTAGACAAACAACCATATGTCCTATATCATTTTATAGCAGATCATAAAATATGATCAAAGAGGGGTATGGAGGTGGGGTATTTGATGTCCATGGTTATCCTGGTATTTGGGGATCTAGGAACGTATATCACAATGAGCTGCACAAAGCCCATATAAAGTGACAAAAGTCACTTTAAATGTAAGGAATCTGCAGTGCAAATATAGAGATGGAGATCTTGATGTGTTCAATATTGACTTTATATGTAAAACACTTTATAATTGTGCAGGCATTAGCTACAGTTGATACCTGACATAGTTACAAAGTAACTTAGTATGTAAAGCTGAAAAAATACTAAAACTGGACCTTCAGCATGATTTAATGAAAAGCCCAAACCCTTAAAAACGATTCCCCAGCATCTAAAATGAATATATTGTACGTTTTTAGTCACTTACTTATTATTCTTTCCCCCACTGGGCTGCAACTCTGTTCAGGACTTTAGGATATGGGCACCGCCATCTTGACTCAGAAGCATCACACTTATTGAGGAGAGGAGAGTGAGATAAAGTACAGGGGGCGGGTTATAGCTGTGCTTTACTCAGACAGATCAGAGCTGCGGTCAGGAAAAGGTCAGCTGTCCCAGAATGCAGAGCAGCACAGTCAGGAGGCACTTCCTGTTTGCAGGCTGCCTGATGTTCCATAAGCCGCCATCTTTGATGTTTAAAGGCTCATAACATGCAGTAGATGCAGGTAGGATGATTTTTAATGTGAGCAATCTGTATGTACAGGGTGTGGGAAACATATAAGATAGACTCTTATTCAGAGTGAAGGACCGCTTTAATAATTTGTTGCACCAAGCCCACTCTGGAGTCCATGAGACTACAGGGCAGGCTCCACCTGGGCCATCCAAAACTGGTATGCCTTGCTGTGAGAAACCCCCCAGGGCATCCAGTAAACTCACCTTTCCCCCAATCACTTGCCTTCCTTCTCAGCTGTGCATGCCCATGTCTGCCGCAACTGAATGGCTGTGCAGGCCCCGCCTGCCACAACTGAATGGCTATGCGTGGCCACACCATTCAGCTTCTGTAGCCATGCCATGGCCTCGAGGAGAAATGAGTTTGCTTGCCGTTCGGGGGGTTTCATACAGAAGGTCGTCAAGGGATTTCCCAGGAAAATTATATATTGTTTTTTTTAGTCTGAGCTTAACCCTTTCAGTGCCAAGCCCGTAGATTCTACGTGCTCGCTTCCACTCCACTTAAGTGCCAAGCACGTAGAATCTACGGGCTTGACTTTCCCCCCTGACAGTAAAAAAAATATAAATCAAAAATACTCACCTGACCCCTCGTTGGATCCGGCCGGGTCTCCCCTTTAATTTGGTGCCATCCGATCCCCCGTGGGGGGTCGGATGGCTCCAGGAGAGCCCCCGGAATAGCCCCCCCCCCCGCTTCGGCAGCAGCAGCTGCTAAATGTAAAAAAAAAAAAAAAAAAAAAATGACATTTCCTTACCTGAGGCCGCGCTGTCTCCCGATGGGTGTCCTCTTCACTGGGGGGGCCTCCGATCGCCCCCCCAGCCTCTTCGGTGGCGAGGAGAGGGCAGAAATTGCCCTCCCCCCCACTTCCTGGAACGGGTCTGCTAGCCCCGCCCCCTGGGGGGCGGGGCCAGGTGACATCTTATGATGTCACCAGCAGCCCTCTTAATGCCGGGACGTGAGACAGACAATCAGTCTGCTCGTGTGCCTGGAGGAGGGCAGATGGGGAGGAGGAGAGGGCTGAGATCGCCCCCCCCTCCTCCCCAGGCTCTCTCCTTCAAACACACGAGCAGGCTGTCAGCGGAGATCGCCGGGGGACACAGGATCGGAGGTGAGTAAAGTAAAAAAAAAAAAAAATAAAGATCTTTTATATCTTATGTCTCTGTGTCTTTTTATTTAACATTTAACCCCTTGTGAACTGGTAAGGGGTCCATGAGACCCCTTATACCAGTTCACAAGGCTGGGGGGATGGCATGTCACCCGCTTGCCGCAGCGGGTGACTTGCCATTAACCCCCGGCACCCCCAATTACCTGCCTCCCCAAAGCCCAGGGGGGGGCAGAAGAGCCCGGGCCCACTTAGCTATGTGGGCTCGTAGGCTGCAGGGTGGGGGGGCCACAAAAGCTGGCCCCCCCACTCTGTGCCTACAAGCCCCCATAGCTGGTCCCGGGCTGGTAATGATGGGTAAGGGGGACCCCATTTCATTTTTTTTTTGGATTTTTAAGGGTTTTTAACCCTTAAAATTCCAAAAAAAAATGGGGTCCGCCCCCCTGGGAGGGGGGACCCTATGTCATTTTTTTTTTTAATAAACTCTTTGTGTTCTGTCATCCAGCAGCTATAAAAGGCTTCCAGCAGGTGAGCAGAAGCCAGTGATCGCCGAGGGACACAGTGCTCCAGGATGGATGGGAGGTGAGTACAGTGTAAAAAAAAAAATTAATAAAATATTTTTTTCTCTTTTGTGTGTCTGTGTTTTTTTTTTTACATTTAACCCCTTGTGAACTGGTAAGGGGTCCATGACCCCTATACCAGTTCACAAGGCTGGGGGGATGGCATGTCACCCGCTTGCCGCAGCGGGTGACTTGCCATTAACCCCTGGCACCCCCAATTACCTGCCTCCCCAAAGCCCAGGGGGGGGCAGAAGAGCCCGGGCCCACACAGGCTATGTGGGCTCGTAGGCTGCAGGGTGGGGGGGCCACAAAAGCTGGCCCCCCCACTCTGTGCCTACAAGCCCCCATAGCTGGTCCCGGGCTGGTAATGATGGGTAAGGGGGACCCCATTTCATTTTTTTTTGGATTTTTAAGGGTTTTTAACCCTTAAAATTCCAAAAAAAAAATGGGGTCCGCCCCCCTGGGAGGGGGGACCCTATGTCATTTTTTTTTCTCGATTTAACCCTTTGTAGTGTGGATGGTAGTTGTATTTTATTTGTAAATGTTATAAAATACTTGTTTCAGTTAGGGGGGTCTCCTGGGCAGGAACGGGGGGCTACCGATAAATATGTGGTACCGTTCTAATCGGTAGAAATGGGGCTTTCACATGCAATATGATTTTCCTTAATAAAATACATTTTTTATTTGAAATAAAGGAGTCAATTTTCTAAAAATTTTTTTATTTATTTATTTATTTATTTTTTACTTAATAATATTGTAAAAAACAAAATAAAATTTACAAACAAGACATTTCTTGTTAAAGCCTAAACTCTGCTGCAGAAAATATATGTATAATTTTCCTGAAAATTCCAGCAAAAATGGCGCAAAACATGGCGCAAAACATGGCGCAAAATGGGGAAAAATGACCTGTCAACAGAGGGTGACAAAATCTCAAGTAGGCTGGCAATTAAAATGGTTAAAGGTAGCTATGCATGTTGGGTATTGTTCTGTTCGGGGGACCTTGCGCTTTCAGACTTAGCTTGTTTTTTTCTGGTTTGCATATTTATATTTTAGGAAAAGGTGTTTTTTATTCAGCTTTTTTATACATTTTTTAGGGAAACCCTGCGCAACCAAAGAATTCTTTGAGGGATTAATTCCAGAAAGATGAGCCCACTACAACAAGTTGGGTACGCTTAGAAAGCTTAACATGTGTACTTTCAGGTAATATATGGTTTATGGGGGATATTCCAAATGTAAAGGGTTGTTTTGGTTGAAAAATCGCAAGGTGCGCACTTTGTCTGCAGAGCTGAAATTTTCAAGTAAAATTACCGTTACGCACATGCTTTACTTTGGGGTGTTTGGCAACTCTTCCCTTGACAGAACCTATGCATGTTGGGTGTTGTTCTGTTCGGGGGATGTTGCGTTTTCAGATTAAACTTGTTTTTTCTTGTTTGCGCATAGTTTTTTTAGGAAAATGTGGCTTTGATTCTGCTTTTTTATCCTTTTTTTAGGGAAACTCTTTGCAACCAAAGAATACAATGAGGGATTACTTCCAGAAAACTATGGGCACATCAACAAGCCTGGTACGCCTAGAAAGCTTGAGGTGTGTACTTCCAGAGAATATATAGTTTGTTGGGGGTATTTCAAATGTAAAGGGTTGTTTTTCTGGAAGAACTGCAAGGTGCGCATATTGCATAGCATAGTTGTATTTTATCTGAAAATTCCCTAAAGCGCTGTTTCAGTTTGGGGGAGTCTCCTGGGCAGGAAAGGGTGTCTACCTATACATATGTGGTACCGCTGTAACTGGGAGAAATTGGGATTTCACACGCAATAAGATTTTATTGAAAAACTTACATTTTTTATTACAAAAAAAACTACAAATTGTAAAAATGTATTTTCTTTTTATTTTTTTTTCACATATTTCACCCAAAAATATTGAGAATACCCCTAAAAAATTACAAACAAGACATTTCATGTTAAAGCCCAGACTCTGCTGAAAAAAACAATATATCATTTCCCTGGGAAATCCCTGGAAATCCCTTCAAAAATCACATTTGAACATGGGGAGCGCAAAATAGTGCAAAACGGTTTGGCACCAAGGGTGACAAAAACTCCAGGTAGGCTGGCAGCGAAAGGGTTAAACATGAAATGTCGTGTTTGTCATTTTTGTGTATTCTCAATATTTTTTGGTGAAATATGTGGAAAAAATTAAAAAATCTATTTTTTACAATTTGTAGTGTTTTCTTGTAATAAAAACAATGTACGTTTTTCAATAAAATCATATTGCGCGTAAAAGCACAATTTTTCATGGTTACAATTACAAATGTGGTACCGTTGTCCAGGAGACTCCTCCAAACTGAAAACAGATTTTCAGATAAAATGCAACTGCTATGTGCACCTTGCAGTTTTTCTAAAAAAAAACAACCCTTTACATTTGAAATACCCTAAAAAACGATATATTTTCTGGAAGTTCACATCTCAAACTTGCTATGCATTCTAGGCTTCATTGAGGGTTTCCTGAAAAAAGCCACATTTTAATAAAACTAAATCTGCAAACAAGAAAAAACTAGTTAAATCTGAAAAAGCTAGGTCTCCTGAACAGAACAATACTCAACATGCATAGGTACTGTCAAGGGCAGGGTTGCTAAACACCCCAAACCAAATAATATGCGTAACAGTAATTTTACTCGAAAAGTGCGCACCTTGCCCCTATTCAACCAAAACAACCCTTTACATTTGGAATACCCCCACAAACCATATATTCCCTGAATGTACACATGGTAAGCTTTCTAGGCGTACCCAGCTTATTGTAGTGGGCTCATCTTGCTGTAAGTAATCCCTCCAATTCTTTGGTTGTACAGGGTTTCCCTAAAAAAAATATGAAAAAGCAGAATAAAAAACAAATTTTCCTAAAATATCAATATGAAAACAAGAAAAAATAACCTAGATCTAAAAGCCCAAGGCCCCAAGGAACAGACCAATACCAAAATGTATAGATACTTTTAACCCTTTCAACAGCCTGTTTGAGATTGTCTGTCTGAAATTGTCTTTTGCAGGAATTTTCAGGAAAATTATATATTGTTTTTTTGTGGAAGAGTTTAGGCTCTAACATGAAGAGTCTTGTTTGTTATTTTTCAAAAATATTTTTGAGTGAAAAAAGTAAAATATTTTTTTTTTTTTAATTGTTTTGTTTATTTTAAATAAAACATTTATTTTATTAAAGAAAACCATATTGCATGTGAAAGCCCTATTTCTTCCGATTACAACAGTACCACATATGTTTCGGTAGCCCCCTGTTCCTGTCTAGGAGATCCCACAAACTGAAAAGTGCACTACTATTCACACTATAAGCGTTAAATAAAAAAGCTTCAACATGAAACTACCTGGTAATACTTACCTGCCATCCATCCCTGAGCACTGTGTCCCATGCCAATCACTCTGGTTTCTGCTCTCCTGCTGCTGGAAGCCTTGTATACTATGCTGGGTGACAGGTTAATTTTAAAAAAAGATGACACAGGGTCCCGCCTCCCGGGAGGCATTTTTGGTGGAAATTGTAAGGGTTAAAAATCTCCAAAAATACCTAGCATAACCAGCCCACTTCTGCCCATTCCCTTTGGCTTTGGGAAGGCATGGGGTTAATGGCAAGTCACCCACTAGCCGCAGGTGACTTTCATACTCCCTAAGCCTTGTGAACTAGTATAGGGGTCTCATGGATCCATTACAAGCTCACAAAGAGTTACTGTAAAGCCTAAAGTAAATGTAAAAAAAAAAAATGACCCCCACATTCTTCACCAGACTAAATACTGGCACAGTCCTGTTTTTGTTGAGGATTACACTGTTCCACCCCTTTGGGTGGATTAATGTTAGAAGCTGTATCTAACCATTACTCTGTCTTTTGAGTTCTTGGGGTAGCAAAGAGACATAAAGCGATCACATGCATGACTCTGCCTATACATCATTATGATACCAAGCATTATGGGTAATTATTTTTAGTTTCTTTTGGCCTCTATGTGCCATGTAAATATTTTCTGAATAAAAAAGCGCTCATTGCCTTTGGCAAGAATTAACTTAGCGGTATTTACTTATTTGTGATAAGATATGTACTAGTGATGGAAGCAAGCCTCTGGAATAAAGGGTTAATATTTTGTTTCCTATTTGTCAAGGACTACTTGAATCCCTCTTACTTGTAGCTGTATTTTGAGCCATGACCATTGCATTATGCTTTCTTATTATTCTTAAACCCACCATTTAGTACACCCTGCTATTATATATACCTGTTTATCCCCTTTGGCATACTATGGACCCTTTTTATTTTCCAATTGCTGTCAGTAACCCCTTGTGTTCCTGCTTTGCCACCAAAGATAGTAAATTAATTTACCAGATCCATGTGTGGCATCTATATCATAAGTTCTATTTAAAGCTAATCATTGGACATGCGTGGCTACTGTCTTAGAGGTTATTCCTGTGTTTTTAACTTGATCTCAACTTGATTGTATAGGAAGTTGGTAAATCCCCCCCCCCCCATGGGTTCAATGGGGTTCTACCTGAACACATTTTGACTAAAGTTGAATTTGAAACACCTATTTAGCTAAGACCAATACCACCCTGTGTTTGTCAAGAAAACGTTAATAGCCCCTGTTCATGTTTATTTTTAAGAATAGTTCTGCAATCTCTTTTTTGGAAATGGAAATTGCAGCAAATCAACTGTGTAACAGACAGTAGGTTTGCCTTCTCCCTCCCTTTTTAATATCTTTTTTAAGCATTCTCTAAAGCATAAGATATGTATTAGCTTAGTGTGTTGGACTGTACTTGTGAAGGAGCTTGAAGCCATTGTGGTCTGAACACGCAAGCCTTGAACAAAATAAAAACATATAGCAAAAAATAGATTCCAAATCGTTACCACTATGATACTCTTTATGACCAAACCTCTGTGGAATTTCTTTGATATAAAGTTGACATGAATTAGAATTTCACAAGCATCTAGAGTCCTTCCAGAAAAGATCAGAGAGGATTTGGAGCTGGGTGAAGGGCTCCTCTGTTTGATTCCATTGATTACCCAACTGCCTCCAGGCAACAGGACACAGCCGAGGCAGAGAGTTATTGATCCAAAATGATGAAAATAAAATGAATTCATTTCTCATCAAACTGCTATTGTTACTGGGTTTTTTTTCAGTTTCCACCCAGCGCGTTGCTAGAGCACAGCATTTGCTGCTTGAGATAAATGCCGTTTTGTTTTTGCCTGATAAATGTAAAATGTCAGCTTCCAAAAACACATGCTTATGATAACTGCACCATGAAAGCCTATAAAATCATAATCACCATATATCATTACAGTCTTTCAATGAACAGCTATGGGGAGTGCGGCACAATGCAATGCTTTCCAGTTTTCCAATTTCTCTGAAATGATTATTTATATTCTTTGCCGTGAGAGGCACCATTTAATTAAACAGCATGCTTCTCCTAGGGATGATAGGTAATGTAAAGACCAACCCCATAATAAGCTCAGGTTAATAACGGCAACTAATTGCATCAGATTCAATAGATTACTTTCAATGCCTGGTGACCTATAAAATATTTTACTTCTTACTACAGCTTTCTGCTCTATACTTGTAATTAGGCACGGTAACATGATAATTAGGGTTGGCATAGATGTTTCTAAAATTTAATTGACAACATTGATCTTTAGATTTCATCTACAGCAGTAAAAGTCTGTCTGTTTCTGCAAGGAAGATTAGCATGTATAGCAGATTTTGGAATAAATTCCATCTTCTATGCCCAAAGTTAACACAGAACTTTTTCTTTTGTAGCATTACCAGTAGTAAGTTGTTGTATCATTGTAGCCATCAATGTAAGTGGTAAATCCTTAGCTTAAGGGAATACCATTTACAGGCTAACTAAATATCTTCAAAAGGCAAGTTTTCCAAGCACACAACACCGTATTATGCCTAAAGAAGAAGCCTAGTGTTCTTTGAAAGCTTGCTTTTTCAACCTATTAAGTTAGCCAATAAATGGTATTACTTTAACTTTGGATTTCATGTCTACATGTGTAATATAAAATCAATGCACTGGACCCAGTTCAAAACAACATAACGTCCCAGAGCTGATATAGACTTTGCCTTATGCCTTATTTGCTCTGCTTTCATTAGCCTAAAACTTTATGGCATGCTCCTGATAACACATGTGCCCAAACTGGTTATCTGCATCATCCAGGGCAGTTTCCCTCTGGAAGGCTACCTGTATGTTAAGTCCAAGAAATATTTGAACAGTGACACGGATTTTGGTTTTTACCTGTTTACTAAAACATATTCAAGATACATCTAATCAATAGGGGCCATCGTGCTGTTTTTCAAAATGTCTTGGAACATTGTTTTCTCTTGTTGTGCCTCCATGTGAGATGGCAGGTGATCAGTCATTGCATTGGTGTGGCAATGACAATGTATGGAGGAGGTGGAGCCAGCAAACTCACCTGACCTTAAAGAATCTATGGGGTATTGTGAAGAGGAAGATGAGAGACACCAGACCAAACAATGCAGATGAGCTGAAGGCTGCTATCAAAGCAACCTGGGCTTCCATAACACCTCTGCAGTACCACAGGCTGATCGCCTCCATGCCATGCCACATTGATGCAGCCATTCATACAAAAGGAGACCCAAACAAGTATTGAGTAAATTTACTGCACATACTTTTCATTTGGCCAACATTTCTGTCTTAAATACTTTTTTTTTTACAGTTGGTCTTATATAATATTATAATTTTGAGAAAATTAATTTCGGGGTTTCCTTGGCTGTAAGCCATAATCATCAACATTAACATAAAAAAAAAAAACTTGAAAAAGTTCACTCTGTTTGTATTGACTCAATATAATATGAGTTTCAGTTTTTCAACTGAATTACTAAAAATATACACATTTTTTATGATATATACATATATTTTTTTTTGCAATGCACCTGTACATTTTCTATACCTGTTTAGCCCACCGTCCATCGATCTGAAGATTTGATTGCACTTACATTCCCACTCTAATCTCTGATTACCTGCCTGATCGGCATAGGGGAGGGGCTTGGTGACCGATGTTATGCGGATGGGATGTCCTTAACACTGACATGTGCTGGTGTGATGGGCGTCGCACACTCCTTTTTCCTGCACTTGCATTTCAGCCCCTTTACCGCCTGACAGATGCGGGTAAGGGCGGTAGCGTGCACTATTATCATCTGCGCTGCCTCTGTTTCAGCCCATTCACTGAGTCACCTCTGGGTCAATCCTCTGTAGACCCAGAAGTGATCAAGGAGATGTCCGGCCACATCAGATTCATTCTACCTGCGGGCGGGGTGGTAGTGTTTTTGGCACCAGGACACCTCTTATTTAAGGCAAAATGCGTGGATGATTGGTGAGGTGGCAGATGGTAGGGAGACCAAGGCACTTGTTATTTTGATTATATAACTTTTTTATATGGATTTGTCTTGAGTTCGGTGGTATTGGTGTATTTTAGGAGTACTGCCCCCATGGGGTCAGAAATGTAGGGGTCACTCTTAATTGTTGTTTTGCATCATTTATTGTAATTTATTGTGTTGTTTGCTTTCCCCTCATCTACACCCCTCTGTGTGGTATTGTCTTTGTTGTGTATATGTGTATAGAAAACTATGTGTACAGTGCCTCTGTAGTAGGTGAAATATACAGATTTTCACTTTCTAACCTGTCCATTTTCTAATGTAGCTCTGAAGCTTGTCCTCATGTGCATGGGGTGGCACTGAGTGATCCCGTTTTGAGCAGTGGAATGGTTCAGTCATACCCAATTAGCGAAGGGAAACAGTTTTCAAGCCTATTCTAGATATTATTCAGTTCAATTTATTTGGTTTATTGATTATAATCATAAACAGGTGGATATGCTCATTAAATAGTCTTATGAAGAAACCACTATTCTATTACATTGAGTAATTTTAAAAAAATAAAGCCTAGCAGAAAATGTATTTTCTCAGACAGTTAAAGAAATTCAGCCTACCACAGTGTCTCCTGCATCCGTTTTACACTTCATTTCATCAAATTGACCATCTGTGCTATTATCATTGTATGATATAATGGTTCATCACAACTGTACAAATCCTGTCTTCAAAGAGTTATAAACTATACTGCCAAGGTCATTGGCACACCCCTTTCCTCAAATCACAATCTGTATCATAAGAGACTGGTAGGCGCCCAAGAATCATGCCCCTTCCTGGCTACAGTTTCATCAGGAAGACGATTCTCATAAACAAGATGTATAGCTAATATGACCTGTTTCCCCCCCCCCCCCCCTCCGCCTTAATTTAGGTAAATGGTTCAAGAGTAGCAAAACCAGTACTTTCACTATCCCGAGTTTTAATCCTCCTGTGCTTCTGCACTTATCGCTCTTTCAGTTCACGTTCAAAAACGGGTTCTGCAATGACTTATAAATGAGTCATTAAAAGCAAAAAACAATACCAAATAATGAATTTAAAGTGCATCAAAACACACGTTCTCCCCAGTGGCATCCAGAATCCGCATGCCCCACTGTGTGAAACCCCCCCAGGTCGTCCAGAAACTCTTTCTTTCCCGGTCTAACGCTCATGTGCAAGCAGCAGCCTTATCCCCGCTATCCCGTTAGCAGGGTGCTTACTGGTGCCAGGCATTTGTAAATGGACGACAACGGCATGCTCCCTGTTAGAGGGTAGCGGGGGATGCGGCTGTGAGCACGCTAATTGGACGAGAGGCTGCGCATGCACCGTAGGACCTGGGAAGGGGTGAGTCAGATTGGGTGACCTGGAGGGTGTCACACAGCGGGGCATCCCCGATCAGGGTTCCCTGGGGACAAGGACCAAAGCCCAGGATAATCAAAATCGGGGAAGGGTGAGTGAGATCAGACGACCTGGGGGGTTTTACACAGCATCCCCAATCAGGGTGTCCCAGGGGGAAAGGGTTTTGTCCACTATAAAAAGTAAAGCCTCCAATTATCCCCTATCATTATAAGAGGTGTCTTCTTTAACCAAGTATAAACAAAGTGATTGACATGGATTTCATGGGTACTTCTCTGTCAGGAGGCACCCATTGTTTACAAAGGGAGCCTGTGTACACAGGCCACATACACCTGCTGGCCCGGCTTCTCATACCAGTGCTGCAGGAGAAGGATGAGTATCACCAGTGGCTAGTCAGCATGGAGTCTATGGCAATAGCTGATCTATGGTCTGTGGGAAAGTCCAGTAAAATGCACCTTCTCTTTAAGGACTGGGTTGCTTAGACAATGGCATCAAACTGCACAGTGCAAAGGACTATGGGATTGTTGCCGAGAGCAGCCAGCTAAATTCTACCTGCTGCTTTTTCTGATAGATTAGCAGATAAGAACAGGCTATTTATTTTCTTTGTTGCCGATTTAATAAATGTGACTGCCTAGTGTTGTATTTACATGTGCAACATCAGTCATAAACAATGTGTATTTGTTTTTCAGTAAAGCAAGACCGCAGAGATATTCTTAGTGATTGCATCAAATAAAATTGCTCTACCAGCCCTAGATCTATTTTTTTTACATAGACTATTTGCTTTTTTCCCCTCATTTTGCAATATACCCAGCATAAGAAATAGAAATGTTTCATCAGTTCTAGTGTTTGTTTTTTTTTATTCTCAGCTTAACCTTGAACTTATATCTTGTATCATTTTGTATATCGGCAAAAAAAAAGGAAATGTCAAGATGAAAGCGAGTGCATCTTCAAGCTGGGATTCATTGTGCATTGATCCTGTGCATCACGCCGCGATTGTGCAATGGCAGTAATTGAAGTAATCATCCCAGTAGGGCACGAGGTCTTTATGTTTAAGCTAAACAATAATTGGAAAGCATTTCTTTAAAAGTGCATATGTTTGTAACTGCCATATTGCATGAATGGAATAATATATGTCATGTGCATATTCCGACGTCCCGTAGAGCACCACTTCACGCTCTTAAATATGTTTCTTTTTTAAAGTGTTAATTGATTCTGTGAACATTTTCAAAGAGAAGAATCTGTTAATAGTCATCCTTATACAGTAGATTGCTTATGCACATTACCCCATTTCAACTCTGGCTGCAAGTCCTCGCTCTTCAAGGACAAGAGGGTGGCTTTTATGACACTTAAAAGAAAGAATACTGAATGTGTCTGCTTGTTTTTTACCGGCTCAATTCATGAGATGAAATATACATTCCGATTAGATGCCAAATAAGTACTTTTAGCAGTAAATCATTTTTTAGTACAACATTTAAAGCTGACCTAAACACTCCCTGAAATTTGCCAGAGAGGGTCCAGAGTCACAGAAGCACTAAACTAACAATCTATTCTCTCACACCATCATTGAACCCTGCATTAGAAAGATATTTAACTTTTCCTAGTGTTTTCCTAGAGTTTCATCGATGAAGAACAGGAAACTGCTGCACTCAACGGTGGCAGCCAAATCTCAGTTGAAGGCATGCTCAATGGCAGTTTGCTGTATTTCCTGTCCATGTTATATGGAGCTTCATGTGTGATTTTTCAGGGTCTTAAAGATAGGAGCAACCTACTTTGGTATGGACTGGGGATAGAGTGGGCATTAGAAATTTCTTTGGGCCCCCTTCATTATCTCTACAGCTGAAGCATACATGAATCCTCCCTGGCACATGATCACACACCACCTGGGACTGGTAAACCCTAAAATGAAGAGATACTTTTCCTTTTTCTTGCATAGCTACGTCAATAGGATACATGAAATGGCTGCACATGGATGAATTTAGCTGGGAGGAGTGTGGCTACAAGTGTATGTAGGGAGGTTATGTGGATAAGTGTGGGAATGGATGAGAACAGGGGGGGTGCTAATACATGGTGGTGGGGGGGATAGATTAGGCAAAAAGGGACGAGGGAGCTTGGGGAGGTATGTGTGAGGAGGGATTTCCTTTGTGAAATTCTACATTAAAATTGATCCCCCCCATCCCGCCTTGCCTTGCCTTCGCCCCCCTCACAGTGGCCAGTGCCCATATCCTATGACAGACACCATGATATTCCACTTTCCATACTGCTGCACTGATTGTGACCGACTGCTTAGTCGGCCTATTTGTTTAGCAGTGGTGTAGATGCGGCACAATGATTGGCTGATAAAGCACTGAATCACAGGCAGTGTGATAGTTCCCACCCGGGAGACTCCACAAATGCAGTGAGATTCACTTAGAAATTAGACTTCGTTTTTTTATGTTAACCCCTACATTTATCTCAGCACCAGGAGAGGGCTGGAGGGTATGTTTACCCTGCTTTTAAATACAGGGGCTTGTTCACATCATGATCGATAAAATCCATCACTAATGAAATGTTCTTATGACTTGTGTCTCCGCAGGTAAACGAGTCCACAGTGGAGCAGCTGGTCCAGCAGTACCCCCACATTACATTCAGCACAGTTCTTCAGGACTGCAAGCGCACTTTGGAAAGGGCTTATCAGATGGGTTGGACGCCAAATGCATCTTCCGTCTTTTAATAGTCAACCTATTGTTAGCAATGCTAATGTTGGACATTATTCTTCCTTCGGAATAGTCTGCAGAGCATTGATTTTCCTTGTTCTGAATACATTTTTCTCTTCGAAATGACAAAGCTTGCTAGGTGCCGGGTGGCTTGCCATCAATGTGGAATCGGAACCAACCGTTGTGAAAAGAATCTATTTTGCAGGGTGCTTGGCTCCTGAGATAATAACTCTGTGTGGTTGCCAGTAAACTAAGTTGAGTTAAATTGTGTGAGAAGTAATTGTAACATGTTCTGATATTGTGTTATAAGAGCATGCCACTTCCAGTAGCATCACATTTTCACCCTTCCCTGGTCCTTTTACAGTACTGAACTGTGTGCATTGAAAGCTAGATCTCTAGGATTTTTACTTTACCTCTTGTTTTCATATCTTAGCATTACAGGAGCACTGGTGAGCAATATGTGATACACAAAGCATAGAACGTCACATTTTACATCGCTGCTCATGTCTTCATATTTTCTTTGTCAAAATGGCCATTTTTTGCTTGTGTCCAGGAGCAGACTGGAGATCTTTTTATAGATTTCTTTTGAGTTGCCTTCCGGGAAATCCATGCAAAGTGAAAGAGAGCAGCAGGTTTCCATATAATTAACCACCCTGTCCAATGTCCAGGGGAATAATTAGCATATGTGTTTCAGTTCTACTTCCCAAAGAACCTGCCCCCAGGCTTAGGTGTAAAATTCCTCCTAGAGAGTGGATTTCTATTAATTTATGGTATCAGAAATGCTTAGCCTGTGCAATATCTTTATTTTTATAGTGGATCAAAAGCCATGGAGATCGGCCCAGGAATCTATAAGATTCGATCGATTCCCTCCCCCCACTGGGGCATCTTAAATTGGGATGCCCCGTTGTGTGAAACCCTTAGGTCGCCCATAAACTCACCTTCTTTTCCAGTCCAACGGTGCGTGCGTGAGCTGCAGCCACATCCCCTTTGTCCCTCTAGCAAGGCGCATGGCCACGCCAGGCAATTGTGAATGGCCGACGGGGGCACACACGGGTAGCGGGGGATGCGGCCGCCTGTGCGCTCGGATCTGCTCGTGTTAGATGAGCTCCGGGATGCAGGAGCTCAGACGGATCCAAGCGCACTAATTGGACGAGCGGCTGCACGTGCGTTGTAGGACTGGGAAGAGGTGAGTTTGTTTGGGCAATCTGGGGGGTTTCACACAGCGGGGCACCCCCGATCGGGGTTCCACCCGGGGTCAAGGAACAAAACTCAGGATAGTCAAAATCCTGGGTTTTGGTCCACTTTAAGGGGAAAGTCTACATTTGATGGCATTTTTGAAAGCGTATATTGTTTTTGTGCCAAAAGGATTTCCTCAAGGTCCTGAGCATATTTTTGCCTTATGTTGGCAAATGTGTGTTTTATGGGAGCAGATTTTACTACCTTCATTATGTTATTGGCATCTGTACACCAAGATCTGCAAGAATAAAGAATGAGTCATGTGCACATAGAATCCTTCCGCTATGGCCACTGCTGAGGTGAGGGAGCTCACTCGGTCTTACACATTACCAGCAGTTTTCTGTGTGTATAGGACTCCCTTCTTATAGATCTTGGTGTTCAGTTGCCAATAGACACAGATTGCAGGTAGCAAAATCTTCAATATAACACACATTTGGTAACTTAAACTGGACCTTCAGCATTATTTAATGAAAAGCCCAAACCCCTATAAAAGATTCTCCAGCATCTAAAATTAATATATTTTACATTTTTAGTCACTTTTTATTCTTTTCCCCCACTGGGCTGAAACTCTGTTCAGGACTCAAGGATATGGGCGCCACCATCTTGCCTCTGAGACATCACATACTGAGGAGGGGGGTGGGAAGTGCAGGGGGGAAGGTTATAGCTGTGCTTTGCACAGACAGAGTAGAGCTGGGGTTAGGAAAAGGGCAGCAATCCCAGAATGCAGTGCAGCCTGAGACTCCACGTGCTGCCATCTTGGATGTTTAAAAGCTCAGAAAATGCATACTGGATGATTTTTAATGTGGGAAATCTGTATATACAGGGTGGGGGAAACATATAAGATATACATTGTTTTTGAGGACATTTGTTTTTGCACACAAAAAATATATACTTTCAAAAATTCAACTTTTCCGGTAAAATCCCCATTCCCTGAACCTTCCAGGCCAGATAAGGAATTTGTGGGCCTTAGTTTGAGGTCTTTGTATTTTACATTAATAGGACACTAATGTCACGAAACCAAATGTCACATCCCCTGGTGCTGAGGTTAAAAAAAAAATAATAACTCACCCTGTCCGAGAATCCGAGAATGGCCCAGGGATAATTTATCACCTTTAATGTGTACTAACCACCTATAGTGTCAGTCCTGGTGTCTAAATGGCTCCATATATGTGATTGGTTTCCTTTGAAGTGGAATTTCAGTCATTACAATCCCCCCCCCCCCCAGCGATGAGGTCAGATGGGATGTGGGGGGTCAATAAAAAAAGAACTCCTTTGCTGGTTCCCACAACACGTTGTTTCCAGCCCTGGGTGCACCCATCTTGATTACACAGAGTAGCATCTCCTGCTATGTGGCTGTGAGAGCAGACAGAGCAATGAATGCCACCCTAAGTGGCTTCGCTGTGGTTGCCACCAGAAGTGCTGATGGGCAGGAATAGATTCCAGGACCTGATCAGGATTTTTTTAATCCCTGTCCTACCTTATGCTGGGGAAAGCGGACTGTTTCGATGGCTGGACTTCCCCTTTAAGAACCTAAACTCTACCATTTCTCCTAATCACCAGATACAGGGGTACCTATATAGAGCTTAATGCACCCCCTGTTCGGACAAATTAAGCTTTTCAGATTAGGCAGGAAAGGTAACTACTTAGTAGGTGTCACAATACTATTAAAAGACTACTCATCCACCCTAGACATGTACATTAGCTACAAATTATCAAGTGAGGTGATGGCTGTCTAAAAAGAGACATCTAATCACCTTTTTTTTTTAGTTTTTTTTTTATGGTGTTAAAGCTTTAAGGCTCTTATTTAACTTGCCATGGGGTGTTTAACTTCAGTTTTTCATTAAGTAGTTGTGTCGCCATTCTGACCGCCTGGGGCTTCCTTGGCACAAGACTGTTGCATACAGTGTATAGCTAGATAAAATTTAAAGGGATGTTCAGTGAAAAATACCATTTCTCCCTACCAGCAGGGAGACAGAAAAAACAAAACTCACTTGGTCTCTTTTTATCTGCAAGTGTGGTATGTGGCCTCCGAGATTTCTCGATACAGCCTCATCACCAGAAGGCATCAGGAACCAGCTCCCAGCATAGGACCAGGTACGTTTTTTCTTTAACTGCCTCCTCAAGCATTGCTGTCAGGAACTGAAGGGAGGATTAGGGTGAGGAAAGTGTATTTTTTTAGTCATTTGACATTTAGTTGGTGGAAACATTTCCAAGCGGATTAAAGCTTGAACACCAGGCATAACATGAACTAGTTTTTTATGCATGTTGCAGTGACATGTGTGTGTTTGTGTTGTATTGTGTGGGAAAATGTTTCAGCCCAACTTGTGCTAACACAAGCCACAATGAGTATCCTGAGTGACCAGTCTTTCATTAGTAGCACCACTTAGACACATGCCAGGTCTCAGTACTGCCGCCTCTTACTTAAAGTGTCTGTAAAGTCAAGCAAAAAATGTACTCACTTTTTTCCCCACATTAGCATTGGTCCAGTTCTTGGAAAGATCCCGATTTTTTTACGAGATTCCCCAAATTTTTGCCTGCTCCCCCTGTTCATCACATCCACCACCTCCATTCCCTGCAATAGAGGAGAGTACCATGGATGTGCCTTCACCACATTTAGCCATGCACAGGTACTGATGTGGGTACAGGACCATGATAGCGCTTGCGGTGGAACTTGTTCTCAGAACTTGTGTGGTTTCTGAGTGTTCGATTGGTCAGGAGCTGCTCCAGGCGAGAACAGTTGAGTACACTTTTTTTTTCTTCAATTGGATTTATAGACTCTTTAAATTTAGTGTTTTGGGTGGGGCTCACTTGACCAGAAAGATTTGATGTCCCTGTTCAGGCTGCAAAAAAACACAATGAACACTTACCCACCAGCACAGAGACTCAGTCCTGCCAGCTGCTGTCCTCTGGTTTTAGCATCATCGGCTTCTCTCCCAGCCTCGCTGCTAGTAACTGCTGCCAGTCTTGTTTGACAAAGCTCCCCCAGGCGGCAGGGGGCAAAACCATGGGAGCCGGAAGAGAAGGGAGCCATTGGCACTGGAGCCAACATCACTGAAACCACAGGAAAGCAGCTGCAGGACCCTGTGGGGTATCAAGTATGTAGCAGTTAAGTGATCTTTGTTGTTTTTTTTTGGTTTGTTTTTGCAGTTCAGCTTTAAACCTAAATAGAGACTGAAACACAATAGAAATGCTCTAAATAAAGCTAATGCAATAGCAACATGGTTGACTGCAACATATTTTTGGCTATATGTCATTACTTGTATGTGTGCATTTGTAAACCTTAAGACACAATACCAAGCCAGCATTTCTCAGAGTTTTCTAAAGAAAAATATATATATATGAAAAGAATTGTAATTACCGTAAAAACGTTCTGATAGAATATTTCTTGCGTACACTGGATTGTGTGCTACATTCAGTACTGTTACTTTTTCTGTAAGACAATAGGGCATGATGTATCAACATTAAAGAGTTATAATCTGAAGGGGAAAGTGTTTGTTTTCTGGCAATTATTAAAACATTTACCATGAAGCTTCTGAAATGTCTTGTTTGTTCTATTTTCACCACACACGGTGGATGGTTTGAGGCCCCCCCCCCCCCCCCACTGCTGCCCATCAACAAGAGACTGGAAGCAGGGGCATGCACAAAAGCTGCCTGGGAGTCGTCAGAACATTGGGGCTGACAAAAGATTTACTCTTGTCTGCAGGCCCTTTATAATGCTTTTTTTTGGTTCGACTTTTAAAATAAAGACCAACATTTTGTACTTTAGAGACTGACACGCTGCAATTGAATGAATTATATATGTAATGGGAGTCCTAGGCTTAGTAATTACAGTAACCAGTGCAGCACTTAACATGCAGTTGCTTTTCATGGACACTTGGTTGTACAAGGAATGTTTGTAACATGGTAACAAGGTAAGCTTGCAATACATTTGTGCAGACACCACATGACCTGTTATAACTACAGTTTATGACTATGACTAAGGCAGGAAGCACAATACATACAGCGCTTCCCTCTTCAATATGCATGTTCGTATTACTCTGAAGTCGTGTAGGTCCACTTTATCATGTTAATACAGAGACCACACTCAAGCAGATCTTCACCTTCCCTAGCAACTCTGTGCCAGGTAGGGTCCAGGTCTATAAGGACCCTGACTCAATACTCCAAATTCAGAAGGTATTTACCATTCCTTTACCAGGATGTGTGTGGCAGTGGACAGGTAGCAGCACGCAATCCGCGCTGGCCCTTCTTCTTCTTCTTCCTCTTCTCTCTTCACATCTGGCTAGGAGAGGTGCCATTTCGAGTACTGTGAGTGCCCTATGGGCTTTTCTTGTTCTTTTTCCTGCTAAGTGTTTATGCACTCTTACATAGCACGGTGGCGGCCATTAACCTTCACTGTGCTTACTGCACATACATAGTTATCAGGTGTTTTTATGGATGTATATATATATATATATATATATATATATATACATATATGTTTATATATAATTTCCACTTTGTCAATTTCTGCAAAATAATGTATGATTGCCTTTTGTGGTTAGAGTGTGCCTTGCTTATGGGGTCCCCTTTTTTATTATGTCTTTCAGGAGGACTCCCTGATTCGTTAAAAAAGGGGGGTTCTCCCGGTCCTAGGGTTCCTTGGCTAAAATTGGGGCATTACAAGTCCTCCCACTAACGGACTTAAGGGGCATCCCGGGTAGCTTTCTAGCGTAATTACCTCTGGTCATTGCGACTGCCAAAAAATCACCATATGGAGGCTCCCCAGGATACCGGGCTCGGGCTCCCTTCGGGGCAATCCCGGCAGTGTGTGGGTTGTGGGGTATCCCTTGCGGGGGATAATGTGCTGGTTTGCGTACCATGTGCACAGTAGGCCATAACGCGGCAGTCGGGGTCCCAGGCGTCTGGGTCAGTGCCGCCGGCCTCATCACCTACTACACCTCGCCTGATAGGTACCCCAAGTGACACGGTCATTAGCGGGGAGTCGCAATCTGATGTATGTGCTAGATTGGCCAACATTGAGAAATTGATTTCTAGCTCTGCAGTCAGTAAGGCCGCGCCAGGTTTTGAATTTGATGATTATGACTCCTTTGACTGGTCTGACTATTCCCCGCTGGAAGAAGGGGAATTGTTCTTTGAATCTGAAGGCTCTGAGGATCAGCAGTTTTTGGATGCTGACTATTTCTCCTCTGGCGGAGGCCACTCCACAGAAGGGGGAATATTTTTGGGACCTCCAAGCCTAGATTGGAGTTCCCAAATCGGAAGCATTTTGATAATTTGATTCTTTAGGAATGGGAAAAGCCTAGCGGCTTCCCGGTGTATTGATCAATTGGCATGTCATGCCTTCGCCAGCGTGGGTTCGGCTTTGCGGCCTGTTTGTGCTTCTGCGCTCATGGCTGTGGCTACCAGGTCTATAGTTAGGGGCCTGTTGAGTGGTTCCCAGTTTAATCCGGCCAGTGATGAATTTGCAGCTTTTACGAGGTGTGATTTGTTCATGACCTTTGTCTTATCTGCTTTGGATGACACAATTTGTATGTGTAGCAGAACTTCTGCGTTGCTTGTGGCTATACGCCGATCGGTCTGGTTGCGCCAGTGGGCAGCTGACATCGCGGCTAAGAAGTCACTTACAGGACTACCCTTTTTGGGTATGCGGCTGCTTGGAGATAAATTGGACTTGGTAGCGAAAGGAGGAAACCTACCACAATGCAAGAAGCAGCGTCACTCCTTTCGGGGGGCAGGCTCCTTTAATCCTTCCTTTCGTGGCGCCAGAGCAGGCAGAGGAGCTGCCTACTCTGCCTTCAGAGGTGTCTCCTGGGGCAGGGGCAGAGGACGTGCCCGTCCAGGACCTGCCTGGGGTTCCAAGCCCAAGGCTGCTGCCAAGACAGCTCAGCAATGGGGGGGCGCCCTCACCCTTGTGGGTGGGGGGACGGCTACGGCACTTCGTCCAGGTTTGGTCCCGGGAGGTCACAGACAAATGGATCCTGGAAGTGTTCTCTTCCGGGTACAAGCTGGAGTTCGGGTACCGGCCTCCTCCCAGATTTCTCGGGTTTCCTCTGACCCCTGGGCTGCGCAGGGACTCCTGTTGGCAGTACAAAATCTTCTGGACATGGAAGTCATTTGCCCGGTGCCCTTCTCATAGAGAGGCTGGGGCTATTATTCCAGCCTTTTCACCGTGCCCAAAAAAGGATGGTTCCATAAGTCCTATTCTGGATTTAAAGCTTCTCAACAGGTTCATCAGAACCTGGAGGTTCCGCATGGAGACTCTCTGTTCAGCCATCAACTCTCTGCGTCAAGGGGACTTTATGACGTCCATAGACATCAAGGATGTTTACTTTCATGTTCCGATCTTCCCAGGACACCAGAGATTTCTCAGGTTTGTGGTGGGAGATCAGCACTTTCAGTTTCTGGCTCTTCCATTCGGGCTGACCTCGGCACCAAGGGTGTTCACCAAGGTGCTGGCGGGTATAATGGCTCTTCCCAGATCCCAAGGCATTTGCATTGTGCCGTATCTGGACGACCTCCTCATCATGGCATCCTCTCTCAGATAGGTGGATCTAGACACCAGGACGGTGGTGGCAACGCTGGAGAGGTTCGGTCGGGTGATCAACTACCCCAAGTTTTATCTCTCCCCCTCAAGGGAGATTTCCTTTCTGGGTATGAATCTGGATACCATTCAGGCATGGGTGTTCCTGCCTCAGTTGAAGATGCAGATGGTTCAAGATTTGATCCGTCTTCTTTTTCTTCTGTCCATCCCTCGCCCGTCCATCCAGCTAGGGATGAGGCTGGCGGGGTTGATGGTGTGGCTTCCTTCGAGGCAGTTCCTTTTGCTCAGTTTCACATGAGGTCGCTCCATCTACTGTCGGTTGGGACAGATGTCCGCTGTCTTTGGATCAGTCATTTCTGATGTCTCCCCTGGTTCAGCAGTCTCTTCAGTGGTGGCTGGAACCAGGGAATCTTCTGAGGGGCAGTTCCCTTCTGGCCCCTTGTTGGGAGACAGTCACCACGGATGCCAGCCTGTCGGGCTGGGGGGGTTCCTGGAAGGATCATCAGTTCCAGGGACTGTGGGGTCCTCAGGAGGCTCACACCCCCATCAATGTCTTAGAGCTGAGAGTATTTCGGTTGGTGCTGTCAGGTTTGACACATCACCTCTATGGTTTACCGGTTCAGGTTCGATCAGACAATCGGACGACAGACCCTCTCGCAGAGGGGAATGGTCCCTCAACAACAAGCTATTTCGGTCCCTTTGTCACAAGTGGGGGTTCCCGGAGGTGGATCTTTTCGCCTCTAGTCACAATCACAAGCTTCCTGCATTTGTGTCTTGGTCTCAGGATCCTCTGGCCCTGGCAGTGGATGCCATGTCCCTTGCCTGGAGGGATCTGGGTTCCTGTACCTGTTTCCCCCCTTCTCCATGGTAGGCAAGGTGGTGCACAAGCTGGCTCAAGAGGGTGTACCAGCAATTCTGGTGGCCCCAAGGTGGCCAAGACAGTTTTGGTTGGCAGACGTCGTGCGGCTGGCGGTCGATCAGTACAGGTTGCCCCTGTTTCCGGATCTGGTCACTCAAGGTCACCTTTGTTACCCCAATTTACAAATGCTGGTTTTGATGGCGTGGCTGCTGAAATCTCCATCCTAAAGGAAGAAGGTTTGTCTGATGCTGTTATTCAGACACTTGTCAGGGCTAGGAAGAGATCTTCCTCTAACATTTACTACAGGACTTGGCGGTCCTATATTGATTGGTGTGAGGCCTTTTGAGCCGGGGCAGGATGTTGCTCTTTCTATTCTCATGCAAAAGGTTGTCTTTTTGGTGGCTATTACCTCTGTTCGGCGTGTTTCTGAGTTGGCGGCTCTGTCTATTCAGGCCCTTACTTTGAAAGACACCAGGACAAGGTGGTCTTTCGCTTTAAGCTAGATTTTCTACCTAAGGTGGTCTTTGCCTTCCATCTCAATCAGGATGTGGCACTCCCTTCCTTGTGTCCTAAGCCTAGCAATGACAAGGAGAGGGCCCTGCACTCTTTGGATGTAGGTCGTTGTGTGCAGTACTATTTGGTGGCTACTTCTCCCTTTCGTAAGACGGACGCCTTGTTTGTGGTGCCCTCTGGGCCCAGGAAAGGTTTGGCGCCCGTCAAGTCTACCATTAGTAAATGGATACGTCAGGCCATTGTTGGGGCCTATACTGCCAAGGGGAGGGTTCCCCCTTTTCAGATCACTGCTCATTCTACTCGTGCTGTTGGGGCTTCCTGGGCCTTTCAGCACCAGGCTTCTGTTGAACAAGTTTGTAAGGCTGCTACTTGGTCTTTTGTTCATACATTTTTCCAAGTTTTATAAGGTTGATGTGCGGGCCTCAGCGGATGCTGTTTTTGGTCGCAAAGTTCTGCAAGCTGCAGTGGTTTAATTTGTGCACTATTGCCTGTTGGGATCCCCACCCTTTTTGGACACTGCTATTGGATGTCCCACGTGTTATTAATCTTTCCGAAGCAGGATGTGAGACATACTTGGAATAATACCATTTTGTGATTACTCACCTGTAAAATGGGTATTATAAGTATGTCTCACACCCTGCTTCGTCCCACCCTGAGTTGTATCTTGGATCCTCTTTTTGGTGAAAATTTTTTTCTCATAGATTTTATTGGCTCTTCCTGGTCCCCTTACTGCTTTCTTATACTGGGGAATGTGTGGGAGGTCCCAGGTATTTATGTACTGGGAGGGGCTTCTTTTTTTCTAGTCATCTCTGCAGAAGTTCGCCCTCTACTGGACTATAACCCACGTGTTATTAATCATTCCGAAGCAGGGTGTGAAACATACTTATAATACCCATTTTACAAGTGAGTAATCACAAAATGGTATTTTTAGAACCAACATGTTACATGCTTTCAGATTACTGTGGTTTGAATTCAGTGCCACATAAGGGTCGATTCAGCACTGGTCATGGTTTTAGATGAGAAAACAACATTCTCACCAATCTCCCTAAATGTGACTACTTATTGATCTGCATCTTCTTTCCCTTGTAGGGTGGTTTCTTCCTCCGGTTCGGTGGGTGTTCAGTGTCCCATCAAGGGTCTCCTCTTAATCCTCATGGCTCTTCAGGTTCCCTCCACTTCTTTAGGCGGCGGCATCAGAAAAAGGAAATCTGTAAAATGAGGTGACACATGTTGGGAGTGAAAGCTTATACCTCAGAGAAGGCTTTTGAGCATTCACCCCCCTCATGTGACTTCATACGTCTCATAAAGGGAGGAGGTTTAGGTTTTTCTAGGGTAAGCCCCTCCTGTTTTGGTCACATGGTGGAGATTCAGTATAAAAGTATTCCCCCTGGTTTAACTGTCACTGCCCTTGACTGGCAACCAAGGTAGGAAAAGGAGTGCCCTGTGTCCCTCCTGTGTCTATTTGCCAACAGAGTGTCTAATAGACACCTCCACTGGCTTTATTTTAATAGATGCAGCACTGGACAAAGGACGGCAAAAGGTAAGTATTGGTTAATATAGAATAATAAACATTTTTTTGCGGCCTGTTTTTTTTCTTTTACTACTTTTTAATTGGTAATGGGTCTGAAAGACCCCTATACCAGTTCAAAGAGCAGGAGGACTGCAAGCCACCTGCCTGAAATCCCAGCGGGTGGCTTGCTACCCCCTGCCACATTACCCCATGGACCCCTATACCAACAATGAGCATAATGGGGCAGATAAGCCCTGCGTCCCATATCATGCGCTGGTGCTGGGCACAGGACTTTTGCTTTAGGGTATAATGGCTGGCAATGGCCTGATTCAAGGGGTGGCCGTTCGCCTCTTGAGCCCTGGAATCATCAGCCAATATACTTGACTTGCCTGGTTGGTAAGCCTTAAACCCCACGGGGGGTGCTGGGGTAATTTTCTAAAAATATTTCCACCAAACAATTAAGACAGAAAATGCATTGGGTCCCGCTCCTTTAGGGCTGACCAAATCGGTAAACCAAGCATAGGGGCTAGCAATTCCAGAGCTCAAGGGACGAAATGCTGGCCCCTGTCCTTGGCTATTACTAGCCCTTATGCCCTATAGCACAGGTCCAAGCTATGGGGTGGCTGGGCTCATCCGCACCGCTATGCCCATTGGTGGTGCAAGTATTGGAAATGCATCTGTTATAGGGGGTCCATGAGACCCCTTAACAGTTCAAAGTTAAAGTGAAAAAAACACATTTTTTCAAAATGTTTTTTTCTCAATTAAACGGGACTAACAGCTTGGCACAGTTGGAAAAGAATGGTAGCAGCCATTTTGGAGCTTCCTCTCCCAACTGACATAAATGAAATGCACAGTAACAGCAAGCCCAGCAGCACTTCCTGTTTGCAAGGGGCCTGCAAGCCCATGAGCAGCCATCTTGTTTTTAAATTTATCCCAGCAGGTAGAATAAAAAGGTAAATTATTTTTTATGTGCATAAATCTAAAGGAAGGATGCATATGAGCACTGTTTGTTGTGTTGGTCTGTTTTAATCCATTTTTGACTGTTGGTCCGCTTTAGCTTATATGTCCAGTCTCCAAGTAAAACGTAACTTTTAATATATCTTGTTAAAAATAGCCAACCATAGAAAAATGCCAAGATAAGTGAAAATAAAGCAGGGTCCCAGAAGCCAGCGAGTCCTGCACCAGAACCTTGTTACACGCTTCGGGCTACGGGGCCCTTAATCATACCGCTTTAGCTTATACTTACCTTTCCCAGTCCTGTGCCTAGTGCAGCAATTTAGAGAGAGAGGGGTTTCATGTCAGGGGGGGGAGGGGCATGAAGGGGGGTTTTCTGCCACAAGACCACACCCCCTCTAGCTCCGCACATCACTCACCCACCGCTCTGACGGCTAGGTGAGGCCCCAGTCCGGAGCACTCCCACTGACTTCTTTCACCAGGAACGTCTGTGAACAGACGCTCTCATTACCGCCAGTAGGAGTGCTCCAGACTCCATGCTTGTAAATAGCAGCACTTAGATCACCAGGCTTATCTTTCTACAAACTGTAGCTTTTCTTTAGCTCTGCTTTCATCATTTCTGTAGTTTACTATAATTTTTTTGTAAGTCAGAAACTACTTGTTCCTGTGGAATGCTACACTGTATGGAAATGTACTCCATTTGTATGTTAGCAGTTTATCAATTGAGTCAAGAGCTGATAGATCGCAGTACAGGCCTGGGACTACTTTCAGTGCTTTGACGAAGGTGCTGTCAGTGGGAATAAATGAGGCCATATATTGTATGGGTTCCAGTCTAATCCCTCTATTTAGCAGATTGATCTTTTCTAAATATTCTAAAGGTTTTACCTGACTATATTACACAAATGTAAGTTAAATAATGAATACACTCCTGTTAATACTATCAATTTAGTGTTGTGCTCAATTGTCAGACATCCCAGGATTTCAGGGTTTTGTGTGACTTTAGTGGTCAATAACCCAGCAATTCTAGATTAGTGAGTAGAGCCTTGCAAATAATACCATATAGTTCTTTTTTTCCCCTGGCATCTCGGTCTCCTCGGCTTGGGGTAGAGATGTCACTGCTTTGTTAATAGCGTGTAGCATTGCTCTTCATTTTATTTTTGATGACACTACTACACATGCTCAGGCATGATTATCCCCAGCTGAGACAGGTAACTATACTGGGTATAAACAAGGGCATATAGAGGAGAGGTTCATTTTAACATCCAGCTCCAGACAAAACGATAATTTCAAAACATAAAGTAGCAAAAACAACCCCTTCAGACCTTTGTCCCCTTGCACCTTGCCTGCTCCTTCAGTTGTAGGGGTCGATTATTGGTTAGGTGAGAAAACTCCCTTCTTTTTTAGGAGGGAAAACAGCTTTTCACTTTCATTGTCTACCTTGGGGCTGATTCAACACCAGGTGAAAATTTGCATTCAGTTGTTGAATCAGCTTGAAGGTAGACATTGAAACGGAATGGCAGGTTTTGAATCGACCCCATAATCTGTGTCTTCTGACAGGAGAATGAAGCTTCCCAAAGCTCTGTGAAATGTTTATTAGTTTTAGACATTTTATTTAGAGGCAGAACAACGCAGACCCCTTTAGACAGTTCAGAAAAATCAAAGACTGTCCATGTGTTATATGATTGTCCCATAGCTCTCCTCCCTGGCACAATGGACCCTAGGCCAAAGATCTGTAATTTGCCTCAGCACAAGGATAAGACCGTGAGAGACAATATTTTTGAGAAGGTAAAAAGTGAGTTATTCAGCCTTCTACTTTTCCAGGTGGGGCTATGATCTTTTTTTGTGAGGAAAATTACCCTTTGAGTGCCAGCCCACTTAAAGATTTTGTCACCCTCTGTTGCCAGACTATTTTTCACTATTTTGCGCTATACATGGTTAACTGGGATTTTTGAAGGGATTTCCCAGAAAAATTATATATTGCTTTATTTTCTGGCCTTTAACATGAAATGTTTTTCTGTATTCTTTATATTTTATTTATTTATTTTTTGGTAATAAAAAATGTACGTTTTTCCATCAAATTATTTTGCGTGTAAAAGCCCCATTTCACCAGGTTACAATGGTACTACATATGTATTGGTAGACAACCTTTCCTACCAAGGAGGCTCCCCCAAACTGAAACTGCGTTTTAGGAGATTTTCAGATAAAATACAACTGCTATGCGCACTTTGCAGTTTTTCAGGAAAAACAACCCTTTTTACACAAACAAGAAAGAACAAGCTAACTCTGAAAGCACAGGGTCTCCCGAACATAACAATACCCAACATGCATTTGTACTTTTAAACCGTTCAACTGCCAGCCTGCTTGAGATTTTGTCACCCTCTGTCGACAGGTAATTTTTCACCATTTTGCCTATGTTTAACTGTGATTTTTGTAGGAATTTCCAGGATACTTAGGATAATTAGGAGTACCTAATTTGTAAAAAATGCATTTTATTTAAGAAAACCATATTGCATGTGAAAGCCCCATTTTTCCCGATTACAACAGAACCACATAGTGTTCACAAAGGGTTAAAAACAAAACAAACACACCAAAGTTACAAATTTCATTTTTCTTTCTTTACTCACCTCTAGATCCTGTGTCCAGCGCCCATTTGCATGTGTGAAGCAGTTAAACTTGCTCCCCACACACAGGCAAAACACAGAGAAATCTCCATACCTTACAGTGCTCCCCTGCCGTTTATAGGCCATGCCCACCCGCCGTGGCTAGTGTTAAGGCAGCATAATCAGCGGCATGGGAGCGCTAGAAGGTATGGTGTTTTCTATGTGTTTGTGTAAAGGACCTATAAGTGTGTGTAGTGCCGAGCATTGGAAGATCAGCAGGCAGAGAGCAAATTTAAGATTAAATGCTTCTGGGCCGCCCACCCGTTGGTCCGGCATTGCTCTCCCTTCTCATACACATACACAGACTTGCTCCTTAACACTCACCAATATTTCCCCCCCCCCCACACACTTTTCATAGGAAAAAGTGAGTCTTCTGGGGCAAAAAATATGGTATATACTTGCAAATCTCAGTTACCATCCACTATATTGCCTTCTCTTGCAAGCCCCAGCTGAGTCTCCCTTTCAATCCTCAGTTTAAGTATATTGGAATCAAAAAGACATGTTGTAAGGTTAAAAGGTTAAATTCCTCACATGTAGTAATTAAGAATACACACGATTTCGGTCAATCCAGGCCCATAGGGTATTTAAACTTCAACCATTTAAGCTTCCACTTTGGGGCAGCCATCCACAGTTAAAATCCATCCTCAGTCCCTGCTCCCTGATCATTTTTAGGTTTATAGGTAATTGTAAAATTAAAAGTGTAGCCTCTTGATTAATTGCCCACTTTTCTGAAATGCTGAAGTACCTTAGAACGTAGGCATATTTTCTAGTGGTGGATTATTGACAGACCAAACACATCTAACATGTCAGAAGAAATGGTCCTTGAAGGACCCAGGGACAACATTGTGATGCATTTGGTAAAATAATAATTTGTCAGACATGACCAGTGAAAAACTGATCCCAGGGGCATAGTCCACCTCATGGTTGCAAATGCAAATTCTACTTGTTGAGGGCTTATGCACCGCAACATTATGGCAAACTATATTATGTGAGTGGATGGAAAACTGGTTAGAAGGCCCTTTCAGGTATTAGGGCCCCTTAATTCATGGGCTCACTGGGGGATTCCATGGTAACCCTATGGGCCAGCCTGGACATGGCTTTAGTCAGGTGGACAATAGATAGATAGTACTCCTGCAGCTGTATCTCATCATATTGTGAATTCACTGTGGATGTTGGCGAGTAACCACTTAGTCATGGTTTAGGTGAAAATAATTGGCTAAGGCTTTCATGGTAGTAAATTAAATGACAAAATCAAATAAATGACTCCAGTAATGTGTCAGAGGCTTAAAGCCATTTAAATGATTTCTTTAGTGTTTGTCCTTTTGCAATTCACATATCCAGGTGTCTGCCAAGAGCTCTGGCAAAAAAAGGAAACATGAAGGAGCAGAGATAATGTAAAGTGATGTTTGGTAAAAAAAAAAAAAATCCCCTTTGAGATCATGTTGTGTAACTGAGCAGATTAAGAGAACTGCCAGTAACTTCACGTTGTATCTAAGTTGCGGTCTCCCCGGGTCAGCTCTCAGTTCCTGTGCCGACATGTTAAACAAGTTTGTCAATTTTCCATAAGATTGATTTTTCTCACAAGTCTTAAAGCCTCATCTAATTTATATGATATTCACCAGAGACCTTAACATTATAACCCCCATGTACTTTCCCCATCTTACAGTATATACACAAAGATGTTTTATATATTGGAGTGACGATCACAATGCCATTCCGAGGACATTGAAACTCTAATGCGATGCTTTAGTGAACCAGTCATTTCATAGATTTACAGCTTTTGATTTTAGAAATTTTGGAAAATAGTTGTTTAATCTGGATGTTTGATATTTTGTTATTTATTAAACCTATTTCAATAATGAATGTCAACTGCAATAACTTATCAGCTAAACCTGTTCGCTGTTGGCATTTTTCTTTTTTTTTTTGCACTATTTTCAAGTTGACCACTTAAGGTTCGATTCAGCACATTGTGAGAATGCATTTTTACACACTTCATAACTCAGAAATTTGGCAAAGTGCTTTCTACCAATTCGGCAGACCTTGCATATTTTCTGCACTGATAACCTCACACAAGCAAATGAAATACGCAAAAGGCAAAAAAGTTCCTTTAAAATGCTCATTGGTACAAAGTTGGATGATACAAGTTTCTTGAGCAGACTTTTTACTCCTGCCAAGAGCAGGAGTAAAAGGTACACATCACAATCTAGCATTTTTGTCAATAAAAAATGATATACAAAAGTGTAATGTGTATTTTCATGCGACATGCTGCCCCCCCCCCACCACCATGTGAACTGGTATAGGGGTCCCCTGACTCCTTTATCAGTTCACAAACAGTACTTTAAATATATGCGACAAAAACTACAATCAATATACTAAATTAATCTGGACTCCCTGATCCACAGCTTCCTTCTGTCCCCTGCTGGGTGGCTTCCTTGACCTGATGTGCCAGGTCGGGGCTCACCCAAATACCTTAAAGTGGGGGTGCCCCGCTGTGTGAAACCCCCCAGAAACCCCAATAAACTCACCTCTCCCCGCTCCCACGTGACTGCCCGGTCCAATCCCCGCCAACGTCCAGGCGGGGAACAGGAACGTCCAAGCGGCTTCCGCCGCCGCCTCCCTCGCGTCACTTTCGGCGCGCGCACGCCCGTGCCGGCCATTCACAGACGGCCGGCGCGGGGGCGCGCACGCCTAGAGGGGCGCGAGGGAGGCGGCGGAAGATAAGGTAGGTGGTTTGGGGGGGTTTCACCCCGCGGGACATCCCGATCTCGGATGTCCCGCGGGGTGGGAGGTGATCGGCCCGGGAATCTTATAGATTTCCGGGCCGATCACCTCTCGGTGTTGGTTCACTTTAAATAGGGGGGCAAATGTCTGCCCTCTTTCCATCCTTGCTACCAGCCAGAAATAATGCTGGCATTTGGAGAGGGAAGTTTTTATCGTACAAAGATTGAGCCTCTGTGGATTCTTACCATGTAACCATCTACATTACTGGAGGGGGAAGTGGCTGCTCACATCATTATCCTTGGCAGAATGCCAAGGCAGGAACAGGAGCTCAGATGCCAGCAGGGTAATAGCCGCCACTTTCACTGGCATTAATGAAAGATTCCGGGCAGAGGGAGCAGATAAGACAAGTATAAATCAGTAGTCAAATTACATTTAATAAAGGACTTTTTGGTTTAAATACCACATGAAGCAGTGGTGTTGAGAACATGTGGGGTCTTCTTGAACGTGGTTATTGTTTTGGCCAGTGCTTCCCTGGCAAGAAGGAGGTTATGTTTTCAACTATATGCAATTATTGCACTTAGATACTCGTTCTATCCTTGACCAAAATCCAGGATTTTGACCCCCAGGTCACCTGAACGCACTCACCCTTCCACGGTCTTATGGCACAGGTGCTGCCACTCATCGAACCAGCGCTCTCAGATACACTCCTTTCGTCTATGGGTGCCGCCTGAGTGCGCGGGTGGCCGTATCCCCCGCTACACTCTAACGGAGTGTGCCCACACCCCCCATTCCTAAATGTCTGGCATGGGCACGCGTCCTGCTAAATAGATAGTGGGGATGTGGCCGCTGCTCACACTTGCACTGTTGGACCGGGGAAGAAGGTAAGTTTCCAGGTGACCTGGGGGGTTTCACGCAGTGGGGCATCCTGATTCTGGATGCCCTGGGGTGGGGGAATCTAGCAGCCGTGGGTTTCAGGGACGGGGGTTTTGGTCCTCTTTTACACATGGATATTAGGGTTCAAATAGTCTCTATTCTGCCAACATATATTTTTTTTCTTTTTGGTATTTCTCTGTTAGCTAGGATCAGCTTATCTAGTATATATTTTTATTTTTTCTCTTGTTAGAAAATGTGTGTTTTATGGAAGCAGTTTTCACTACCTGCAAATATGTTGCCACTGGCAATGTACACCAAGTCTGTACACCAAGAAGTGTGAATGGAGCCCTGCACACACATAACACTGCTGATATGCCTGCTGATGAGATGAGGGAGCTCACTCACAGCTTACACATGCCTAGCAGCAGCGTTCTGTTTATATCGGGTTCATGTCTCGCTTTTTGGTTTACAGACCTGGTGTACGTTGCCAATGGCAATAGGTAGTGAAAACTGCCTCCATCTAACTGACATTTGCTAAAATAAAAAAAAAAATACTAAATAAGCTCAGCAGGACATTATTTTGGCACACAAAAGTATACATTTTCTCTTTCAATATTTTTATTGTAAAGTTATGATAATATAGTTATACAATCAATTTCAGTGAACAATATATATAATTTATGTCCATATATTATATATGTTATTTCCATATATTGCTGCTGTTACAATTTATTATGGATAATAAAAGCTTGAGGTAAGGAAATAATTTGGTTAGAAATAATATTAAATTGGTTGAGATAAAAGAGCAAATTCATAATGTTACTTAAGAAGGATAAATTAAGTATATGAGTAGGTGTGACATGCTGATAATGTATTATAAGGTTATATGTTTTGTCATATCCATGTGGTTTGGAAAGAAGAAGTTGATTCCAAGGATTCCAGGTCGGAATGAATAATTCCAAAGAATTATATCGCATAGCAGATATTTTCTCACTTTTCATTACTTTATTGACTCTGGTTGAAAGGTCTTGGAATGGCAGGTGATTGGTTTACCAGGAAGATGCTATAATTAATTTAGCTGCTGTTAAGAGATGTTTTAGAAGTGGTTTTTATTACATTCTGGGGGTTTTACTGCCAGCAATGCATATTCAGGAGAATTGTTGACAGTAAACCTGAACTGTTTAGATATTCAGAGGCCGATGTATTAATAGCGCCAAGTAGCGACAGTAGCGTGATTTTCACAGCGCCGGCTAGTATTCGCTGTGCTTGGCCGTTGTTCGGTTGTTGACAGCGACTCAGTCGGTATGCGGTAATGTTGAATACGGGGTTAGGAGTCGCTGTTTGACAGGGTCCGCGCTGTATGGGAGTGCATGACAACGAATGGCCATAGCGAACGGCTCCTAGCATATTCATTAACAAATCACGCTCAAAAAATTCTCGCGCTGTAAAATGCATGTTTAAACCCCAGAGCGCTGGCAGCGATGTGTTAAAAGTAGTTTTTTAACCCCCAAAAAACCTTATTTTTGGAAAAAAATTATAAACAAGTTTTTATAAACATTTTGTAATATGAATACATTAATATCAGACCTGTAATATCAATTCTGCACAAATTTTTTTTTTTTTTTTTTACCTTAAAAAAAAGATATAACATTGCAGAAGTGGTCACCGAATTTTTGATATTTAAAAAAAAAAAACAAAAAACATTAATATCAATTAATTATGAATATTTAAAGATTGCTCCATTGAAATGCATTGGAGAGCGCCAGGTAGTGAGAGGTCATACCTGGCACTGTGATGGGATTAGCAGCGCCGCTGTTCGCTGAAGTCTGCAACATGATGAATCCCGCGCTAGCTGACGCTCTCGCCGGCGCTAGCCTCATTTAGCGTGATAAATGCGTGATTGTGTTCGCAGCCTGGCGTTCTGGAGTCAGTAGCCGCCGATAGCTGGCGCTACCTGGCGCTAGTGAGACACTACCTGGCGCCATCCCTTGATAAATAAGGGCCTCAGTCAAAGATTTTGGTCCAGAACATTTTTGCTACAGGAAATTCCCACCAAGTTAGAAAATATGAACCTAAATTTCTAAAAAGGAAGAGGTGAAGTCGTGGTATGGATTGATTAATATGTTCTGGTACTAGGTACCAACTCATCAGTGCTTTTACATTGATTTCCAAGGTTCTAGCATCCGTATATCCTTGTAACATATTTCTCCGAACTGCTTTCCATTCCTTATCTGAGAGAAGGATCTGCACACCATTTATCTGCATATTTAGAAAGTGTCTTACAATTGTGGTTGAAAAGATTCTTGTAGATCATAGAGATAATTCCCTTATACCTGAAAATCTAAGCTTTTTCAAGTTCAGACATTTTGAAAGGTTTATTTCCTTTTGAAATGTTTAATCTGTAAATAAGGTGAGGAGAATGTAAGCTGGGAAAGAAGGGTGGTCTATGATTGAGGCAAGAGGTAAATGTGAAGATATTAGTTTTCCTTTCTTTTTGCATTAATTACAAATTCTTAGAGAGTTGGAGATAATTGGGTTATATACTGTTACACGGTTATTCAGGGGAATCCAGAGTATATTATGTATTCCAATTTTCCCAATTGTGTCCTTTCTATCTCTACACAGTGTTTTTTTGATATGTGCATGATTCATGACACTAGTTGTGACAGTTGAAATGCTTGGTAGTATAGCCAAAGATGGGGTAACGCTAGCCCTTCTTTCCCTTTGCTTCGAAAAAGTGTGGACTTTTTTATTCTGGGCTTAATCGATCCCCAAATATATTTGTTTATCTTAGATTGTAAGGAGGTAATGATGTTTTTAGTGATGCTAACCAGTAAAACTCTAAACAAATACATTAGTTTGGGTCACTATGTTATTTTAATAGCTGCTAATCTGCCTAAGATAGATTTTGATGAGACCATGTTTCTAATCAGTTCTGTAATTGTGAGAGCAAGGATGGATAGCTGGCTCCATATAGGGTGTTATGTCTGTTTGTGATTTGCACTCCTAGGTATGTGATTTATTTACTCCATTGAAAATTGAAGCAATACTTTGTACAGTTTCTTTCGGTAAGCTGATATTTAGAGCATAGAACTTTGTTGGGTTGACTTGGAGTCCTGATATTCATTCAAATTTTTCCTAGCAAATCAAGGTGATTGAGTATGGAAGTGATCTGGCTCATCAAGAACAAGAGTATGTAATCTACAAAGAGACCTACTTTATGATGCATTTTTCCTATTTTTATGGAAATGGAAGGATTCTGCTGTATAAGTTGAGATAAAGGCTCAATAACAAGACTGAAAAGCAGGGTGCATCCCTGCCTTGTGCCTCTGGTTATTTTGAATCTGGATGAATGGTGACCACAATATTTTACACGTGCTCCTGGGGTTGAATAAGTTTGTCCAAGATATGAAATTATTCCCTAATCCCCAATATTTTATTATATATCTTAAAAAAGAAAACGATATTGAATGCTTTTTTGATATCCAATATTAATAGCAAGGCCCCTAGAATTTTTTGTTTTTTTGGCTAACTGTATGAGTTGTGAAATCTAATATTGTCACCAGCTCGCCTGTATGGTATAAAACCAGCCTGATCTCTACTAATAGGAATATTTATACAAGTATTAGGTCTAGTGGCTAGTATTTTAGCTAACAATTTAATATCCAAATTTAATAGAGATATTGGTCTATAATTTGACTATATTGTGTGCTTAGGGATCAGGCTTATGGGAGCAATAAGGGTATCCTTTTTGCTACAGTTAATATGGCATTAAAACATTAATTAACAATGGACCAAGATAATGAGCTGATTCTTTGTAGTAAATTGTTGATAGTTCATCTGGGCCTGGTTATTTATTAGGCTTAGTATTAGGAGCTTAGATGCTTTTTCATGACTAAAACTGTCCGATGTATAGTAAAGTATAATTTCTCTAGATGTTTGCTGAATGTATGGACTATTTTCTTAGGATTTCCTGAAATTAGGTCATCTATTTTTTAAGCTTGATGTTTTTTTGATTAATAAGAGTATCTTTAAGTTTTATAGCTAAAGAAGAGCCAACTTTATTGTTTGATCTGTAACATTTATGTCTCAGGTAACGTAACTGATATTCAGCTCTATTTGTTAAGCATAATTCCAACTCTTGTCTGGCCTAAACTAATTTATTTCTGTTTTGGCCGTTGGGATATTTAGATGATATATTTAATTTTTTAGTGAGGTCTTCTTCTAATTTATTCCTCAATTTCTTCTTTTGGAATGCAAACTGAATAAGCTTACCTCTAATTACTGCTTTATGTGCTTCCAAAGAATTACTGGTGAGCTTACAGATTCCTTGTTTATGTTAATGTATTCTAATTCTTGAGATATGTTTTGCTTGATATTTTGACCAGTTTCCAGATATGTCCTGTAGGTCTACTTAGAGTGAACTGTAGAGCGATTGATACTAAAGGATGGTCAGACCATGACATTGGGTTTATTGCATGTTTCCCCACGTGTCTATTAGAGAATATTTGTCAAAAAGCACTAAAAGATACTTTCTTGGGTTTTGTTCTTCCCTGTGGGGGCATGCTGATTTGGGATGCCCTGCTATGTGTATCCCCCAGGGTCGACCAAAAACTAGCCTTGTCCCCATGTGGGGTATTCAGCTAAACAGCAGTGCACTTTTGTTTTCAGATTTTCTTTGCCGCCCTATATAGATGTAAGCTGGGGATGTGGTCACCGTGCCAAGACGTGGCGAGGGCTCAGGGAACAGGTAAGGCAAATTGGTGATCTGGGCGACCAAATTGGGATGCCCCATAAAAAGGGAGACCTCCGCCCCTTGATTCTTTAAATGTTTACCTTTTTCATTTTTTTAGAATTGTGCCAATTTTTAGGGGCCATCTGTTGGGGGAGATTTTGTCCACCCCTGTCTTGTTTCGGTTTCTATGTTATACTTTTTTCACTGCTTTTGAACTGGAAAGGGGGTCTTAGTGAAAGATTGCCATACCAACTATAAAATGGGCAGAGCTGCTCTATGTTGTACCATGGATGTAAAATTGTTATAATCTGTTATTTTTCATGGAATATCTATAGAAGCAGTTTAATTTAGAGAAATATTGCGAATACTCATTAAGTTTGATTGAATTTCTTTTGATGTCCATTGAGTTTCTTCTAACACACAATTATTTCGTATTTGAGTTGGTATACTTTTTTTACTAAAACTGAGCCTCCTTCTTTGGCAAATCTATATGTAGGATGGTGGGAGGAAATACATTTTTTTCAGTGATATAAATACTTTTATACAGTATGTTTATTCGTTTCCTTATATTGACCGTTTTGTTGTTGATTTGGTAAAATTCACAGTGCTGTTTACTTCCACCAGACCAACACCATTAGAAGCAACAGTGCTCAATTGCATCCCCCCCCAGACCATTTCAGATTACTGCACATGTAATGTAATTTACCATTTTGTAACTCTGTGCTGTGGCAAATTTTACAACCAAAATGGTGTCTCATGGGCCTGCAAGCCACCTAAAGAGGATGTGCTGCCTAGTTGCCAGCCCGCAGAATCCAGACAGCAGCAAAATTCCTGCTACCAGGAGAAAATCAGTGAGGTGGTGTTATAGCTTTGATTGGATGCAGGAGCGAATGTAAGTGCTAACAACCATTCAGTATCATTCATACAGATTGGTTTTGGGGAGTTTTTTTCCCAACTGTGCCAGGCTGTTTGTCAGGTTCCACTTTATAGATTTTATTAACCGTAATAATGCTAATTTACAATTTACAATCCCCAGGAGATTGTGTATCTGGATCTAAAAGCTAAAGGGAATTGTGGCATAAAATTTCAAAAAGCCCATTGCAGGGAAGTGTATCCTTCATGTACAAAGTTTCCATCCAACCCATACCATAAAGGCCATTGTTAGGGCGAGTGCTGCGTGCCCATCTCGCAGCATTTCACTTACCTCCATGGCTGCATCCAGCCGTCATCCATCTCACAGCGCTTCCCTCACCTCCATGGCTGCTCCCAGACGTTTCCCTTCCCCTCATGCTTCCTCCTCCCATGGTCAGGTGCGCGCACGTCTCTGTCCCCTAAAGGGAGCGTGCACTAGATTCCTGAGATTTAAAGGGCCTGTACACCACTGATTGGTGTCTGGCCATCCGATCCTGCATCCACTTCCCCTATTTAAAGGGGCATTTCCTTTCCATCAGTGCCGGATCTTGGTCTTTCCATGCCAGTTGTAAATCAGTTGCTTTTGCATTGCTCACCTGTGTACCGACCTCTGCCTGTTCTCAACTCTGAACCTTTGCTGCCTGCCCGGACCTTGGCTACTCACCTTTACCATGAACCTGTGCTGCCAGCCCTGACCTCTGCCTGTACTCACTACGTCTTTTGCCTGCCCCTGTGCACCACACTGAACCTCGGCTAACTGTGGAACTGGGCCGCTGTTGGGGGGTAGCGACCTGGGGGTCACTCGCCGCTACAAGACCAACCTGCCTTGCGGTGGGCTCTGGTGAATACCGGTGGCCTCTTAAACTCCGCTCCCCTGACACGGCACTCGCCATCAGTTCCACAGTCAAAGCCGATCCACATCCAAGTCCGCTCCACCCGGTCCGTGACAGTAAGATCCGGCCATGGATCCCGCTGAGGTGCCGTTGCCTGATGCCACTGAATTGCCTGCTATTGTGGCTATGCAGTCCCGCCAAATTAATCAGCTCTCGGCTATGATGCAGCAGTTACTATCGATTCAGCAACAGCAAGTACCACCACCGGCCCCAGCTTTGCTGCCACAGACTCCTGTAGCATCTACAGCTAGAATCCGTCTCTCCTTGCCGGCTAAATTTGACGGAGATGCCAAGTTATGCCGAGGCTTCCTTGCTCAGTGTTCCTTGCATTTGGAGATGTTGGCGGATCAATTCCCCACTAAACGAGCTAAGGTGGCCTTTGTCATTAGTTTGCTTTCTGGAAAGGCCTTGGCCTGAGCCACTCCCTTGTGGGATCGCAATGACCCAGTCTCTTCCAACATCCACACCTTTGTCTCAGAGTTTCGCCAGGTCTTTAAAGAACCAGCCCGGGCTTCATCTGCTGAATCGGCCCTTTTGAATTTGGTCCAGGGCGAGTCATCTGTTGGGGAATACGCCATTTGGTTCCGTACTCTAGCATCCGAGCTGTCTTGGAATAATAAGGCCTTGTATGCCTGCTTTAAGAAGGGACTTTCCAGCAAAATTAAAGACGCTCTAGCTGCACGCGATTTGATCTCTTACCGACCTCATCCATTTGGCTACATGCATTGATGTACGTTTTACTGAAAGGCGTGAGGAACTCCGCCAGGATACTCTCAGCGCCCTAGTAGGGCATTCCGTCTGGCTCCCGTGTTTCAACACCCTTTGTCTGTGCATGTGCCTTCCAGTGAAGAGGCCATGCAGGTCGACCAATCTCGCTTGACCCAGCTAGAGAGAACTCATAGAAGGAACGAGAACCTTTGCTTGTATTGTGCCAGCTCTGAGCATTTTTTGAAAGACTGTCCTATTCGCCCCCCACGTCAGGGAAATGGGCGCACCTAGTGGATGTGGGAGAGGCGTCCCTGGGTGTATGTGCTTCCTCTCCACGTCTCACGGTTCCTGTGCAACTTACCATCGCACCTATCACTTCTTTGAATTTCACTGCCTTCTTGGATTCGGGCTCCGCAGGAAACTTTATAGAGGCATCCTTGATTAGTAGATATAATATCTCCATGAACCGCCTCGCCAAGCCCTTATTTATTGCCTCGGTCAATGGTGACAGGCTTGACTGTACCATGCGTTATCGCACCGTTCCTCCCCTTTTAAAGATTGGACTGTTCCAACAAGAGAGTCTTGAGTTTTACGTCCTCCCAAATTGCACCTCTCAGATTCTACTCGGCCTACCCTGGCTTCAACGTCATGATCCCACTCTTGACTGGACCACCGGTGAAATCAAGACTTGGGGCACAGCTTGTTTTAAGAGGTGTTTGAAGTTCGTTCCTGTCCGACCTAGTCCTGCTTCTATCTCTCTACCTGGTCTGCCTGCGATCTACCAGGTCTTTTCTGATGTGTTCTGCAAAAAACAAGCGGAGGTACTTCCGCCTCATCGCCCTTACGATTGCCCTATTGACCTCTTGCCGGGTACCACTCCACCTCGTAGCCGAATTTACCCCCTCTCGGCTCCGGAGACACAGACCATGTCGGAGTATATCCAAGAAAACCTTCAAAGAGGGTTCATACGGAAGTCTTCCTCTCCAGCAGGCGCGGGTTTCTTCTTTGTGGTCAAAAAAGACGGCTCTCTATGCCCCTGTATCAATTACCGTGGCCTCAACAAGATTACCATAAAGAATCGTTACCCCTTACCATTGATTGCTGAATTGTTTGACCAACTGTGTGGGGCTAAGGTCTTTACCAAACCTGAGAGGGGCCTATAATTTGATACGTATACGCAAGGGCGATGAATGGATGACCGCCTTCAATACCCGCGATGGCCACTTCGAATACCTAGTGATGCCCTTTGGACTTTGCAATGCACCCACTGTTTTCCAAGAATACGTGAATGACATTTTCTGGGACTTGCTCTACTCCTGTGTATTTGTATATTTGGATGATATACTCATCTTTTCGTCCAATTTGGAGGAACATCACCGTCACGTCCGGCAAGTCCTGTCTCGCCTTCGCCAACACCGCCTGTACGCCAAGCTGGAGAAGTGCCTTTTTGACCGAACCACCTTACCTTTTCTAGGGTATATAGTTTCTGCTTGAGATCTCCAGATGGAGATGGATTGGATTGGTCACGTCCTTCCGGCCTTCGGGCTATGCAGCGTTTCTTGGGATTCACCAATTACTACCGACAGTTTATCTTTCACTTTTCTACTGTGGTCGCGCCCATTGTGGCTCTCACAAAGAAGAACGCCAATTCTTGGCCCCCACAGGCGGAAGAAGCCATTATTTCCCTAAATAAGGCCTTCTCCTCTGCTCCGGTGTTGTCTAGGCCTGATCCAGCCAGGCCTTTCGCCCTTGAAGTAGATGCCTCCTCCATTGGAGCGGGAGCTGTGCTCATACAAAAATCTCCTACTGGTAGAATTCTCACCTGCAGGTTCTTTTTGAAGACATTTTCTCTGGTAGAGAGGAATTACCCCATTGGTGATCGGGAGCTACTCGCCATCAAGTTGGCCTTAGAGGAGTGGAGACATCTCTTAGAGGGTTCTGCCCATCAGGTGTCCATCTATACGGACCATAAAAATCTGTCCTACTTAGAAACTGCCCAGCGACTGAACCCTTCGACAAGCTCGTTGGTCGTTGTTTTTCGCCCGCTTCAACTTCCAAATCTACTTCTGCCCAGCCGCCAAGAACATCAGGGCGGAAGCCCTTTCTCGTTCGTCGAACATTTCTGATGCTGAATCCTTTCCCCAACATATTATCCCGCCTGAATGCCTTGTCCACTCTGCTCCCACTGCACTAGTACAGGTTCCGCCTGGAAAGACCTTTGTGCCATCTCGCCAACATCGCAAAATATTAAGATGGGGTCATTCTTCACATGTAGCCGGCCACGCTGGTATCAGAAAATCTTGTTCTCTAATTTCCAGGTATTATTGGTGGCCTGCTCTCAAGAAGGACGTGACGGAATTCATTCAGGCCTGTACCATCTGTGCCCGTGACAAGACTCTTCGCCAAAGACCTGCTGGCCACTCCTTCCTCTGCCTATTCCAGATATCCCATGGACACACATTGCTATCGACTTTATCACTGACCTTCCTTCTTCGTATGGCAATACTGTTATTTGGGTGGTAGTGGATAGGTTTTCTAAGATGGCGCATTTTGTACCCTTGCCTGGTCTCCCATCGGCTCCTCAGTTGAGGAAATACATCCGCTTTCGAATTGCTAGCTACAAACTGGGCCCCCGTTACCTGAGTCCTTATAAGATCAAACAACAGATCAATCCAGTTTGCTATAAGCTTCACCTACCCACATCGCTGCAAATCCCCAACTCCTTCCACGTCTCTCTGTTGAAGCCAGTAATTGTCAATCGGTTCTTTCCTAAAACCTTGGTGCCTGCTCCAATCTCTGGTACCGATGATGCCTTTACGGTGAAAGAGATTCTGGCCTCTCAGCTCTCCAGAGGTAAAAGATATTTTTTAGTCGACTGGTAAGGCTGTGGACCTGAAGAAAGATCTTGGGAACCTGAAGAGAACATTCTGGACTGCAGTCTCATCTCGGATTTTCTTGGTCCCAAGAAGAGGAGGAGACCCAAGGGGGGGTACTGTTAGGGCGAGCGCTGCGCGCCCATCTAGCGCCACTTCACTTACCTCCATGGCTGCATCCAGCCATCATCCATCTCACAGCACTTCCCTCACCTCCATGGCTGCTCCCAGACGTCTCCCTTCCCCCCATGCTTCCTCCTCGCATGGTCAGGTGCGCGCAGGTCTCCGTCCACTAGAGGGAGCGTGCACCGGATTCCTGAGATTTAAAGGGCCTGTACACCACTGATTGGTGTCTGGTCATCCGATTCTGCATCCACTTCCCCTATTTAAAGGGGCATTTCCTTTCCATCAGTGCCAGATCTTGGTCTTTCCATGCCAGTTGTAAATCAGTTGCTTTTGGATTGCTCACCTGTGTACCGACCTCTGCCTGTCCCCGACTCTGAACCTTTGCTGCCTGCCCGGACCTTGGCTACTCACCTTTACCACGAACCTGTGCTGCCAGCCCTGACCTCTGCCTGTACTCACTACGTCTTTTGCCTGCCCCTGTGCACCCCGCTGAACCTCGGCTAACTGTGGAACTGGGCCTCTGTTGGGGGGTAGCGATCTGGGGGGTCACTCGCAGCTACAAGACCAACCTGCCTTGCGTTGGGCTCTGGTGAATACCGGTGGCCTCTTAGTCTCCGCTCCCCTGACACGGCACTCGCCATCAGTTTCACAGTCAAAGCGGATCCACATCCAAGTCCACTCCACCCGGTCCGTGACAGTCCTCTCAACAGGTGAATTTTTATATTTAAAACTAAACGCTACAGAGAAGGAGCCATATTAATGAGTGGGGCATGAGACTGTAATAATTAAAATAGTAGTTGTTAATTATGTCTTCAATAGAGTAATATTATTGTGGATGCTAGTGATGGGAAGCAATTTGTAGAGGAGAGACATAGTAAAAAGAAAATAGATAGCACTCTGGGTAAACCAGCATTTGTAACAACATATAATGCACAGTATAATCAAATAGTGGACATTGTCAAACAAAATGTGCCTGTATTGAGCACCGATCCTAAACTACAGCCCCTCAATAAATAGTTAGGACTGTAGCTAAAAGAGCCACCAGTAATATACCTGATGTTGTGTAATACATGTATGAAACAATATGTAGGATGTACCATACATCCTACAGCATGTGGGAGATATAAAAAAATACATACTGTACATTAATAGTATCTCCCACGTAGCAAAATATGGAGGCAACACAACCAAAAGTTAAAAAAAGAACATTTAGTAAATTGCTTCCATAAAGCCCCCCTTTGGCAAAAAAATATTTGAGGGGGCTAAACTCTGTGAACTCTGGAATAACAGGCCAATTCTTTGCTGCAGAACAGCATGGGAGCGGCCATCTTGTCACACACATAAGCATGAGGGGAGAGCTGTGCCAGCAGCAGCCCACATTAAAATGAGAGAGACAAATGCCTCAGGAACACAGACAGCTTGTGTGTTACATTATATAAACATACAGGGGAAAGCTGAAACAATGTTTCAATGTTTTCACTGCGGAATCTGGAATTTCTGCACACCGCTCAGTCAGTGTAAACAAATGTATCTTCTTAAATGTTACAGTTCTCTCAGCTGTGCCTCAGAGCAATGATTCATCACAGCCGATGGCTGTGATGCTAGGAATAAAGGAGGATTACACTGATATGTGAGGCAATTTTGACTGTGGGATTGGGTTTTTCAGGACGCTGGACTTATGTATGTGACAAGATGGCCGCTCCTATGCATTTATGCTCTTCATCCTGGGTGCCTTCTTCCAGCATTATTGTTCGTTTTGAGAGATGCATCAGGGCCCTTCTTGGTCTGATAATGACATCCAGTTATATAATTTCTGGTCTCATAACTTCAGTGGTTAGTAAGGCACTGATGTTTTGGGAATCATGTTTTTTTTGTCAATGGGAACAACATTGTACAGGGTTTCATTCCCATGATCACAGATACAATATAGCGGTACAATGGATAATTGAGAACCTTTGTGGACCTTGGCAGATTCATACCATTGGAGATGCTGAATCAAGAAATACGTTTTTCATTCAAAAGGTAAAAAAGGGAAGTCTCTGAGAAATTCTTGATATCACTGCATGTTCCCAATACCAGCCCAATATGTGAAATAAAGTCGACAGCTATCACTGGTAATGGACATCTTTGGACAGGTGGTCCAAATATCTTAACTTCAAAAGCAAGAACAGTAGTACCAGCATAACACACGACCAAGTTTTGACTTGGTGGAATTTAACTTAGTGGACTTTACTCTTGAATCTGCAAAATAAAGTTTCAGATAAAAATACAAGTAGAAAACAGAACATTTGTTATTCTTTTGGCTTCTGGTAGACCAGCATTTGGCAGCAATTACCTGCAGGTTGCTCTACTCTGCTGGCTGTTAGCCGTTTTTTCCACCAGCTAATCTAAAAGACACTTGTGGTAAACATCATACATAAACACAATTCACTCCCGCCTCAGCAAATAACTGTGTCAGTTAAAAAGAGGATACAAACAACATAAAAATGCATCAATGGTAGAGCACAGCACAAAAGCAGAGCCAGTTGCATTTTAATTAGACTCGGAGAAACGGGAACATTTTTGACATTCATTGTGCCACGACTACTCTTAGCATTATTCTGCTTGTATATTGAAGAAACACACTAAAATCTGTTTAATGAATTTGGTGCAAGCAGCTGAAGCACTGTGCGTTTGTTAATATGCTGCCTCTTTACTATTCTGAGAAAGCATTCACAAAAAGTACTTGCCGGAATTTGCATACAAATACATTCTCCAGCCTAACAAATGCAGACGATTGGCATGGAGCAGACATGTTCATAAAACACCTTGGGCACATTCCGACATATGCATATATGGTTATTGCAGACATCAATATTTTACTAATGTTTGAATGGCATGGCAAATTGGAGGGAAAATCCATTCTAGAGTGAATTTAAAGGAGTCTGACTGCTGCGTTTTTGAATGGTTATTAGTCTGACCTCTAGCTCTTTGCATTGAGGTTTTAAAGGTCACAAAACAAGTATGCAGCTTATTGTTAAGGAATTTTAATAAACATTTTTGGAAAACTTAAACTAGAAAGAGGCTGTAGTTTTTTTTTATTTGGGGTAGGTCATTTGTTACTTTAGCCCATCCACCTTCAATTATGACAAGTTCTGCATTCTCGCTGCAGTTTTTAAAGCAAGGTTATCTGAGCTACCACACTATTTCTACCTGCTCGATCAGTCTGAACATGCTCCTCTTACCTCTGTAGTCATCAAGGTATTTCCATTTGCAAATTTTTGTTTTGTACCATTGTATGTAAACTCTAGAAACATGAAACGGCTTGGGGGTCAGCTGCTTCAGAAATACTGAAACCGGCCCATCTGCCTTCAAAAGCCATGCCAATGTCGCCAAGATCATGTAATTACTCACTGTGATGCAAACATTAAAGCAAACTCCTAACTAGTAATGAGCCAAACCCACTCCTATTTGGTTTGACTGCAATTCTCCCTAATAAACCAATAAATCTGGGAATCGCATACACCCAAATCTGGATCCCATTATACAAAATCCTAATATCCTGGCCTCTGGAAGGCACAAAAACTGCCACTGAAAGTTTTTCATGAGCTCTCCAATTACATCAATTAGCCAGGCACCTCAATAAAACCATTCCAAAATTGTTCCTGCCTCCCCCCTAGCTCCAGCCAGTGGAACGCTTTGCCACATAAGGTTTTATAGATTTTATATTTGATAAAGAAGAGGGTCCTGGCAGATCTCCCACAGTCAAAACATTAGCCCATCTCCTGCTCAGGCAAAGGCAGAAGGCAACATCAGCCATCATATTGTCCACATTGGGGTTGATTCAGAGCCAGGTGAGAATTCTCACTCTTTTTTATGAGAGAAAACTGTCATTGACATGCATTTTCTACCTTGGGGCTGATTCAGAGCCAGGTAAAAATTTACTCCTGCTGGACAACAAGTCAGTGGCCTGTTTCTCTCCTAAAAAGAATTCTCACCTCATAGCGTTTCATACATTTTACATTAGGGGATGAAAGTACGGAGAGCCCTGGCAGGGTTGCCCCAGTCCTAAAATTAGACCTCTTCCCAACCAGATCCAGCCAGAGGAACATTGTGGCCAGCAGATCGCTCACAATAGGTTTAATAAATATTATGTTTTAGAATGAAAATGTGGAGGGCCCTGGCAGGGCTCCCCCAGTCCAAAAAGTAGGCCTCTTCCCCTCCCAAACCTGCTACAAGATTAGTGTAGTCAGCAGATTTGCCATAGTAAGTTTTTTAAATATTACTTGTCAGGGTGAAATTGCAGAGGGCCACTACAGGGCTCCCCCAGGAATGCGGAGCAGTTACAGCAGTGGCAAAACAGAATGCATGTGGAGATGTTACAGCTATCCATTCCAGGCATTCTGTGGGTGTGATTTGGAAATCCCATGTATATTTCTATAAAATTCCCCTTGTTCATTTTTATAAAAGTTAGGTGACAGATGGATCCCTTTGTGGGTGGAAAGCACCCCTCGCTGCACTTAATACCCTTTCAGATGGCACGCTAGCAGCAGGGCAGGGGAGTACTTCTCGTGCATATTTGGTAAGCTCTTGGTACTGGTGATGCCTTGTCACTCAGTAGTACAGAGGCTCCCGGATCATGAGACTGCTGGGATCCTAGCTGCAGTTCACTGCTGGCGTAATGTACTAGTGCGAGTGCTACAGCCTGGGCCTGCTGGGATTAGCAATTAGAAAAATAAAAAGTATATTGTGCTCCAAAACCTCCAATCACATTTTCATGAAACACTTCATGCTCCAGTAATGTACATCCTGGTACCCTAGTGCCATGGGACCAAATACTAACTCACAATGATACAAAGTCTATAATCGATAACTTTAAAAATGGATGTGGAGATTCAGTCTTCTCAAAAGTCCTTCAGCAATAGTGTGAAGTATGTGGATCACGTAATTAATTTCTATACCTCAGATTAATCCAATCAGCAGTCACACAGTGAGTTTAGAGAATCTCAAGCTTCACATGTAAATATCAGACTGCCATCTCCACATTACAATTTCCAGATCCAGATTCAATGATCCAGATACAAATCCTTCCTCGGATCCCCAAAACAAGAAATGTATGGATGGCAGGGATATGAATAAAGCAAATAAAGCAAATAATGTTTATTTACAAGGGTTGTGATAATCATTCAAAAAATACATTTCTCTTATCATCTGACTGGTTTTCTCAGTTCTGAAAGATTTGTATAAAAGTCTCAAGCTTTTAATAGAGCTGAGTTTTGCGCCAACATGTGCAACACATTACTATTCTTCCTAATGACACGCAGATGCATAAAATCAATACTCCTTTATTAAAAATAAAAAGAATGCCAAAAACTTCCTAACAACCATTGTGAAAAAATATTCATTAAAACCATATGTATAATCCCTATAGCATCCCTCAGACATGGAACTGTATCATTGTCCATCATCAATATGCATCTATAAGCTAAGCGCGCCAATCACTAACATGACTAAAACAGTCCAGTACAAACAATCCGCAATCATATGAAATACATTAAAACCCAACATTCAGACAGAACCCCATGTTTCCTCCTGATTGTGAGAAATGTTCATATTTCGAAGGAATTTTAAGGATATAGGGCTCATTATAATTTTTTTTCTCCCAAAAACGAAGATCAAAAAATTCTCACAAATCACCGCTTATGTGACTGTATATTTGTGACAGGTACTTTGTTCTTTCAGGATTTTTCAAGATCGCGTTGGTCTAAGTCAAGAGCTTTTTCAGGTTAAACGTTTTGTGCAGACAAGTGAAGGTAATAAAGAGGGTATACCTACCGGTAGATATACTTATTTTATCCATGCCTCACTTATGCTGGGTTTACACAGAGCGATTGTATGGTCGGTTGCTATCTGGTAAATGGGGGTAAATTACAGAGCCCGATGGGCAGGGACGCATGGTGATTTAGCCAGGTCTACAGCATTTAGTGTATGTTTGCTGCCCAAGCTTCCCTGCACCATTGTTTGTGATGCCGGGGAGGAGGGGGTCTGCAACAATAGCTGTTATTTCTCTTCCATGTTACTTCAGGCCATCAGTAGAATTCAGAGACGAACGGGTTAACCTTTCCCGAAGGGCATGAACTGCAAGAACAAAGGTGTGTCTCCACCTCCCGGGCCTATAACCACTTGTCTAACTTGATGCACCTCAGTTTTCTTTCTTGCAGTAGAACTGCAAGGATGTATCTGAACTCCTCTCCCATTTACTTTTTGTTTTAAAGGAATTATGCCTTGGGGGTTTTGGGGCGATATGCGGTGTCACCTTTTTTTTTTTTTTTTTTAAATGACACTCCTTGCTGAGAATTCCGCCACAGGAAAAAGCAGCCTTAAGGTTTTTGTCTTGTGAACCTGATTGAGGGGAACCAGGGGAATTAATTTCCTATTTATTGCTCTTCCCATGTGTTTAATTATGTGTTTTTACTGGTTGAAAAATTCTAAATTTGTGCTCTTTATAAGGGGGCGGAGTTAAGCGGGACTCAAAGCATTGAATCTACCCGCCGCTATGGAAACATTTTCGGCTTAGCATAGCAGCGGGCACCGGTGTGCGGCTCTTTTCTTACCCCACTCTCACTGGAACATTTTCAGCTGGGCGAAGTACCGCTAACATCGCGTTTTTTCTCCAGCCGCCTTCAATGAAAGATTTTCGGCCGGACGAAGCGCCGAGTACTGCGGTTCTTCTCTGGCCACCTTCACTGAAAGATTTTCAGCTGGGGGAAGCACAAAAGTACCGCCGACTTCACGGTTCTACTCCGGCAGCGCTTGATACTGGGGTTGTTTGCCAGCAAAAAGGTCTGCTTCTCAGCCGCTGCACGGCCACCCGCAAGCGGACCTAAATCTAGGTGTATTAATATAATATTTTATTCATATATAAATATTAATGTTTTTTAATTTGTTCTTGTTTAAAAAAGAAAATATATTTATATATATGATTGTGGGATAATACTGGCAATATATTGATGTGGTTCACCCTCTGAACTCTAGCTACTATCGGGAACTGTTCATATACTAGGTTTTTAGACACCCAGATCAGGGGTGCCCCACTGTGTGAAACCCCCCGATCGGGGTGCCCCGCAGGCAGGGAGCTGATCGGCCTGGGAATCTTATAGATTCCCGGGCCGATCAGCGGTGGGTGTTGAGTCAAATATCATATCATAGCTTTAAGAGTTATTCTTTTCTGGGACTGTCATTAGACACATCTCAGGCAAAAGTGTTTTTCCAACACAGAAGTGACTCTTACTTCAGGCCAGGGTACAGGGTCTCTTGTCTTGCCCTCACCCGACGATTTGTCAAGGAATATGTCTGTTGAGCCTGATGATATCTTGCTTTGAGTCAGTACCTTTTGCACTGTTCACACAAGACACCTGCAGATGGAATTGCTCACAATCTGGGATCGAGACCCACACACTCTGGATCACTCTTTTTGCATGACACCGTCAACAAGACAGTCTCTAGCCTGGTTTTCAGCCTCTTCAGACTGGCAAATCCTTCCTTCCAGTACAGTGGAAGATCATCACCACGGATGCCAGTCTATCTGGTTGGGGGAGTGTCATGGAGTCACCAACGATCCAAGGACAGTGGAGTCCGAAGGAGAACAGACTCTCCATAAATATCCTGGAACTGAGAGCGATTCTATGGTATCTCAGACATTGGACATACCATCTGAAGAGGCATCCCGTCTGGATTCAAACAGACAATTGGACGGAGGTGGTTTATATCAACCACCAGGGGGGCACCAGAAGCAGTGAAGCCCTCATGGAAGTGAGCTGGTTTTTACTTTGGGCCGAGAAACCGGTTCCATATATCTTGGCTGTATACATACATGGAGTGGACAACTTGCAGGCCAATCATCAGCAGAACAGTCCTGCATCAGAGAGAAAGGTCTCAATCCCTATGCATGTACTGGGGGATCCCAGACATGGATCTCTTGCATCCTGGCACAGTCGGAAAGGTCCGAAGTTTGTGTCCTGGTCCAGGGATCCTCTAACAATAGCAACAGATGCCCTGACTCTTCAGTGGTCAGCATTCAAGCTTCTTTATGCATTCCCTCCGATTACACTCCAGGGGCGAGTACTAAAAAAGGTTAGCTCACAGGGGAGTCCCAACCATTTTGGTGGCTCCTCGGTGGCCAAGAAGAAGCTGGTTCTCAGACATAGTAAGGATGTAAGAGGGCAACTCGCGGAGGTTACCCGATGATCCAGATCTTCTCACACGGGCCTCTAAGGCATCCCAATTCACAAGTTCTGGTTTTGATGACCTGGCTATTGAATCCTTTATCTTGGCAGAAAGGGGTTTTCTGCCAGAGTCATCCAGACTATGATTCAGGCCAGGAAGAAGTCTTTATAAAATGATCTACTATAGAGTCTGGCAAGCATTATCGCTTGGTGCGAATCCAGAGGGTTCGCTTGTAGAACTGTTTCTGTTCCCAGAATATATTGATTTTTGCAGAAAGGTCTTGATGAAGGTCTTCAATTGAGTACTTTAAAGGGACAGATATATGCTTTATCTATCTTTTTCAGAAACCCACTGCTGAGAATAAATGTATCAAAACTTTTGTATAGGGAGTCGCTCATGTGCGGCCTCCTCGTAAGCCACTTCTGCCGGTTTGGGACCTGAGCTTAGTTTTATCAGCTCTTCAGGGTCCTTCCTTTGAACTATTGGCAGAAAAGTCATTAAGCTTATTGACTCTTAAGGTTATCCTTTTTAGTGGCAATAACCTCGATAAGGAGGGTTTCTGAATTAGCAGCTTATCAGTTAAGTCTTTTTATTTTGTGTTACATAAGGACAAGTTCGTATTCTACTTTAAACAGGATGTTCTTCCTAAAGTGGTTTTTCATCTTAATGAAAAGGTAAATTTGCCTTCCTTATGTCCTACTCCAGTGTCCGATAAAGAAAGGATTCTTCATTGCTGGATGTAGTGAAAGCACTATGATACTGTCTCACTACTACACAATCTTTCCGTAAGTCGGACTTTATTTGTCATACCTGACGGTCCACGGAAAGGTCTTCCACCATCTAAGTCTACCATCAGCAGTGGTAAGAGCCTATATTCCCTAATAGGAAGGATTCTCCTTTTAGGACTACTGCTCATTCGACAAGGGCTATTGGAGCTTCTTGGGCTTTTAGCATCAAGCTTCAATAGAACAAGTATGCAAAGCCGCAACTTGGTTTTCAGCTCATATATTTTCCAAATTCTATAAGGTAGAGCCTTTGGTAGGAAGGAATTACATACAGTGGTATTTAGATGGTTTTGGAATGTCTTATTCCTGAAAGGAATAAGGGTTTTTGGAATGTCTTATTCCTGAAAGGAATAAGGGTTTTTGGAATGTCTTATTCCTGAAAGGAATAAGGGTTTTTGGAGTGTCTTATTCCTGAAAAGAATAAGGTTTGGGGATCCCACCTGAATGAGGGTTCTGCTTTTGGAGGTCCCATTCGTCTCTGAATTCTTCTGATGGCCTGAAGTAAAATGGAAAAGAAAATTCTGTGAGTACTCACCTGTAGAATTAATTTCTCTTCCATTATTACTTCATGACATCAGATCCTCCCTGTCTGCTTGGTTACTATGTCCATGTATTGGATGCCTAGTTTTAGTGGAGTGGTAAATATGTAAATAGTTGCTGTAAATAATGATAAGCATTAAAAAAAAAAAAATTAAACGGAGAGAGGAGTCTTGTATTTTGTCTCCAGCCTTTTGTTTCCAACAGGATAGGTATGCCTCCCGGGCAGCTGGTTCTATTGCTTTTTAATTAAACTGAATTGCGTCAAGTCAGCCAGGTGGATATAGGCCCGGGAGGTGGGGGCACGCCTTTGTTCTTGCAGTCCACGCCCTTCTGGAAAGGTTAACCCATTCGTCTCTGAATTCTTCTGATGTCCTGAAGTAATAATGGAAGAGAAATTAATTCCACAGGTGAGTACTCACAGAATTTTCTTTTTATGTCCTACGGGAGTTGGGAAAGCTACAATATACTTATGATATATGTGCGCACACTGCTTATTATTTTTGGGGACTTTTTTTTTCGTTCTTATTAATTTTAAGCAAGGAATTGTACACATATTATTTTATAATAATGAGGGGATCTATGCTCACTCTGCTTATTCTTATTTATGATTGAGAGGTATCTGCATTCACTTAGTATATTCATATTTAGGGACAGGGGATAGCAAAACTTTTTTGAAAGACCTGTATCCGGGGGCTGCTTAAAAATCAAAAGACTACCTGCCTAAGGGTCCGGGGGACTTCTCTCTGTAAGCTTGGTATTCTGGGGCAGTTTGCTCCCTCTTTGATGATTATTTGGGGAGCTTTGAGAAACTAGGGAAAATCAGTCTGCACCTTTAATTGCCACTCTTTGGGGTCAGAATAGTGTCAAAGGTTATTTAACCCCCCATTCAGCTAAGATGGCTGGACCATGGTACAAATCACTTATCTTTTGTCTCACCCCCCATTCTCCTTTTGATTGTGAGCTTGCAAGCAGGGGCCTCATTCTTTTTCATTTCATTGGTTTACCTGTTATATTTACCCTGTTTGGACATGAACCCTTTGATTGTAAAGCACCGCGGAATATGTTGGTGCTATATAAATAACGATTATTGCTATTATTTAATCAGGGCACAGGCTAACAGGGTCACAGACAACAGTGGGGGTATGTTTCTAATTTAGGCATAGGATTTGCTGGTTTATTTTGAGGCTGTTTGATGGTAATGATTACAGTGTAAGGTTTCATTAATCAAAGCAGCGTCATTGCTGGGAGTTGTAGAGCACATAAGCACAACTTATACATTGACTCTGGGAAGAATTTTGTGGTTTGCTTCCCAGTGCCATTAGGCACCGAATAACATAGGGACTAAATTAGCTTGGTTGTGTGGTTATTACAGTATTATTATTAGTGATCAGATAATGCTGAGTGCATGATTTATCTGCATCACTGACAATTGTTAGTCACTATAGTTACCTGTACTGTATCATTATTCATTGTATACTTTGTTTTCATGTAATTGTTATAGCTCTCATGGAGTTTCTCCTTACCAAAAAAGCATTCCTTGTCTGTACACTGTACTTACTTGGCGGTTCAATAAAGTATTGAAGTATTGAAGTATTATCTACCTAAAAAAGTAGCATACAAGCAGTTACATAGTGAAAGGCCATGTTGTAGGGTTTTATGGTCATTGTTATCACTATGCCTTCTTTTTATTTTTATTATTATATTAGTGCTAATTGCTTTTATGTACCTTACTCCTGGGGGGGGGGGGGGGGTCTGCTATCTATTACAGGAGGAGACTTAAAGGGGACACAGCCTAGAGCCCAGGGCATCCATCCACTTCATCTCTTAAAAGTAATTACTTGGGCATAGTTGAGACTGGAAGGTTTTCTATGGCTGGTTATGCCGTTTAAGGGGAAATAGCAGTGATTATCCAGAATGATCTGTATGGTCAGCCTAAACTGTACTTTAAATGACCAGATTCAGGATGGAATCTTTGTGGTCGGTGATGTCAGTCCTTTATTAGTGGGGAAATGCTAGCGCCAATTACCATCAAGGATGCATATCTGCATATCCTGATCTTCCAGGGTCATCAGCAATTTCTTCACTTTGTACTGGGTCTGCACCATTATCGGTGGCATACAATATTTTTTATTGTCTTGTTAAACCAAAATATGATAAAAACTTTGACCAAAAGATTGGGGGTCACTGGGGGGTGACCACACACAGCCGGAAAAGAATGTTAGTGGTCCCACCGCACATGCATCGTGGCCTTGTTGGCCCTCCAAACCTTCTTATGTGGCCCTCTGACAGGTGGCAGATGTCAAAGCTTGGCCAGTGCCCCTTCTAACCTGGTCATGCCAAGACTACTGAAACTGACAGTTCATCTTGTGTGGCACTGCTGAGTAATGTGCAGGTACATTGGGCTCCTGCCCTCCAGCATAGTGCCTATAAAAGCTGCTGGCAAACTGTTTTAACTATCTGGGGAAGAAGAGTGTAATGTCTGCAAATGTTCTGTGTCTCTGTACAAACAGCTCTCACCACACACGGGAGGCCTTGGTAAAATAATCCTACACATGTCCTGGGCAAAATAATTCAGTATCTGCATCTGAGCATTTCAATACCAGAGCAACCCCTATAGCTACTGATGGGAACAATTATGAGGTCACCTGACCTCCTGGGCTCTGGTGCACCCCCTATAGTTACACCTCCTGACCTCCTGGGTGTGTTGTGACTGTGGTTATTTCCGTTGCCTTTGACAAAGTTGTATTGTATTTGGTCATTCCTCTGAGAGACCAGGTCTCTGCTGCTTGTGTACTGGGAAAGCTACCTGCTCTAGTCCCCTGTACTGGCTATTAGCAATACCAATCGTAATAGCTCAGTGTTTCGGAGAACAACTAACGCAAAACCATTTTACAAAAATTGTATTTTGAGCGATGTCTTCAGCCATATGATATGAAAATATAAATGGGGAGGGGATTGCCATCCCTGTTCTCCTGTAGGCATACAGTATTGTGGTATTGAAGGAGATTGTGGATACCTTTATCATGTTCAGGGCCGATCATCATATATTTTTGGGCCCCATACAAACTACAAATAATACCCCTCCCCCCTAGTGATGCAAGACTTGCATTGAGGAGCCAAGTCGGTTAGACTGGGCTGTGTAGTCAGTTTGTATTTTAAAGATAGGATATTTATTATGGGCTGTCACGACTGGGACTGGGCCCTCTTAGAGCAAGGTGGGCCCCAAACAGAACTAATGCCTGTGCTATGATGTCTGCCCTGGTCATGTTGGATCATTTGGTTTGTATTCATCAGAGTATTTGATGTACTTTTGAGAATTTCTTGTTAAACCTAAATTCTGTGTTGTTGGTATATGGTCTTTATTTGTTGGCTTTCAAAGTGCAATCATTCTTTTAAAAAAATATATTATAATATTGAAAAATAATGTGTGTAGAAAACTGATCTCTGTGGAGCAAGGCAACTTTCTTTGTCTTCACTATAAGTTTCATAGCTGAAATGACAAATCTGAACATTTTCTTTCCTTTAAGACAGAAGTTGGCTTGAGCGTGGCAAATTCTCATGTGAATGGTAATCTTGCACATCACCAAATGTAACTGCAACTTGTAGCAATATTTCACCTACATATTGTTCAGGCAATCTGTAGCTAGCCCCAAGGGCAACTGACTTTTCTCTAGCAATTCTATCCTAACATGTGAGTGAAAAAAATTGGCTTCCTACTGCTGGAATGAGACAAAAGAAGTAGAGAGGTTAAGTCTTTCTAGGTAATGAAATATCTACTCAATCGCCAAAATGTAAGAGGGAAAATTGTGCTTTTTGCCTGGCTAGAGAAAGCTATAAGCTTGCTTGAGCAAAGCAAATGCAAATGGCAAAGTTTTCCTTTTTTAATTAAACAATATGCTTTGAATGATTGCCCATAAAAATACTCCCTGTGATTTTACATTCAATGCTAGCGATACGAGTATCATTAAGTAAGAGCCTTGTTTTTTTTCGTTTTTATGTCATCTCTACACACTTATGTCATGTATCACATTGTCTTTTGAGAAGCAGCTTCATGCATATGTTTCTTGTAAACCACACTTCATTGTAAACTATGAAGTTATCTAACATACTATATAGCTATTCATGGTCAGGTGGGAGACCAGGATTCTTTAAATATTTGGATGTCTGGTGCTTTTAAGGAGAAGTCTCTGAGGTTTGGCCTACCCAGTGCATATGGCAGATTTTCCACTTATGCACTGTGCGCTGGATTGGTCTAGTTGGAATTAGCTCTAGCTTAGTAGCTGAAATACTGTTATGTGTCAGATCCTGATATGTATATGTCAGATCCTGATAGCTCCAGGAATGTTTTGTGTCTGGCAGAGATGTACATGTGAACAGATATACAGATCTATTATCTTCAGGGCCTAATTGTGATGTGTTGGACTAATGAGGGGAATCATACTTAAGCATTTCCAGTGGAGACGGCTAACCTGAAAGATAACACCTGGTGATCATAGCTCACTGCAATAGTACAGATATAATATTCAGCTAGTGAAGCCTGCGAGAAGTGAAGGCAAAAGAGAGAACCAGCAGGGAGTCTGGGGGGAGACAGTCAGAAACCAAGGATGTCCTTGGAGCCAGGCAGCCATCACTAGGACCTGCAGAGGTACCTACTTGAGAATGTTGGACTGTGCTGTTTCAGTTGGTTCACTAAAGGGGGAAGCTAAGGCTGGTGTTGTGTGCCCTTGTCGTTGGAACAACTGCTACTGTGTTGAATATTCTGCTGGAACAGTTTGCTGTGTACCTGGGTGAGCTCCTCAATAAAGTAAGTGGAACATTCCTAAGAAACCAGTTTGGAATTAGGTTAGATGTAAGGGAACAAGCCATAATGTGCACCACATGACACCTTAGCGTTAAGAAGACCCCCCTCTCTGCGGGCCACTCAGAGTATCTGGAGGCGGCGGCAGTGCCCGTTCACCCGACACAAGGCCAGAGTACCCTGTAAGTCGGCCATTGCAGGAAAGGTGGTGGCCTTTCTATGATGGCCAGGCAGTGCACAGAGAGCTTGAGAGTCCCAGCTCTGCCGGATTGCTCATTCTGCTGCTGTGTTCCTGCCCAGATGTCATAGGCCGCTGCACAGAGCCTTGGACAGCGGGCAGCCAGCTTCGGCTCAGCAGCTTTCCTTGGCTAGCGACGACATGCCTGCGCTTCCAGCAGCTGCTGCATTCCTGGGCTTCCAGCGGTGGCAGGACAACGAGGTGAGTAGGGGGATTCTGTCACTTAGCATGTTATGGGGGGGTTCTGCCACTCAGCATGTTATGGGGAGGTTCTGCCAATCAGCATGTTATGGGGGGTCTACCACTCAGCCTGTCATGAGGGGATTTTGCCGACTCAGCATGTTATGGGGGGTAGTCTGCCACTCAGCCTGTGATGGTTGGAGTTCTGCACACGGCCTGTTATGGGAGGGCATGTATATCGGGCCCGACACACTGCAGAAGAGCCGGTGTGACCAGAAAAGTGCCGGGCTGTTTTTTAACCCCAGTCCACCCCTGCATGGGATAATGTATTTTTGTATATTTTGAGTAGAGAATATATGTAGTACTCTCCCAGCAAACCTTTTTTGGGGTTTTGTATTTTAGCCATAATTAATTTTGCACATGCGAATAAGATGCACTGAAAAAATTAGAAAGGCAAAGTCAGGTTATTCAGGGTGTGTTTGAACGTTATTGTTGCACGTTATTTCAGTGGCCAAGAGCAAGTGTAAAAAGCCTGCTTTATAATCTTGTATGCTTTTTCAATTAAAAAAACCCATGCCGTGTTTCGTTCTTAATGAAAAAGACATGCAGTACTTTTTTTCTTTAATAAGAACCCTCCTTTAATGGATGTTTCCCTGTCTGGGCAGTCAGGCAAATAGGTGGCTGGGTGGTCAGGCAAGTAGATGGCTGGGCGGTCAGACAGGGAGGTGGGTGGTCAGGCAAGTGGATGGTAGGTAGGTGGGTACTCAGGCAAGTAGGTAGGTCGGTAGCAGGCAAGTGGTCAGGCAAGTAGTAGGAGGGCGGCAGGCAGGTGGATGGGTAGACAGGTGGGTGAGTTGGGGCAGGTAAGAAGGTAGGCGGGTAAGTGGGCAGGCAGGAATCTAGGTGGGCAGCAGGCAGGTAGGTGGCTGGGTAGGCAAGTAGGTGGGTGGTTACCTAGGGCCTGCAGGGGCATTTTGGTAGGTGGCAGGTATGTAGGTGGGTGGGTGCTTAGGCAAGTAGGTAGGAGGATGGGTGGGTTGGGAGCCCAAAGTTCAACAAAACAGATCAACAAAACATGTCCCATTGGTAGTACTTGCAGTTTAAAAACACAGTTATAATTCTAAACTTAATAGTAAGATGCTTTCAGGAATGAGCAAACAATAAACTGCCCTTGCTATAGAACTGCCCTTATTGTGGTGAGTTTTGTTTGCCGGACAACTCTTATTAGATCTTATCTCTTATCCACATGATCAATAAATGTGATTCGTGTTATAGTCCAGCATGGATTATTTGTCAAGGACATCCAATGGACATCAGCTATATGCCATTATCCGTTTTCCAAAATGTTATTTACTAAAAGAAAAAATTATTTTGTACATGAAAATGGAGAATTTCACTAAAATACTTAACCAAGTCAAGTGGAGGGCTCGCCAGTCCTATGTTTAGCCTTGGAAATGATTAATTGTCAGATGAAGTTTAATCAGATTTTATTAACCTTATTTTTGATCACTTACGATTTCTTATTAGTAGTATAGTATAGTATTGTACCGGGAAATGTATTAAAAAAAGTCAGATAAGGAAAGTACTTTCGGGGTATTGAATTCATTTTTTTCAATGTCTTTTTTTTTTTGTTTTAAATGAGAAAGACATTCTAAAACAATGGATGCGTAAGCACAGCAGTGCATTTAAATCAGAGCAAGGAAAGGGTAATTAGTAATGACAGCGTGAGTGTAGATCTCAATCAAGAGGTCTATTCCATTTGTGCCGTGTGTTTCCAGAGCAATTCCCCATATCACTCGTATTACTTTCCTCGCTCCTGTGTGGAGCCATATCGGTATTCATAGATGGTACAATAGGGGAATTAATAATTACAGTGATTAGTCTATGATTGTTAGCAGAAGGTACTAGCTGGCACATCCATATATATTCGGTGTATGCTTGACAGCTGCAGCCAGTGATAGCATTTTACATGTATTTGAGTGCTGTTTCTGTTCTACTGCACCTGAGCTGCAACTGGTACAGAAACGGAAACTGCATATGCATAGGTGTGAACTGGGGGTAAGAGCTCACAATACAATCTTACTAAAGCTATAGGGTATTATGGCCAGTAAAATGAATTTGTTCCTAGTAATATTTGAGTGAATTAGAGCGGTGGTTAGTTACTCCTACTCTAAATGGTCTAGAGGACAAGACTGCAGACTGACCTGTACCCCAACCTGATCTACTGCCATCTATATTTTATCCAAGCCCAATTCGCTCCTTAAGTGACCATCCGAAGTGGCCAGTGACCTGCTGTGGTTGTAGGAGGAGTAAAAAGAACTGGCGTGTAAAATTAGTTAAACAGAGGCTCAGAAATGATGAGGTTGCAAGAAGTGTCATAAAGGGGGGCACATTGCCAAATAGAGGTGGCAGTGGTGGCTTGGAGGGTTTCTATATTTAATTGTATGCTTGGCATTGGTAGGCATTTGAGTATTGGTAGGTTTTGATTGGTAGGGTTGAGTATTGGAAACATGGTTAAGATGTGGGACTGATGAGAGAATGGGCAATAAATATGAGAACCATATATTCGGAGAGGTAAGACCAATCAGCATGTATATTTGGTAGCATGTGGTGATTGTTAGTTATAAATGTAGTAATGGGGTGGGGTGGTGGAAGGACAAAGAAATGTGAAAAATCAATCTAATAGATTTGGTGGAGACAGTAGTTATCATGATCTTCATAATGCTATTTAAAATGAAACATGTAAAACTCAGCACTTATACATTGTGGCCTGTGACCAGTTTTCAAATCGCTTAAGTGGCCCCCACTCTTCAAAAGGTTGCACAGCCCTGGCTTAAGGTGATTGACAATCCAAATAAACCACCCAGGCGGTACTTGAGAAAGTACCGCTTGGGTGGGGAAAATGGTACTTGGGTTGGGAAACCCTGGTTTAGGGGTTTTGTGGGCACCTGGGTTTTTTTTAATCTCTGGTATTGGCTTCCCCTGCCACCACACAAAACCTCACATCTTGTATGTGGCTTTCATTATGGTTGCTTACAGTATTCTTCTGCTGGCAGCTGAATTAACAGTTCACGCATATTCTCAAATGCTAAATGATCGCATATTCTTCTATACCAGAACCGCAGGAAGACATTTTCATTTTATTTTCATTGCAAGGGTAGAGTTTAGCTATAACCTTCTGTAAAAGTTTGAGCGATTTCTAAAAATGATATTGTTGCAACTCAAGATTCACAGCCCCGGGTATCAAATCTTTTAAAATGATAATATTTGTAAATATGATATTGGCTGAATAACCTTCAAAGCCAGATCAATAATTCCAAAAGAATAGATCTCAATAAAAATATAGACAGGCTGCCTGCTTAGGGCAGAATGGTCTTTGCATAGCTCCCACGTGTGCAACATTTGGACGGAGAAAGATTTTTTCTTGGATTTAAATTGAACATAACCCAGAGAAAATAATTCCTCGCTGAGTATCAAAGAATTGTGGCACTGCTATCATGTAGGGGAAAAACATTATGCAAACATAAAATGGACTGACATCCTGTAGGACAGGCTCATATTGAGCCCTAGGAATACCTCTCCTGCCATCTCACTGCATTTTACTTTTGGCTTAACTTATCAGAGCTCAGTCTTCTTTTCCTCAAGGGACTGGAAACCACTTTGGGGTAGTTTTTTTACTAAATGAATAGCGGAGAATAGCCATAGTGGTGGTGGTGGGTGGGGGTACTATTGATATCTACTGTATGTATGACTGGGTACATTATATTGTACATCTAAGCGCTTTTTTCACTGTTGTGGAATTTCCAACATACCAAAGGTCATGAGGCTCTTTGCTTAGCTTATACCCAATCCTGCACCACTGATCACTCTCCTACAGCCCATACAATACATATAGGAGCTGGAAAACAACTGTAAGATGGTTCCAACTCTGCCTAGACCCTGCTCTTACTTTATATGCCAGTACTTGCCTGTACAGCGAGAATGCCAATTTTCTACTTGTTAGTACTCAAACAATTCAACATGCCTGTTTAAAGACATTGCCAACCTTGATGGTATACAAACAATGAACGAGCTACTTGCCTGTAAATTCCCCTACATTTTGAAAAATATAAACATATCTATGTCTGCAATAAATGCGAAATGTGGTCTCCTGCTGCCAGAGCTATTCTATTAAAATTGTGACTGATGTGTAACATAAGTTACAAACTTCTGAGCTAGTAAACAAAATCACCCATATATAACCTTTCCACATTAGCATGTTATTCCTATCTCTATTTTTGCATTTGAGGAGATAACATATGGGTGGACATATGTTAATGTAAGCACTATAGTCCTCTGTGTGTGGCTCTGCCAGCACAAAGTAAAAGTTTTCACAGGTTTGGGGTCTCCATTTTACACAATAAAAAAACTAGGAACATTAGGAGCTTTGGGGAAACCTGTCTAGAACTCAGCACAGCAGGAGACTTGCTATTTCAATATAATTCTATGGCTGCGGCTGCCATAGGAGAGCTTATCTGTACCGAAAGATGATATATATATATATATATATATATGTGTATATCAAACCAATAATTTAACAAATACACATATTATGTAAATATACTAAGTGCAAAACATCCCAATAACAATATATACTTATTACCCACCCAATTTTTTTTTTTTAAAAACCACCTCAAATAAATATACTTCATAAAACAACTTTATCTTAGTTTAGTGCCTAGACACAACATTCACTGATGAGTGATATTACATTATGTAATAGATCTAATGCATCTTGAAATTTCAAAAGCATACCTAAATACTGCACCATACCTACATAACTTAATAAAGTGTAACTGCTATTGGACAGGCATGTGATCCATCATCCTGATTGCTTTTTCAAGCAAATGCTCCTACTGGAGAAGGTGCAGCTCCTGCACATATGTACAGCTGGTTCCTGCCCCCCCCCCCCCCGGAAATGAGAATCTTTTCTCAAGGATCAATAAAGGCATGAAGGGGTAGATTAGAATGGTGAAGCTGTGAGCCAGGAACCCTTGGGAGTTTCAAGTACATTTACACTTTATATGGACCCAAACTCAAAATGTAATATTTTTCTGTAGTGGCTGAGTAGGATGCCAAGGAAGGTGTAAAGAAAATATAATACATAGGGTTTTATTCATGAAGGGATAGCATCAGGTAGTGCCTCGTAAATGAAAGGTAGCGACAGGTGAACGCCGGACACGGCACGCAAATGCACATTTATCAAGCAGAATCTGTTGAGCGACTGGGATAACGCCATGTAGCGTCCGATTCATCATTATCCCAGCCTCAGCGAACAGCGCCGGCCTTCAGCAAAAATGTTTCATGTTTTATATATTTCTGCAGAAATGACATTACAGGTCTGGCATTAAAGTGTTCATTTTTCAGTGCCAGAGGTCTGTGAGGCTGTTTTTTTAATGAATATGTTGTGAGTCAGTCGCACTGACCAGTCGCTAACATGAGCTCCCATACAGCACTGTACTGGTCAAATAGCGACTCCTCACAATGTATTCATCATTACTAGTGACCCACGGCCAAGCACAGTGACTACTAGCGGGTGCTCTGAAAATGCCTGCTACAGACGCTCATCTGTCGCTACCTGGCACTAATGATGAATCGGCCTGCCGGCTTTTTTTGTCCAGCCTCCACAGAACTGGGAGATTGGGTTGACCAAACAAGCTAAAAAAAAAGTCTCTTCTATCCCGAGGAGCTGAGGACAAAAATGAATGCTGTCCAGAAATGATAGTCAGACTCCTTATTTATGAACAGACATAGCACATGCTCAGAATAACACTACTAGCAAAGTGTGTGGCTTTAGATTTCCTATTTATTATCTTATATTAAAATAGAAAAATATATACATCACGTGTAAAAACCTTGTTGGAATTTGCATTAGTACAAAGCCCATTGCAGTATCGTGTGAAAGTAATACCCAAAGGATTGACTGTGCCCCGTTGTTTAATAGAAATGTATATGAACTATACAGCACAATGGCTGCCCTTACCGTTCCTTAATTGTGTTGATCATAAAAAATGCCAAGTGGAAAATCATTGATATTTGATGGATGGCGAGGAAAGGACAACTGTAGAAAACCATTAAACTCAACTCAGTATTAAAGTGTATTTTTGTTTTACCTATTTTTCTATAGGATGCTTTTGTTTTTAAATGAAACCTATGATTCTATGGGGCCGAACCAGGTGATAAAACTATCATCCAAATCAACCCCATTGTCTACCTTGGAGATGATTTAGCACCAGGTGAAAATGTACCCCCGATTATTGAATCAGCCCCAAGGTAGACAATGAAAGCAAATGGTAGTTTTGATCTTCTAAAAGGTGTGAGTTTTTTCAGCTGGCCCTGAATCGACTCCTATGTTTTAACTGCAGCTAAGAAGACCTCTGCCACACGTGACAATCTTCTACAGAATTAATAATACAGTAGGTTTTTGAAAAGAAGACAGAGATCGGCATTGATAAAAAATAAAGACGTTTTGAAAAATTTCAGTCTTCCCTGCATGCTTTTCTCCCCCACCCTTCTTTTTTTTCTTCTTCTATTTTTTTCTCTTTTCTTTCTATTGTTTAAATGGATTATCCAGTTTGAAGATAAAGATTATGAGAGAGAAGTATCCAGCACTCAGGCAATACTTTAATACTTCACTTTTAATGGAACTCCATAAAGACTCTGATCCCTGTTGTTAAAATCAGGCTGACATAAGCACATTAAGTTGGCGGTGTCCAAAGTGCATCATGATGTGGGTTTAATGCCAGCCTGATTTTACAACTATGACCTGTGAGTTTTTATGGAGTGCCAATAAAAGTGAAGTTTAAAGTGGACCAATAACCAATGTTTGCTTATGTATATGGATGTGATGTGGGATTTTCAGGTTTAGGCTTCCTATCTAGTGATACCCTAGATAATAACATGACTAAGGGGGCACTTGCTCCCCCCCAAACATTGTGTGGATGTTTACAGACGCATTTTTGTGTATTTCTTTAACAAAGAAAAGGTTGGGAATAGAAATGAGCGAACTTTTGAAAAATGCGGTTCGGCCGATTCTACGAATTTTGCGGGAAAAATCATTTCGGTCCGAATTTATTCGCGACGAATCGCTATTAAAAACGGCTATTTCTGGGCGTCCGAGAGCCTCCATGGGGTTGCAGAACGTTTTGTTTGGCTGTAACATGCATAGGATGCATGCTGGGTTAGTAAAATACTATTGTAAAGAAGTATGACATGCAGATCAGAGGCATTGCTATTAGATTCGCTTTTGCAGAGTGGCACAATTACAAAGCCTTGAGGTGGCATCAACATGATGAGCTCATATATTGCCTGAAAGACACATTGGAGGTGGCAGCAGCATTAGGAGCACATATATTGCCTAAAAAACACACCCTGGAGTTGGCAGCAGCATTAGGAGACCATATATTGCCTGAAAGACAAACCCAGGAGTTGGCAGCAGCATAGGGAGCCCATATATTGCCTGAAAAACACACCCAGGAGTTGGCAGCAGCATAGGGAGCTCATATATTGCCTGAAAGACACACCCAGGAATTGGCAGCAGCATAGGGAGCTCATATATTGCCTGAAAGACACACCCAGGAGTTGGCAGCAGCATAGGGAGCTCATATATTGCCAGAAAGACACACCCAGGAGTTGGCAGCAGCATAGGGAGCCCATATATTGCCTGAAAAACACATTGGAGTTGGCAGCAGCATAGGGAGCTCATATATTTCCTGAAAGACACACTCTGGACTTGGCAGCAGCATAGGGAGCCCATATAGTGCCTGAAAGACACACCCAGGAGTTGGCAGCAGCATAGGGAGCCCATATATTGTCTGAAAGACACACCCAGGACTTGGCAGCAGCATAGGGAGCCCATATATTGCCTGAAAAACACATTGGAGTTGGCAGCAGAATAGGGAGCTCATATATTGCCTGAAAGACATACCCAGGAGTTGTCAGCAGCATAGGGAGCTCATATATTGCCTGAAAGACACACCCAGGAGTTCGTAGCAGCATTAGGAGCCCATATATTGCTTGAAAAACACATTGGAGTTGGCAGCAGCATAGGGAGCTTATATATTGCCTGAAATACACACTCTGGACTTGCAGCAGCATAGGGAGCCCATATATTGCCTGAAAAACACATTGGAGTTGGCAGCAGCATAGGGAGCTCATATACTGCCTGAAAGACACACCCAGGAGTTGGCAGCAGCATAGGGAGCTCATATATTTCCTGAAAGACACACCCAGGAGTTGGCAGCAGCATTATGAGCCCATATATTGCCTGAAAAACACACTGGAGTTGGCAGCAGCATAGGGAGGTCATATATTGCCTGAAAGACACACTCTGGACTTGGCAGCAGCATAGGGAGCCCATATATTGCCTGAAAGACACACCCAGGAGCTGGCAGCAGCATAGGGAGCCCATATATTGTCTGAAAGACACACCCAGGAGTTGGCAGCAGCATAGGGACCCCATATATTGCCTGAAAGACACATCCAGGACTTGGCAGCAGCATAGGGAGCCCATATATTGTCTGAAAGACACACCCAGGAGTTCGTAGCAGCATTAGGAGCCCATATATTGCTTGAAAAACACATTGGAGTTGGCAGCAGCATAGGGAGCTTATATATTGCCTGAAATACACACTCTGGACTTGCAGCAGCATAGGGAGCCCATATATTGCCTGAAAAACACATTGGAGTTGGCAGCAGCATAGGGAGCCCATATATTGCCTGAAAGACACACCCAGAAGTTGGCAGCAGCATGGGGACCCCATATATTGCCTGAAAGACACACCCAGGACTTGGCAGCAGCATAGGGAGCCCATATATTGCCTGAAAAACACACCCTGGAGTTGGCAGCAGCATAGAGAGCCCATATATTGCCAGAAAAACACATTGGAGTTGGCAGCAGCATTAGGAGCCCATATATTGCCTGAAAAACACACCCTGAAGATGGCAGCAGCATAGGGAGCCCATATATTGCCAGAAAAACACATCGGAGTTGGCAGCAGCATTAGGAGTCCATATATGGCCTGAAAAACACACCCAGGAGTTGGTAGCAGCATAGGGAGCGCATATATTGCCTGAAAGAGACACTGGAGTTGACAGCAGCATTAGGAGCCCAAATATTGCCTGAAAAACACATTGGAGTTGGCAGCAGCATAGAGAGCTCATATATTGCCTAAATGACACACCCAGGAGTTGACTGCAGCCTTAGGAGCTCATATATTGCCTGAAAAACACACCCTGGAGATGGAAGCAGCATTAGGAACCCATATATTGCCAGAAAAACACATTGGAGTTGGCAGCAGCATTAGGAGCCCATATATTGCCTGAAAAACACACCCAGGAGTTGGCAGCAGCATAGGGAGCGCATATATTGCCTGAAAGAGACACTGGAGTTGGCAGCAGCATTAGGAGACCATATATTGCCTGAAAAACACACCCAGGAGTTGGCAGCAGCATAGGGAGCTCATATATTGCCTGAAAGACACACTCTGGACTTGGAAGCAGCATAGGGAGCCCATATATTGCCTGAAAAACACATTGGAATTGGCAGCAGCATAGGGAGCTCATATATTGCCTGAAAGACACACCCAGGAGTTGGCAGCAGCAGAGGGAGCTCATATATTGCCTGAGAGACACACCCAGGAGTTGGCAGCAGCAGCAGCATTAGGAGCCCAAATATTGCCGCAGCAGCAGCAGAAGGAGCTACCATGCATCAGCTACTCACATGCATCAGCTATTGGTGGGTGGAAATCCTGGCTGATCCATGCCTGATTCATCTTCACAAAGGTGAGTCTCTCCACATTTTTCGTGGACAGACGATTTCTCCTTGGCGTTACTATGGCCCCCTCAGCACTAAAGACCCATTCAGATGGCACACTACTGGCCGGGCAGGACAGCTTTCCCAGGGCAAACTCTGCCAGTTGCGGCCACAAGTCAAGTTTGGCTGCGCAGAGATCCAGCGGATCCTCAAGGTGCGTTGGCATGGTCATTTCAACGTATGACACGACCTGCTGGTTCAGGCCCTGCTCCAGGTCTTCCTGCTGCTCATGAGTAGCCTCACTTTGTGGGTGCAGAAAGCTACTCATTAGCGACTGAAGACTGATGGAGCTGCTGCTGCTGCTCTTGGCACCCTCCCCCCGGCAGCCATGGCAGTGGAAGGTGTGCGCAGAGGTCCCCCCGAGTCAGACCTGCGAGAGTATGGACCATGGCGCAGATAGGCATCGGCCAACTGTAGAATGTCTTTGTAGTAGGTCAGTTTGTCCTCCCTCTCAGCAGTTGTAAAAAATGCCCCCATTTTGTGCCAGTAGTGAGGGTCCAATAAGGTGGAGAGCCAGAAGTCATCCCGCAGATAAATGGAGACAATTCTGCGGTCACTACGCAAGCACGTGAGCATGCATCGTGCCATTTGTGCCTTGGAGGGACTACCTGTCTCCATCTCCACTGCATACTGCCATGGTGTGTCTGGGTCCTCTGTCTTGCCTTCCTCACAACCCTCTAGCTCCACTGGCTGCTCCTGCTCCTCCTCTCCTGTCAGATGACTAGATAAACCGCCCATTTCGCCAAAACTAAACTGTACTTCACTGTGCTGCTCCTCCTCTTCCTCCTCCTCAGCTCGCACAGGGTTTATGTGGCCCTGACCAGCCATGGTTTCCAACATGTGTTGTATTACATGAAGCAGCGGAATCACATCGTTCATGCCGAAATGGCCACTCTCCTCCTTAGTGTTTGTCTGCCTAGCGGAAGAAGCGGCGGATGTCTCCTCCATTTCTTGGCTGGGCAGTAGCTGCTGACTGTCCTCTAACACATCGTCCTCACTGAATAGTGGAGCTGAACCAAAGCATAAGATACGGCGGCTGGAGGGGGGGCGTAAGACAGAGGAAATGGAAGGACAGGGGCTGCTCCAGGACAATGCCAACTCAGGGTTGTGTCCGAGGAACTTACGGACTGTTGACTGGGGATGTCAGATGTCACTTGTGATGAGGTCGATGACCGCGTTAACCAATCGATGACGGCTGATGCGTTGCTGGTCGATACACGACTGCTAGCAGATACCGGGAGATCAGGCCTCTCACTGCGACTCCTGCTGCAACTCGCCCCTAGTCTGCTGCAACCTCTGCCTGATGAATCTAGGCCTCTCCTTGGTGCACATCCTGGCACATCTCTGCCTGACATTTTTATTTTGTTTAGGAGGGGAAAACAATATACTACACTACACCTAGAACAGTATTTTTGTAGCAGCAGGTGTGTAGAAAAGTTAGATCAAAATAGGCAGACAATGTAGCTAAAAGCTAATGCAAAAAGACACTGTCAGATGGTCTTACACATGATGCCCCCGGTCAGAGTTAAATACACCACAGGCAGTTTTAAAACGTGGTTTTTGTTCAAAATGTTAAAAAGGTAAAGATGCAGGTACTATTAAAAGCTAAGTGCTAGTATTTGGGATGCCCCCCCCCCCCCCCCCCGGTGAAAGGCAATGGGTGCTTTAAACTTGAAAACCAGACTTTTTTATACAAAAGGCAAAAGATTAGTAAGCAGGTACTCTTAAAAAATAAGTGGTAGCACTGACAATGGCCCCCAGTGAAAGGCAATGGGTGCTTTAAACTTGTAAACCAGACATTTTTATACAAAAGGCAAAAGGTTAGTAGGCAGGTACTCTTAAAAGATAAGTGGTAGCACTGACAATGGCCCCCAGTGAAAGGCAATGGGTGCTTTAAACTTGAAAACCAGACTTTTTTATACAAAAGGCAAAAGGTTAGTAGGCAGGTACTCTTAAAAGATAAGTGGTAACACTGACAAAGGCCCCAGTGAAAGACAATAGGTGCTTTAAACTTGAAAACCAGACTTTTTTATACAAAAGGCAAAAGGTTAGTAGGCAGGTACTCTTAAAAGATAAGTGGTAGCACTGACAATGGCCACCAGTGAAAGGCAATGGGTGCTTTAAACTTGAAAAACAAACTTTTTTTTATACATAACGGCGAAAGGTTAGTAGGCAGGTACTCTTAAAAGATAAGTGCTAGCACTGACAATGGCCCCCGGTGAAAGGCAATGGGTGCTTTAAACTTGTACACCAGACTTTTTTTTTACAAAAGGCAAAAGGTTAGTAGGCAGGTACATGTGCTAGTATTTGGGATCCCCCCCCCCCCCCCCCCCACCGGCGAAAGGCAAAGTTTGATTAAAAAGTGACTTTGCTTACAAAATGCAACCAGTTAGTACACAGGTAGTCTTGAAATATGTATGCTAGTGTTTGGGATGCCCCCTCCTAACATACAGAGGTGGGCTCCTTTGATTGTGGAAAAGTGACGTTGATTACAAAATGCAACCAGTTAGTACACAGGTAGCCTTGAAATATTAATGCTAGTGTTTGGGATGCCCCCTCCTCACATACAGAGGTGGCCTCCTTTTGATTGTGGAAAAGTGACTTTGCTTACAAAATGCAACCAGTTAGTACACAGGTAGTCTTTAAATATTTATGCTAGTGTTTAGTATGTGTCACATACAGAGGTGGCCTCCTTTGATTGTGGAAAAGTGACTTTGCTTACAAAATGCAACCAGTTAGTACACAGGTAGTATTGAAATATTTATGCTAGTGTTTGGGATGCCCCCTCCTCACATACAGAGGTGACCTCCTTTGATTGTGGAAAAGTGACGTTGATTACAAAATGCAACCAGTTAGTACACAGGTAGTCTTGAAATATAAATGCTAGTGTTTGGGATGCCCCCTCCTCACATACAGAGGTGGCCTCCTTTTGATTGTGGAAAACTGACGATTATAAAATGCAAGCAGTTAGTACTCAGGTAGTCTTGAAATATTAATGCTAGTGTTTGGGATGCCCCCTCCTCACATACAGAGGTGGGCTTCTTTGATTGTGGGAAATTGACTTTGCTTACAAAATGCAAGCAGTTATTAGACAGGTAGTCTTGAAATATTTTTGCTAGTGTTTGGGATGCCCCCTCCTCACATACAGAGGTGGCCTCCTTCGATTGTAGAAAAGTGACGATTATAAAATGCAAGCAGTTAGTACACAGGTAGTCTTGAAATATTAATGCTAGTGTTTAGGATGCCCCCGCCTCACATACAGAGGTGGCCTCCTTTGATTGTGGAAAAGTGACTTTGCTTACAAAATGCAACCAGTTAGTACGCAGGTAGTCTTGAAATATTAATACTAGTGTTTGGGATGCCCCCTCCTCACATACAGAGGTGGCCTCCTTCGATTGTGGAAAAGTAACGATTATAAAATGCAAGCAGTTAGTACACAGGTAGTCTTGAAATATTAATGCTAGTGTTTGGGACGCCCCCTCCTCACATACAGAGGTGGCCTCCTTTGATTGTGGAAAAGTGACTTTGCTTGCAAAATGCAACCAGTTAGTACACAGGTAGTCTTGAAATATTAATACTAGTGTTTGGGATGCCCCCTCCTCACATACAGAGGTGGCCTTCTTTGATTGTGGAAAAGAGACTTTGCTTACAAAATGCAGCCAGTTAGTACACAGGTAGTCTTGAAATATTAATGCTAGTGTTTGGGATGCCCCCCGCCTCACATACAGAGGTGGCCTCCTTTGATTGTGGAAAAGGGACTTTGCTTACAAAATGCAACCAGTTAGTACACAGGTAGTCTTGAAATATTAATGCTAGTGTTTGGGATGCCCCCTCCTCACATACAGAGGTGGCCTCCTTTGATTGTGGAAAAGTGACGATTATAAAATGCAAGCAGTTAGTACACAGGTAGTCTTGAAATATTAATGCTAGTGTTTGGGATGCCCCCTCCTCACATACAGCGGTGGGCTCCTTTGATTGTGGAAAAGTTACTTTGCTTACAAAATGCAAGCAGTTATTAGACAGGTAGTCTTGAAATATTAATGCTAGTGTTTGTGATGCCCCCTCCTCACATACAGAGGTGGGCTCCTTTGATTGTGGAAAAGTGACGATTATAAAATGCAAGCAGTTATTAGACAGGAGGTCTTGAAATATTTATGCTAGTGTTTGGGATGCCCCCTCCTCACATACAGAGGTGGCCTCCTTTGATTTTTGAAAAGTAACTTTGCTTACAAAATGCAACCAGTTAGTACACAGGTAGTCTTGAAGTATTAATGCTAGTGTTTGGGATGCCCCCTCCTCACATACAGAGGTGGGCTCCTTTGATTGTGGAAAAGTGAAGTTGATTATAAAATGGGTGCTTTAAACTTGAAAAACAGACTTTTTTTTATACATAACGGCGAAAGGTTAGTAGGCAGGTACTCTTAAAAGATAAGTGCTAGCACTGACAATGGCCCCCGGTGAAAGGCAATGGGTGCTTTAAACTTGTACACCAGACTTTTTTTTTACAAAAGGCAAAAGGTTAGTAGGCAGGTACATGTGCTAGTATTTGGGATCCCCCCCCCCCCCCCCACCGGCGAAAGGCAAAGTTTGATTAAAAAGTGACTTTGCTTACAAAATGCAACCAGTTAGTACACAGGTAGTCTTGAAATATGTATGCTAGTGTTTGGGATGCCCCCTCCTAACATACAGAGGTGGGCTCCTTTGATTGTGGAAAAGTGACGTTGATTACAAAATGCAACCAGTTAGTACACAGGTAGCCTTGAAATATTAATGCTAGTGTTTGGGATGCCCCCTCCTCACATACAGAGGTGGCCTCCTTTTGATTGTGGAAAAGTGACTTTGCTTACAAAATGCAACCAGTTAGTACACAGGTAGTCTTTAAATATTTATGCTAGTATTTAGTATGTGTCACATACAGAGGTGGCCTCCTTTGATTGTGGAAAAGTGACTTTGCTTACAAAATGCAACCAGTTAGTACACAGGTAGTATTGAAATATTTATGCTAGTGTTTGGGATGCCCCCTCCTCACATACAGAGGTGACCTCCTTTGATTGTGGAAAAGTGACGTTGATTACAAAATGCAACCAGTTAGTACACAGGTAGTCTTGAAATATAAATGCTAGTGTTTGGGATGCCCCCTCCTCACATACAGAGGTGGGCTCCTTTGATTGTGGAAAAGTGACGTTGATTACAAAATGCAACCAGTTAGTACACAGGTAGCCTTGAAATATTAATGCTAGTGTTTGGGATGCCCCCTCCTCACATACAGAGGTGGCCTCCTTTTGATTGTGGAAAAGTGACTTTGCTTACAAAATGCAACCAGTTAGTACACAGGTAGTCTTTAAATATTTATGCTAGTGTTTAGTATGTGTCACATACAGAGGTGGCCTCCTTTGATTGTGGAAAAGTGACTTTGCTTACAAAATGCAACCAGTTAGTACACAGGTAGTATTGAAATATTTATGCTAGTGTTTGGGATGCCCCCTCCTCACATACAGAGGTGACCTCCTTTGATTGTGGAAAAGTGACGTTGATTACAAAATGCAACCAGTTAGTACACAGGTAGTCTTGAAATATAAATGCTAGTGTTTGGGATGCCCCCTCCTCACATACAGAGGTGGCCTCCTTTTGATTGTGGAAAACTGACGATTATAAAATGCAAGCAGTTAGTACTCAGGTAGTCTTGAAATATTAATGCTAGTGTTTGGGATGCCCCCTCCTCACATACAGAGGTGGGCTTCTTTGATTGTGGGAAATTGACTTTGCTTACAAAATGCAAGCAGTTATTAGACAGGTAGTCTTGAAATATTTTTGCTAGTGTTTGGGATGCCCCCTCCTCACATACAGAGGTGGCCTCCTTCGATTGTAGAAAAGTGACGATTATAAAATGCAAGCAGTTAGTACACAGGTAGTCTTGAAATATTAATGCTAGTGTTTAGGATGCCCCCGCCTCACATACAGAGGTGGCCTCCTTTGATTGTGGAAAAGTGACTTTGCTTACAAAATGCAACCAGTTAGTACGCAGGTAGTCTTGAAATATTAATACTAGTGTTTGGGATGCCCCCTCCTCACATACAGAGGTGGCCTCCTTCGATTGTGGAAAAGTAACGATTATAAAATGCAAGCAGTTAGTACACAGGTAGTCTTGAAATATTAATGCTAGTGTTTGGGACGCCCCCTCCTCACATACAGAGGTGGCCTCCTTTGATTGTGGAAAAGTGACTTTGCTTGCAAAATGCAACCAGTTAGTACACAGGTAGTCTTGAAATATTAATACTAGTGTTTGGGATGCCCCCTCCTCACATACAGAGGTGGCCTTCTTTGATTGTGGAAAAGAGACTTTGCTTACAAAATGCAGCCAGTTAGTACACAGGTAGTCTTGAAATATTAATGCTAGTGTTTGGGATGCCCCCCGCCTCACATACAGAGGTGGCCTCCTTTGATTGTGGAAAAGTGACTTTGCTTACAAAATGCAACCAGTTAGTACACAGGTAGTCTTGAAATATTAATGCTAGTGTTTGGGATGCCCCCTCCTCACATACAGAGGTGGCCTCCTTTGATTGTGGAAAAGTGACGATTATAAAATGCAAGCAGTTAGTACACAGGTAGTCTTGAAATATTAATGCTAGTGTTTGGGATGCCCCCTCCTCACATACAGCGGTGGGCTCCTTTGATTGTGGAAAAGTTACTTTGCTTACAAAATGCAAGCAGTTATTAGACAGGTAGTCTTGAAATATTAATGCTAGTGTTTGTGATGCCCCCTCCTCACATACAGAGGTGGGCTCCTTTGATTGTGGAAAAGTGACGATTATAAAATGCAAGCAGTTATTAGACAGGAGGTCTTGAAATATTTATGCTAGTGTTTGGGATGCCCCCTCCTCACATACAGAGGTGGCCTCCTTTGATTTTTGAAAAGTAACTTTGCTTACAAAATGCAACCAGTTAGTACACAGGTAGTCTTGAAGTATTAATGCTAGTGTTTGGGATGCCCCCTCCTCACATACAGAGGTGGGCTCCTTTGATTGTGGAAAAGTGAAGTTGATTATAAAATGCAAGCAGTTATTAGACAGGTATTCTTGAAATATTAATGCTTGTGTTTGGGATGCCCCCTCCTCACATACAGAGGTGGCCTCCTTTGATTGTGGAAAAGTGACTTTGCTTACAAAATGCAACCAGTTAGTACACAGGTAGTCTTGAAATATTTATCCTAGTGTTTGGGATGCCCCTCCTCACATACAGAGGTGGCCTCCTTTGATTGTGGAAAAGTGACGTTGATTACAAAATGCAATCAGTTAGTACACAGGTAGTCTTGAAATATAAATGCTAGTGTTTGGGATGCCCCCTCCTCACATACAGAGGTGGCCTCCTTTTGATTGTGGAAAAGTGACGATTATAAAATGCAAGCAGTTAGTACTCAGGTAGTCTTGAAATATTAATGCTAGTGTTTGGGATGCCCCCTCCTCACATACAGAGGTGGGCTTCTTTGATTGTGGGAAATTGACTTTGCTTACAAAATGCAAGCAGGTATTACACAGATAGTCTTGAAATATTTTTGCTAGTGTTTGGGATGCCCCCTCCTCACATACAGAGGTGGCCTCCTTCGATTGTGGAAAAGTGACGATTATAAAATGCAAGCAGTTAGTACTCAGGTAGTCTTGAAATATTTATGCTAGTGTTTGGGATGCCCCCTCCTCACATACAGAGGTGGCCTCCTTTGATTGTGGAAAAGTGACTTTGCTTACAAAATGCAACCAGTTAGTACACAGGTAGTCTTGAAATATTAATACTAGTGTTTGGGATGCCCCGCCTCACATACAGAGGTGACCTCCTTTGATTGTGGAAAAGTGACGATTATAAAATGCAAGCAGTTAATACACAGGTAGTCTTGAAATATTAATGCTAGTGTTTGGGATGCCCCCTCCTCACATACAGCGGTGGGCTCCTTTGATTGTGGAAAAGTGACATTGATTATAAAATGCAAGCAGTTATTAGACAGGTAGTCTTGAAATATTAATGCTAGTGTTTGGGATGCCCCCTCCTCACATACAGAGGTGGTCTCCTTTGATTGTGGAAAAGTGACGTTGATTATAAAATGCAAGCAGTTATTAAACAGGTAGTCTTGAAATATTAATGCTAGCACGCTTTTTAAAGAATGACACCAGGTAAAGGAAAAGCTAAATAGGCAGGTGTGTTATTAACACTAAATAGGCTTGGAAGCTAAAGCAAACACTTTAAACTGTCCCTGTCTTTATCTGTCACTGTCACAGGCTCTCTCCTTCTCTATCTGTCCTTCTTCTGTTCCATCTATCTATCTATCTATCTATCTATCTATCTATCTATCTGTCTGTCTGTCTGTCCCTCGCTCTCTCCCTGCCCTGCCAGTGTCAGAATGATCTCCCGCAAGATGGTCGCCGTTTATATGGGGCTGTGACATCATCGGTAAGCCTGTCTGCTGATAGGTAGCATGGGATACCTACCCAGGATTCCTTGCCCCATAGGACATGTTCTGACATGTGGATCCACCATTTTAGATGGGCTGTATAGCAGTAAATGGAGTTTTAAGGAAGCGATTCAAGCGATCGAATTGCGGCGATATTCGGAATTGTAACAAATCGAATATTTCATGAATGTCGTAACGAATTTGGGTTCGTCAAAATCGATTCGCTCATCTCCAGTTGGGAACCCCTGGTTTAGCTTTTTGATACATTGCGTTAAACCATCTGTAAAGCCATGCGGTGCCGTCCAGGAGCGAAAATACTCAAGGGCCAGCCACCAAAATAAGGATGCCCGATATGTGAAGCTCCCGAGGTTGCCAGTAAACTCACCTTTCCCTAGGCTTTCAACACACTGCACAGTTTTTTAGGAGCTTTTATATTCCCGGGCCACTGGTCTTCCCTGGGGCAATCCAATCTGTGTGAACCCCCTGGGCTGCTTCCAGGCTCCCTCACTGAAATAAACACCATAGGCTGCTTCCCCTGCACCATTGCGCTGTGTGCACGCTCCCACACTCAGCCATTCAGGCAGATTGGGGTGGGAGCATGCAGGGGTTGTGGCCACGCTCGCATTGATTACTATAAACAAGCACCATTTGCTAAACATTTAATATGAACAACAAATGTCTCTCATTGGAAGAGATTCCATCATGTACCATACGACAGGGTAGAGGTCAGTTGTTCTGGACAATCTGTAGGGTTTCATACAGTGGGGCATCCCCAGAGCAGGGAACAAAACTGGGGATAGTCAAGATCCAGGGTTTTGTTCCACTTTAAAATCCCATTTTTTTCAACATATGTAGCCTATACAGTATTTATGAATACTTTCTGATTCTACCTTAACATATCTAATATATTTCTAGTTTTCCAACTTTCTCCAAGTTCAACTATTAGCAGAAAGCTGTAAGCTGTGGTCACTAGCAGCGATTATCAAGAAAAACAGAGCTAAGAAAATCCAAAAATAAAATAATTGCTAGAATAGTATGAAAATAACTAAGGAATTTACGTTTCCTGCATTTGTCTATTAAAGCTCAACCTTATGTTTACAAAATAGTAAATGATTATGTGTGCCCCCTCTATTCTCTGCAATGGGGTAGCTTGGCTCCTCTCTTAAGTGAATAAAGCTGAGTGTGCACATGCATTGTGACTGACATGTGTGGCTGGTCCATGAAAACACAGGGAATTCTGGGGCACGGCCTGCACACTACAAACTTAACTCATTAAAGTGCTCGCCTACATATTTGCCACCCTCACTTCTACTACAATGTTTAGCTAAATCACTTAGCACTATCCTCCGTCTTCCCTTTTGGACCCTTAAAGCTCACCCAAACCACTTCTCGGTTAGGTTCTTCTTCCATTTTAGCCCCCTAAAACTTACCCAAATCACTTCTCGGTCATGTGAATATTCATCTTTAAATATTTCTGGGCCCATTAATTTTGTGTTAATGTATTTTGTAAATGAAATGACAATGTAACATTTTTTTTTATTCCATCATAAAATATAAAATGTTTTAAAATGTTGAAAATTTCAAATTTTTACAACTATAAAAAACAAAATACATAGCAATGGCAGGCCACTGAACATTATTCTTCATCTGTGGTCCCCAACGAGTTGCGCAGCTCCTGCATCTCGCCCACCAACTGAAGGACCCTGACACTCAGTTGTGCCACTCTGGCACATGTGGTCCCTGTTAAAAAACGTAAATTAAAATATTGGTATAACCTTGTTGGGGTCATACTGCAGTGCCTCCCCCCCCCCCCCCCCGTATGGTCCAAACACCTAAATCTGGACTTCAAAAGCCAGAGGGCCCCAGGCCCGCATTCTGCAGGCAAAGAACGGGCATCAGGAGCAAGGGCGAGTGGCACATCTTGCAGTTCCTGCAGCCACATATAAAATAATTACACAAAGCAAAGGTAACCGACTTAAACAATAACTCCTACAACAAATTAAGATTCAAGTTAAACAATCCAAATATAATTCACAAAGGACATAAGTCTAAAAGAATCTAGCAATTATATGGATGTGTGGAAAAATAAATGTTTACATGCTAAGGACTAATTAAGGTCAGCATTAAAATGCATCTATAAGGCATACATGAAATATATTGATTCAGGTATGCATTGCTATACAATTTATGGCCTCGGCCATGCTGATACATGCAATACCTTGGTGCTAAAGGCGCGCAGACTCCTCCACATAGCCGCAAAACATGTTCAACAATAGCAATCCGAGCCCTCAAAGGTCCCGTAAGTGGATCGGAAATGAAACGGATTTATAGGGTGGTAATCCGTCGGAAATCAGCTCTCTGAATCAGACAGAAACCCATCCCAACAACGGAAGTTATCTGAACGAACGGAAAATTTGCGATTTTGTTTGGAAAATGATCCGAATTAACGGAAATGTTCCGATTTTGTTTGGAAAATGATCCGAACTAACGGAAATGTTCCGATTTGCTTCCGTTCATCGGAAGCGCATTCCCGAACGTTCGTGCGAATGAAAAATTAACGAAAAAAAGCAAAAAAATGACAAACACCCACCAAAACTTTCACAGATAGCTACGGAAGTCCGGACGAATGTGTCTATGAATCGAGGTTAATGTCCTGCTATGACAATCCAATCCAATCAGGCACCTGATTCTGAATATCATCCAGGGGAAAATGTCTCTAGAAAATAAGTAACTAAATGTCTCTGCAGAGCATGACAAGACAATTAAAATCTGAGAAGCATTGCGCTGAAAAACAGGTACCCTAAAATATATGTATATTATGCTAGAGGTCAGAGTTTTTTTTTCATTGACAGATAACGAGAGGTATATATGTCTTATATAGAAAAGAAATATATATATATATATATATATATATATATATATATATATATATTGGTCTTATATAAAAAAGAAATAGTAAGCTTTTCAATCTAAATTACTTCCTTTCATTATAAGAAAAAGGGACTAAAACATCATATGCAGTTAAAATGTTATTTACCTATTTCTATAGAAAAACAAGGGACCTCTGCAATCATAATACACTTTTTATGTGATAGCATGTTATATTGTAATTACAGGAACTTATTTAAAGAGTAACATCAGACCTTTTCTGATGTTCCTCTCTAAACATCCCTCCCCACTCCCTTACTGCCTTTTTCCATCCCTAGCAGTCCCTGAGTGAAGGCTGCAGGATTAGCCATCCTTACCTGTAGCTGTCCTCTCTTCAAATGTTCTCCCGTCTGCTCTTCTGCTCTAAGTGTCATTGCAGCCTATGACACTGCACATGTGCGAGATCTGAGGTGTGGTGCAGTGCATGTCAGGATTCCAAGATGGCGCTGCCCAACAGAGCATGGGATGCTGAGCCCGACCATAGAGGTAAGTCTACATTAATTATATTGTAAACCGGAGGGGCAGGTAGGCGGGCAAGCCAGGTATGGGGAGTTTTTACTAACTCCCCATGACCTGTAATGTTCCTCTTTAAGCCTTTTCACTTAGTTCACTCGCATTTTCTTTCAACTGAAAACATTTGACCTGAATTTGGCCAAAAATTATGTTTAAACAACAAAACACCAAGTAGGGTTTGTTAACTGGCTTGTAGAGCACTACTGAATGGACTTTATTTTGAACTGTTTGTACCCTTGAGTAAAATGTCTCAATTTGATTTGCTCAGTAGGAACAAGCTAATAATTATTATTTTATTTTGTCTTTTACATTTATGTTGGATTACCACGCTAAATTCAAGGCTGAGGACACGGCGATATGTTCATGCTATTGCTCTCTAATATATATATAAATGTTAGTTACATTCACTGACCCTCTTTACTGCAGCAATCCTCGCTGGTAAATACCACCATCACAAAGATTGATTGAGTCCCCTCTCTCCTTTTATTGCCCTGAAACAGCTTTCGATATCATTTCATATAACGCTTTTTCTACTTAAACACTTCTCGGTAGCTTTTCCTCTCCAGCCGGTATAACGCTCTTTTGTCTCATTAAAGGACAGATGTAGGCACCCTTAAAATTCTGCATTTAAAAGGCCCTCCTCTAACTTTTCCTAATAGCCCAAAAAATGGGAAATCTACTTAGAATATACCACCCTGTTTAAAAGAAACAGAATTTACCTGCCCAGCAATGAGCAACTGCTTTGACTGGATCTGGTCTTGGATCCAGTGCCATGGTGGGGCAGTTTATTTGGAGCTAACTTACTCTTTAAATACCGTATATTCTTGTTTCATGTTGTCTATGTATTTGCCATTTCTGCTATGGCATTTAGCACTCTGCTATGCACTCCCTGCTCTATGTGCTCTCCCTGTCCGACAGAACTGAATATACACTGCTGAGTGCATGCACAGATGGAGATGGGATGCTGTGGCAGTGCAGAGCACATTACTGATTTCCTATATGATTGCTGTGGGATCCCAGGACTAGGTAGGTTTAATATTAATTCTAAAAGACTTTAGGGACCAGCGACACTAGGGGACAGATCCTCACTGTCATGGTGCATGCGTGGCTTGGTGCCAGCATCTCTGCCTAAATGCTGGCTGCACCTGGCAAACTTTAATGTCTGCTCACCAGGTGTACATGGCGGAGGTAGGCTGCAGACTTGATTTTCTTTTACTAGGGTGAACACTAGCCAATATAATCAAAACAGATTCAAGGAAACAAAATGACATTTTCTGACTAACCCAGAATGGAAAGTTTTAAAGTGGATCTCCGGTCTAACACCCCAACCCTCCCTGTCACCCTCCTCTGGTGCTGAGACAGGGAGGGGGGTTACAATAAAAAAAAACTCCTTACCTTGCACGGGATCCCGTGCTGATTGCTTAAGATTCAGGTGCTGGGCTCAGGATTCCTGGATCTGCTGCACAGAGTGGCTCCCACTGAAATGTGCACGGCCCTGTAATGGGCGGGCATGAGCCCAGAGCAGGGGAAGCCTGCAGGAGCATTGGTGACAGTTTTGGATCCCAGGCAAGGTAAGGAGTTTTTTGTTGTAACTCCCTAGTCCTGCCTTAGTGCTAAGGCAGAGCAGGGGGCTGGGGTTACACTTAGACTGGACTTCCACTTTTAAGCAGAAGCCTGAATTGGGATGCCCCTCAGTGTGAAACCCCCCAGTTCACCCAGTAAAACTTACCTTTAATCAGCCCACCGGTACATGGGCTGTCGTCCGATCAGAGCTCTTTGCCATAATTACAGCCTTTGGCAAAGGACTCTGATTGCTTTCAATGGAGAGTGTTTGCTGCCGTGGATGCGGCAGTGTGCACTCCCCATTGTATTAAAGAAACAAGACCGCACCAGCTATATCCTAAAGTAGTGTGCCCATGTGAGGATAGAGACACAATTGTGTACCACTATACCATCCCACAAAAAAGGAGTCCCACAACTCCTCATTCTATCCTCATTAAACAATGGCACCACTCAAGTATAAAGATTAAATTTTTGATTCCTTTATTGCTCAAAAAAATCTATATACATATGTACAAACACATTAAAAACTCATTACAATTTTTATAAAAAGATTGAAAAAAAATAAAAACTCATTAAAATACATATACACACAACCTGTGAAGATAAAATGGAGGGGGAAAAGGGGAAGGAACACGCAAAACCCCTAAGATGATAAATGCTTTGGGCCATAAATATATTCTATTTGATAATTTTCATTCCTGCTATTCCTAAACTGGGCTGACTATATATATGAGTGCTGTGCTAAACTAATTAATAAACTAATACTACATACAATACTCTTAGTCTGTACAAACTATGTCTCAAAAGTGCATAAAGTGCTGATAAGAGGACAGCCAGGAGACGAAAATGCAGATACATATATAAAAAAGATCACTCACATATCAAAAACGGCCCACCAGCATAGCCCCCCCATGTGCACTGTCGACGCGTTGCGTGACGTCAGCGCGTCATGTCACCAGGACCACCAAGCACACTCCCAGACCCACACACCCTTCCTATATACTCACCCTTCCCCACTCCCCCGCCCCGCGCCGAGCAGCTCCACGGAGAAAAAAAGCGCTCAAACCCGGAAGCGCGTCATCCTGCCCGGCCCATGTGATGCGCGCCGGCCAGAAGCACGTCAGTGAGCCGGGTGCATTCCAAAACACCCGGAAGCGTATGCGTTCCGGCGTGAATGACGCATAGGGATATAGTTTGAAACCGATCAGCGCAGGACAAGGGACGGGGCAGGTAAGTAATGGGGATGCAAGGGCACATTTAATACTTACTATACACATATGCCAAACAATGAAAACAATGTACACATATACAATTTACTGAGCTTATTACTATATACTATTCTATATACATAATTATAAACATGCCAAGTGATCTATAATACAATGACAGAACACATTATGCTACACAAAATAAATGCCACATGTATTAAGGACATATACGTCTCATAAAGCAATCCATGTCCCTATTGTAACTGGCTAGGGACTGATGTGTATTTTTGTATATATTTATCTCTGCTATGCACTTTTACTGCATAATGATGACACATTACAGTAATATACTACAAAGGCTAACTGTTCATGATTAATGGTAATTACTATTTACAAGAGATCAATAAAAAGGAAAAAAGAAGAAAAAGGAGAGGGGGTGCGGCGAATGACGACCCCAGATGTTCCTCTTGCTATTTCACCATGCACTCCTTGGGTCGAATCTGCATCTTGGTTCTTCCATCCCATCTGTTTCGAAGGAACGACCCGGATCAACCACTGTGCTGATACTATGACTAAAAACAAACTTGTTTAAATACCTAATAATATTATAATTAAAGTGTAAATGACCAAACTACCTGTGCCATCAAGTTACTTAAACGTATTACCAACATGCAAACAGGATTATTCCCCGTGAAAACCACCCTTAAAAAATACTGAACCCTCCCTATAACCATCCCCTATGTGCCTAAAAAAGGTGTAAAAGCCAGGTCTTCATTGAGTCCTATGGGAGCCTGGGTGCCAAGATTATAGATCCACCGCAATTCTTTTTGTTACAGCAACCTTTTTATATCGCCACCACGTGGACCCAAACTAACTTTTTCAATCCTGACAACTTTTAAACAACTCATATCGCTATGATGTTTATTAAGAAAATTTAGGGCCACCGGGGGTACCATTTTACCTAATTGTATATTTCTACCAGCCAGACGAATACTGGACATATGTGCTTGCACCCTTGCTTTAAGACTATTACGCATCTCCCCTGCGTACATCTTGGGACATCCACAAGTCAATGCGTAAATAACACCTACCGTCTTACAGTTGATAAACTGGTGTATCGGAAAGTTTTTGCCGATCTGTAAGTTATTTATTACTTTGCTCTTGGCCATATGGGGACAGATGGAACACCCTCCACAAGGGTGCTATCCCGCAACCAATTGGAAGCAACACTAAAGTGGCTTGAGCACACCTTATCCCGTATGTTTGGGACCTGTTATGCCGTCATTCGAGATCCACCTTGGACCCACCTGGCCAGCTGTGGGTCTTTTTTCACTATATTCCAATGCCTTTTGAGAATATTTCTTAATGTTGACCACTCACCATTATAGCGTGTAACATATCTTACCTCTGGCATGTTGTGTAGTCTTTTCTTAGGGGCCAAAAGTCCCAATCTTAGTGTGGTCTTTGCCCGTACCCAGGCTCTATCCCCCACTGCTTTTGGATACCCCCTTTTGCGGAATCACCGTGCCATATCCCCGGCCTGTTGTTCAAACTCTTCTTTGTTAGAGCAATTCCTGCAGACCCGCAGGAACTGCCCTGTCGGAATGCCCCACTTCAAACTAGTTAAATGGAAGCTCTCATAGTGCAATAGTGAGTTGATTGCAGTTTCCTTTAGATTCAGACCAGTGCGTAGTGTCCCATCTCCCACAACCGTAATAGTGAGGTCCAAGAATGTCACCTGTTTGGACGAAATCTGGGCTGTAGGAAGATGTTGAGATTATTCCTATTGAGATGATTTAAATACTCATTAAAATGTGTTTCAGAGCCCTGCCACAACACCAGTATATCGTCAATGTATCTGTACCAACCCAACACGTGCAGGTGATAGACATGCATGTCCTCACAACTGACAACCTCCCGCTCCCCCCACCCCAGGAATAGGTTGGCCACCGAGGGGGCACACCATGCCCCCATGGTGACCCCACATACCTGGCGGTAGTATGTTCCATCGAAAGGTGAAAAAATTGTGTGAAAGCACAAAATCAAGTAATCTAAGTACAAATTCCTGTAGGAAGGGGGAGTCTCGGCTGCTCGTGCTTAAAAAATACCAGCACGTGTGGGCGGCAGATACATGTGATATGCTGGTGTAGAGGGCCTCAACATCTAAAGTAATGAGCAAAATGTGGGTACCACAATGGCATCCAATTGTCTAAGTAAATCCATGGAATCCCTTATGTAAGACTCTAAGGAGATGACAAAGGGCTGGAGGTGGCTATCAATCAATACACACGCTTTTTCAGTTAAACCTCTGATGCCCGCCACAATAGGTCTTCACGGTGGGCATCGAGGGGGTCTTTTGTATTTTGGGCAGCATATAGAAGGTGGCAACCACCGGATGTTCAACTGTTAAAAAGTCATAGGTCTTACGATTGATGACACCCCCAGCCCAAGCCTCTCCAATAAGAGCCTCATAATCATCTTTGAATCGTGACAATGGATTCCCAGTGAGTCTTTCATAATTGTCTGGGTTCTGTAGCTGCCTCAATGCCTCCGTGCGGTAATATTCCAGTGACATAACGACAATATTACCGCCCTTGTCGGACTCTTTAATGATTATGTCAGTACATGCACAGAGGCTAGAGAGAGCAGTTACTTACCCCTGTGTCAAATTGTGGGACCCTTTTGAATGGCATCACTTACGGCCCTGAAAGAGTATGCACCGCGGGGCTGATAGACCAGGGCGGCATGTATTTTGATGGTTTGTGTAGTTGTCCCATTGTACTTACCTCAGGTTCTTGTTCTTCTAACAAGGTTGCTAAATCGTCTAGGGCTTCCCCTTCCTGCCAGGTCATTTCCTCCATCAATTCTGATGGAGTCCCAAACAGTTTTTTTTTAGCAACAACCGCTTGCAAAATAGGTATAGATCTAGACTTATCCAATCGGTTATATGGCGCAAATGTGAGACCTCTCTGTAGTACTGACTTTTCCTCAGTTGTAAGTATAGCGCCAGACAAATTAATAACTGTAAGTTCCTTGGCTGTCCTCTTATTACGCATCAGCACTTTATGCACTTAGCACTTTTGAGACATAGTTTGCACAGACTAAGAGTATTGTATGTAGTATTAGTTTATTAATTAGGTTAGCACAGCACTCATATATATACCGTAGTCAGCCCGGTTTAGGAATAGCAGGAATGAAAATTATCAAATAGAATATATTTATGGCCCAAAGAATTTATCATCTTAGGGGTTTGGTGTGTTCCTTCCCCTTTTCCCCCTCCACTTTCTTTTCACAGTTTGTGTGTATATGTATTTTAATGAGTTTTTAATGTGTTTGTACATATGTATATAGATTTTTTGGAGCAATTTAGGAATCAAAAATGTAATCTATACTTGAGTGGTGCCATTGTTTAATGAGGATAGATTGAGGAGTTGTTGGACTCCTCTTTTGTGGGATGGTATAGTGGTGCACTCCCTATTGTAATCAGAGACTTTTGTCTCTGTTGGACATGCACTGTTGGACAGGAGAAAGGTGAGTTATTACTGGCATCCTGGGGGGTATTGCCTCCTGTGTGTATAGCCATATGTTTTAGCACTGTTGAGCATGTCATTCACTGCTGGTCCTGTAGCCCATTTGTCCTCCAACAACTATCGAGTCACGTAATCTTATTTTCTGCTCATTTTGTGAAATGGCAATGGTTAGCTGGAGGTTTATTTTAATTTTTCTCAAGTAAATGGTAATTTTCTCCATCCTGATCATTGTCCTCCTGAGAGCTATTTACTTTGCTTTACTTGTTTATATGTATGTTTTTTCCCTCTCACTTATTTCCTGTTTCTTTTTTTTTAATTTTTAAGTTGCCAACAATATTATGTGATGTGATTGCTTTTCCTATTGCTCTACCGTATAACTACTGCACAGCATGTGCTTTTATTGAATAGCGTTCCATTTGATACAAGTTCAATTTTACACTTCATATCCTTTATCGGAATTTGCCCAAACAATTAAGTCTCAACAAGTAAAAACTGAAGACCTTCATGGATGGGAATATTTAAAGTGACCAGTTCTGTGTCTTATTGCAAGAACTATTTATACTAACCATTTACAGTCATTATATGCTTAGTTTGGAAAGCTCATAGCTAATACCGGCCAATTGAAATGGCTTGCTACATAAGACAATGAGCGCTCCCACATTAAGTGGGCAGGGGAGTGATCAATCCAATGACATTGCAATGCACTGTATAGGTGAGGACTGTATATAGTGCTGGTATATTAGTGCCCCTGTTAAATGAATGGGGGCATTATTCAACTGCAACTGCAAAAGTAAAAAAAAAAGTTTCTAAATGTTAATAAACCTGTGGGGGGCAAAGTTTTTGTAAGAAGATGTATTTTTAATTTTACAAACGTGTGAATAATTCCAACCCATGGGAAATTAAAGGACATAGAAATGCTTTTTAATGTGTTTTAATACCCCACAGTGGCCTGCTATTCCCAAATGTGTTAATTAAAATTAGGGATGAGCGAATCGATCCGCACGAACCCAGATTCGATCCGAATTTCATGAAAAATTCGATTCGGATCGAATCCGAATTTCCCCGTGCTTCAATCGCTCGAAGTTTTTCTTTAACATCCATTCATTTACATTCCAGGCATTCTAAGATGGCGGACGGGACATGTCCAGACATCTACCCTGCTCCAGTGCATGCTGGGGCAGTCACATGCAGCCTGTCAGCAGCCAGCAAGCCCGGTGACGTCACAGCGCTATTTAAGGCGGCGTACATCTTGCTTTTCCTCATTTCTCTATTGCATTCGTGAGAGACAGGATGCTGCTGTAGTCAGGGAGAGACAGTTAGACAGACAGGGACAGACAGGAGACAGGCAGGAGACAGGCAGGAAGTCAGCGAGAAGCAGGGAAAGTTAGGAAAAATCGGAGGCAGTCACAGGGAGATTTTTTTTTTTTCATCCAGCCTGAGTGTTACTGGCTGGCTGACTGGCTTTGTTAGCATTTTCAGGCTGCTTATACACTTTTACTGTGTGCATATATACTGAACTGATCTCAAGTCTGCTGTGGGAACATTACCAGTTTGTAAAATCTCATTAGCCTCTGTATCTCCTCTAAGCTGCACAGTTATTTAAAGTAATTTGGACTGTTTTAGCCTGCTAAGACACTGTTGCTGTGCATATATACTGATCTCAAGTCTGCTGTGGGCATCCCATTCTGTAACATACCATTAGCCTCTGCATTTACTGTAAGCTGCACAGTTGTTTAAAGTAATTTGGCCTGTTTCAGCCTGCTTACACACTGTTGCTGTGTGCATATATACTGATCTCAAGTCTGCTGTGGGCATCCCATTCTGTAACATACCATTAGCCTCTGCATTTACTGTAAGCTGCACAGTTATTTAAAGTAATTTGGGCTGTATGAGCCTGCTTACACACTGTTGCTGTGTGCATATATACTGATCTCAAGTCAGCTTTGGGGCATCCCATTCTGTAACATCCCATTAGCCTCTGCATTCACTGTAAGCTGCACAGTTATTTAAAGTAATTTGGCCTGTTTCAGCCTGCTTACACACTGTTGCTGTGTGCATATATACTGATCTCAAGTCTGCTGTGGGCATCCCATTCTGTAACATACCATTAGCCTCTGCATTTACTGTAAGCTGCACAGTTATTTAAAGTAATTTGGCCTGTTTCAGCCTGCTTACACACTGTTGCTGTGTGCATATATAATGATCTCAAGTCAGCTTTGGGGCATCCCATTCTGTAACATACCATTAGCCTCTGCATTTACTGTAAGCTGCACAGTTATTTAAAGTAATTTGGGCTGTTTCAGCCTGCTTACACACTGTTGCTGTGTGCATATATACTGATCTCAAGTATGCTGTGGGCATCCCATTCTGTAACATACCATTAGCCTCTGCATTTACTGTAAGCTGCACAGTTATTTAAAGTAATTTGGCCTGTTTCAGCCTGCTTACACACTGTTGCTGTGTGCATATATACTGATCTCAAGTCAGCTTTGGGGCATCCCATTCTGTAACATACCATTAGCCTCTGTATGCACTGTAAGCTGCACAGTTATTTAAAGTAATTTGGGCTGTTTCAGCCTGCTTACACACTGTTGCTGTGTGCATATATACTGATCTCAAGTCTGCTGTGGGCATCCCATTCTGTAAGCCTCTGCATTTACTGTAAGCTGCACAGTTATTTAAAGTAATTTGGCCTGTATGAACCTGCTTACACACTGTTGCTGTGTGCATATATACTGATCTCAAGTTAGCTTTGGGGCATCCCATTCTGTAACATAACATAACCTACCTCTCTTATTTACACTAAGCAGCTCTCTTATTTAAACTAAGCAGGCCTCTTATTTACACTAAGCAGCTCTCTTATTTAAGCTAAGCAGCTCTCTTATTTAAACTAAGCAGGCCTCTTGGAGGCTGATTGTCCACTTTTGGGTGTGCATTTATATTCGGTTTCATATACAGTGGGGTATCCCAATTTGTAAGATAACCTACCCCAACCATGTAAACTAAAGAGGCCTGTTGCAGCCTGAGTTTCTCTGCTTGCGTATGGCCTGCATTACAATCTGTCTCTTTCAATGACACTGCTGCCTGGGGTATCCCAATTTGTAAGATTTGCACTTGTTTTTGACTGCTTTTAATAAACCAGGCCGCAGGGCACCCCAAAGCTGCACCTTGCACCCTATCTGGTATACAACATAAGCGTTGATCAGCATCAGCTTCATTAAGCTACTTCAGTTTGCACTTCCTTTTTGACTGCTTTCATTTAACCGGGCCGCAGGGCACCCCAAAGCTGCACGTTGCACCCTATCTGTTTATACTAAATAAGCATCTACAGCCTCAGCTTTATTAAGTTATTGCATTTTGAATTGGTTTTGGTCTGCTTTAAATACACCAGGCCGCAGGGTATCCCAAACCTGCATGTTGCACCCCATCTGTTATACTAAATAAGCGTTGATCAGCATCAGCTTTATTAAGCTATTGCATTTTGCATTGGTTTTTGTCCTGCTGCCAAAACACTAGCCCATATGGGCATCCCAACCCAGCACATGTCACCCTATCTGTTATACTAAATAAGCTTCTACAGGCCCTTTTTTTTATTTATTTATTTTTATTTATATAGAGCTGTAATAGCTTATATAGTGAGGTAAATTTGCCATTTTGCTTCATTATATAGAGCAGCCCCTGTGTAAATCTGAGGGGCAATAATTTATTTTATGAGGTAAATTCATGGTTTTGCACCATTATATGGAGCAGCCCCTGTGTAAATCTGAGGGGCAATAGCTTATATAGTGAGGTAAATTTGCCATTTTGCTTCATTATATAGAGCAGGCCCTGTGTAAATCTGAGGGGCAATAGTTTATATTATGAGGTAAATTCATGGTTTTGCACCATTATATGGAGCAGCCCCTGTGTAAATCTGAGGGGCAATAGCTTATATAGTGAGGTCAATTTGCCATTTTGCTTCATTATATAGAGCAGCCCCTGTGTAAATCTGAGGGGCAATAGCTTATATAGTGAGGTAAATTTGTCATTTTGCTTCATTATATAGAGCAGGCCCTGTGTAAATCTGAGGGGCAATAGCTTATATTGTGAGGTAAATTTGCCATTTTGCAGCATTATATGGAGCAGCCCCTGTGTAAATCTGAGGGGCAATAGCTTATATTGTGAGTTAAATTTGCCATTTCGCAGAGGTCCCCCCGAGTCAGACCTGCGGGAGTATGGGCCATGGCGCAGATAGACATCGCCCAACTGACTACGTGGGATGTCTCTGTAGTAGGTCAGTTTGTCCTCCCTCTCAGTGGGCGTAAAAAATGCCCCCATTTTGTGCCGGAAGCAAGGGTCCAATAAGTTGGAGAGCCAGAAGTCTTCCCGCTGACAAATGGAGACAATTCTGCGCTCACTAGTACGCAAGCATGTGAGCATGCATCGTGCCATTTGTGCAAGTGACTCGGAGGGACTACCTGTCTCCATCTCCACTGTAAACTGCCACGGTGTGTCTGGGTCCTCTGTCTCGCCTTCCTCACAACCCTCTAGCTCCTGTGGCTGCTCCTGCTCCTCCTCTCCTGTCAGATGACTAGATAAAATGGTCATTTTGTGAAACCTAAACTGTGGTTTGCTGTGCCCCACCCCCTCCTCCTCCTCCACTTCAGCCCCCACAGGCTTCATGTGGCTGTGAAATGTATGTGCCATGTCTCCAGTGCCCTGACCAGCCATGGTTTCCAACATGTGTTGTAGTACATGAAGCAGTGGAATCTCATCGTTCATCTCATAGTCCTGGCAACTGACTAATAAAGTAGCTTCCTCAAAGGGCCTGAGCAAACGGCCGGTGTCACGTATGAGCTGCCAATGGTTTACATTGAATTTACACAGGGGTGTCCCCCTATCCGTTTGGATCATCCAGAAATCCGTGATGGCTTTTCTCTGTTCCTATAGTGGATCCTGCATATGGAGGGTGGAATTCCAACGGGTGGAGACATCGCAAATCAGATTATGTTGGGGTACACCGTTCTGACACTGAGGCTCAATAAGGTTGTGCTTGGTGGTGTAGGAGTGCCAGAAGTGCATGCTAACTTTCTTTCCTGTTGTTCGGATGTCTTTCAGATGGGGGCAAGACTTCAGAAAACGCTTGACAACTAGACTGAACATGTGTGCCATGTCAGGACGCATGACTCTGGCTTCCTTGTCGCAGCGCAGACAAGATGTTCTTCCAAGTATCAGTCACCATGGGTCAAAATTTGCTGTTTTCGTGGATTAAGCAATGATTTCATGTATTGAGTTCTCATTTTTAGTAGTTCCTCCCATGTGTGACTCAAGGAAAACCATGTGAAGAACAGCGTGAAACCACAATCACCAAGGGGGCCTAAAAGTATATATATTGTCCACCATGAGTCCATAGTTACAGCTCCAGACGTAGAAAACACTGTGCACTTTGGTACACACAGGCTAAAGGACTGGCCCACCTTCTGTTCAACAACATTTTACAGGGCAGGCACTGCCATCTTCGCAAAGCAATGATACCATGGGACTCTCCACCTCGGCTCGGCACAAGCCATCAGTTCTCTGAAAGGTCCACCACTGGGTAATGCAGCAGGCTGGACTTATGGTGACACTGTCTGAGAGGAGAAATCCCTCAGACATCAAGATTAAAAATTCCAAGAATTTTTGAGGACTAATTATTCAGAGGCAATGATACCCAGTTTCTGATTTAATTACAAGGTGGAAACACACCCTCAAACAAAACTTCACTTTGGCAATACTATTGCATTTCTTTATTCATAATTTTATGTATATATACTAACTAACCTACTTTTTCTCCACAGGATTGGGGATGCTACCTGAAAAACTGCCACATCGCTGAGTAGCTGATTTTTCCTACCAACAGTCCCCAATAATTCACTGCTGCTGCTGCTGCCGCCGCCACCGACGCCGCAGACTCCAGGGACCCTCTTCCACTACCTCCGCTTGCAACACCTCCTCCCACGACACTCTCCTCATCACTAATTGCCCGGCTAGTGGAAGAAGGGGCGAGTGTCTCCTCCACTTCTTGGCTGGGCAGTAGCTGCTGAATTTTATGATTATCAGATCTTCATCAATGGATAGTGGAGCTGAACCCAAAGCATAACAACAGACAACAGACAGTTGACTGGGGGTGTCAGATGCCACTTGTGATGCAGTGGACTGCTTTTGCAGCACTTCCAGACAAAGTTGCTTCATTGGCTGACACAATGACTGGTAAAGCTGTGGAATATATGGTTGAAATGCAAGAATAACCATTTGTTTTTATATGAAAAAGACCCTGGTTTATACATACTATTTTTTCCAGAGACTGCCCTGCGTGGAAATGAATGGCGCATGGATCAGCCAAGCTTTCCTCCCAACAATGCCTGATGTATTCCAGTAGATTGATGATGGGGCCAGACCAACACTAAAGAAAGATGGATCGTGCAAAACAGATTTAAGGCGCTGCTCTTCAGTTACAGACATTCCTCCGCATCGGATCACAAGTAAGTATTGATTAAAAAATCCTTTACGTTACTCTTACTTTTTATTAATATTCTTCGGATAAGACGGATCAGACATCCAGATTAAAAATTCCAAGAATTTTTGAGGGCTAATTAGTCAGAGGCAATGATACCTTGTTGTTTCTGATTTAATTAAAAGGTGGAAACACACACTCAAACAAAACTTCACTTTGGCAATACTTTTGCATTTGTTTATTCATAATTTTATGTAGATATTACTAACTAAGCTACTTTTTCTCCACATTACTCTCCACAGGGTGTGATTCATCCAATTTTTGGGCTCCTGAAGCCAACCCCAGTGTCTCTTTAAAGTAATGTTTGGGCTCCTGCTGCTGCGGCTGCCAACTCCAGGGTGTGATTCATCCAATTTTTGGGCTCCTGAAGCCAACCCCAGTGTCTCTTTAAAGTAATGTTTGGGCTCCTGCTGCTGCCAACTCCAGGGTGTAATTCATCCAATTTTTGGGCTCCTGCTGCCAACTCCAGTGTCTCTTTAAAGTAATGTTTGGGCTCCTGCTGCTGCCAACTCCAGGGTGTGATTCATTCAATTTTTGGGCTCCTGCTGCCAACTCCAGTGTCTCTTTAAAGTAATGTTTGGGCTCCTGCTGCTGCTGCTGCCAACTCCAGGGTGTGATTCATCCAATTTTTGGGCTCCTGCTGCCAACTCCGGTGTCTCGTTAAAGTAATGTTTGGGCTCCTGCTGCTGCTGCCAACTCCAGGGTGTGATTCATTCAATTTTTGGGCTCCTGCTGCCAACTCCAGTGTCTCTTTAAACTAATGTTTGGGCTCCTGCTGCTGCCAACTCCAGGGTGTAATTCATCCAATTTTTGAGCTCCTGAAGCCAACCCCAGTGTCTCTTTAAAGTAATGTTTGGGCTCCTGCTGCTGCTGCTGCCAACTCCAGGGTGTGATTCATCCAATTTTTGGGCTCCTGCTGCCAACTCCAGTGTCTCTTTAAAGTTATGTTTGGGCTGCTGCTGCTACTGCTGCCAACTCCAGGGTGTGATTCACTCAGTTTTTGGGCTCCTGCTGCCAACTCCAGTGTCTCTTTAAAGTTATGTTTGGGCTGCTGCTGCTACTGCTGCCAACTCCAGGGTGTGATTCATCCAATTTTTGGGCTCCTGCTGCCAACCCCAGTGTCTCTTTCAGCCAATGTTTGGGCTCCTGCTGCTGCTTGCAACTCCAGGGTGTGTTTCATCCAATTTTTGGGCTCCTGCTGCCAACTCCAGTGTCTCATTAAAGTAATGTTTGGGCTCCTGCTGCTGCTGCTGCCAACTCCAGGGTGTGATTTATTCAATTTTTGGGCTCCTGCTGCCAACACCAGTGTCTCTTTAAAGTAATGTTTGGGCTCCTGCTGCTGCCAACTCCAGGGTGTAATTCATCCAATTTTTGGGCTCCTGAAGCCAACCCCAGTGTCTCTTTAAAGTAATGTTTGGGCTCCTGCTGCTGCTGCCAACTCCAGGGTGTGATTCATTCAATTTTTGGGCTCCTGCTGCCAACTCCAGTGTCTCTTTAAAGTAATGTTTGGGCTCCTGCTGCTGCTGTCAACTCCAGGGTGTGATTCATCCAATTTTTGGGCTCCTGAAGCCAACTACAGTGTGTCTTTCAAGCTATGTTTGGGCTCCTGCTGCTTGCAACTCCAGGGTGTGATTCATCCAATTTTTGGGCTCCTGAAGCCAACTCCAGTGTCTCTTTCAGCCAATGTTTGGGCTCCTGCTGCTGCTTGCAACTCCAGGGTGTGATTCATCCAATTTTTGGGCTCCTGCTGCTGCCAACTCCAGTGTCTCTTTAAAGCAATTTTTAGGCTCCTGCCCCTCATAGTGATGCCACTTCAACTCTCTGCAATTGTGCCGCTCTGCGATTCTGTTAGCGATGCCTCTGATCTGCATGTGATATTTATTTAAAGTATTATTTAACTAACCCAGCACGCGTGTTACAGCAAGGCACAATGGTTTACAAACCTATTGAGGCTCTAGGAGGCTCAGAAATAGCCGTTTTTAATAGCGATTCGTCGCGAATAAATTCGGGTCGAACCGATTTTTGTCGGAAGATTCGGCGAAAATTTTTTTTCAAAAGTTCGCTCATCTCTAATTAAAATATCTACCCTATAAAAGAAAAGAAAAACTACATTTTCTGTTTGTGCCACTCCAAATTTTCACTATTTATAATATTGAATGAGTTGAATGAGTTACTTAATGTCAATCCTTTGGACAGTCTTCATGAGTCTTGGTTATTGCAAATTTTTAAGACTCACGTGCCAGAGGACACCATAATGATTTTGTTATAGGTATGTACAGTTATTCTTTTCATATGGCTTCCTACTGCATGTATCTACAATGTGTATGTAGCAAATTGTATTTGGAATTACTGGAATATTCTTGATGTATGTTCTGTTCTGCTGCGGTTAGGCAGTTTATTTCTGAATATTCTTAGTTGGTGGCACCTAAATCTGGATGATTTTTGAGTTTAGGGGTCTCTAGATAGCAAGTAAAGCAGCCAAATGCCTCCTGGTTGCATGGGTAGACCATTATATAGAAAATCTGAGTATCATTGAAACAAGGTAAGTACTGTAATAAAAGATGTTTAAACTACATCCAGTATTTTTGTTTTTTTGGGAGGAAGGGTTAGGAGCACAAAATAATCTGCCTGTAATATCACTGGTGACATTTATCCTTAGTTCAGCTCCCTGTCATGACCAGGACCAACAGTCTCCCAGCTGCAGCCACAAAATGGCAGGCAGTGGCAAAAAGCCTTGTTTTTTCGTTTTATTTGACCAAATCAATCTCTGGGGAGGTTGGCAGCAGGAATAAAGTGTGACTGGATTGCTGCTTTAAAAATGTTAAGAAATGTATGCAGCGATACTGGGGCAGAGCCTTATGTAGTGTCATATATACTATGGACAGTGTAATATTATTGGTATTATATGGACATATTAAGGAGGAAGTCCAAGTTCTTTGTAATCCTCTGAGCCACCCTATCCTCCCCATGTGCTAAGCTTTATTTGGATGTTAAAATAATAAAACAACTCATCTGATCACTGCAAACGTCCACTGATGCCGGCGGGGGTGGAGCTCTTTACTGCAGCCATGGACTTGAATGACAGGCCGGTCACCAACTCATTGGGTGACTGACCTGTCACTTAGGTGCCAAGCTATTAATGCTATTGTCCAAATACAAAGGTGACAAAGCTCAGAGGGCCACATATTAGGATGGGATGTTTAAACCTTGGGTTTGGCTTTCACTTCCTCCTGCTGAGACTATAACAAGATGAGTCATTCTAAAAAGCCCACCGGCTCTCTGCTGATAAGTCTATTGTGTTACATTATTTAAGCCAAATAGCAATTCATTTAGCGTGTTTCTATTGCAATCAGTTGTAATACTTTTTAAAGCAGTCATGAGCCTAATATCAGAATTTTCTTAGCTTACAGTGCAATGTGATGTGCGCATTGTGCTGTGGGATGGAAAAGACTTTGTAGAGATTATCCCCTCTGTAGCTTATCACAGGGGGAATAGTGGGGTCTTTAAGAAGGACACATCTTAACAAGCTAATTACCCCAAATGCTTCTGAGAGAGGTAAAATAACTCTATACAAGGCTATTTAACTGTAAGTAAAATGAATGACACATATAAAATGAGGCCACCAATCACAGGCCCCATCAAAAGTGCCTTGGATAAAAAAATCTCATATATTGATTTAAAGTTATACTAAAGGCAAGCCCAGTTGTCCCATTTTCTTGGGCTACACTGCACTGTACTGTCCTAAACTTCAATCCGTTTTCAAAAAGTAGTTCCTAAGTTGAGGTTGGGTTCATTGATGTGCCAGGTCAGCGGGATGGAGGCGGAAAGCTGAATGAAGAAGTGATTTACTCACTAAATAGAATGACATAGCAGGAAAGAAAGCGCTGGAGAGACTCAATAGGGTTGATTCAGAGAGACATAAAAAGAATTTCTTTTTTGTGTCGAACTGTTTTTTTTTCGTTTTGTTTCCGCTGTCGTATGAGTGTACGCACAATTTTAAGCATGCATCGGGAGCCTTCTGTAAAGTGTTCGTCACTGCGTACGCCAATGAGAATGTCATTTTTCAGCTTTCATTTTTCATTTACGTTACTTAGGAAACAACATAGGCTTCAGTTTTTTGCTTTTTCCAACGTCGCCTCTAACGAATTATTTACGTTTCCCGTTAGATTCTGAATTCCTTTTTCTATAAATAAATGTCCGTACGGAAATCTTTTCGACCTTACGCATGCGCACACCAAAATTAACTCATTCATGTGCCCATCTCAACTTTTTCCTCGCTCACTTCTACTACAATGCTTACCTCAATTCCATCGCGGTTTGTATAATCTTCACTTTGCCCACCTAATGCTTACCTCAATTCCATCACGGTTTCTATATTCTTCACTTTGCGCACCTAATGCTTACCTCAATTCCATCGCGGTTTCTATATTCTTCACTTTGGGCACCTAATGATTACCTCAATTCTATCACGGTTTCTATATTCTTCACTTTGCGCACCTAATGCTTACCTCAATTCCATCGCGGTTTGTATAATCTTCACTTTTCCGCACCTAATGCTTACCTCAATTCCATTGAGGTTTGTATATTCTTCACTTTGCGCACCTAATGCTTACCTCAATTCCATCGCGGTTTCATTTTTCTTCACTTTGCGTACCTAATGCTTACCTCAATTCCATCGCGGTTTGTATATTCTTCACTTTGCGCACCTAATGCTTACCTCAATACCATCGCGGTTTGAATATTCTTCACTTTGCGCACCTAATGCTTGCCTCAATTCTATCGCGGTTTGTATATTCTTCACTTTGCGCACCTAATGCTTGCCTCAATTCCATTGTGGTTTCTATATTCTTCACTTCGCGCACCTAATGCTAACCTCAATTCCATTGTGGTTTCTATATTCTTCACTTTGCGCTTTTATTTTTAGTTCTTCCTACGTTTTCCTGTAACCAACCCTTAATGAACCTTTCTTTTACATAAAATGACACAGAAACAAGTTTTATCTTTTGTTTTTTTTATTTAGAACTGCCAAATTATTTGGCCATTTTTTGGGGGGAATTATGTTTTTATTTAACAACTTTTTTTTGTATTCATAAAACTGTAAAACATTTTTTAAAACATTTTATATACAAAGCTATGGCAGGCCCCAGAAAATTAATCTTCATCTGTGGTCACCATCGAAGCTCTGAGCTCCTGTATATCGCCCACCAGCCGAAACACTGTCGCAGTCAGTTGGTCTAATCTCGCCTGTGCGGTTTCTGTAAAAAAAAAAAAGAGAAGAAAATTATTGTTCTGCAAATACATGTTTCACAGCTGTGGGTGGAATGTTTATTATGTTTAAATCTAACTCATGAGGCCATATGTCATTATGCCAAGGAATTCATTAATGGATGAGGCCATATGTCATTATGCTAAGGAATTCATTAATGGATGGGGCCATATGTCATTATGCTAATTACATTGGCAAGGGATTTAGGTTGATTGGTGATGAACTGATGATGTCATTTTAAACATACTCCAAATATTTACATTACAACTTACTTTGGTGGTGGGCGACCTCAGCTTCCGGGACCACCCTACGCTCTGGGGCCTGCCACTGCTGGGAATGTGAGGCTGTAGAGACATTTAAAATAGACTCACTTCTAATGTCTGATTCAACAGTAACCAAATGACACTTAGAATGTGTGTGTGACATCACCCACCTTCTCCATGTTCCTCCTGGGCTTGATCTGCTGCACTCTCAGCTCCAGATCTTTCACCCACTACGTATTCCTCTATAAAAAGAGATTAAGGGAATCAGCTTTTGTTTAAATAGCATGTATGTGTGTGGGGTTACATTCAGAGTCACATACCGGAGGCTAATGGCTGAGTCGTTTCGTACGACTGCCTGCCCAAGCCGTGTGGCCCCTTCTCTGTGGATAGGTCCAGGGGCTGCTCTGAGGGGTAGGAAGTTGGCCCTGGAGATCCACCACCTTCAATTGGACTGCGCGCCGGACTGCGCGCCTCCGGGGGGGTCTTATGCGTCGGTTTTATGCCCACGTGTGTTCTAAAGCATATGTACTTATCAGGCTCATCAAGGGATGTTTGTGTGTTTATGTGCCTTTTGCTTGTTACCACAGCACAGCATCCTGCCTCTGGAAGTGTGGAAGCCTCCTCAAGTTTGAGCACGCCATCTACTTCCCTGTTGCCTAGGACACAGGACCAGATATATAGGGTAAGTGTACTTTGTTGAAACTGGTGATGCATGTGAATGCACATGACTAATTGTTGCCAAAGATATTTAGGCAAAAATCTGACACACTTTTTCAAATGTCCCAGCAGACTCCCCCACTAATGGATGTAATCCAGCATAAGGAGGAGGAGGATATCAGCCGGATTGGACCTTTGCAAATTACCCTCCTGGAACCTAATCTGCCACTCCCCCAGCATCCTACTGCACCAAATCCTCTGCAGCAGAGTGAAGCTGGACGCATGCTGCCAGCCCATCGTGGGCAGCAGGCTGAGACTGAGCCTACAGTCCCCAGTGCTAGCTCTGCTGCAGAGGTTTTGCCTAGTACATCTGGTACTGTTGCTCGCCCTGGACCTCCAGCATCTGCAGGCGCTCAAACCCGGGGAATTGGAAAACGCAGTCAACAACGTCGACCAGTTTCCCAGGGGAGGTGCGTGCCGATCCTGGAGTCAGCATGGCGCCATGACAGCCAATACTTTAGGCAGGTGGTCCAAAGAACAACAGAGCAGATTACTGCACAATTAGAGAACTTCAATACTACCTTCACCACCATGCTGACTGAATTTAGGATGAGCAACAGCCAAATGCAGGACAAATGGCCACCGTAAACAGACAGATAGCAGAACAAATTGCCACCTTAAATACAAACTTTACTGCCATGCTAGATGAATTTAGAACTAGCAACAGACAGATGCTGGAGCAGTGGCAGATTATGAATGCCACACATGCCCAGGTGTTGGGCCACCTCCAAGGCCCACCACAACCTTATTATGGGCAACATCAATAATAATATCAATTTGACCTGGATCTGCTAAACATATTTCCTCTACTTCCCACCTCTACTTGGGTTGTTTATGGCTTTGCTGGTTTGTTTTGGAATTCGCCCATATAACTATAACACTATGCGTGGGTATCCAGGGCTAACCCACAACTCTATACTCATCCAAAAGGCTGCACACTAATTATCAATCAATACAATTTATTCACAAAAAGGATTCAACATATATGACATACATCACATTTAAAACATAACACTTAATACATGACATAAAAAACATATTAAAAAAAAAGTGGGGAGGAACTCCAGGGCTAACCAATTTACATATTACCAATAAACTACGCACCAACAAATAATTGCTGCCAATCGTAAATTCCGTCAATCGAATGCGCATATATGCGTTAACGTTAACAAATGTATGCATGGAAAAAGTAACGTAAAAGGCAAAAATAAAAAAAAAAATACACAGACACATGCGAAAGTGCATGCAAATGTGTCTCTGAATCAACCCTAATGTAAGGTAAGCTAGTGATATTCATTTTTACAACTTTTGACTTGCCAAACACTTTAATATATTAAGATCAGGAACATGTTGTGCAAGAATTATAACATGCATTATAACTACGTAGTCTGCCTTAACCCTCTGAATATATAGCCCAACAATATGGCCTCAGCAGCTAGTGATTCCAGTAAACAGCAAATAAGTGAATCATTTCAGAGCCAAAAAAAAGCAAAAGTCGGTGAGTTGTGAGTTCAGAAAGACCTTTTGGACAGGCACCATAAACTCACCACGCCAACACAAACACCCATTTATCACAATAGAAGGTATCCCTGAAGCATCCAGGTAACGAAGACATGGTCACACAACACTATATCAGTGGAGATAGATCATAAAGCAGGCCTACATAACTGCCGCACTGGAGGGAGAATAACAGGACATATTTTGAAGGGAATCTATCACGTAACAAATGTTTTTGTTCCATTTGTCTTTAATTGTACAGAGGCATCATCTATCTGCTCTAGTCTTATAGCTAATAAATGTCAGCCCCTTCATACTTTTATCAGCAGGTAACAACAATTAAATTGCTATTTTTGCCATGGTAGAGCTTTATATTTAACCCTGAAATACACTGGAAAAAACAACTTTTGTTCCTTTTTTCAGAAAGTTTTCTGAATCCTCACACCAGCAACATTTTTTAGTTTTGGAAGAGCATAAGTATCACCTTAAGCACACCAAAAACCCATTTAATCTGGCTTTGGGGTCTAAAAGATTCTTGTTTGCAGCTTGCCTCTGGGGCATCCCAATTTGGAATGCCCACGGTGTTTGACCCCCTGGTTCACCGTTATACTCACCTTGAGATTTGATTCCTCAGCACAGACATATCTTTGGTTTATCACTGCTAATGTGGTAATAGAGTGGGCTTTAAGGTTTGGTCAGGTCTTTTGCAGCAGCTCCAAGTAGAAGTACACTGCTCATACTATAATTAAATGTCACCTTTAATTTTAGGCTGATTACTGGTGTCTCATGGCTATACCCACTTACATGAATTGGGTACTATACCCACCAATAAAGGGAATTTAGTATTTACCATATATTATTTATATTTACAAGTCAAATGGAAGACACTGTCTCTACTTGTTCTTAAAGGGAATGACACCCATTATTCAAAGAAACATAGTGTAACCTCGTTCAAATGTTTAGGGGCTACCTACCCATATTATGCCACACATTTCTTTAGGAAGTCACAGAACTTAAATATTTCTGAATAAAATTAGTGACAAAAAATATATATATATTTTTTACAGTTTGTACATTTTAATAAAAAAATGTAAGTTTTCCAATAAAATCATATTGTGTGTAAAAGCCCCTTTTCTCCAGGTTACAGCGGTACCACATATGTATTGGTAGATACCCTTTCCTGCCCAGGAGACTCCCCCAAACTGAAACTTTAGGAGATTTTCAAATAAAATACAACTGCTATGTGCACCTTGCAGATTTTCAAGAAAAACAAACAATTTACATTTGACATACCCCCCCCCCCCCCACAAACTATATATTCTCTCAAAGTACACACATTAAGCTTTCTAGGCATACCAAGCTTGTTGATGTGGGCACAGTTTTCTGGAAGTTACCCCTTGATTAATTCTTTGGTTGCACAGGGTTTCTCTAAAAAAATAATAAAAAAACAGAATAATAGAAACAATATGCAAACAAAAAAACATGTTAAATCTGAAAAAGCAAGGTCCCCTGAACAGAACAATACCCAACATACATAGGTACTGTCAAGGGAAGAGTTGCCAATGTAAAGCATGCATGTAAGGGTAATTTTACTTAAAAATGTTAGTGTGCAAGTACACACATTAAGATTTCTAGGTGTACCCAGCTTGTTGTAGTGGGCTCATCTTTCTGGAAGTAATCCCTCAAAGAAATTTTTGGTTGCATTGGGTTTCCCTAAAAAAAAGCAGAATAACCCATTTTCCTAAAATATCAATATGCAAACAAAAAAAAACAAGTAGGCTGGCAGTTAAAAGGGCTAAAAGTACCTAACGGGGTACTTAACAGTGGTTGCCCCCCAAACTGAAAAGAGCACTTTATAACATTTACAAATAAAATACAACTACTATCCATTCTATAAAGTTTTATATTTAAAAAAGCAGAAGTGAGGCAGAAGGAAGTGGGCAGGGGTGAGGCAGGATAGTTGAGAGCTAAGGCGGGTAGAGGTGAGATGGAAAGAAGTGGCCAAAGTTGAGGTGGAGACACGCGAGGGGAGGCTACAAGAGATGAGTTAGGAAGAAGTGGGCAGAAGTCAGATGGGGAAAGGGAAGGTAGGAAGAGGAGAGAAGAGGTTGGCAGATGTAAGTGGAGATGAGATGGGATGAGCAGAAGAGGGTAGAGGTAGGCAGAGGTCCAGGAACCACAATTGATAGCAGTGGGCCACAGGTTGTGCACTAAAGTAATGATCTGTGTGGTGTACCATTGAAAATATGAGCCCCTGTGGGTCTGGACAGTACGGACATGGCTTTACTTAGTGTAAATTTTGAATTTGACAGCACCAATCTTGGCAGGAACCCATTGTATTGGCCAATTAACGAATTGCTGCATGTCAAGCTCTTTCTGGTTAATGAGAGGTTTTCTGTAAAATTAAAAAAGCTATTTAAGCAGGCATTAGGTATAGTGTATAACCAGTGGACCAACATTGTTAGTTTCTTTATAATTATTCAATATAAGATTAGGCCGAAAGTATGTGAACATCACACTTGTGAAGAAGATGTTTATGAATTGTCCTGCATCCCAGTACACATAGAGAACAACACCTGGAACCCTTGCTGTGCACTTGCTTTGCCTCCCCTCCCAGTACTTCATTAACATGGTACATTAACATGGTATTTAAATATTTTCTGAGAAAGAGCTTTCTGTATTAGATTCTGTTTTCCATGTCTAGTCTGTGTTATCTAATCTGACCTCAGGGCTGCATAAATGCGTTTCTTCCTTGGACCTACTGTGGAAGACCATACTGTCCCCTAGATCCTGGACCCTGGGAGACCCATAATAACTTGGAATGGGGGCAGAGGATCCACACTGAGCTTTTAAACAAAGGTGCCAGACATGACTGCAAGGTATCCTTGGGAGGGATATTCAAGATTAGCATAGAAAATCTAGATCAAGCTGGATTTTTATGTGCTTACAAAGATAGCTTCCCTTCAATGCAACTTAGTAAATAGAATAAAATTTATGCACAGAAAATTCTGAAGCTGCAAAACAATAAATATGATAAATTATTAAATATTTATCACGTGTACAATCAGGCCAATAATCAAATATTATTGGCTAAACAAATATAAACATTACAAAGTGTACATAAAAAAATATTAATACTATATGTTTCCACATAAAAGCTGGTAATAATGTATTTTTACTTGTTCTCAAATATTCGATCATTCAGTTACAGTAATAAGACGTAATAAAGAAATAAGTAATAAGTAAAAGTGAGCTCTCCTCGTGTGTGTGTTCAAAACACATCTTGAGATAACCAACGTAGAATGCCTCACTATACTATATCACAAAATTACAAAGTTTATTAAAACATAGACTCAAACATTATACTTACATTACACTTTAAAATCATTTAAAAACATATATACAAAAGACCATGGCAGGGATGGAGATAACAAAAGAAAGTGCTATAGGTAATATCAAAACAGACTGCAACCAGATAAAAAAAAATAAGTAAATAACCTATCTACTAATGTTCTAGATTTATAAATGAAGGCTTAATCCCACATTCAAAGTTGAAAAAATGAGTGCCTTCAGTGACTTAAATAAATGCAGTGAAGACAAAACCATTTTTTTAAATAATAAAAAAACACACAAAAATCAAAGCAATCACATAGTTAGCATATAAGTGACAAAAGACAGATCAATAAAGCAAGATATCGGACTGTTTTGGACCAGATCAAGGAGAGAGCCACCACGCAATGGAACCCAAGAAGCCACACTTTCCCTGCACCCTCTTCAGGCAACTGGTGCCATGCCCATAGTATGGCAAATATAAACCCATAAATGCGCTTACCAGCTGTAACAAAGAAAGTGTAATGGTAGTATCTGGGTTAACCAGCGGTAATCACTGTCAGCTTTCATTGTAATCCAAAATATGTCCCTTTGTCAACTTTTCTCAGGCAATATCACAGCACATAGGTATGGTAGACAAGGGTAAGGATTAATGGGACCACAGCATGGGGAGATGACAAGATTGTATCACAGCAGACAAACACTCAATGGCATGCGGGATAAGTGAAAGCATCAGCTTGTTTTATTGTTGCCCAGTCATGAATAGAAAGGTTAAATACTTTTAACACTTTTGTCACGGTTGAATTCATAGTTCAAAGGCCAAATAAACTTACATTGCTTTGTTAAAATCCAACACAGGCACAATAGCTTCATAAGGATGTTTCAGTGTTGAATAGTCACGTGTTCTTCAGGCAAAATGGCACAGGTACACTTGCTTATCATAATGTTATAGCATAGGGTAAATCAGGCATCTGTCCATCAGATATAGAACACAGGTACTCTTGCTTGTTAGCACATTTCAGCATAAGGGCTAGGCAGTTTTGTATTCCCCAATTAAGCATAGGCAACCACCCCACTTAGAGCTGAGCACCCTCTTGTAGTAAAGTGTGTCTATGGGGTATCATAGATTGAGATGCAAAATTGCCCAGGGTCAACATAGGGCGCTGAACTCGAACACCAGCTTTTGGCTGAAATTTTGGAATCACATTTCTCTTTTCTCTAGATTTGCCCAGTATAAACAGTTGACATTTTAAATGAACAAAACTGGTTTCTGTTGTTGAGATCTTTCAATCTTTTTCTGCAAAGAAAACCAAGTACAATGTAGTTTTATTTATATCTCATCTTTTGTGTGCTCTCTCAATGGGAACTTTTCACTTAATGATGTTCACCCCGATGACACATCTCTTTCAGTACAGCACTGTCCTCTCTATTTAGTGCAAGCTTTGTGTCATGAATTTCAGATCCAAGGTAATAGGGACTTTGGACTTGCTACTCATATATATATATATATATATATATAAGCACAGACACAGTAGCTTAAGGTAAGACAATGGGGGTGTAAGAGAAAGATTATATGCTTGATGCAGAGCCTTCTATATTCATTATCCTTTTTGTCAATCAGTGTGAACATTTCACATGGCTTTCGTTCAGTGTTGGAGCGTTCACATGATTCAGAGCCTCCATCAGGAGCGTCTCGTACTGTTTCTGTTGCTGTGTAAGTCATAGAGAACGCTATCAGTATGGCTCACAAAGCCAATTTCACAGATGACGCTCTTGTATATGTTGATGTGAAATTCTCACTCATAGCATTTTTCTAGCGTTTGTGAACGTATTTTGGCTCGAAATGTGTGAATGTCAGGTGAGATCCTTCTAGTTCCCATCAGAAAAATTCCTGCTTTTACCTTCATTTAGCCCCTAAATTCTGTAATCTTTTAGTTTTGGTGAAATTTATACACATACGCTGTTTGTTTTTCTGGCTTGTACACATAGGCGACCCTTTTTTTTTCACTCTTCCCATACTCTGGTCCTGCAAGTTCATTACTTACTTATTGCTGTGCCAAGTCTTTTCAGTGTCAAACTACTTAGCATGCCATGCATCATGCATTCTTCTTTACTTCTTCCTAATGCATACCTTAACCACTTTAATGCATTCTTCTTTTTATTTCATAAAGCATACCTTAACAACTTTCAAGCATTCTTCTTTTTAATTCATAAAGCATACCTTAACCACTTTCATGCATTCTTCTTTTTAATTCATAACGCATACCTTAACCCCCCCTCATATGTATCCCTCCCCATGGCAATTTAGATTGCTGCACATAAAAATTGATTTACCTTTTTCCAGCTCCTGATGTGGTAAATTTTAAAAACAAAATGGCGGCTCATGTTTATGCAGGCCGCCTGCAAACGGGAGATGCTGCGGAGCTTCCTCTTACTGTGCATTGTCAGTTATATCAATTAAATCCAGGCAGCAGCATGGCTAAGATGCAGGGAGAGGAAGCTTCAAAATGGCTGCTACCTCTCTTTTGATGGAGCCTGCAATGTCAGCTGTCTAGTTAGGACAAGAGCTCTTTGATTATAGTGTTTGTAAAAGTTGCTAGGTTGAGCTATTTAATTTTTAGTGACATTTATTTACCCCATATTGTTCCACCCATTTCATTGGGTATACTCTGTTTGGAATGTGGTAAATAGAGTCCAACAGTCAGTGGCGGAATTTCCTGGCATTCAGCTAACAGCAACCATACAGCAGAAAGTTGAAATAATGACAACAGATAAAGGTAAACCCTAAGTATACCCTTGCCCATGGTCAATGCTTACATTTTGGGCCCTAATGGTTTGGGCTGGTGGTTTTATGACTTTGAGGCTGTCTGTCTAAGATGGCCCCTTAGAACAGGGAGTGCCCTGGCAGTCAAGCAGGAAGGATGTGGCCTGTGCTTTGTCTCAGAGTGCATGCTGGGAGTTAATAATAGGAACTAGTGGTGTGGACAGTATAAACTAGGGTCTGTAACAAGAAGTACAGGTATTACATAGAATAAGAACAAAATAGGACTAAGGCTACCAATCAGTCCCCAGACACAGGTGCCAGGATTTGAGGCCAGATGGGGCAGTAAGGAGTACTGTAAAAAGTACTGAAGTTTATTCAGCAAAGGGCCAAAGACTGGCATTCTAAAAATTTTAATGTTCAAGGCAGCAAATCTCAGGGACAAAATAACTGAGACCCACCTTTTAAAAAGGATCAACACTCATTGCAGACCAAATGGGTGTTGGTACCAGTGTGGCAGGGGCATCCCAATTGCCATCTTAAAATATTCTTACCTGCTTCTCGTTCCACTGGCAAAATGAGGCCCCCAAATTGGCTGCCGACAGTCACTGCTTTCAACCACTGATAGAGTCCAGGCCAGGCAAGCAATCACGTGGTTGCATTTCTCTGGTAGAACAAGGAGCAAAATAAAAAAAAAACATGGGCTAACAGTTTTGCATGTAACACTTCTCACTTAAAGAAGCTCTGTTGTGAAATTATTTAATGTTAAAAATCCATACATACACGTTGGCTGATGAGAAGACTTATACACCCAAACTGAACAAAACTCCCACCAAGCTTGTGGTTTAATCTCACATGGTAGGAACAAAATCCAGGGGTAACAGGTTTAGTCTATGAGAGGTGACAGAACCTGACACCCATGACTTCCTGGCTGGATATTTCTTGATGCCGGGTCTGTAAGTGACCCCTTCTTCTACCATCCAGCATATTTATATGGATTTTGGGCCATTTTTTCATGATAGTGCTCCTTTAAGTCCCTATTTTAAGCTCCTATTTTTTTATTCCTATAATCCCCTAGCTCTATTTTGGTTTCATATATCCACATACTATTGCTCCAATATCCTTATGGCTTGTCCACATGATCTAGATTGCTGACAGGTGGCAATGCTCTTGTTGGAAGGTAGTGGCTTTCTTCTTGCAATCCGGCCATGCACACAATTGCTGTTCAGTGTCCTCTTGATGTTGGTCATTTGAATGCTATGTGCTTTTACCATGAGAAAAAGTGCTGGTCTTAATGTTTTTCTGCTTCTCGCTAGCACCGTAATCTACCTCCATTTGCCATGGCCACGCCGTTTTAGACTTTTCTTGTAATTCCCTGTATAGGTAAAGGTAACATGGTTCACTCCTTTTTTGTGCTCTACAGAAGCACATCGCCTCCCCCTTAGAGTCTCTTTCATTACATTGCACAGAGCACCTAGAAGCAAAGCGTCCTACGCTCATTTGATTGTACTAGTGAGAGCAACAGACACACAGGTGAACTAGGGGCTTCCCATGTTTACAGCATGTACCGTTTCAAACCTTACTGCATGGGGAAGGGTTCATATGGGTGATTATTATTTTAAATAGTGTACTTTCTTCCATATTATGTGAGATGAGCTATAATTGCTTAGACTTTATCTTGAATTCCTTTGTGACCTGTGGACTATTGCTTGATTTGGGGTGGTGGTTGTTGGACAACCACTCCTGGGGAGGCTAAGAATGGTCTTCAAATAGTACTGAACACAGTCTGTCTGGCTGTGGATTGGTGGAGTCCAAACTCATTAGAGATGAATTGTAACCTTTTCCAGCCCAGTAAGTATCAAAATGTCTACAAACATGTGTTGTGAAGATCATACTTCTTATCTCCCCTTCAAATGACCTGTTAATTCTAAAAGCTCACATACATAGATATGTAAAATTGAATCACTTTCCATCATAAATAAATAAATAAATGTCTAATATTTTGAGTAATTAGTTAGATTTTTTTACCATCTTTTAGGATTTGTGGGAAAATCTGATGCAGATTTAGGCTAAATCTATGTTGAAGTATAGAAAATGCTTAAGGGTGTACAATTGTTTTGTCTTCTGCTATTTAATATAACCTTATTCAATAAGTAAATCTTTTTTTCTCAGAACTGAAAATAACAAATATATGAATGATGTATATATAGATTTCTTTTTGGTACACATTTTATTAAAAAAATATTGGATAACAAAATAAGAAATATGATGTTCTGCCCTGCATCTGATATTGGTTTGTTATCATCACATTCATTATTAGCGAGTGATGAGATGTCTAATTTTATTAGCATTATTTAGTATTTGGCTCCCGGGCCAGGACAGAGTTCACATACATTCTCTGGGCCATTTGTTTCCGATTATTCTAATGTAAAGGTCTTTTATCAGTTTTACAGCAGTAACAGTCACAGTGTGTTGAGAGTGAGGTTTAGTGGGAAAGTGCATGTGGTTATTGGAAAATGATTGCAACTGTTATTAAACAATGTCTTCCTACTTACGCATCAGATGGTTTAGATTAGGTTTATTTTCTAGATCAACTTTAAGAAGCATTGCTATAATGTAGAAAATATTTGTGGATATATATTTAGAAGATGTGAAACAATAGCTATGGCCAGGGTAGCGGGGTAAGGTTAGGATACAATGAGTTCAGTGGGGAAAGAGTGAATGTTTGGGGATACAGGTCACTGTATTCTCATGCTGAATCAGCAGATAGTGATATGTAAAGTCCCTTGACATTCCCTGTGTGGACAAACATCTCAATTTAAAGAATATCTTCACTTGGATGAATCTGCTGGTCTAGACAATGCTGGATGACTAAATCTGTAATGATTATACTGTACGTAGTGACTTTGTTGTCTAGGCGCTAGCAATTTAAAAAGGATTACTTCTTAAGGAGTAATTATAGTTGAGGAAGGCTTAGTTCTTTTCTTTTGGAATTAGCTTTGCCAATATAGACCCTATCTATCCCTGTTCTTTCTCTCGCGCTTATTATTAAAGGGGAACAAAAATTAGTGTTGGCCTTCCTAAAGGGAACCAAAGCCAAGGATTTTCACCCTCTTGGGTTTTGACCTACTTTACAGTGGCACATGTATTTGGGATGCCCCTGGGTGTGAAGCACCGGGTATTGCCCAAAAAACATTTCTTTACACACAGAGCATTTTACCCAGTGAGGCATTCTAAATGAGCATACCCTTGGAGTCTTTTAGACTTTTTTGGGGGCCAAGTAGTAAGGGTTTTGGTCTGCTTGAAATTGGTTGCAGAGGCATCCAATTGCTGCATGCCCAAAACTCATTCCCCACAGTACGACTCTACTTGACAACCGACAGACAACAAAGTTTGCAGGGTGAGCCTACACCCAATGTATGACAGTCACCAAAAGATGCGACAGTCACATGGGGACTTAATCAGGAGGTAGGCAGGAGCGATCGTGGAAGAGATTCATGAGTTCCTGCTGCTCCCAGTCTACTTAAAGTGGCTTGAAACCCAGGGGCATCGGCCCGGGAATCTATAAGATTACCGGACCGATCAGATCCCTCCCCGCGGGGCATCCGAAATCGGGATGTCCCGCGGGGAGGAACCCCCCAGGAGGCCCACAAACCTTACCTCAGCCCCGTTCCATCGGCGCATGCGCGAGCCGCGACCGTGTCTCGCGCTTCCCTCTAGCAGGGCGCGCACCAGCGCCGGCTGTTTGTGAATGGCCGGCGCAGGCGCGCTCCCTGTTAGAGGGAAGCGCGAGACGCGGCCTCCAGCGCTCAGAGCCGCTGAGCTGCTATGCGCGTCCAAGCGGCCTTGGACGCGCATACCACATCGGCTCTGAGCGCTGTGATTGGCTGGAGCGGTCACGTGGGAGCGTGGTGAGGTGAGTGTTTCTGGGCTTTCGGGGGGGTTTCAGACAGCGGGGCACCCCCGATCTGGGTGCCCCACCGAAGTGGACCAAAACCCAGGATAGTCAAAATCCTGGGTTTCGGTCCACTTTAAACTGCTACCTAGCATCTACGACTCTGCTCCCATTTAATTGTGGAACAACGCTTAAAGGGTAATTCCACTTTCTATTATTGTGTGCCAATATGATGTGCTTGAGGTGCTGAGCTTATCTGTTTTATTCTTTTCTATGTGTTTGAAACTCCATGTTATAAAACACTTAGCAACAATGTGTTTGCATTAGCAGTGTATATCAAATTGGTGCTCTGATGTACAGATCAAAAACTTCCTGGCTTGCTAATCATCTGATGCTGATTTGTTTACCCAAAGCTGCTAATGAGCTCACCTGGTACAGTGGAAGGATTCTGGGATTTGTAGTCAGAAAGTATACTATTATATTTACTATTGGAAGCGGATTATTACATCATAACAAGCAGATTTACATGCAAATACTAGGCAAGTAGGAGATCAGGCACTAATATAGCCACTAAACAGTAAATACTGTATTAAAGTGGGTTTAGGTCATAATTAATGGCTGCTGAAATCAGCATGAAACCAATAGTTAGTGGTACCAATGTAAATGTCATCCTCCTCTTACAAAGCTATATCACTATCCTTAAGTCCCCCAGTCACAGTAAATCATGAATTAATGATACATGCAAGAAACCATCAGTTATCTACCAGCATGGTAGAGTATGCATGCATAGCATAAAATCATTCAATAGCAGTAAAGTAATTTGCAAAATTCCATAGCTTGTAACGCGCTTAGGCATGGACAAGGTAGTGCAAAAAATATAGAGCTCGCCCTGAAAAGTGCGATTGCTCCAATAATAGACATTTCAGGGAGTCACGTCTTCCTCAAGTAAGTGATCTCTCAAGTGAAGAAGGGGGTGACTCATTTCCTTTCAGCAGCCATTAATACTGACCTGACCAGGACTTTCCAGTGACAGAGATTTTCGGAGGCCGTTCTGCTAAACTGGCTGTGTACTGCAACCAGTCCACTCGTATCGTTATTAATTGTTATCGTATTGTTATTAATGGTTCCAAAACCAGCAAAATAAATCTATACAATGATATAGACAGGGCTGTCCACTTTCTCATCTGCTCTCCAATCTGCACCTTGAAATTGTAGAAGAAATAGCAGACTCTTCAGAGATTAAAGGATTCAACTTCAACAATCTCACAATAAAATCATTAGCCTATGCTGACGATATTTTATTATCTATCACATGCCTATACAATTCCTTACTAAATTAAATAGACAAATCATTCATTATGCCTTTCGGTCTATCCAAAGACACTGAACTGAATGTGCAACAAATGTTTCTTTTCATAGAAAGGTGATAGCAAGTAAAAATATTGATTAGCCAATAAATTAGCTTAAACACCAATCGAAAAGACCATAACAAGTTTGGTTAAGTGAGTTAAGCATATATTAGCAACATATATTAGCAACATATATATGTACAAGATAATTATGTACTAACCAGTTTCTGGCACAAAGATATCTACCCCAATATTGAAATCCCCCACAACTCCATGGAAACCCCACAAGTGGAAAGAAAAAAAGTCTTAGATAAATATGCCCTTTCACATGTCTGTGCTACATTTAGAATTCTTTGTGCAGTGTGTGTTGTGGTGCGATGAAAGAGCCAGATGCTCTCCATTGCCTTCCAGTCGATGGCCACTGGTCCACACTGCTGTCACCAGCCTCCGTCCTTGCAGGCACCAGCTTTACCCAGCTGCCTGCCACTGGGATCCTTCCATTCTCCTCCTTCCCTCACCAATGCCAGAGCCCCTCTGTCACTGGGTCCTTCAGCCTCCCCCACTCCTTCTGTTCATGCTGTCAGATCCTCTAGGTGCAGATACCTTCCTGCCACTAGGGGACAGAAAACAACAGGTGCAGCAGGGTGGCTCCAACAAAAGTGTACTGAGCATTTCCACTGCATGTCTATCATTTTACACAAACACTGAATAAACAGCTGCTGGAGGAATTCTGTGTAAGGAGGAAGCTGTTACATTGTATCTTCATGCTATGTCAATCATATGGCAGCCACAGAGCATTCAGACAGTGTACTTCCTGTATCTAAAATGTATCTAGTGTATGTATCTATTCTGCTGTGAGCAGAGCTATGATGAGTCATTACAGGTGATAGTTTACTACTTCTGAGTTTTCAAGAAGCAGGGCTCTCAGGGGTAAATAAAGATAACAGCGTTCATGTATTTAAAGAGCACAGAATCTGCCTGCTATTCCACAATATCTGCATGGGGTTAGGCCCTCTCAAATAGCTTATAACACTGGTTGCCAGTGGGGTGCTTCAGAGGAGCAATTTATTGAGATTTTTTTGAGTGGAAGTCCACTTTAAAAGTTCCTTTTACAGAGTTAAGTAAACAAAGATATCTTGAAATCTTCAATGCTTTTCATTGGGGGTAATGCTATTTATTTTGTGAAGCACGTTTAACTTTGGGATCATTTTCGGGTGCGAGCATTTTTACTTTAACACACATAAAATGCAGAACAAATGTTTGTTCTAATATTTCTTTTAAAAATATCACCTGTACCTGGGATGGGGCGTTTTCACAGACGTGGTACATCATTTTTTCAATTAGGTATCTTTCCAATGAGGTATATTTATTCAGGAACTCTATGAGGTATCCTGAAAAAAATGTGAATTCTTTAGCATTCCCCATAGCACACTATTTCCAAACTTTCAACAAATTTCTGAACCTGATTGTCAAAATGATGTACCTCACCTATAAAGATGCCCCATTACAGGTGCTGGTGATTTTTTTTGGGGAAAAAGTCAGGACAATCTTTTTTGTGTGTTAAAGTAAAAAAGCTTACTCGGATGTAAGTTTCAGTTTGCACGCAGAAGTGCACCCAAAGTTAAACCCACTTCATAAAATAATTAGCATGGCCCCCAATGGCTTCTGTGTTCTGAGCCAGAGATATATCAAGGCGATCTCAAAAGGTGCTGGGTGGGCATGGCCTTGGCGGTGGAAAACCGGGCCACCGTCAAATCGGCAGTATCGCCCGGGTGCTTGGGCGAGAGGCCCCCAACTGGATGAGCAGAGCACCCAGATATTGGTTTTGCTCTGCTTTAAGTTTTCTTAATCTGTACCTCTTGCTGTGCTATGGTGAATAGACAAAAGTGAGGCCTAACTCATCAACTCACCAATGAATCTCATGCTGATTGCCTGCAACAAACCTCCAGTGTATAGTTTTTAGTCTGGTTATTGCTGTTACAAAAAAAAAAAAACACTGACCCAGCCTGATACGTCGCAAGTTAAGAGTAAAAAATAATTATTATAATTTTATTATTATTATCATTACTACTACTAATAATAATAAATATAATAGATGATTATTATTATTACAAAAAGCAGGAGAAAGGACAATTGTTTAGCATGCACATCACACACGTCCCTTTGAAGCACCAGTAAATAATAAATAACATCTCTAATGCCTTAAAATCCATCTTGTACACAGGAGATGTTCAGTAAGCAAACTGAAAAAATAATGTTAAAATTATTCATGTTTCTAGATTATAAGATCTCAGGAACAACCTTCAACTAGAAGTTTATTTCAGCAAAAGACAAAAAGTTTGTCACGGTTGGATGGGCGGTTTGAATCATCTCTTGTATGTGTTTTATCTGTGTGTCTACACCACGTTACAATAGTTTTATTCTAGTTTGTCACAGGAACTGAGACATCTGTTGTGACTGCTGGTGCTGTATAGTCAGTGTCCAGTGGTGTAACTAAATGTGAGCGGGCCCCGGTGCAAAATTTCAATGGTCAGGGTCATGGTAATTATTTGAAGTTATATAAAAGTGTGGGTGAGCTTTTGGGTGCAAACTGAAACTTACATCTGACTGAGCTTTTTCACTTCAACACACAAAAAATACAATAACTATTTACCCTACAAATAAACTTGCACTTGGGATGGAGCATTTTTACAGGCGGGGTACATAATTTTATTACAATAATATTATAATAATATTTATGAGTTTAGGAAGATTTATTGAAAGAATTAACCAAACATTTCAGCATAGCCCATAGGGTGTTTTGTTTTCAAACTGAAAAAGAAAAGTTACTTTAACTTACTTCACTGGGAAAATGATGTACCTCACGTAAAAATGTCCCATTGAAGGTACAAGCAAATTTATGGGAAAGATTAGAGCAAAATAATGTTTTGCACTTTCTTGTCTGTTAAAGTAACAAAGCTCACTCAGACGTAGAAAGGGACATCCCTCCATTTAAAATTGAAGTTTGCCTCAGCTTGAGTTTCTCGACTGGCTTACTCAGATTTCCTTCATTCTTGCTGCTTGGAGTGACCATCTGCCTCTGGACAATGTGACTACCTTGCCCTTCCCCTGGCCTTCCCTCCAGCCCAATTTGGAAGGTCCTGGCCTTGTTTGGTGTGGCATCACTAAGCACCTTCACCAACCACCCATTTGATACAAAATGGCGTAGTGATGGCAGGGTCCAACAGGTTAATGTTTTGGGACCCCAGAAGATGAAAATTGAGTGCAGGGGGACTGAAAATCGTGTGCGCTGGTCTTTGGCACAAGGAAGTAGAGAAAATGGTGCCGAGGGGTTAACAACACTGAGAAAGACGCAAGACTTATTGGCACCAACTAAGATATTCTAAGAAACTAAGAGTTCCCCGCCACTAATGGGGTGGGGTCGGAGTACAGCTTGGGCATGGCCATAAAAGACAGTGGAGGCCATTTGCATGATTTCCTAGCAAGATGGTGGCAAGTAGCAACAGAAGGTAGTCTGCAGAGAAGAGCGGCTTTAATAACCTCCAGAGATGAGACAGCGGTCCCTGCCATCCCCTTGGGACCCCTGTGGGTGTTGATCAAACAAGGGAAAATTGTGCTGTCTTGTCCCTACTGCTCTGACCTGATGCCTGAGAAGACAGCCCTGGCCCGTTGCAGTACCTGCCAACTATCCTCCATTACTACCTAGATGGGGATACCATGTCCGGTTGCGTGAGGGTGAACTTAGAAGAAATTGCCCCTATGGCCCCCGGAGGAAGTGTGACTGCTGTTACCGAAAGCGGAAGTAGAGGAGCCCCTAAAGGAACCCAAGGCAGGGAGCCTGCAGAAGACATCAGAAGCCTGAACGGAGAGGGAAAGGTCCACGACCCAAGATGCAAAGGGTGGTGACAAACGAGGAAAGCCCCACCAACATCAAGGTACCATTTGCCCCTGTCCCAACTCAACATTTGTCTCAGGGGGGCTGGTGAGGTTTCCCTTGCTGGGGAAACAAAGCTGCCCATGGAGGAGGGGGACGCTGACTGTCCGGGAGAGGGGGAGAGGCAGATCATTCCCCAGTCATGTGGTCCTACCTTGTATATCTTGCATCCAGGCCTTCCACCCTACCACCGGCCCCATCTTCCCCTTTGCAGTAGAGCCACCCTATGGCAGATCCCCCCTTTCCCCAAAAACAAGCAGCATGCAGAATCCCCTCCCTATATAACAAACAGTGTGCAGGATACCCCTATAACAGGGTAGTGTGGCAGATCCCCCCCATTCTCCAAAAACAAGCAACATGCAGAACCCCCCTCCCCATATAACACATTCACCTTCACCCCTATAAGACACATCTTATATGGTGAAACATAAGGTGCTTATAATATTCAATGTAACAGCAAACACATGCATACAGGAGTACATTAATAGTGAGGGTCGTACTCTTGCAAGCTTACAAAGGATAAGGGTGGAGGCGAGAGGTTGGGTCATAAGGAGTATGCACTGAACATGTCATGGCTTTGAAGGTTTTGTATGGCACAAAATGGCAGTTAATCACATGACTGCTGGTGGCTAATCTGAATTTTCCTTTTTATTGAGTCTGTGAAGTACAATGCTTAATGGAAAAGTCCACTTTCAGTGACATTTTTGAAAGTGTATATTTTTTTGTCTTCAAGGTGCTGAACTTGTATTTCTTTTTTCTTATGTTAGCAAATGTAGGTTTTATAGAAGCAGTTTTCACCAGGGATGTAATTTGCGGGGCAGTGGCTGCACCGGGACCCCATATTTGTTGATCCTCCATCCATGATCCTTATTTATCATATTTGTGCTCACTTAGCATCATTTAGATAAAGGAAACAGCATTTATCTCTTCTGTTTCAGTCATTAGTTGTCTTGCGGCATCCAACGGAGTTAAAAGACAGAAAAAGGTTTACTGTATGAGCCATTAAATGGCCCTATTTTACGTTCGCCCCAGGGCCCCCTGTTACGCCACTGGTTTTCGCTACCTCCAATCTGTTACTATCGGCAGCTGTACATCAATTCTGTACATCAATGTCTGCAATAAAAAAGGAGGCCTGTACATGCAGAATACTGCTGCTGGGCATGTGTAATGCTCAGCAGCGGCCATAGCCAGAGAATTGGAGCGGTGCGAGGCACTAGCCTCGCTAGACACCTTTTTTTATGGGCATCGGGGATCCTGTGCAAATATATATTCATGGGCATCAGGGAACCTCCACGCTGTCCCCACTGCCTTTCCTGCAGCATTCCTCCGCATGCTCTCTCTACTTTTTGTTGCTAACAGAAACCATACACAAAGTCTGTACACCAAGGTCTACAAGAAGAAGTAAACCCTGCACATACAGAACACACCTGCTTTCGTTGCTTGTGAGATGAAGGATCTCACTAACACTTACCCAGCAGCAGTGTTCTGTGCGTACAGGGCTCACTGCTTTGTTCTTTTAGATCTTGGTGCATGGTTGATATTGACAACAAATTGCAGATAATGGACAAAATGTTCCTAATTGCCATTGTTAGTGGACTATACTTTTAGCCAAGTGCTGGACTCATAAGGATTCTGTGTGACCTGGGGTGTTCGCCTATAGATAATAATGGGCACCTCATTCTCTACACATGAACCAGAAGTTTGGCACTCCGCTTCAGATAATAGGGCAGCAGAAGGTGGTGGAAGGTAAGCAGGGAAGCCTTGTGTCTATGGCACCACTGATCTGACAGTTGGTAGTCAGGTCCACGCATTTTCTTTGGGCCCACCATTTTGGACAGTTTAAAAATGGGTCCCATCCTTCCAATAGAAACCTGAAAGAACCCTGTGCTCTAGTACAGTGGTGCTCAACCTTTTTATGCCAAGTATCCCTTGGCGACAAGCAGTTACAGCCAAGCACCCCCAAGGAGGAGATGGATAACTAGGCCAATACGTTTGCCATGGGCCTCGTAGCACTTCTTGAAGCAAGAAAGACTAATGTTTTAATAAACATACCATACCTACAATACCCACCATGTTGCTGCACTACATTGCCGAGTACCCGTTGGGGTGCACATACCGCAGGTTGAGAAACAGTACTAGTACATGATCACAATCATAAAATGTATAAGTAAATTCACATTTCATTTTCTTTTGATGAATAAGAGAATAAATATAAATAAATATTGATGTGCAGTCCGGAGTTTTTACTTTATTCATGTTCATTAATATAACCCGGTTGAAATTCTATCATCATGCTGCACAAGCGCTAACACTACATACTGTATTTCCTGGGATTCGCCACCCTAATATTTCTGGAAAGCTTCTATCAACATTTATTACATCCGGAACTGAAACATACATTATACTTCTGCACTGTATTTATTATGTTTACAGGGCTCTGCAATGGCAGAGCATAATTCTACAGTGATGACAATTCATACTTTAATCTGAATTCTTGGCTTGCAATATTCCGAAAATCCCTTATTCATTGCACTAGGAATTTGGCAGATCATATTCTTGCTCTATGATTAGAAGACAAAGGCGTCCTCTGGCCCAGGAAGTCTTGAAGGATTGCAGTTTATTTTACCTACTCTCACTTTTTGTACATTCGATATTGTGAGAAGATTTAGACAAGTTTATGTCTGTCTCCAGAAAGACTCCGGCACATTAAAAATAGGAATAAAAGTGCTGATATAAGCTAATAGATGTTATGTTGTCCAGGCGACAACATAATGTGTTTCCAAGTTTACCTGTGATGCTACACTGCCAAATATGTTACCTGTCAGTGTGAAGGTGCAGTAAAAGTTATGACCAACTACAGATTTAGGGGTCATATATTTATGGTTTTTAATTTAATTGCTTATTGAGCCTAACAAACCTCCATAAAGTGATTCAGCAGGCACAACAAGATGTAAAGGGTGCTTACCTTTTGTCCTGTGCAGCTGATCGATGCCAGACCGGTGTTCAGCAACTCACCTGATCGCTGGATCCAAGCTCGGGCCGCATCCCGCACCATAGCGACAGGTTTAATAGTGGGTTGGGATCGTGACTCACTATCAATCACAGGCATGCTGCCACTCCAATGATTGAAATGAAGGTAGTGGGATGAGGCGTGACACTATTGTAGTGAATGGAGGGGGAATGGCTATGCCCCTGTGGCTGATGGCAGGGGGCATGGTCCAGTACGAAAGTTCCATAACCAAAACCTTTATGCAATTGCCGGTCCCCTTGCTTTAAGAAGGACCAAATGCAACTGGATTGCTGCCACTCACCTTTTTTTATCACCAGTGCCTGGGTCAGACTGGGGTATCTTGGCCCCATCCAAGAACATCATTCCAGGCTCCATATTCAGCTATATTGAAAATTCTTAGGTCCAAACATGCTCCCTAGATTTGGGGAGATACAACCATTTTTATTTACTTAATAAAATCTGTGGCACTGTCATTGCTGCGTGTCCTCTGAAAACTCTGAAAAGCACCCAGCCCTGTGTACTGTCTTCTGAATTCATAATTAGTGACAATTCTCAAAGGATCAGTATACATTTAAGACACGTGCACATGAATCCCAACTCCAGTCACAGCTTTTTTGGGGGGGGATTGTTACAAGTGGACCAAAACCAGAACAAGTATTTATAAGATGCTAGGTCTGGTTAAACAGCCACACCTGGGTCAAGCTGCTTTGGTAAAACCCTGCCGATAGCCCCTTTCCTTACCTTTACAACATGGCCATGGTGCATGCGTGGTCAGCGGTGGCACCTTTCACATCTTTCTCCAGCCCTGTGTGGTCCTGCATGCCATAACTGAATGGCATGACCAGGCCACGCACAGCCAAGAGATGCAGGGGGTGCTGCTCGCCGATCGTGATTGCAGCTAGACTTTCCTTCAGTTTTTTCAGCAGCACATTAATATACGTGTCTGAAAAAGCTGATTGGAGGAGAGCCAAGCCTGTGCCGTGTGAATGCTGAGGTATGTATAATACTGATTTGGGGGGGGATTCAGGGTGCCTCAGGGGGACAAACCAAAACGTGGGAAAGTGAAAATCCTAAATTTGGTCTACTTTATAGGGTCTGCAAACCCATAAAGCAGCTATTTTTTTAGGTCCGACCTGAGGAATCTAGAGATCCACTCTCTGGCACACCGATTTTAAACTGTACCCCTAGCAGCTGCATTATTTGTGGGATGTGCGGCCCCAGCCTCCAGACTTGCCCATCCTGCCCTAATGGAGGCCCTGCGAGGAATCAGTACCACACACATGGTTACGCAGTAGCCACCCGTATGTGCAGCTTTCCTGTGCTCTGTTAGATGGAGCTTTGTGTCTGCATTTTACACATTTTGTACTGGCGTCACATCTGTCTACTTCCTTCTTGAAATTTCTAGGACTAAACAGCGTGGCATGCATCTCTCCCATACTGCCCTCTGACATCCACTTTAGATGTAGCTGAGTAGTTAGCTCTGTCTTTGGTGCCGTTTCCAGGGCCGTAACTTCAGTGGGTGCATAGATAGCAACTGCATCATGGCCCATAAGGTCAGTGGGGCCCTATCCTTGTTGCTCCTTTTCTAAAGTAGTCAGTGTACAGCTTGTATAACTGTGTAGATTTGGTGTACCCTCAAAATAACTCGACACTCAGCCATTAATGCCCAAACACCTGGCAACAAAAGTAAGTACACCCCTAAGTTAAAATGGCCAAACTGAGCCCAATTAGCCATTTTCCCTCCACTGTGTCATGTGACTTGGTGTCAGTTCTGAATGGGGAGCAGGTGTGATACATTTGGTGTTATTAGGTTTGATTCAGAGCCTCTTTCTCGCCATTTTGTTGCGTGAAAATTTCAGTTCTCGTCCATTTTTCCACCTCGTCTGATTCAGGGGAGCCTTTCTTCAGCAAGAATTTTTGTGTGAAATGTTTTCATTTTTCTGTGATTTTTCGTTTGGTAGCAAGACCTCCAAAAAACATTCAGAAAGGGCTCTGAATCACCCCTATTGTTCTCACACTCTTTCATTCTGGTCATTGGAAGTTCAACATGGCACCTCGTGGCAAATAACTGAATAAAAGAAAAAAAGAATTGTTGCTTCACATAAAATGGCCTAGGCTATAAGAAGATCCCACCCTGCCAACACCCTGAAACTGCAAAATTGCTGCATCAGCCTCAAAATGTACCAGTGAGGCCTGCTAACATGCAGGGTCAGCCTTAGGTTGGATGGTGCATCATGGGAAAAAGGTTGTCTGCCTTTCCCCCTCCGATGCGCCCTGTAATATCTGAAAAACGATTATGGCAGGGGCAGGGTGAGCAGGTGTAAAGCAAGCAGGTGCTGCCCCAAATGTGTGCAGATGGTGCTTCCTTCCTGCCCAACTAAAAACAGATGAACCCCAAACAGTCCCCTCAGCAAAACAAAGCTCGTAGTAGTTCTTGCTTCTTGTCTGCTGATTGCAATATGGGATGCTCCCCTATTATAATGGCGCTGGTGCGGTTGCGCATCTCATATAGTACATAGACCATCCACCTAGAATGTTGCACAGTCCCAATAAGTTATCGTTTATGAATAAAGGGGGGTGGGAGCAGCTCAATCACTATTATTTATACAAAATTATTATTATTATTTAGGGCCTGGGAACTAATTTACTGCCCAGTTTCACCCTCTCATCTAAATATCAAGTAACAAACATGTCTAGCTGTGTGGAAAGACAGAGATTTGGTTGCATATATCTGCAGATACATGTAGAAGCCACACCTCCCCGACAAGGCACTCTGTGTTTAGTGTGGTCCCTACTCTTAATTTTGAGTCCCCAACATTGGAACATGCAATGCAGTCAAATATTTGAGAGCTACTCACCTGGGAAGCTGCCAGCCTCCCTTTAGAACACTGCACAGGGAGAGATCCATATTGACTGAATCCCTCCCTTCTTGTGCTCATGGCAATTCAAATGAATAAAGGGGGTGGGAGCAGCTCAATCACTATTATTTATACAAAATTATTATTATTCAGGGCCTGGGAACTAATTTACCACCCAGTTTAACCCTCTCATCATCTAAGTATCAAGCAACAAACATGTCTAGCTGTGTGGAAAGACAGAGATTTGGTTGCATATATCTGCAGATACATGTGGAAGCCACACCGCCCCAGAAAGGTACTCTGTGTTTAGTGTGGTCCCTATTCTTAATTTTGAGTTATCGTTTATTTATCCTTTATACACTACAAACATTTACAGAAATACTTAAAAACAAGAAAATGTGAGGCACCACAAAGTTCCAAAGTATCTGAAAAAATGATCATAAACAAGAATAATACAGATGTGTTGGGTGTAATGTTCATAGTGCAAAATAGTCAACTGATTTCTGGAGTCTTCAGATAAGATAAGGAAGTCCTATCTGTCCTGCAGTTGCGACACATCACCACATGATGGCACTGTTGGATAAGAGATGGAATATAACTCTGAAGGTTTCTCAAATGGTTAATGGGGATGTCTAGGAAATGGGGAATTAAAAGATGTCATTAGCAACATTCAGATGTGCTGCCATTGGTTGAGTTGAGTAAAATTGTATTGAACAACAGAAGGTATATATGGAACCCCCTTAGTTATATAATAGATGGGAATCTATAAAGGGAGGTCATGGGTCAGTTAGAGGAGATTTTCTCATTATTGTAGTAACCGGGAGTAAGGAGGAACGGTACCAGCAGGGTCAGCTGAAAGCAGTCAACAGAGAAAAGGAGAAAGCACAGGAGCCACATTCATACCTAACAAGTGACCAGAGGAAAGGTAAACCTTTCAGCCCGAGGTACCGACGGAGGAGGTTAAGGCCTCAGTATCCTGCTGAGGGGCCAGAAAGCATGACCACCACCTGTACAAGTCCACCTGGATGTAATGCTGTGCTATGGAAACTGCTAATGGAATAATTGTTGGATTATGTATGACCTGCTATGAACATTCAAGTGTACCTGACGTCCTGCTAATAAAGTAAGTGCCTTTTTATATGGTAGGTCTCATTAGAGTAATTGAAGATAGACCCACATTGGGTGGTCCCCCCAAGCCCACGACAAAGAACCCACTCCCCACATGCCTCAGTAGCTAAACCCCTCAGGTATATGTGTGCTACACATAAATAAATACATCTTATGCTAAATCATTAATCCATTAATGACAATAAACAGAGAACCCAACTCTTAAATAGAGGCGGGGAGAGGGGTAGGGTAACAATAAACAGTTTAACCCTTTAAGTGCCAACCTACCTAGAGATTTTGTCACTTGACAATTTTGTGCTGTACGTGTTTAACTGTGATTTTTGAGGCAAGAGTGTGGTCTTTAACAAGAAATGTCTTGTTTGAAATTTTTCAGGGCTTTCTCAATATTTTTGGTTGAAATATGTGGAAAAAAATAAAATCCCGGTTACAATGGTACCACATATGTATCACTAAACAGCCTTTCCTGACAGCACACACCTCAGACTGAAAATAGTGCTTTAGGAGATTTTCAAAGAAAAAATACAAATACTATGTGCACCTTGTGGTTTTACAAGAAAAACAACCCTTTACATTTGAAATCCCCCCACCAACTATATATTCTCTGGAAGTACACACCTCAAGCTCTCTAGGTGCTCCAGGCTTGTTGTCTTGGGCACAGTTTTCTTGACGCAAACCTTTGAGGAATTCTTTGGGTGCACAGGGTTTCCTTAAAAAATAACAAAAATGCAGAATAAAAAACATGTTTTCCCATCAATATGCAAACAGGAAAAAAAAACAAGCTAAATCTGAAAGCACAAGGTCCCCCGAACAGAACAATACCCAACAAGAATAGGCCTAACTGAGATTTTGTCACCCTCTGTTGACAGGCCATTTTTTTACCATTTTGTGCTATGTATGCTTAACTGTAATTTTTGCAGGAATTATCTGGGATATTCAGGAAAATTATATATTGTTTTTTTTTTCGGCAGAGTTTGGACTTTAACATGAAATGTCTTTCATTTTATTTTCATTTTCAATAAAGTAATATATATATATATATATATATATATATATATATATAATTTGTTTACATTTGTCTCATTTATTTTAATTAAAAACCTTCATTTCTCCCGATAAAAATGGTACCACATATGTAACAGTAGCCCCCCATCTGTCAGCACCGGAGGAGCAGAATTAAGTAAGTGGAGAAAGGCAGTGACAGCAGAAGCAGAGGGGCCCAGTTTCGGCCCTCTTTTGATGGCTGGAGTGTCATGGTTTGGCACTGCTGGGTGCTGCCGCTGTGGGGAGCCAGAGTTCATTGAATGAACCATGTATACCTACATATATTGTGACAAAGTTAAGCATCTGTGGTGCCCAAGGTCTCTAACATCCACCACCTCCAAGATGTCATCATGGAGGTGTGGAAGTAGGTTCCAGTGGCAACCTGTTAAGCTCTAGTGAACTTCACACCCAAGAGAGTAAAGGCAGTTCTGGAAAATATTGGTGGTCACACACAGTATTGACACTTTGGGCCCAATTTGGCCATTTTCAAAGTATTCATGATGTGCTGCATTGCTTTGATGCCAGTTGGGCTCATGCAGAGCCTGTGCTGAACTTCACTCATTCCTCTTCCATAAACACTCCACTGCATGCCTGCATGAGTCCAACCCCATACCATGGCTGAGACACCAAAGCCTATGTTCTTCTCCTGCAATAATATAGCATCAGCCTTATGGTTATGGTGGGGAGGGGCACATAAAATGGACCTCCAGTCAAAATTGTTTTCTCACATTGAATGGAAAGACTACTCACTGCACCCAAATTCTGTAATATGACTACCTACGTTTCCCATTTGGACAGTTAAAAATCCCCCCCTCGGATGTCCATGAATACTGACCTTGACAAGCAGCAAAGATGAAGAACAAGGCATGCACCATGGGATCCTAGGTATATGGGGAAAATGGGGGCATCCCTTCTATAAAAAAGGAACATGGGAGCTTCTTAAAAGTTTTGGTCCTCTTTAAGTATTTACATCATGTATTGACAACCTCTTTTTATTTTTTCCGATGTCTGATTCATATACTTGTTTTTACTGAATGGAAATGCAGTCCTTCCGCTGAACATGCAAATGCTGATCACGGATGAAAAAATAAATAAAATCAAAGGAAAACAAAGGACAGCCATTCTGGCTAATGCACAATGAAATCTTAAAAAAGAGAATTTCAAAATAACACCATGGGTTTAAGAGAGCAAACCAACAAATACGTAAGCAAGCTAGATAAATTTAGCCAACGTGTACTCAAACTAGAAAATGTTTTGGTAGCTCATGGGGGCTTGTTTTTCATATCCGCTAACACAAGAAAATTGGCTGAGTATGAAAGCAAATATTCAGGCCAACAAGTGTTGTACAGTAATCAGAACAAACACTTTTAAGAAGGTTGTTTTGCATGTTAATAATTCATTGAGTTTTACATACGCAAAATTAGAAAGATAAAGCACATCAATAAATTTCAACTGCCTGGCAAAAGCTCTGTGCAATGTATAGACGTGTATGTAGAGATGCAGCGAAGGTACTTGATACTGATAAAAACATATCTTTATATATAACTACTGTGTGTGTGTGTGTGTGTATACATATACACACACAGTATATATACATATATATTATATATATATATATTATATACCCAAATATAAAGTATAATATTTATGTAACCTGATTTCCTCTTCCTTACATTAAAATTAGAAAAACAAGCCTGGTTGGATATTTCTTGGTGCCACCATCCACCATCCAGCTTATTTATATGGATTTTTATCATTGGGCCATTTTTCATGATAGTGCTCCTTTAATTTCTGCATACATCCTAAAAACTGCACCAGACTTACACACAAATCCTAGGAAAAAGCTAAAAAGACCTGGACATTTTTTAATGATGAAAATGATCTAATATCACATATCTGTGATTAACAAAAGTCAACGGACTTTTGATGTCATTATCTAGTACAACCTTGTTGTTCATAAATAACTGCAATAATATCCATAAGGACTGATATCACCTGTTTAGAAAACAAAAAAAACTATTTGTCTTCTTCAAATGTCTAATCCAATGTCTTTTCTGTGACCCACAGAAAATAATTTTAAACTTTTTCTCCTCACAGGCACCATGAAGAATTTTGAAAATTTGATTTGATGAAGATTTTCATGCTTTTTGATTTGGATTTAATCACAAAAAAAACAATATTATATAGAAATGTATGGTGACATTTAAGTTCTTTAAAGTGGTTTGTGTGACGCAGTTTGTTAAAAAAAGAAAACATTGGTTAATACACCACTACAGCATTGTAACGCACAGACACTGCATTGAATAAGGGTGAGTGACTGTACAGTGCCTTTATAGCGACTCACAAACACCAAATTCATCAATGCTGGCCATGTTACTACAGCGACTGAGGCACTCTGTAATAGCGACTCACGGCCGATCATAGCGACCACTAGCGGTCGCTCTTAGCGCCGCTGTACAGACTCTCATCTGCCGATACCTGTCACTAGTAATAAATGAGCCTGCCAGTATTTCCTCCTTGAAATGCACATCTAGTTTAAAATAAACCTCAAGTCACAAATTACTTTAGGATCCAGTCATCCCGGTGGAGGTGTATTTTGCTTGCCCCTATATATAAATTTGAAAACAGCCAATAGCTGCACACTACAATGAAGCATGTCTTCAATTGCAGGAGACATAACTGCACCATCAGAATGCCGATAGGACAAGGATAGTATCCCTCTAATGCAGCGCCAACTGATAAAATGAGGGGGTAGGTTATGTAAGTGTAGCGTCCCTGTGAACCTGGGGCCCACCTGGCACAGAGCTGCCAGAGAGAGTGTAGGTCTATGTTAATGCCATTAAGCCATTATATGGGTGTATGTGCTGATATATGGGTGTATGTGCATCTCCCTGCACCACCGCACCAGCTATTTTCACCGGATCTAACGCTCTGAAGAAAGGATCATTCCTGAAACACGTGTCAGCGGAGCTTGCTACAGGATAACCTCTGCCACACTACCTTGCTTGATTAACCCTGTGCGGACTACTCAGCTTCGGTATCAGCCCTTTAACTCAGCAGGAGTGCCTCAGCATATGTTTGCCAGGTATTGCAATCTCTTGACAAGACCCTATTGAAAGAACAATATCCTTCTTTGCATGGCAACAGCTTCATTACTTCTTGCAATCCATTCAGCTGATAGAGCACATCTGATAAATATCTTTCTTCCGAATACTATCTGCTCTTGAGGAATCATTAGTATCAGCAATTTTTCCCACAGTATTCGGTTTTGCATTTGTATATAGTGTATATAGTGTACTTATTGGTTAAGATAATTGTGTCTTTTCTCACTTAGTGTCCATATTGCCCTCAAGTGGACCTAAATCCTTGCTTATTTGTGCATATATTGTACTTTTGTATAAAATAAATTACTTTGTTACCTTTGGCATCACATAGAGTTGTAAGGTGTGCTTCTATTCATAGGCCCTTATTCATCAAGCGATAGCGCCAGGTAGTGTCTGACGAGCGCCAGGTCCCGCCAGCTAACGGCGGCTACCGACTCAAGTACGCCCGGCGTCGGCCACAATGACGCATTTATCAAGCTAAATGAGAGCGTCAGCTAGCGCGGGATTCATCATGTAGCCGACTGCAACAAACAGCGCCGCTGCTAATCCCATCACAGTGCCAGGTCTGACCTGTCGCTACCTGCCGCTCTCCCATACATTTCAATGGCAGACACTGCAATGATTGTTTTAAGTGGTTTTTGTGTTCTTGTCTTTTGCACAAAATTCAACACATGTTTGTTGGGATATGTTTTATTAATCTGTCTTGTTATTTTTCTTTTTTAGATGAAAGTTGTAATTTTTACACTGTAATGTTGTGAGTGACATCTAAAATGCATCTCCTCCCACCAAACTCATTCGGCTCAAAATAGCTTGTTTTCACAACACACGGGGCTTGTAAAGCTACTTTTTAGTCAGTCATGTTTGGCGCTCACGTTCGCTCATAGAAATTGTCAGCGCCCAAGCTCTTCGGCAGCCCTGTCCTTGATGAATCTGTGGTGGTCAGAGTTTGTGCAGTCGCTGTTTTGATTCGCTATGTGGCGGCGCGAGCGTCCTGTTCATACATGTGCCCTTCTGCCATTTTCCCGGAATTCACTTCCTGCGACCCCAGTCATTCTTAATGAATACACTGTAGTTGTGAGCGTGCATGTCCACATTCTGCAGGATTTCTTCAGGCGTACAAGCTCATAACAACCCGTTATGCATTCTCCTGTGTGCCACATTATCATGTAGTTGGATAGTTTTATTGTGTTATTATTTTATGAAGGAATAAGATTGTTATTTTTAAGCACCAAGCTTTTTGGTTTTCAAGGACCTATGCTTTACAGGATCTTGAACACCCTGCTAAATCAAGCTAATAATTAATGGCGTCTTTGCCAATAGCTTGTTGTAATGCGTAAATTTACTTTTCCTGCCTTTTAGCTTGCACATAGCTGATATTAGCTTGTTCCTGGTGTGCGGAGGTTTTTTTTTTTGAATTTTTTTCCCAGTTGCTTTGGTCATATCCGGTTCCAGTTTCCTCCTTTGCGTTTCAAAGCCACATAAAGCTTTAACTTTCTGGCGTTTTGTCCAATAGCTTGTGTTAATGTGTAAATTTTGTTTTTCCGCCACTTAGCTTGCACATAGCTGATATTAGCTTGTTCCTGGTGCGCGGAGCGTTTGTTTTATTTTTTTTTCCCAGTTGCTTTGGTCATATCAGGTTACTGTTTCCTCCTTTGCGTTTCAAAGCCACATAAAGCTTTAACTTTCTGGCGCTTTGTCCAATAGCTTGTGTTAATGTGTAAATTTTGTTTTTCCGCCACTTAGCTTGCACATAGCTGATATTAGCTTGTTCCTGGTGCACGGAGCGTTTGTTTTATTTTTTTTTTCCCAGTTGCTTTGGTCATATCCGGTTCCTGTTTCCTCCTTTGCGTTTCAAAGCCACATAAAGCTAAAAATTACTAGCGCTTAGTCCAATAGCTTTTTGGAATGCGTAAATCGACTAGTTCCGCCACTTAGCTTACACATAGCGGATATTAGCTTGTTCCTTTTGCGAGGAGCGTTTTTTTTTTTTTTGCCCCTGTCGCTTTGGTCATATCCGGTTCCTGTTTCCTCCTTTGCGTTTCCACCATGCTGCCCAGGAGACGGATTCTGCGCCTCCCCAGCTCCTCCTCTGATTCTGACCCCACCACCCCTCCCCCACCTCCCCCACAAACTCCTTACCTCATCGGGGGTGGCAGAAGCCACCGCCGCAGCCTCCTGCGTGCCCCTCTAGATGTGTGTGCGCCTGCGCTCTCTGTTTCCTAATGGGCTGCGCGTGCGCACACACTGGCGGAGTGATGTGCGGAAGGCAGCGGTGGCGGACGGTGTCTCACTCAAATTGTTGTGCTCTGCCAAAGTGGACCAAAACACAAAATAGTATCAATCCTGGGTATTGGCCCACTTTTAACAGACACATGTTTCCTGGTCCATAGTACAAGCTGGTTTGATAATGTACATTAACATCACAAACCCCACTACCGTGCAATCCAAATGGCAACCACCCCTATGTTTCTGCCCACACCATGATGGGGGCTAGCAAATGTGTTATTTTGTTAAGTTGTTCCGGCTAACACATGTTGCACACTAGTAACATTCTACAATCAACTGCAAATTAGTCCTTAGCATTGCACTGTCAAGGTTATTGGCACATTATCTTTATGTGTCCATGTTGCAACCATAAATAATTTACATGAACTCATGGACCAGGAAATATGCTAATGTCGGACAACATGTGTGTAACCATGCAAGCATTTGTTTTTGCAGACTCCCTAACCAGATAGATGACAAATAGTCATGTGTCATTGGCCCACTAATTTTGCTTTTCTCTTTTGCTTTCTCATGACAGATGTTGCCACGCAGACGGAGCCAGTGACCATCCTCCCCACCACACCTCCCGGGACGGCCAGCAGCATGGGCCCCCGCCACAGCTGCGATGGTGAGTACATCCCACTTCATATGCCTAAAGACTTGTGAACCCTATGTCTTATAGTCAATTCTGCAGACATTTACAATGTACCTATGTGTTTAAGCAACACACATCTAGGTTACATGTGTTTGGCCAACAATCCTACATGCATATCTGCATGCTTGATTGTTGCCTCACATTCTTGAGTTTGCCACATAGAGACAATTTGTGGTTTCTACCCAACCAAATGGGCCTGCTTAGGTCATGACCTCTAAGATTCTTGGCCAAACTAGTTTACTCGTTAGGACTTAGGCCCTGATGTTTGGCTGTGACTAAACACATAAATGTCCACACTGGGACTTATACCTTTTTTGATTACCAAGAGTTAAGAGTAAATGTATGCTTGGGATGTGGTGGCCACATTTAAGCCAGCCTCTAGTACTCATATAATGGTAACACCTAAGGGCACAGTGGGCAACAATGTTAATGTGAGTGTCAGCTAATTGGACCCACTGACATTACATTGCTACATCTGTATCTGTTGAGGTCACATTCCATTTATTAAATCTGTTTTTTTTCTACTCTCTACAGCTTGTGAAAACCAGCATCGCAGACTGTGGCGGTCGATCCGGCGTCTTCGCCTTATGCTGCTGGCCAATAAGAGGCGTCGTTAGGGTGATGACTGGCCCCTGGTTTTAGCCACTTTGTGGCCAAATGTTGGGCCTGTTGCCCACCTTTATTATTATTATTAAAATTATTAAAATTTTTGTATTTTTGTATTTTGCTAATTACAGTGTGTTGTGCCTTGTCAAGCATAGTTTAAGTGTCTACAAACCCATTCGTGTGTAAATTTTGTAGCCATTTAATGTGTAAACCATAGTAAGCTATGGTCACAAATGTGTGGCATTAATTTGAGCCTACATTTACATATGTCGATCAAGATACTCATCCCTGACTGTGTTCTTAGCTATGTCTTAGGAAAAACACAATTTAGAGGTGGTGTAATCAAATCTATTTCCATAAAAAAAAACAAAAAAAACAAATTAATATTCTTGGCTTGGTGGCCGGGGAGGTTGGGAGTCATTGCTAGGGGCGGTGTTGGGGGCCAACAGTGCAGTAAAAAAAATAGACTGCTGTTGTATGAGCTGTTGTGTCAACAACAAACGTGGTTCCTGGCGCTGGAGACATTCTTCCTGGCGCTGGAGAGATTGCTCCATCAGATTGGAGAGGCGAACAAGTTCCTGGTTATTCTGTTGTTGTTGGGCTTGTATCAACTGGTCTATCTTGCGCTGCTGGGCCTCATTTTGTTGCTGACACATCAGCACCTGATGTTCCAACGCCGCAATGCGCTCATTAGTTACATCACGCGGCTGTTGGCGACTGTAGTCCTCCAGCATCTGGACCCCTAGCTCATAAAAATCAGCAGTGGTTGTTGCCACACCTCCTCTTGCTCTGGTTTGAGCCTAACAAAATAGAAAACCACATTTTAGTCAAACAGAACCAATGCAGCTATGCCCCTCTAAATCATTTGGCCAAACTGTAACAATACAACTTACCCTTGTTTGAGCCTCTGAAGCTTGACCACATGGCACTTGGGAAGAGGTCCCAGCTTGGGGTTCTGGTCCCGCCTCCTGCCAAAACAACCAAGAAAGGAAATGTGACATGTTGGTTCATCGCCTACCCACGAACATGGCAATGTGGTTATTGGTCCTCTAAATCAGCCATGTTACCTCCGTGACGTCCGACACAGGTAGGGGCGGGGTCTCGCTGCCAGAGAGGGGCAAATCCACATCCGAGAGCTCCGGCAAGTTGGCATATGCTAAACAGGAAAGTCAGGTTAGTAGGTCAGTGAACCAAACTCAAATGTAACATGGCTAGACTATCGAGGCCATACCTCCACAAAGTGCCAGATTACACACTAGCCAAAAGGTATCTGGGAAACTCAGATTGCTAACATGTATGTAAGAGGAATATGAGGCAATAATTGGGCCAAATAAGATCAGACACATTGCTCAAATTACACATACCCGCCATCTCCCAGATGTCTGGAGTGGGGACCTCACTCGAGCTTTGCCCTGGAAAATACATGTTTAAACACAAGTTGGCCGAATAAAGTACAACAAAAGTATAGCAAAAATCCATACCAGATCATCAAGCCAAAACAACTTACCCTCATCTCTGGCAGCCTCAACGTGAAGGGCCCTTTCCGGACAGCCACTTCCGATATTCAGGCCAACTAAAAGACACAATTAATGTCTCTAAATATTCCTACAACTACTTGGGTGAATGTTTGTCTTTAAATATACCCAAAAAATGCATTGCAATCACTCCAAAAACTATTAGACTGACCCTGGGGATGGAAAAAGCACTCAAAATAGGCATATTCAAGTTGACAGAGCAAACATGTAGATTATTAAACTAACCCAATTGAACCAGTGTAACATAAACAGCATAAAGGATACATTATTTATTGCAATACACACCAACAGGGTCCTGTTGACCTGCAACATCGGAAGTGGGGTCCAAAGATGAACCAGTCACTTGGTCTACAAATCAAAAAGAGGAATGATAGACATGCACTTGTGGTAAAGCGGATAAAGCAACGTTGACACATGCACTTACCGGCATCCAAAGAGTAGCTTGGCTCCTGAGGAGATGCTGGTGCCAATGGCGGGGCAGCTAGGCAAAAACAAAGCAAACATTTAGCCATTGGTAATGTGCGGCACAAAATAAAACATGCATTTAGGTGTGTGTGTGAGCAGCTCTATCACTAATATTCCCTAAGCACAGCCAGTGTGGCTTACACATGTATATGCATATATATGGCCACACATCTCTGGCTTCCCACATAGCTACACATGTTAGGGCCTTGTTAGTTAGTTTCTGTGAGGGTTAAAGTGGGCGTGAAATTAGGCCGCAGGTCCATATTAGTAATCCTCACCAGTGGTACAAGCTATTGTTTGAGGTGCTCCCACACCCATTTTGTCAAAACAGCCCCTAAATTATTGTTAAATACCTTCAATGGCAGACTGGGTTAGGCTGGAGGTTGGTTGAAGGGCAGGATTTTGGGTGTCCTCCTCCTCCCCCGACTCATGAACAGCACCATGTGCACCTATGCAGAAAGCAACACACAGGAAAGTAAAACATTTATGAGGTATAATGTACTACTTCACAGGTCCTACTGTTAGTTGGCCAGAAAGAGACCAAGCAAATCACATACATTAACATTACCATCACAAAATAGACAGAAAATATGTACCTTCAGTCCAACCTGTGGTGTCATCCCCAGGATCCACACCCTGCAGCCGAGCAAGTGGAATTTTGCCCTTCAGCATCTCCTCATACGGCCTGTAGGTACTCTTTGGAGCCTGGATGGTCCCACTCTCGACATCAAGATCGTGATTCAACTTTTTTATAAGGGCCCCTCTCAAAGTGTAGAAGCGTTTCCTGCAGGATGGGCCACTACGTGGGTGTTGAGCACTGCTAGTAAGCTCAACACCAATGGCATCCCACAGTTTGCTTCTTTCTTGTTTGCCTATTGACTTGCTTTGGGAGCCAAAGAGCAGCTCCCATTTAGCAAGGGTAAGGCGCACAAGATTATTATTCTCCGCCAAATTAAATTCAGGCTCCCTCTTGGCACCTGGGCGCTTAGCCTGGGGTGCTGCACCACCTTCAGGCTGGGCCCTTTTCCTTAAGGGAGGTCTGCGCACAGCACCCACCACACTCCTACTTGGGCCTGCTGTGGCCGGCATATGTCCTGAATTTGGCTCCATCCTGTAGCTGCACACACACACCAATACACAACCAACAAGCACGCATGCAGACTACAGAATGGCATCGCCCGCTCTTTGGGTTGGGCAGGTTTTATGTGCTCTAACAGCCAATCACAAACAGGTCCACTTAATAGATTCACACATACTGGCCAGGTGCTTGTAGCCACACCTCCACTGCACTGACTGAAGCATGTGTGTTAGGCAATTAACTAATTACAGACCTCATTAACCAAACAACACACAACCAAATACAACAATGTACTCATGTATATTAAACACTTGTGACATGTGGCTATACTAACGGCTATTTAAAGAAACAGCAGCTTACCTTTCATTGGCCCACCACAGAATTTTCTGCCATGTCCGTTAATGCACGCAAGTTTCGGCTCACGTATGCTAGTAGCGCTACTAGTGTGCGCGTGCGCACTCCGTTTCACGCACACCTGGGTCAGGTAATTGGAGACCGGAAATAGCAGAGCAACGCAAAAGGCGGCAAAGCGGACCTGTCCTTTTTGAAAGTGAAGTATAAATGGCTGGATTTGGCAAGCTTCTGGTATTGTTACACTGTGGCAAAGGCTGTGGTGTGGTGCTTGTTTCCCTTAGCTCATTTGAGTGTCTGGCTGGGTTTGGTCCTCACTCTCTGTGGCTTGTTGGGTGATTTCTGACATCAGTGCTGTTTCTTTAGGAGATTGATTTTGTTGGCATATGCAAATATTGTGGAGCATACAGCAAGTGAGGCTTGATTTTGGGGCCTTTTGTGGGCTGTGCAGCAACTCCCCTCTTGGTTGTGCCTAACTTAGAAAGCTGTTTTTCAGCAGGCTGGTGGTTTGGACCACTATACTTCTGGTTTTGGTTTGTGGTGAGCTGCATTGTAGTGAGTGTGTGAGGAGTGTGATTGTTTGTGTTTGCGGTGTGTTTGTGGTTTTTGGTTTTGTTTGGCTGATTTGGTATATCTGTTGAGTGTGTGATGGATAAGAGGGTGATGTATGGGGTATGGGTGGATGGATGTATGCATATGCTGGAAGAACAGGAGGAAAGGGAGGGGGGTGCTGTGAGGCTTAGGGCACCCCACTCCTTTGGAATCCGCCTTTCAGTATGGGACTTAAGTGACGAGCAGATCAGGAGCCGCTTCCGTCTGAATCGTGCTGCACTACAGTCCCTATATGATCAGATTAAGCACAAAATCGAGCCATCCACCAAACGCACTCGATCCATTCCAGGCATAGTACGCCTGTGTGCCACTTTGAACATTTTGGCACGAGGGACCTTCCAGGCAACCTCTGCCCTCCTCAGCGGGATCAGCCAGGCTACTATGAGCCGCATATTAATCCAGGTAGTTCTGGCGATTTGTGATTTGATCCCTATTTACATCAAGTTTCCTGAGGATGAGGATGAGGTTGCCAAAATAAAACATGCCTTCTATCTAATGGGAAGGATCCCGAATGTGCTAGGGTGCGTTGATGGTACACATATCCCTTTCCGCCCTCCCCGTGCACAGGAGCTGTATTTCCGAAACCGTAAGCAATACCATTCTATGAACATCATGGTGGTCTGTGACCACGAAATGAAGCTGCGGGCGGTGAGATCTGGGTTCCCCGGCTCATGCCACGATTCTTACGTCCTGCAGCGGACAGTCCTGTGCCGGAAGTTTGAGAACAACGAAATGCCAGCTGGCTGGCTACTGGGTAAATAATTAACCATGTCAAAGTATTTGGCATAAAATATGTGGCCTAGTAAGCGAAAATTTTTTAAATGAAACCAAAAACATGTACTAGTACTAATTGCTGTCTCTCTCCTTGTGTTTTTTCCACAGCAGACAAGGGATATGGGCAGAGAACGTGGGTGATGACTCCGGTCAGAAGCCCACAGACCCCTGCCCATGAACGCTACAATGCAGCACACCGCAAAACCCGAAGCATTGTGGAACGAACCATCGGCCTGCTGAAAGCACGCTTTCTCTGTTTGGCACGCCCAGGAGGAGAGATGCTGTACAGTCCACAAAAGGTCTCCAAGATCATCCTCGCCTGCTGTGTGCTCCACAACATTTGCATATGCCACAGAATCCAATCACCTGAAGAGACAGCACTGGTGCCCAAAATCCCCAACTTGGCCGCAGAAAGAAGTAAGGACACCCAGTCTGGCTATGAGCTATGGGAAAGCATGATCACTTCATTTTTTGCGGTAAGCTAACTACCCTTCACTCTAATCCAAGTACTGCACTACAGGGAAAATATTTGTTGGCTCCAATCATAATTTGTCCGAAACCACTATAAGGGGTGTGTAAGATGACCTAAACCACTATAAGGGGGGTGTAAGATGACCAAACCCACTATAAGGGGGGGTGTAAGATGACCAAAACCACTATAAGGGGGGTGTAAGATGACCAAACCCACTATAAGGGGGGTGTAAGATGACCAAACCCACTATAAGGGGGTGTAAGATGACCAAAACCACTATAAGGGGGGGTGTAAGATGACCTAAACCACTATAAGGGGGGTGTAAGATGACCAAACCCACTATAAGGGGGTGTAAGATGACCAAAACCACTATAAGGGGGGTGTAAGATGACCAAACCCACTATAAGGGGGTGTAAGATGACCAAAACCACTATAGGGGGGGGTGTAAGATGACCTAAACCACTATAAGGGGGTGTAAGATGACCAAAACCACTATAAGGGGGGTGTAAGATGACCAAACCCACTATAAGGGGGTGTAAGATGACCAAAACCACTATAAGGGGGGGGGTGTAAGATGACCTAAACCACTATAAGGGGGGTGTAAGATGACCAAACCCACTATAAGGGGGTGTAAGATGACCAAAACCACTATAAGGGGGGGTGTAAGATGACCTAAACCACTATAAGGGGGGTGTAAGATGACCAAACCCACTATAAGGGGGTGTAAGATGACCAAACCACTATAAGGGGGGGTGTAAGATGACCAAAACCACTATAAGGGGGATGTAAGATGACCAAAACCACTATAAGGGGGGTGTAAGATGACCTAAACCACTATCAGGGGGGGTGGAAGCTGACCAACATAACAATTAGGGTTGTTGTGCAAGTTGGACATAAATGTTTGTAACAAATTAATGCATTTTTTTTTTACAGCGAAAAAGCCACATTAAATATAAATACTAACTGCACTTTTTATTCTTTTTCAGGCACCCCGAGAAACTTCATGACAAATGCTATATTTTTTTTCCTAAATTTAATTTAATTACCAAAACATTTAAAACCAAAATAAAAATAATAAAAAGAAACATGTTGCAATGTGTTTACTTCTGAAGGTACTAACATTGATTTCAAGCCCACAGCAAAGCAAAGCGCAGCCGCTGTGTTGAATAGCGTGGTCAAAATGACAGCGCCTACAAAGCTGAGCTCAAACATCATATTCAGCAATGTAGGCGTTGTTCCCAACAACGCCAGGTAGCGACTGAGGAGGCCTGCTATAGCGAATCGCTACCGCCCGCAGCGTACGCTAGCGGCGCTCATAGCGCCATACTTCAGTCGCTCATCTGTCGCTACCTGGCGCTATTAATGAATCGGCCTCATAGTTCTATAAGTTCTTAGATTTAACCACAAAAATGTAGATTGAACTATAAAATATCAATGCATTTCTGATTGTGGTGCTTCAACTTCTTCAATCTATCCATATTTTATTTGATTGGGGGGCAAATCAGGCATCAGAAATTAGTAAGCTCAATTATATCTGAATATTGTTGTGGTGCTTCTATTGTTAGGAGCAAGTGAAGAGGTTTCACACCAGCCCTTTATTGTATATATGAAATTAGAAAACATACCATAGTCACCAGAGGGCGCCAGAAGAAGAGACAGAATAAGAAGGATGATCCAGCAATTTGGAGGCCTTGCCAGCTATTTTGTCTTGTGTGATGGCTGCTGTGTAGGACTAGGCATTGTCGTTCACATTTCAATAGCTTTTGGACTTTAATACCTCTTTCAATGTATCCACAAGTGTTGTGTAATACTCAGATGTGATGTCCCCAAGAATTATCCTATCTATATCCCAGATGTCAGACACCATCACTTTGGGTGATTATTTCTGCACTCTAAATGCTTAACTTTCTAAACTCAAACTGATTTTCATATTGATCTTCATATTTTGGGATCCCACCAGAGAAAGCTCAAGTTCCACAAGTAGTATGTGGTGATATCTACTAGTGGTTGAGAATAACTGATTTGCCCAGTACACGTTATGTTAGGTAAGTATGTTATGTAAGTGATTGGTGATTGGGGATTTTTTCTTAGAAATGTCGTGTTGACATCCGACCAGTAGGTGGCACTCGTTGGGAGTGTTAATCACTTTAAAACGCTGTGTGGTGCAACAGAAAAAAAATCTCTTTTTTCTTTTTGATTGAAAAAACAAATAGTAAATTCTACTGCATGTTATTAGGTATTTGAAATAGGAGAGCCTTTGTTTCGTAAATAACCTTAAAGCCCTGTACCTATATGAATAAAGAGCCACACCTTCTATTTTGATGCTTCAGTGTCCATACCTCAGCCTCCCAAACTCACAATGTTCATTCAGGGAACCTGGGAAATAATTCCAGTGATTATCCATGCTGGTGACATTTTCAACAAAAGCTTGTACTTTTGTACTTAAGAAAAACAAGTGTTTATCTGCTGGCTAAGGCCACAGAAAACTGTGCTCTATTGGTGACATTTTACAGCGTAATTATTATTCTGGCTGGCTACTTGTTAACATTTGTATTGCAAAGACACACAGTCACTATGTCACTATGTTTTTAGTAAATAATGTCAGCCAGTACAATACTATACAATAAAATTAGGAATATAATATATATATATATATATATATATATATCAGCGATGACATATTTAAGCTAAATAAAATAAAAAGTGTTTTTTATATTTTCATATTTACTATATACAGCATTAATAAGCAACAAAAATATAGGATTTAGTTTACATGCATTTGTGCATTATATGAAAGGCTGACTAGCATAGTTCTATTCTTAGTATGTCACACACCCCGCTTCAAGAATCCATAACATGTGGGTAATATCGTCCTGAAGAGGGCGTTCCTGCAGAGATGATAGCAAAAGAAAGCCCCTCCCTGATCCATAAATACCTGGGACCTCCCACTCACAACCCAGTTTTCCATCTCTGCAGACGGCGAGCAAGTCAGAAGATGATGGCTCCTCCTTGCACAGGGGGATTTCAGGTAGCCGGGGTAACTCCCGGCCTTTTATTTTGTCTATTTCCGCTCGGACCCCTGTTTGTCCCAAAATTTACCTCAGATTACATGCCTCCACAGTCTTGGCTGCTGGCCCGAGCGAGGGTACATTGGCACCTCTGGTGCTGAGGAGCAGAGCTCCACCGTGAGACCCTAAAAGAGAGGGTAGGCGGTCATACCGGGTAGGTGATCCCGGTTTGGGATGCCCCGTCCCTTGACTTTCCCCGGGGGGGGGGGGCCCTTCCCTTTACCAACTATGGGGGCTGGGGGTTCCTCTCATAGGGGTTAGCTTTATTCTCTTTCTCTTTATTCACTTTCTCTTGTTGATGTGGAGCGTCTGGAAGTAATCCCTCAATGAATTGGTTGCACTGTTGTTACTATGTTGCAGCACCGCAGCTGTCATTGCAGCCGGGTGCCGGGGTTTTTCAGTCTGTGAGGTAAATTTTTTACCTCACACGCTTTGGGGGGGCGGGGCTGGCACTCGGCGCTCTGCCGCGGCCAGCCCCCGTTCTCTCTTTCATTCCTCGCCGCAGCGAGCGGGGCGGGTGCTCCGCTAGTGATAGCGGGAGCACCCGCTGTCATGGCAGCCGGCGCCGCGGTTGTCGGCGGTGCCGGTCTCTGGGCTGGTGCGTGAGGGACTTCTTCCCTCACGCTTCATTCACACTGGAAGGGGGGGCGGAGCCGGGCTTTCGGCGCGTCGCCGCGGCTCCGCCCTCCTCTGTACTGGCGCCGCTGCGGAGCTGAGCTCCCTGTTACTAGGCAGCTCCCTGTTACTAGGCAGCTTAGGGGGCACAGATCAGCTTTGCGCGGGCTGCGCAGACCACGCCCCTGACAAGGCAGTTCTTCTTCTCTTCACTTCACCTCAGAAATCGCCATTGTTCTGAGGCGGATCGTTCACCGCAGCGTTTGTGAGTGGCCCTGTGGGCCTCATTTATTTCTTCTTTTCTTTATCTGTTAAGTCTTATTGTAGGGACTTATGGGTCTCTCTCTGTCTTTTAGGTGAAGGTTATCCAGGAGGATCTTCTGTAGTATTGGAAGGTCTCTCCTGATCCTGGGTCCCTGGGTCCATTTTAGCATCACAAATCCTCCCACTCGGGACATTAAAGGGGCATCCCGGGTTGTCTAACTGGCGTAATTCCCTGGGTCATAGCGACCACTCAAAATTCACCTTATGGAGGCATCCCCGGATACTGGGACTGGAACCCCTTCGGGGCATCCCAAAAAGTGTATGTTGTGTGGGATTTCCATTACTGGGGATGATGTGTTACTGTGTATACCATGTGCACAGCAAACTATTGCGCGGCAGTCCGAACCCCAAGCGGCGGGGTCAGCACAGCCGGCCACCTCAACTCCCCCTCCCGCCTTGACTCGTGCCCCGTGTGACGTGGTCATGGGCAGGGATCTGCAATCCGAGATGTGTGCCAGATTGGCTAGCCTTGAGAAAATGCTCTCTAGCTCGGTCGCCCGTAAGGCTCCGTCTAAGAGAAAGCATTTGTCGCCGGCTCCGCCGGTGGATGATCTTGATGACAGAGACAGTCTGGATTGGTCTGATTATCCTCAGCTAGAGGAGGGGGGAGTTGATGAGGGTTCAGAATTTTCGGATGATGAGCAGTCTGCTGGCGCTGATGCCGAGCTTTCTGATTTAGGGAGATCCTTGGACTCTCCTCACGCTCTGTCTCTCATGCTGGAAGTTCTGAATATTTCCCCTCCCGAGGAGGCGTCACAGCAGAAAGGTGAATTGTTTGAGGAATCCAGGCCGCGCCTGGAGTTTCCTACGCAACGCCATTTTGATAGAATCATTGACAAGGAATGGGATAGGCCGGCTCGGCTCCCTGGCATCCCTCAGGGGTGGGATAGGAAATATCCCTTTCCTTCTGAGGCTGTCAAGCGCTGGGCATCTCCCCCCGAGGTGGATGCACCGGTTTTGGGGTTGTCTAACTCCTCGGTTTTAAACAGACCTGATTGTTCCACTCTCAAAGATGGAGAGGATAAACGTATTGATCAGATGGCTTCTCATGGCTTTACTAGCATTGGGTCGGCCATCCGGCCTGTGTGCGCTTCGGAGCTAATGGTGTTGGCTACCAGGTCTGTGGTCAGGGACCTGTTGACTTCTTCCGGGCTTCGTCCTGGTAGTAACGAGTTCCTTAGCCTTAAACGGTGTGAGTTGTTTCTATCCTTTGTGTTGACTGCCTTGGATGACACTTTGATGATGTGTGGTAGGACGTCGGCTCTGCTTGTGGCTATTCGGCGGTCGGTGTGGCTGCGCCAGTGGGCGGCCGATTTTATGTCCAAAAAATCACTGACGGCTTTACCCTTTGTTGGTCTACGGCTCTTTGGAGAGACATTGGACTCTGTCACCAAGGGTGGTAGGTTACCTCAACGTAAGAAACAACGCCGCCCTTTTCGGGGGGCGCCTGCCTTTACCCCCTCCTTTCGGGGGGCCAGATCTGGTAGGGGTTCTGCATTTCCCTCTTCCAGAGGAGATTCCGGAAACAGGGGCAGAGGACGTGCCCGTTCTGGATACAGTTGGGGCTCTAAGCCCAAACCGGCTGCTAAGCCGGCTCAGCAATGAGGGGGCGCCCTCACCCATGCGGGTGGGGGGACGGCTGCAGCACTTCTCTCAGATCTGGGATCAAGAGGTCTCGGACAGATGGATCCGGGAAGTGGTGTCTTCCGGCTACAAGCTGGAGTTCGAGCTCCGCCCCCCATCCAGATTTGTCAGGTCTCGGATGCCGTCGGAGCCTCTAGCGGCGCAGGGGCTCCTGGTGGCAGTGGAGAATCTTCTGGACATGGCTGTCATTTGCCCAGTGCCCCCTTCAGATCGGGGCAGGGGCTTTTATTCCAATCTGTTCACGGTACCCAAGAAGGACGGGTTGGTCCGACCCATCTTGGATCTGAAGTTTCTCAACAGGTCCATCCGGCCGAGGAAATTCCGCATGGAAACGCTGCGTTCGGCCATTCACTCTCTTTGTCAGGGAGACTTTCTGACGTCCATAGACATCAAGGATGCTTATCTACACGTTCCGGTTTTTCCAGCACACCAGAGGTTTCTCAGGTTCGTGGTGGAGGATCGGCACTTTCAGTTTGTGGCACTTCCTTTCGGTCTCACCTCAGCTCCTCGTGTGTTCACCAAGGTGCTAGCGGGGGTGATGGCTCTGCTCAGAGGCCAGGGTATCCGCATCGTGCCCTATTTGGACGATCTACTGATCATGGCCTCTTCCTTCAACCAAGCGGAGTTGGACACCAGAGCGGTGGTGTCCACTCTGGAAAGGTTCGGTTGGGTGATCAACCACCCCAAGTCTTCTCTTTCTCCGTCCAGAATTCTGACCTTTCTGGGAATGTCTCTGGACACTTCACAGGCCAGGGTGTTTCTACCCCAGGCCAAGATTCTTTTGATTCAGGAGTTAGTTCGGCTTCTCTTGTCTACCCCTCATCCGACCATCCGGTTAGGGATGAGGCTGGTGGGGTTAATGGTGGCCTCATTCGAGGCAGTTCCCTTTGCGCAGTTTCACACAAGGACGCTTTAGCTTCATCTGTTGAAGGTTTGGGACAAGTCTCCTCTATCGTTGGATCAGTCCTTTCTGATGACTCCCCGAGTTCGTCGATCCCTGCAATGGTGGCTGGGGTCGGTCAATCTGTTGAAGGGCAGATCTTTTCTGGCTCCGTGTTGGGAAACAGTGACCACGGATGCCAGTCTGTCAGGTTGGGGGGGTGTTTGGAAGGACCTCCAGTTTCAGGGTTTGTGGGGCCCGCGGGAGGCTCACGAGCCCATCAATGTTCTGGAGTTGAGAGCCATCAGGTTGGTTCTGTTTCGCTTGACTCATCAGTTGAGAGGCCTGCCAGTTCAGGTCCGGTCGGACAACAGAACGGCGGTTGCTTACATCAATCACCAAGGAGGGACTCGCAGCAGGAGTGCCCTCAGGGAAGTGTCTTTGATTCTGGACTGGGCAGAGACCCACGTCCCGTGTATCTCAGCAGTCTACATTCCGGGAGTGGAGAACACGGAGGCGGACTTGCTGAGCAGGGCCTCCTCTCGTCAGGGGGAGTGGTCTCTCAGTCCCAAGGTGTTTCGTTCGATATGTCTCAGGTGGGGGGTCCCAGCGGTGGACCTCTTTGCTTCTCGTCACAATCACAAGCTTCCAGTCTTTGTGTCTCTCTCGCAGGATCCTCTGGCTCTGACAGTGGATGCCATGTCTCTAAACTGGAGGGATCTGGGGCTCCTTTACCTGTTTCCTCCGTTCCCAATGCTAGCCAGAGTGCTGCGCAAACTGGCCTTGGATGGTGCGTCGGCAATTCTGGTGGCCCCAAGGTGGCCAAGGCGAGTTTGGTTCGCAGATCTTGTAAGACTGGCAGAGGATCAGTTCGCCCTGCCTCTGCTGCCGGACCTGCTCACCCAGGGTCGGCTGCGCTATCCCAATTTACCATCGCTGGCTTTGACGGCATGGCTGCTGAAACCACCATCTTGAAGGAGGAAGGTCTTTCTGACGCAGTGATTCAGACTCTTATCTGTGCCAGGAAGCGCTCTTCCTCTTCTATTTACTACAGGACTTGGAGGGCCTATATTGACTGGTGTGAAAGTAGGTCTTTCTCTTGTCGAGAGTTCTCCATTCCTAGAATTTTAGAGTTTCTCCAACATGGTCTAGATCTGGGGCTCCAGCTTAGTACATTGAAAGGGCAGGTTTCTGCCCTGGCGGTGTTCTTCCAAAGGTCTTTTGCACTTCATCCCTTAGTCAAGACCTTTTTCCAAGGTGTTACACATGTTCGGCCTCCTAGGAAGCCTTTTGTTCCAGTTTGGGATTTGAACCTGGTTCTTTCTGCTCTCCAGGGCCCTCCGTTTGAGCCCTTGAATGAGATAGCTTTGTCTTCTCTTACCCAAAAGGTGGCCTTTTTGGTGGCTATCACTTCGGTTAGGCGTGTTTCTGAGTTGGCAGCTTTATCCATTACAGCTCCGTACTTCGAGAAACATCAGGACAAGGTTGTCTTTCGTTTCAAGCAGGATTTTCTTCCTAAAGTGGTCTCGGAATTTCATCTGAATCAGGACATTGTTTTGCCCTCTCTATGCCCAAATCCCAGCGACGACAAGGAAAGGGCATTGCATTCCTTGGATGTAGTTCGTGTTGTGGAACATTATCTGGAGGTTACGTCTTCCTTTCGTAAGACTGATGCTTTCTTTGTGGTGCCCTGCGGGCCTAGGAAAGGTTTGGCTCCTGCCAAATCTTCCATTAGTAAATGGATTCGTCAGGCCATCATTGGGGCCTATTCTGCCAAGGGGAGGAGTCCCCCTTTTCGTGTTACTGCTCATTCTACTCGTGCAGTTGGTGCGTCCTGGGCCTTTCAGCACCAGGCTTCTGTTGAACAAGTTTGTAAGGCCGCTACCTGGTCTTCGGTTCACACCTTTTCCAAGTTTTACAAGGTTGATGTTAGGGCATCAGCGGATGCTGTTTTTGGCCGCAAAGTTTTGCAAGCTGTTGTGGTTTAAGGTTGTGCATTGTTGCCTAGTTTTGGATCCCCGCCCTTGTTATGGACACTGCTGTTGGATGTCCCACATGTTATGGATTCTTGAAGCGGGGTGTGTGACATACTAAGAATAATACCATTTTGTGAATACTCACCTTGTAAAATGGGTATTATGAGTATGTCACACACCCCGCTTCAACCCGCCCTTTTGTATTCAGGATCCTCTTTATTGCGAACTTTGCGTGGTTGTGTTTATATTTGCCTCTTCCTGGTCCCTTACCTTACTGCTTTCTGTATACTGGGTTGTGAGTGGGAGGTCCCAGGTATTTATGGATCAGGGAGGGGCTTTCTTTTGCTATCATCTCTGCAGGAACGCCCTCTTCAGGACGATATTACCCACATGTTATGGATTCTTGAAGCGGGGTGTGTGACATACTCATAATACCCATTTTACAAGGTGAGTATTCACAGGCGTGTTTCTGAGTTGGCAGCTTTATCCATTACAGCTCCGTACTTCGAGAAACATCAGGACAAGGTTGTCTTTCGTTTCAAGCAGGATTTTCTTCCTAAAGTGGTCTCGGAATTTCATCTGAATCAGGACATTGTTTTGCCCTCTCTATGCCCAAATCCCAGCGACGACAAGGAAAGGGCATTGCATTCCTTGGATGTAGTTCGTGTTGTGGAACATTATCTGGAGGTTACGTCTTCCTTTCGTAAGACTGATGCTTTCTTTGTGGTGCCCTGCGGGCCTAGGAAAGGTTTGGCTCCTGCCAAATCTTCCATTAGTAAATGGATTCGTCAGGCCATCATTGGGGCCTATTCTGCCAAGGGGAGGAGTCCCCCTTTTCGTGTTACTGCTCATTCTACTCGTGCAGTTGGTGCGTCCTGGGCCTTTCAGCACCAGGCTTCTGTTGAACAAGTTTGTAAGGCCGCTACCTGGTCTTCGGTTCACACCTTTTCCAAGTTTTACAAGGTTGATGTTAGGGCATCAGCGGATGCTGTTTTTGGCCGCAAAGTTTTGCAAGCTGTTGTGGTTTAAGGTTGTGCATTGTTGCCTAGTTTTGGATCCCCGCCCTTGTTATGGACACTGCTGTTGGATGTCCCACATGTTATGGATTCTTGAAGCGGGGTGTGTGACATACTAAGAATAATACCATTTTGTGAATACTCACCTTGTAAAATGGGTATTATGAGTATGTCACACACCCCGCTTCAACCCGCCCTTTTGTATTCAGGATCCTCTTTATTGCGAACTTTGCGTGGTTGTGTTTATATTTGCCTCTTCCTGGTCCCTTACCTTACTGCTTTCTGTATACTGGGTTGTGAGTGGGAGGTCCCAGGTATTTATGGATCAGGGAGGGGCTTTCTTTTGCTATTATCTCTGCAGGAACGCCCTCTTCAGGATGATATTACCCACATGTTATGGATTCTTGAAGCGGGGTGTGTGACATACTCATAATACCCATTTTACAAGGTGAGTATTCACAAAATGGTATTTTTTCCTTCAGGCAGAAAATCATCCTGAGACACCAACATATATTCTAACTCATACAATCTACAGTATGTTCTACCTGTCAGGCTCCTCTGGCACAAGAAAGCTAAAATGTGAACCTTAAATGATTTACCGCATTTTTCGGACGCACCTAGGATTTGGGAGAGGAAAATAAGAAAAAAAAAATTTTAAACCAAAAACGCACCATTACAGACAGTGTGGCATTCCCCTATCCCATTCCCATCGGCCGTTTGGGATGCCCCAATTCCATAGACAGTGTGGAATGCCCCCATCCCATTCGCAATATACCCAGTGTGGCATTCCCCCCTCCCATTCCCCATATAGGCAGTGTGGCATTCCCCATCCCATTCCCCGTATATCCAGTGTGGCACCCCCCCTCCCATTCCCATATAGCCAGTGTGCACCTCATTATCATAAGCAGTGTGGCATTCCCTTCCTCCTATTCCCCATATAGGCAGTGTGCTCTCCCCCATTCCCATAGGCAGTGTGCCATTCCCCCCCTCCTATTCCCCATATAGGCAGTGTGCCCCCCATTCCCATAGGTAGTGTGGCATCCCCCTCTCCCTATTATCCTAGGCTGTGTGGCATCCCCCTCCCCCAATTATCCTAGGCTGTGTGGCATCCCCCTCCTCCTATTATCCTAGGCTGTGTGGCATCCCCCTCCCCCCATTATCATAGGCTGTGTGGCATCCCCCTCCCCCCATTCCCATTGGCTGTGAGGCATCACCTCCCCCCATTATCATAGGCAGTGTGGCATCCCCTCCCCCCATTCCCATTGGCTGTGTGGCATCCCCTCCCCCCATTATCATAGGCAGTGGGGCATCCCCCTCCCCCTATTATCCTAGGCTGTGTGGCATCCCCCTCCCCCCATTATCATAGGCTGTGTGGCCTCCCCCTCCCTCTATTATCCTAGGCTGTGTGGAATCCCCCTCCCCCCATTACCATAGGCTGTGTGGCTTCCCCCTCCCCCCATTCCCATTGGCTGTGTGGCATCCCCCTCCCCCCATTCCCATTGGCTGTTTGGCATCCCCTCCCCCCATTATCATAGGCTGTGTGGCATCCCTCTCCCCCATTCCCATTGGCTGTGTGGCATCCCCCTCCCCCCATTTGTCATAGGCTGTGTGGCATCCCCCTCTCCCCCCTATTTCCATAGGCTGTGTGGCATCCCCCTCTCCCCCCATTTCCATAGGCTGTGTGGCATCCCTCTCCCCCTCTCCCCCCATTAGTATAGGCAGTCGGCTTAAGTAAAAAAAAAAAAAGGGTAAAACTCACCTGTCCACTGACATCGCTCCGCTGAGTGGCCAGCTCTGTGAATCGGGTGGGCGTGGCCTGCGCCGCATTAGCGTCAACGCAGGCAACGCCCGCCCGATTCACGGAGCTGGCCATAAGAAGCAGCGGCGGGCTCTGTCCCGGCCCTGCCGCTGCTATCACTGTCTTTTCCGGCAGCAATAGCAGTGGCGGGGCAAGAGACAGCGCCTGCCGCTACTCCATCTGCTGCCTCTTCCTGGGCACAGGCAAACGTCCAGGTCCATGCATCTGCTGCACGGACCTGGGTGCTGGCATGTGCCCCAGCCAGAAGAGGCAGCAGATGGAGGAGCGGCGGGCGCTGTCTCTGGCCCTACCGCTGCTATTGCTGCCGGAAAAGACAGCGTTAGCAGCGGCAGAGCCGGGACAGAGCCTGCTGATCCTCCGTCTTCTTCTGGGCTCTTGCAGAGTGACAGGCAACGCAGGAGCGCCGGGAGCCGGGTTTTTTTTTTTTTTTAATTCGCCCGATAAGGCGCACAGACATTTTCCCCCCACTTTTGGGGAAAAATAAGTGCGCCTTATAGGGTGAAAAATATGGTACTTACTTTGGCTTACAACTTTTGCAAGTGGCCTAAAAGTAGCAAACTCTGTAAGCCTTACAAAGGCAAAAACCTTATAAAGATATCACATAATAAAAAAAAACTTTAATTCAATAGTGGACTCTTCAGCAGCAGCAACAAAGGCCCTGAGGACAGATGATGATTGGCAGTTACAGAGAAGACAGTGAGTACTGGATGGCGATTAGCAGCAGAAAAGTACCCATGAGTGGCACCGGAGCTGAAGGGTGGTGACACTCCCACATAAACCCACATAAACCTGGATCCAGCCTTGGGCGTGTTGTCCTGCATCCATTGAAACAGGCAACTTTGCATAGACCACCAGCATTTAGATGATCTAACACTAAGATGTGGATGATGCATTCCAATAAACAGGCTACCTTTTTCAATGGTAACTTGGCCTTGCCCCCCCTCATCCTTAGGGCAGCTGTTGGAGCTTAACAAGAAATGGTTCTCACTAGTTCCTAACGTAAATAGGTTCAAGTTCTTCCCAAACACTGTAACTATACAGACAAACCATAGGGCAATGTGCAGGAGTTTCTGGCCCACTCCAGGATCAGGAACTTGGCTTGTTCCTAACTCACTACTTTAGACAAACAACAGCTAACTCCCTAGTGTCAGTGCAAAAGGCCTTGACCATTAGTCCCTATATAGGAGTGCAGTCTGTTCGACTAACTACCTACCTGGCACTGCTAGACTAGGGATTCCCAGTCTGTAAGCGATCTGAGTGTTGCAGAGCATGCGTGCTGGGTGCAGCGGATTAAAATCTAGATAGACACCTTAACATGGTGGCTAACACAGGCTGGAATAATAAATGATAGAGTAGCTTACGGGAAATGCAACACATCAGAAAAAATGCATATAGAGACTACGGATAAGCATTGGTAACAGCACAGCACAGCACAGCATTGGTCGACAACTTTCCAAATGTAAACTGCAGTCAATCTGGTCAAACTCTCAAATTCACATTCAGAGAGAAGCAGAAGCTGTTGCAAAATATAGTATCTCCAACACCCCTTCTCAACAGCTGAGGCTTAGTATCTTAGACCCATCTTCTTTGTAAGCCTCGGGTGTCATTCATTGTTTTGCGCCACTGTGCCCTCTGCATTGTACTTCACTTTAAATGTCCATTTGCAAACTGTGGCTTTCCTTCCAGGTGGTAGTTCTGTAAGTGTCCATGTTTTGGTATGCATGGATTTTATCTCTTCCTTTGCAGCCCTTATCCATTTACTGGCTGAGGTATGTATTCCCTGGTTGCAGGTTCATTGGCACTATCTTGCCTTGTATGAAAGACATACAGGTGGTTTACCTCTGTTGTTGGTTCTGTGTCTGAGCTTGCCTGTGTCTACTCTTCACTACTGGAAGGTACTGCACTAACTTCAGCTTTTTGTTCAGAAGTTACAGATGATGACTGATCAGTGTCAGTATTTTCTTCTGTTCTTACTTCCTCTTACTTACTTCACATTGTCTCTCAGATCTTCAACAAAAGTTATGCTGTGTACTAACGGTAACCTTGTCTGTGTCAGTGTTTTGGGATTTAGGATTCTGTAACCCTGTAACACCTACCATTGTCACAGTATCCAACAAAGATTCCCTCAAAGGCTCTGTTTTTGAAGTTTGGTGAAGTTTTTGGAAGTTTTTCTTCTGAGATGTAGATTAATGCAATGCATCCAGAAACTCCTAGGTGTTTTACACTTGGCTTCTCATTGTGCCACAGCACATATGGAGTTTTCTCCACTGTTGTTCCTGTTCTTTCTTTCAGCTACCCCATTTTGATCTGGTGTGGGGATGCCCCGCTGTGTGAAACCCCCCAATTTGCCCAGTTAAACTCACCTCTTCTCTGTCCAATGGCGCATGTGCGGGTGCTCAGCTAATGAGAGCCATTTGCTATGTTTCAATCTTTTGGCAAATGGCTCTCATTGACTATAATGGGGAGCGCGTCCCCGCTTCCTCTGCATCCCCGGCTGTGTACATGCTCCGGCCCCAGTCTATGTGAATGTCTGGGAAGAGAGACAACAGAGCCCACGCATGCGCCGTTGGATCAGCAGAAGGTGAGTGTGTTTGGGCAAACTGAAGGGTTTTTAACAGCGGGGCATCCCAATTCCAGTGGCTAGCCTTGGAATCTTTTGGATTGTAGGCCGGCCTCTGATGGGTTGTGTTCCACTGTAAGTATTCTTGTACTTTGTCTTGTGAATTCCCCTCCATTGTCACTCTGCAGTATGAGAGGTTTCCTGTGATACGTGTTGCTAGTTTTATACATAGTTCTGAAATTTGTTAAGAACTTGTGTGCATTTGGTAGGTGACTGTGCACCTTGAATAGTCATCAATGAAAATCACTATGTACCTGTTGCCCATAGGTGTAGGTGGGTTTAGGGTACCACATACATACATCATTGTGAACTAACTCAAGGGGTCTGAAAGCTCTATTCTGACTGCCTTTAGCAACTGTTGCTCTTGTAGCTTTGGATTTAATGCAACCTTCACACTTAAAGAGGACAAAAACCCATGCCTCATCGGCCCTGAAATCTATAAACTTCCAGGGTCACTGGATTTCTTCCCCTCTCAGCATCCAGCATCGGGATGCCCTGCTGTGTGAAACACCCCAGTTCACCTGGAAACTCACCTTCTTTCACGGTCCAACGGCACATGCGTAAGCTGTGGCTGCATTCCCACTATACCTTTAGCAGGGCATTTGTGAATGGCTGGCGCGGGCACGCTCTGTTAGAGGGTAGTGTGGGATGTAGTCACCAGTGTGCTCTGATCCGCTCGCATTAGATAAGCTCCTGGATGCAGGAACAGGAACCGGCTTTACTGGAACATGAATGCAGTAAGAGAATGTCACCTTAGCATGGTGGCTAACACAGACAGGAAAAAGAAATTATAGAGCTGCTTAATATACAAGAAATACAACAAAATGGATATAGAGACTACAGATAATCATTAGTAACAGCACCATCTATTGTCATAACTGTAAACTGCAATCAATCTGGCAAAAGTCCCAACTTCACATTCAGAGACAGAAGCTGTTGCAAAATATTGTATCTTCAACACTAATATAGAAAAACACTGTGCTTGGTTCTTGTAACAGGAAGACTTCAAAGGCAAATGCTGCAACGTGCCAGACTTTCAAATTCTGGAAAAAGTGCTAGAGTCAATCAATCACTGATAGGCACAGAGCAATGCAAAGGATTAAATTTGCTGGCCCATTCACTTAGTAAACTAGACTTGCAGACGGCATCCCACTGTGCATGCACATTGTGCCCACCACCATTAGAGGGTAGTCTTACCAAATTTCAGCTGAACAGCGCTTCTTATATATGCCACTCAGATGCTCCTTGAACTTCCCTTAATATACCTAGGTGGGTGTCCCGTCTTATTTGCTCACCAATTGGCATTCATAAAAACATGTGGGAATCAAAGCAGAAAGATACATCTAGTGCAACTCTGCCATTTCAATTAAAAACCGTGTTTAATACTTCATATATTGCACTTACAGAGATATCTTGGTTAACAAGGCATGATCTTTAAAAATGAAGGCTTCCCAAATACCACACACTGCGGCCGCTTGTGTTAATGATAATGGGTCTCACTCTTCTCACAAAAGTTTGTTCCGCGTTTCACTGAATCAACAGCTTTTTCAAAGGCCTGAGGTTCAGGGGAATAGGAAATGAATATATACACTCCTAGGGAGGCACTTAACCTACATTTCCGTAGTTCCTAGATCTGTAGTTTCAGCCACAGGCCAATAGAATCTAATGGCGAACTTGCAAGAGTGACATCAGCTCCCAGGTTTTGTTTCAGCCAATAAGGAGTGCTGAGAGAGGAATAAAACTCCTATCATGTATTATAGATGAAAAAAAAATGTTTTTTTTAAGCCACACGGAGTGAGGCACTGGGGAGTTACAACCTTCTCACAATAGGATTAAGGAAAAGCATATACAGACAGTAATATGAATAATTAAAAAGACATATTATCATCATCCTCTCTAAGAAAGGGGAAGTCACGACCTTCTATATTTTATATATTTATATATAAATAATAACGGTATATTATGAATTCTTCCAAAGAGGGGGGGGGGGATATTAGATCAGACGGATAGGTAACACAGGGACAAATATGGAGAAAAGTCACAAAGGAAAGTTATTGGGAAACTAAGAGGTATCCAAGGAAAATTAGGTCAAAATCAATATTTAAACCCGCAGGTGCCAGGGTGTCTAATTCATGAATCCACCTGCTCTACTTTTGCAAAACTTCCCTTACCAAAGGCGAGCCCCTCCAGTGTTTCTCTACCCGATCTGTTCTAATAAAGGTCATGAATTTAGGGTCACAGGTATGTTTCTCTTTAAAGTGGATCAACACCCTCCCCTGATCGGCCCGGGAATCTATAAGATTCCCGGACCGATCAGCTCCCTGACTGCGGGGCACCCCGATCGGGGGTGCCCCGCTGTGTGAAACCCCCCCGGATCCCCGAAAATCCTACCTGATCCTCGTTCCAGCGGCCGCCACCGCCTCCCGCGCATCCCTCTAGCAGTAACTTAAGTATGTAACTTAAACCCCCTTTTTTATGTTGTATATATGTTCTCTTATACGAACCTTCAGTTCTCTAGTGGTCCTCCCCACATAATACAGTTTACAGGGACACCAAATTAAATATATCACATTTTTCGAAGTGCAGGAGATGAATTTGGAAATTTTATAATCCTTACCATTCTCCTGAACTGAAAAAGATTTGGTGGGTTTAGCCACCACGTGACATAATTTACAACCCATGCAGGACCCACACCGGTAGAAACTCTTCATGGTGGACCAACCTAAAGAAGGTTTAACCGGAGGGTCCACAAAACTCTTCGTTAAAAGATGTTTAAGGTTGGGCGCCTTCCTATAGATAACTTTGGGGTTCTCCGGCAACAATGATCCTAGAGTGGAGTCGCTCTTTAAGATGTGCCAATGCTTAGACACCATCTTCTTAACATCCTTATATTGGGTACTGAATGCGGTAATGAAAGAGGAATCTGCAACAGATTCTTTTTAAGGTGGATTTCTAGATTTCTGTGATGCAGAAGGCCGTTCATTGTCCCGCACCGACTCTCTTTGGGTATGGGTATTGGTTTGGTCATATCCTTTATTAAGAAAACGTTGGGCCAGTTCCAATGATTGTGTTTCATAATCCTCCAATTTTGTACAATTGCTTCTCAATCTTGTGAACTGGCCTTTCGGAATGGCCTTTAACCATTGTGGGTGATGGCAGCTATTAACTTCAGAATCTTCCCTCCTGATAGTCAGGTCCAGAAAATTAACGGATAGGTTACTACTTTCCAAGGTGAATTCTAAATTAAAATCATTATTATTAACTGCAACAAAGAATGTCTCTAGGTCCGCTTGGGACCCACTCCACACACACAGCACATGATCAAAATACAGTCTCCAGACCTTAAGATTCGGTCAAATGTTAAAATCTATAAATTGGGCTTTCCACCGCCCAACGAATAAATTGACCATACTGGGTGCAAATTTGGCCCCCATCGCCACCCCCTTCTTTTGTAGATAGAATGTATTGGCAAACCAAAAATAATTATGTTTTAAACCAAACATTCCATCAAAAAATCCACTTGTAGCACTGAAAGGGTGGGATGGAGGTCCAAGAAGTAACGTACTGCAGCAATTCCTTTGTCGTGGGGAATCACTGTCTATAGTGATGTTACATCCGCTGTGGCAAGCAGTGTATTCCCATCACACATCAACCCCTCGCAAAGATTCAGAACCTGACTTAAAAGATTCTAGTCAGGTTCTGAATCTTTGGGAGGATGCCGTCTGCAAGTCTAGTTTACTAAGTGAATGGGCCAGCAAATGTGATCCTTTGCATTGCTCTGTGCCTATCAGTGATCAGTTGACTCTAGGACTTTTTCCGGAATTTGAAAGTCTGGAACGTTGCAGCATTTGGCTTTGAAGTCTTCCTGTTGCAAATCCTTTGCATTGCTCTGTGCCTATCAGTGATTGTTATCTTCAACACTGATGAGAAGTTTTTGTGACCTGCATTTAGCTTTTTGGGATTTCCCATAGCATCCATTATGTAGTAAGAAAAAATATATAGCATTCTTTTTATAAACCTAATCATTTTAACTGGATATCAGCGCTTGGTCTGGCTGTGCTGAACCAGATGGACAAGATCTGGGTTGAATTTAAAGCTAACCTGGATAACACCCATAACTTGTTAGGTCTATCTTGAACTTCAGCTACTGCAAAGTGTCATACTGTACTCTCTTATGTTTTGTACTGTCTCTTTCATTTGCACTTTCCCCCACACTGTCAAAATATTGCATAAGAAACTACCTTCCTATCTATGACAGTGATGTGATAGGAGTACAACAATCTGCCACTCTGCCAGCCTAGCCAAAAATAACAAAGATGTTGGTTTGAAGCTACATTTTTATTAAACAAACAAAGGAAAGCTAAGGTTTGTATTTTCCAAGCCCCATTAATATCTGCTCAGTCCTGATGGCTGCACTAGAGCTGATAAGACCACGTCAGGTTCTATTTTAAGTGAAACTTTGGACCTCTAAACTTCTAGATAGCCTGGTCCTGATAGCCTCCCAACACAATGCTGCATGCCTATTGGATGATGGCATCTTCCAGATCATCATCCTACTGCTTTTTCCACCCCCCCAGCGTCTTAGCCTTCTGGTGACTGACGCCCAGGGGAGATTAGCTGTCCTACCATCCTCCCCCTCTGCCCTTGCTAGTCACGCCGAAATCTTGCAGAGTTTCTGATCCTCCTGAAGTGCATCATGGGAAAGAGGGGAGGAGGCAGAAGGAAGAGCAGAAAACAGGTAAGTTAAACCTGACAAATGTAGAACCAGAAGTTCTACAGAAGAACAGAGGGCAACGTTTGAGGAGTTTTTGAGAACTCCCCAGTCTTTCCAATGTTCCTATTTAAGTGTATACAATACAGCACAACAGGGACTCTCCAGGAACACCAAAAGGGTCAGTCATTAAGATGATGATCCTTGCAGAGCAAGATATGCATTCGCTTGTATCTGTTGGCTTTAGGAGATTTTGATGCTGTGCATGAATTTATGAAAATGAGCATTGGTAGGTGTCTTATTTTAACCTAATACTGCAATGGGTTTGTCTGTAGGATTAAATCAAGTTACTGTATTTTTTGCTTCATTAAATGCCCCCCCCCAAGCAAGGAGAAAATATCCCTGCATCTTAGGAAGCGAATGTTCACATTTATTTTGCTGCTAGGGGGTGGAGGGCGGCACCACAAAACATGTGCAGACTGAGTGCAGGAGTGTAATCACACCTCTGCCATGCCATAGATGCCGCACACTGCCTTTAAAGTGGGGATACCACACAGTGTCTGTAATATAGGGAAGCCACTCACTGCCTCTATTGTGGTAATGTTGTACACTGCATGTAATGTGGGAATGCCACACACTGCCTGTAATAGGGTGATTGGGGGGATTCTGCACATTGTCTGTAATAGGATGATTAGGAAGGGGTATTTTAGCACATTATTTGATTCTGAATATTTTTTTCTTATTTTTCTCCTCCTTTCCTGAGGGCATCTTATGGTCAGGTGCATCTTATGAAGTGTAAAATATAAATGTAAAACAGTAAATGGATTTGCTGTTTTATTTTCTTCAAGACGTTTTGCTAATTATCTGCCTGGTTTACTCATTTCTACAGGTATACCATGAGCTGGATGAATGAAATTACGGAGTACTTATTCGGCCTATTATATTCTAATTGGCGCATATGCAGCGCCTGGTCCCTTCCCCAACTGTAGGAGTGTTATCAGGAACCCTATTTGCTATAAAGTATATTTAACTCTCTGGTGGGCAGGGTAACAGGTTGGTTGAACACACAATGCTTTTGCCTTGATGAAACATTGGCTTTGTTTTGGATTATGCTCTTACATCATAACCGTTTTGCTCTTAAATATGTGCTTCCATAGCACACTATAATTATTTTTAACTTTCTTCTTTGGAGTGTGGCTTTCGTACATTTCTGGATTTATGTGTTTCCTCCTCTGGCCTGAGCAATCCTAGCCCCAGCAGTGGGATATACATAGGGGAAGCATTGCAGCTGCAACTGTTTATCTAGATGCAACACAGTAGCAAAAAATTTGATCTACCATACCAATGAGTGACAAGCAAATAGTCTGCAAAGTCTGGTTTAATATACCATGCTTTGAAATGCTTTGAAATGATTTGATGCTGTTGTGGGTAAACAAAGAGTGTACTATCCAGAAGCCAACAGAATATAAAAGTAAGAAGCCTGGTTGCCAGTAACACTGAAAGGTGGCATGTGAGAGAAATTAGGTTCTTAGAATATCTATATAAGTCCCAAATCATGAGCTAAGGCTTCAGTGGGACCAACATACAATCAGTGCATTCGACTCTAGGTAGCCAGAGTAATGATCATCTTAGAGATGATCTTCAACTAGGTCCAATATGGCCCAAAGAGGAAGGTTTCTACCCCTGGTGCACAATCCATGCTTTATTGCTATGTATGATCTATACCAAACCATTGTGTATAATACATGCTTCCAGGGGCACACTGGTTATAGAGGAAGTCAGTAAAATTCCTAGTGGGCCATGTTGCTTCAGGGCTGGCTGAGCAGGGTGTCAACCCCAGTACACAGCCTATGTCACCCAGAGTCTGTAGTAAATGCTATTCTCTCCTGTGGGGTATTGTTACTTATTTTAACTCTACCCTCCCAGCAAACCAAGGCCCCCTGAGACAAGTCACAGGAAGTTGTGGATCACTCACCCTTGCCATTTAGGAATGAGCTTCTCACCCTTGCCTCATTATCTGCTCCTACAATACTAAGGCTTCAGTACTACAATGCTATATTCTCAGTTGTGGAACCCCCTTGTTGACTGGCTGGGATGGATAGTGGAAGCAGGGCTTATCAGGAATGCTGGGGTTGGAAATGGGCCATTAAAGACCCAGGCTGATCTTTGAAGGTCCCTGTATGCTGCAGTCCTCCACAGCCCCTTTAATACAGTCTAAGCTAGCAATTTCTGTGTACTGTCCAGAAGGTCATAGAAATAGCCGCAGCAGTACATTTGCTATGTGTTCCTCCCTCCCTCAAAAAAATAATAAAAAAAAAATTGGGGATTCTACTAGGATCAAACAAAATATTAGTAATTATTATTTATTAATAGTGGCTCATTACTAGAAATTAAACACATACTGTGCTAAATATGTACACCTGAAACCCCTGAGTCGAAAAAAACAAATTAAATTGTTTGCTCTTAGAAAATGCATTCGCGTTTCAGATTTTTTGTCCTATATGCCATGTGACATCTATGTGAGGCCTGCATGTCACATTGGGTTAAACGCATAACCCTGCACATGTACATCACGGTAATTACTCCCTAGTGTTCTTCCTTCAGTAATCTGATATTGCTTAGTGGTAATGCAATTATTATACATGGATAGCTCTGCTTTTCTTTTACAGAATTAGTGACCCAGTGCTACAGCAGGTGCCTGTTTTTTTTTTTTTAAATCCCAAAGTTTCATAGGTCAAAAATGCTTGCTGTGCAGCTACAGGCCACCCATTGATAGCTGAGTGACCATTCATGTGTAATAATGTGATTACATTCCATTATTCAGCAGAAGGTGAAGGCAAAGCTTCTTATTGATACGAATAATTTCTTTGGTGTTTTATCTCAAGGTCATATTATAAATTCGATAGCCACTATAATTGTGTGCTGGCATAAAAAAAGAATGGTAGTAAGAGTGCCAAGCAAAAGTTGTGCTAAACCATATAAGAAAATAAAACATTTACTGGAAAAGTACAGAACAACATGAGCACAGACAGCTGGAATAAAGAAATTCCTTGCAGCCACTGGCGCGTTGCTTGTCCACATAGAGATTCATTATGGAAATGAAAAAAAAAGAACATTCTGTATTACTGTTGGACGGCAAAGTAAAACTCATTAAATTTGGTTAATACAAAGTACATGAGATAACTGAATATAAAAAATGTTTTTTGCTGCTTCATCTATAGATTTGCTCATTTTAATCTTAATAAGGATATAAATTAAAGTTCATTATTACGCTCTCTTTCTCTGTGCCAGCAGTAGTGTGCTTCTCTGTGTTAAGCAAAGGGGTCGATTCAGAGCCTGGCCAAAAAAGGAGAGAAAATTGCCATTCACTTTCTTTGTCTATTTTGGGGCTGATTCAGACCCAGGTGAGAATTTACACCCCATAGGCAATGAAAAGAAATGGCAGTTTTCCCCATAGTGAATAAGTAAAGCAATGCTTTTTGCAGACTAATCATGAGTAAATTTTAGGGTTGCATTGATGTTCTTTGCCCAGACACAGCAGTATGGATGGATTGGCAGGTAAGTTTGCACCCCTGGCTTTAAAACTGGTAATAACCGGTGAAGTAAAAAGAACAGTGGTCTTGGTGCACAATTGTTATGATAATGAGGGTATCCTTAAAGCAGACCAAAACCCACATTTTTAACTAGCATCCCCTGAATTGCTCCCCACATGAAGAGTACTTTTTGCCAATTTTTACTGTTCCTGCTTTACTCTAAACCCAAATAATGTCACCCGTTTTAGCTGTAAAGCTCCGTCTCCTCCATTCATTGCCACTGTAGTGTGTGGCAATTATGTCATTGCCACACCTATGCAATGTCCTATCGATGCCATTTCACATTGAGGGACAACAAAAAAAACAGTGTTCTAAGACAAATTGAAAAATATCTATTTCTAGTTCTATTTCTAGGCTAGTTCGCTTTAAAGTGGACCAACCCACGGCGATTGGCACAGAAAGATCTATAAGATTGATTCCCTCCCCCAGGGCATCCAGAATTGGGATGCCCCACTGTGTGAAACTCCCCAGGTCGCCCTGTATACTTGCCTGCAGCCATGGTCCAATGGCGCATGTGCGAGCAGCGCCGCATCCTTGCTATCCCTGCGGCAGGCATTTGTGAATGGCCAGCTTGGGCAGATTCCTGTCTGAGGGTAGAGGGGATGAGGAGCCGGCGCTGCTCGGCTAGACTTGGCTAGAGTCGGCTCGTTAACCAAGCCAAGAACACGTCAGCGCAGTCGAGCGCAGTGATTGGGTGGGAGATTCACCGCAGGACCAGGGAAGGGTGAGTCAGTTCGGGCGACTTGGGGGGGTCTCACACAAAGGGCTATCCTCGATCGTGAAATAGTGAAAATCCTATTTTTAGTCTTGCCCCCAAGCACCCCGATCGGGGGCCTCCTAGGATAGGGGTTGTGGAGGAGCTTTTTTCATTTTATGTTGTGTTCAAGGGTTATGATCTATTTTAAAGTGAATTGCAGCCTCTGGCCTTTTTTTGGATGCAGACTCTGCTCACTGCAGAGCTAGGGGGTGTGGAGCTGTTTGGGATCCTGAAATAAACAAAGGGGGGTGGGAGCAGCTCAATCACTATTTATACAAAATTATCAACATCATTATTCAGGGCCTGGGAACTAATTTACCGCCCAGTTTAACCCTCTCATCAACTAAATATCAAGCAACAAACATGTCTAGCTATGTGGAAAGACAGAGATTTGGTTGCATATATCTGCAGATACATGTGGAAGCCACACTGCCCCGGCAAGGCACTCTGTGTTTAGTGTGGTCCCTACTCTTAATTTTGAGTCTCCAACATTGGGACATGCAATGCAGACAAATATTTGAGAGCTGCTCACCTGGGAAGCTGCCAGCCTCCCTTTAGAACACTTCACAGGGAGAAATCCATATTGACTGAATTCCTCCCTGCTTGTGCTCATGGCAATTCAAATGAATAAAGGGGGTGGGAGCAGCTCAATCACTGAAATAAAGTCTTGAAGTGGTCATCTATGTGGGATCTGCCCATGCAATTACTGAATGTCCAGATGTTGCATGCATGCATGGTACCTGCACTCATTTTTTAGTCCGGGGCCTTCATCACACTTACTGTGGTTCTGTACCTGCATACGGTGGGAGGGTGTCAGTGGTGTGTGATTAGTGGATTATTTTCAAGACCTTAAACCGGACCTTTAGCATGATTTACTGAAAAGCCAAACCCTTAAAACATGATTCCCTAGCATCTAAAATTAATATATTTTAAGTTACTTACTTATTATTCTTTCCCCCACTGGGTTGCAACTGTTTTAAGGACTTTAGGAAACGGGCGCCGCCATCTTGACTCAGAAGCATCACACTTACTCAGAAGAGGAGAGTGGGATAAAGTACAGGGGGGCAGGTTATAGCTGTGCTTTGCTCAGACAGAGAAGAGCTGGGGTCAGGAAAAGGTCAGCAGTCCCAGAATGCAGAGCAGCAGAGTCAGAAGGCACTTCCTGTTTGCAGGCTGCCTGATGTTCCATAAGCCGCCATCTTGGATGTTTAAAGGCTCATAACATGCAGTAGATGCAAGTAGGATGATTTTTAATGTGAGCAATCTGTATGTACAGGGTGTGAGAAACATACAAGAAAGACTGCACTGCCGCATCCCTTGCAACCTTAGCGCATCCGCAGTGCGTATTCCCCATATTAACTGAGGGGTTTCACACAGCTGGCCATCCCAAATTGGGATGCCCCCGGGGAATGGAACAAGGAAAGTCAAAATCTGCTTTAAAACTAGAGGCCCCACTAATCCTAACTGCTATGAAAATCACCAACAGTATTCAACATTAGAGAGCAAGTTGTACACAAGGTGGTATGCTGGAGGGAAGAGAAGTGCCACTGCTTTCCACCATTATTTTAACAGATTGTAACACACTGCAGGGGCATGCAGGCCTTGGTTGCCTGGGCAGTGATACTACCCTAAAAAAATTTTCAGAGAGGTTGATTATCCCGACACAAAGGGACACCAGCTTTCAAAGTGTAGCACAGGTGGGGGTAGTTTCAGAAAAAACAGCACTTCCATAGCAAAACAGAGGCACCTTTATGGGCAAAGTCAATTCTTCGTAGGCTTACACAAAAGGGCAGTGGGGGTGCCACCCCACTGTAAGGATGCCACAAGGTTATGCTTCTTAGATGACCAAAGGAAGATCAGGGCTGCGTGGAGTAGTCCCAAGCGACAGTGGGATACAGGGCAAGAAGGCTCTGGACCATCCCTGAATGTAGCCTATTTTCCCTGTGTTCGGTCCGGGCTGTCCCAGGTATCCATATATGTGTGGGTAGTCCGCCACCAGGTGGTGCCAGTTACTGCAAGATCCAAAGCTGTAACTCCTCCCGGCCGGTTTCCATGGAAATCCCCAGATTTGTCTTGCAGTAGCTATTGCGAAGATCGTCTGGAAACTCTCTCTGGATCATGGCAGTTGAACGGGGCGTTTGTAAGCCTGTCTGCCGCTTCCACTCTATTGCCTCCGTTCCTGTGGACCCAGTTTTGCCTCCCAGCCTCGGCTGACGGGAACAGGTGAAGGTAGGGAGAACGCCGGGGTCGGGCATTCACAGAGCTAGGCTCTGGGCCACAGACCCTCCATAAAGGGTAGCCAGCCATAGGCGATGGTGAGCCTATTGGGGGGGAGGAACCACCTATATTGCCCGGTTGGTGAGGCACGCCGCGTTCTGCATCGGGGGGCTCCTCCGTGGGCCGCCCCCCCTTCCTGTGCTCTCAGGGGCCATTTTAGGTGCTGCGGGTGCCTCTTTTCGTGCCTGCAGAGGGGGGCGGGGCCGTGCCCCTCGAGGTTCGGCCTTGCTGCGGTCGGGCACCATTTTCCTTGCTGCTCACTGTGTCATTTGCGGACCCTGGCGAGGGTCCCCACGGGCCAACGACCTCAGTTACACTGCCTGCGCTTCTGGGATGCTCATGAATCCTTCCATTTGTGTCTTCTAGGTGGGCCCCCTCCATTGCCAGCTGAGGGTTGTGGTTCCTCTCTCTCCGGGGATTAAAGAGGGATTACTAAAAAATCACCATAATGGAGGCTTCTGGGTATAATGAGCTACGGGCGGGTGAAGCTCTGTCCCATGTGCGGTACCTGCCCCCTAGGCGGACTCAGCACGGTTTGTGTCACTTGCGCCAGGAGCATATTGTTAGAGCATGATAGGGCGGCGTCCTTGCCCCTAGCCCTCCTTTGCCTGCGGCCTCGCCAACCCCCCCACTACTGCGTTCAGCCCTCAGCAAAGGGGAAGCCAGCAGGGGGTCCCAAGCCGATTTGGCTTACAGGGTGGCCAGCCTGGAGACACAGTTATCTTGCACGGCTACGGGTAAAGCCACGAGTAAGAAGCGGCACATTGAGCTGGGTTACTCGGAATTTGCTGATGATGATGATCTTTTTGGAGGTCGGGACTCCATGGAAGAAGGAGAGTTGATTAGGGACTCCGTATCCTCAGGGCATCGGTTAGTTGGCTATGATAGCGAGCCTGGTTCCTCCTCAGATGAGGACATGTGGCTCCCTGATGACACCGAGAAGTTTCTATCTTCTGTTGCTCACTAGTATCCCCTTCCTGGGGCTCAAGTTATTTGGGGAGTGTCTGGACCTTCTGGCCAAGGATGGAAGACTCCCTCAGCGACGGAAGCCTGAGCGGCCCTTTCGGGGTTCTTCTGCCTATCGCTCCTTTCGAGGAGGAAGAGGCTCTTCATTTTCAGGTGGCCGCAGAGATTCCTGGGGTTGAGGTAGGTCTCGCGGCTGACCCAATCCCTTCTGGGGAGCTAAATCCAAACCCCCTGCCAAGCCCTCTCAGGCAAGAAGGGGCGCCCTCACCTATCCGGGTGGGGGAACGGCTTCTGCTATTTTCTCACATCTGGAGACAGCATGTCTCGGATTGGTGGATCCAGGAGGTGGTTTCCTCCGGGTACAAAATAGAGCTGGCAGTTTGGCCGCCCTCAAGATTTCTTCGGTCGCGGATCTCCAGGAATGCATTGACGGCGCAGGGCCTAAGGATGGCTGTTCAGAGCCTTCTACTATCAGATGTGATTTCCCCCGTGCCTCGCCAGGAACTGGGTTGAGGGTTCTACTCCAATCTGTTCATGGTGCCCAAGAAGGACGGAATGCTGCGACCTATCCTGGATCTGAAGGGTCTCAACAGGTTTGTCAGAGTCAGACATTTCCTCATGGAGACCTTACGGTCTGCGGTGAGCTCGCTTCGGCCCGTCAACTTTATGACCACGGTGGACATCAAGGATGCTTATCTGCACATCCCGATTTTGGTGGCGGGCATCATGGCTATTCTGAGGAACCAGGGCATTCGTGTTCTTCCTTATCTGGACGATTTGCTGATTGCGGCTCAGTCCCTTCAGCAGGCTGAGAGTGACACCCGGAAGGTGTTATCCACTCTCAAGGATTTCGGATGGGTAATCAATTACCCCAAGTCTTTTATCACTTCCTCAATGGTGAAGTCCTTCCTGGGCATGATGTTGAACACCTCTCAGGTCAAAGTATTACTGCCCCAGCAGAAGGTGGAGGCCCTTCAGATGAAGGTGCAGGCCCTACTGGCTTGTCAGCGGCCATCTGTTCCTCTGGGGATGAAACTGGTGGGCCTTGTGGTGTCCTGCTTCGAGGCAGTGCCCTTCGCCCAGTTCCACATGAGACCTTTTTAATCTGTTGACCGGCTGGGACCGGACGCAGGAATCCCTGCATCAGGATTTTTCACTGTCCCCCATGGTCAGACAGTCCCTCTTGTGGTGGTTGGACTCCAGAAACCTGTTGGTGGGCAAGTTACTTCTGATAGTTACCACGGACTCCAGTCTGACCGGCTGGGGAGGTTTTTGGCAAACACTGAAGTTCCAGGGTCAGTGGGGGCCATAGGAGGCCCACTTACCCATCAATCTCCTGGAGCTGAGAGCGATTCGGTTGGTGCTTCTTCAATTGACTCCCCATCTAAGGGGTCGGGCGATTCAGGTCCGCTCGGACAATCAGATGGCTGTCGCCTACAATCACCAGGGTGGGACTCAGAGCAAGCGAGTCCTTCAGGAGGTGTCCCAGATTCTGACTTGGGCGGAGGAGAATGTTCCCTGCATGTTGGTGGTTTACATCCCCGGGGTAGAAAACCAGGAGGCAGACTCCCTGAACAGGGGGACGTCTCGTCTGGGGCAATGTCGTGGACCTGTTTGCGTCCAGACATAATTACAAGCTTCCAAGGTTCGTCTCCCTGTCAAGAGATCCTCTGGCCTTGGCCACAGACGCTCTGGCAATGCCGTGGACGGAGTTCAGGATTCTTTATGCATTTCCTCTGTTTCCATTTCTGGGCCGAGTGCTGCGCAAAATAGCCCAGGAGGGGGTACCAACCATCCTGGTGGCTCCTCGTTGGCCGAGGCGGAGTTGGTTCGTGGACATAAGGGTTGATTCAGAGAGACAAAAAAATACTTTCGTTTTTGTGTCGATCTGTTTTTTTTTTTTTTATTTTCCACTCTCGTATGATTCTATGCATGCATTGCAAGCCTTCTGTAAAGTCTTCAGCCGTTCGTATGCCTGAGTACGAGAATGTCATTTTCCAGCTTTTGTTTGCCGTTTTTTTTACTCATGTTACAACATAGGCTTCTGTTTTTGCCCTTTTTCCATCGTCTCCTCCCACGAATCCTTTACGTTTCCCATTAGATTCTGAATTCCTTTTACAATAAATAATCGTGCAGAAGAAAATCCTTATGACCTTACGCCTGCGCATTATAAACTTAACTCATTAATGTGCTTGCCTAAAATTTGGTTTACTCACTTTCATTCTTCTTCCATTTGTGACCCCTGAAACTCACCCAAACCACTTTGCGCTTAGGTTCTTCTTCCATTTTGGACCCCTAAAACTTACCCAAACCACTTCTTGCTTAGGTTCTTCTTCCATTTTGGACCCCTAAAACTTACCCAAACCATTTCGCGCTTAGGTTCTTCTTCCATTTCTGACCCCTAGAACTAACCTAAATCTCTTCGCGCTTAGGTTCTTCTTCCATTTCTGACCCCTAAAACTTACCCAAATCACTTCGTGGTTAGGTTCTTCTTCCATTTTCGACCCCTAAAACTTACCCAAATCACTTCACGGTTAGGTTCTTCTTCCATTTCTGACCCCTAAAACTTAACCAAATCACGTCACGGTTAGGTTCTTCTTCCATTTTGGACCCCTAAAACTTACCCAGACCACTTCGCGCTTAGGTTCTTCTTCCATTTTGGACTACTAAAACTTACCCAAACCACTTCGCGGTCTCATTCTTCTTCCATTTCTGACCCCTAAAACTTACCTAAATCACTTCGCAGTCATGTGAATCTTTATCTCTAAATATTTCTTGGCCCATTCGTTTGGTGTTAATGTATTTTGAAAATCAAATGACACTGAACCAGTTTTTGTTTTATTTTTTTGTTTATTCCAAACTGCCATTTTTTGATGGCTTTCGTTTAAAATTTGTTTTTCTGCAAAATGTATAATTTTTTTTTTTTAAGAGAAAATATAAAGTTGGTAAAATGTTAAAATGTAAAAACATATCAAACCTTAAAACTATTTACAAAGCAATGGCAGGACCCAGAACATTAGTCTTCTTCTGTGGTCCCCAACGAGTCATGCAGCTCCTGCATGTCGGCCACAAACTGAAGGGCCCTTTCACTCATTGCTGCCACTCTGGCACGTGTGGTCCCTGTATAAAAAAGAAACAAACATTATTTGTTGGCAAATGCATGTTTCTCACCTGTGGATGGAATGTTTTTAGGTGGCAAGCTAACTCATGATGCCATATATCATTATGCGAAGTAATTAATCAAAGGAAGTGGGCATATGTAATTATGCGAAGTAATTAATCAAAGGAAGTGGGCATGTGTCATTATGCTAATGCAATTGACTATGACTTTAGGTATCTTGGTGTTCATGTCAATTACCACATACTCAAAAGAATGACATTACAACTTACTTCGTTGGTGGTGTGTCGGGGACCACCCTGGGTTCTGGGACCTGCTACTGCTGGGAAGCTGAGGCTGTAGAGACATGTCAAATAGGGTCACTTCTAATGTCTGAGTCAACAGTAAGCAAATGACAATTTGAATGTGTGTGTGACATCACCCACCTTCTCCATGTGCCTCCTGGGCCTGATCTGCTGCAGTCCCTGCTCCAGATCCTTCACCCGCTACATTAACATCTAGAAAAAGAGATTAAGGGAATCAGCTTTGTTTTAAATAGCATGTATGTGTGTGCGGTTACATGAAGTCACATACCAGAGGCTAACGGCTCCGTCGCTGGGTACGACTCCCTGCCCACGCCGTGATGCCCCTCCTCTGTTGAAAGGTCCCGGGGCTGGTCGGAGGCCGCTACAGAGGAGGGGTAGGAACGTTGCCCTGGAGATCTACCACCTTCACTTTGTGCTGCAGAATCATGCAGCACTGGTCGGCCTGTGCACCTCCGGGTGCGTTGGATTCGGTACTCCATTTCCAGCACTAGAAAAGAAAAGCATTTTTAAATAAAGGCCTACCTTCTGTATTAGTTACATCTAGCATGCAATCGCTATGTAATTACTTGGGAAATGGAGCCTGAAAAATCGCCGCAACCAGGGCATGTGGAGCCATTTCAGGTCCGACCAGTGCTGCATGATCTGCTTATGGGTGAAGGTGGTGGCAGTCTCGTGCAGGATTCTGGAAACGATCTCCAGGGCGATGGTCCTCTTCTCAAAAGAGTTGGACAGGTAGTCGTACCTGCGCTGAAGCATCGTCTAAAAAACACAAAATAAACATAGTTGTTAGATCAAACTGCATACAAATATCTGTCAGAATTAGATCAGTTGACTAAATGACATTCCCAGACACATTTCTAGCCTCAAACTATCCTTCTAGTGAGTTGATTCGCACATGTGCGCACTAACTTCTGTTTGGCACGGAGGTTTACACACTTTTACACATAACTGTTTCTTCCTGCGCTTCCTTAAGGCCTAGGCATGCATTTAGATGGCAAATCAAAGTCATTACAATACAATTAACTAGCATAATCAGCTCTTCTTGTTGGCGGGTGAAGATCGTGGGCACCATTTTTCTTCTTGTCCGCAGCAGATAAGTAATGCCCCAGTGGTTTCCGGGTTCCGCACGGCCGGGCGAACAGCCGTGCGTACGCGAACGTGTAAGCGTCATACTCAGGCATTAGTATTTAAAGGGTCCTGGACACACAGCTCATTCTCTTTCAGAGTCTCAACATGCCAGCTAAAAAAGCCATCACTAAGGCCAAACCAGGCAAGGAGGGCAGCAGCAATATGACACAGTGGCCTGAGGAGGCTTCTTCACGGCCGACCACTCGGTCCCAAATTCGGTCCAAAACGGCGAAGTTGCAGGAAACGCGCAGCCACAGTGGCCAGGCCAAGGCGACAATACCAACCAAGTCTGCTAAGCCAAAAGCAACCAGCAAAGCAAAGGAGGCAGCGACAAAGAAGAAGACCCCAACCAAGCAGGCAGGTACACCCGCAAAAAAGGCCACTAAGAGGGTGAGAAGCCCCAGCCCCCAAAAACACCATTCCCTCCTCCCCGGCCTACCACATCCGTTCTGAAAGAACGCTCCACTGGCAAGGCCAGTAAAAGCCACAAGCCCAGAAGCCCCAGCCCTCCAAGCTCAGCATCTACAGAGCCACGTGGGAAACGTGACCATAGAAAGAGCAAAAGCCACAGGGCCAGAAGCCCCAGCCCCCCAAGCTCAGCATCTCCAGAGCCACGTGGGAAATGCGCCCACGGAAAGAGCAAAAGCCACAGGCCCTGAAGCCCCAGCCCCCCAAGCTCAGCATCTCCAGAGCCACATGAGAAACGCGCCCATGGAAAGAGAAAAAGCCACAGGCCCAGAAGCCCCAGCCCCCCCAAGCTCAGCATCTCCAGAGCCACGTGCAAGCACCTCCCAGGGGCATGGAACCACAAGTGGCAAGGGCACAAAGAGGCACAGGGCCAGAAGCACAACACCCTCAAGCACACTCTCTCCTCCTCGGCCACATTTGCCACAGGTGGCAAGCAACTATCCATATGCCACATCGACGCCTGCAAGTTCAGTGGCCACCCAGGCAAGGACCCCAAGTCCATTTCCAAGTCAAGTCCATTCTTTATCCAGCCACCTGTCCAACATTTCTACACAACAGAGCCAGCCCAGAATGTCCCCCCGAATTGCCTATCAAGCAATAGGCTGGACATTGCGCCGAGGACAGTTGAGTGGCAGGTTTGGTGAGGCCCAAACTCTGGCATTGGCAAGTGGGCTGACCTTACATTATGATGAGCTATATGGGCGAAAATCCAAATCAACAAGCAAATTGCGAAAAACTGAACTCTTGGAGGAGCTCACCAGACAGGTCAATGCAGCGGGGGAGGAGCTTAAAGATGTGGAGCAGATTCAACGCAAAATTTCTGACCTGAAGTATGCAACGCGGAAGAAAGAAAATTAACGGCGCAATTACAGGTACATATTTGAGTTGTGCATTTGTCTGCTTCTTGTATTGTCAACAATTTCCTAAATTTGCAAACCTATATTTTTCAGCTTACAAACTGGCAGAGGCTTCCCCACAAAATTACAGTTTACCCAAGCTGAGGAGATGGTGCTGGGGCTGATACATCCCGTGGCATTAGAGGGCCACTCGGGGCGACGGGACACGGACATCCCTACTATTCCTGCAGGTTAGTAATGTTAGTGTGTATGTGAATTGTTTTAAAGGTGTAAAATGAGGCTCACAGGCATATATGAACACATGCCCCTAGGGAGTGCCTTGTAGGGGAGGTTACAGTTTTAGCAGGGTGTGTAATGTGTGCGGAATGTTCATTTTCTAATTTGCCAGCCCATACATGACCTTGGACAGTATTTATGGTCACTATTAAAGTCTTAATATTAGCAAAGCACTGCCTGTTATGTGATTCTACTTCCTTCTTTGTCTTTAGGCCACTTGGGTTTTAGCTGTGCTTTGCTTTCAAATACTTGATCTGGGGTTAGGGAAAGGTCTACATAGGAAGAATGCCCACCAGCATACTCTTAAGACAAATGCTATTTGCAAGCTGAGTGTGGGTCCCTAATTGCCCTTTAGGGATGTGTGAAGCCTCATAACATGCAGTACATGCATGTTTGTATTATTTAAGGTGAGCAATGTGTATGTACAGGGTCAGTCATACATATAACAAATAATGACATTCATAGTGAAGGTCACCTTGGACCGTTGGGGGAGTTGACATTCCTGCTTGCCCACGTCTTTTTTAAGCATATGTAGTATTACAGATCATCAATGGATATTTGGGTGTTTACATGCCTTTTTATTTACAATACAGTCCAGCATCAACCCTCAGCAAGTGTGGAAGCCTCATCCAGTTTGACCACGCCGTCAACTTCCGTGCTGCCTAGGAGCCAGGAGCAGATATATACGGTAAGTGTATTTTGCTGAATCTGCTGATGCATGTGAATGAACATGACTAATTAGCCCAACTAATATATTTAGGGACCAAACTGAACCTTTTTTTACACATGTCCGAACAGACCCACACACTGAAGGAGGAAATCCAGGAGATGGAGGAGGATGGCACCTTGATGGTACCTTCACAACTGACCCCCCTGGAAAAGAATCTGCCACGGTCCCAACATGCTACTGCAACAAATCCTCTGCAGCAGAGTGAAGCTGGCCGCATGCTGCCAGCCCATCGTGTGCAGCATGCAGAGACTGAGCCTACAGTCCCCAGTGGTAGCTCTGATGCAGAGGATTCGCCGAGCACATCTGCGACTCTTGCTCGTCCTAGAGGTCCAGCATCTGCAGGCGCAGAATTGGGGAATTGGGAGGCGTAGTCAGCAATGTCGCCCAGATTCCCAGGGGAGGCGCGTGCCGATCCTGGAGTGGCACCATGAGAGGCGTTTATTTCGCCAGGTGACTCAAAGAACCACAGACCAGTTTTCTGCACAATTAGATACATTAAATAATACATTCACCTCTATGCTGACAGAATTTAGGACGAGCATCAGCCACATGGCTACTGTCAGAAAGCGTCGCTTACCTGGGTCCCGTTCCAGCGCTGGTCGTGGGTGGCCGGGTGCGGCGGCTGTGTCGGCTCGGCGGCCGCGCCAGGCAGCGGCTGCTCCTGCCGGCGCGTGCGCGCCCCCTGCTGTTCCGGCCGGCGGCCCCGGCTCCCGAACACGTGCTCGCGCACGCGCGCGAGCACGTTCTGCTTATCTCCTCCGGCGGCGCTGCTCTCAGCGCGCCCGCCGGGGGAGAGTCATTAGTTCAGGTGGGGTGGGGGGAATGCAGTACAGGGACAGGGCCAATGAGCCCTAGTGTTGTTCCTTGGGCCAATGAGCCCAGCTGGATATAGTCAGGCCAATCCTGGCCTGGATCATAGTGCACCAATCACTCTCACCCTCCTCTCTGTCTCTCCCTATAAAAGCAATTCCCCCTCAGTTGGGAATTGCCTGTGATAGTGCCTTGTACCCAGTTTAGTAGCTTGTCTCTAAAGAATACTTTGATCTCCCGTTGCCGACCACCGCCCGTCTTGACTACCCCCGATCTGATCTCCTGTTGCCGACCTTCGCCTGTGTTTTGACCACCCCCGATCTGATCTCCTGTTGCCGACCTCTGCTTGATCCTCGACCACGTCTTGTCCAATCCTTTGTACCGCTGCCATCTCGGAACTTCTGTTGCTGACCCCTAGCCTGTTGGACTTCCGTTATACGCTCAGCGATTGGGCTGCTCGGCTCCACTTCCAGCCGCGGGTTCTCCAGGCCTCTGAACAGTAAGACTCCAATCTTTGAGCCATTGAAGTCCTGGGGGCAACCGATCCCGGGCAGGCGTGCTCTGCGTCCCGGCAAGCGGGGGCTCCTAAAGGTGAAGCTGGCTGCGGAGATTGGGGGTTGAGGTCTTACTGGGAGGGCTGGAGTTATCTAAGTGGATTGCTGTAGTACCCGGAGCGTGACATTATCACAGGCCCTAACGATGGATGACCTGGTACAGCAGGTACAAGCTATGGCTACGGCGATAAACCAGCTCGCTCAAAGAGTGGCCACTCAGGAATCTCGACAGTTACCGGCATCCTCTGTACCACCTCATATCTCAGAACCAAAGATTCCACTGCCGGAAAAGTTTTTTGGAGAACGAGCTAAATTCTCCAATTTTAAGAATGCCTGCGAACTGTATTTGAAGCTGAGACCCATCTCCTCAGGCACTGAGTCCCAACGAGTAGGCCTAGTCATTTCTTTGCTTCAAGGAGACCCGCAGTCCTGGGCCTTTAGTTTGCCATCTCATGATTCTGCCCTACAATCCGTTACAGCATTCTTTAATGCTATGGGCATCTTATATGCTGACCCCGATCAACAATCTACGGCAGAAAATAGGCTTCGGGCCTTAAGACAAGGACGGAATTCGGCTGAAGATTATAGCGCTGAATTCCGCCGCTGGGCCGTCGAATCGAGGTGGAACGATCCCGCTTTGTGTAGTCAGTTCAGGGTGGGGCTGTCGGAAAGCATCAAGGATGCTTTGGTAAATTTTCCTCCACCCGCAGACCTAGACCAATTAAAAATAGACAGGCGTCTTAGAGAGAGGGCTAGGGAGAGAGCCAGGGCTCCCACGTCCTTCAGGTCCTCCCAGAGTCTTAGTTCCCCGGCTGCCCGTGGGGAAAATACCTCATCTCCTTCCCAGGAAGAACCCATGCAATTAGGGAGAACCCGGTTATCCCAAGAGGAAAAGCAGCGTAGGCGGTCCAATGGGTTATGCCTATATTGTGGGAACTCGGGACATTTCGCAGGGTCCTGTCCCAACAAGGGGAGACCAGCGGAAAACTTCCGCACCCAGACCAGGTAGAGAGTACTGATCTGGGTGAGTCAGTTTGCAACTCTCGCCAAAATAAAATGTTAGTACCCATTGACCTATCTTGGGGTTCTTCCAAGCAAACAGTTTCCGCCTTTATCGACAGCGGTGCGGCGGGAAACTTTCTGGATAGGAGCATGATCTCCCTTTTAGGTATTCCGTTAATTCCTCTTGAAAGATCCCTACAAGTTTTGGCTATTAATGGGAAGGCCATCCAGGGGGGACCTATAAACACCAAGACCCCACCTCTTCGGTTAATTGTTGGCTCTTCCCACTCTGAGTTCTTAGAATTTTTCATCTTCGACTGTCCAGAGACTCCGGTGGTTTTGGGATACCCCTGGTTACAACTTCACAACCCGGTGTTAGATTGGCGGGTTGGAGAATTGATCAAGTGGAGTGACCATTGTAAAAGTCACTGCTTTACTACAGGCCTTAGAAGTATGCTAGTTTTACCTCAGGGATTACCTCAACCATACGCAGATTGGGTTGATGTCTTCTCTGAACGTTCTGCGGATACCCTTCCTCCACATCGGTCTTATGACTGCCCTATTGACTTGCTGCCTGGCACGATTTCCCCGAGGGGAAAAATTTATAATCTTACCCTGCCTGAAGAGCAAGCAATGAGGGAGTACATCACCGAAAATTTAAGGAAGGGATTTATTCGCCCCTCTACCTCACCTGCCGGGGCTGGATTCTTTTTTGTAGAGAAAAAGGATGGCGGCTTGAGACCATGCATAGATTATCGAGCCTTGAATAAAATCACTGTAAAGAACCGATACCCCTTACCCTTGATCGGGGATCTGTTCAATCAGGTCACTGGGTCCCAAATTTTTTCCAAGTTGGATTTAAGAGGGGCTTACAATCTTATTCGCATCCGACAGGGGGACGAGTGGAAAACCGCATTTAATGTGAAAGACGGCCATTACGAGTACCTGGTCATGCCTTTTGGTCTTTGTAACGCGCCAGCCGTTTTTCAAGATTTTGTTAACGATATTTTCAGAGAGTATCTCGGTAGATTTGTGGTCATATACTTAGACGATATTCTCATTTTTTCTAACTCCTTGTTGGAGCACAGACGTCATGTTAAGTTGGTACTACAAAAATTAAGAGAGAACAACTTATTTGCTAAACTTTCTAAATGCGTGTTTGAGGTCACCACAGTTCCTTTCTTAGGGTATATTATTACCAACCAGGGTTTAGAGATGGACGCGGGGAAAGTTTCGGCGGTTCAGGATTGGGTTCAACCCAAGACCTTAAAAGAACTGCAGCGTTTCCTAGGTTTTGCCAATTTTTATCGGCGGTTCATCAAGGGCTTCTCTCATGTTGTTGCACCTCTTACCAATCTTACCCGCAAGGGGGCCTTTACGGCTAACTGGTCTCCCTCTGCCTGTGAGGCCTTCCTGGCCTTGAAATGGGCCTTCACTTCGGCACCAGTGTTAATTCACCCAGATATTCGTAAGGCCTTCATTGTTGAAGTAGACGCTTCAGAGCTGGGAGTGGGTGCAGTTTTGTCGCAATATTCTGGTAACCCTGAGCGTCTTCATCCATGCGCTTATTTTTCACGTAAATTCAGTACCGCGGAGCAAAATTATGATGTCGGTAATAGGGAACTATTAGCTATTAAACTGGCTTTTGATGAATGGCGACACTGGCTGGAGGGTTCATTACATCCTATTACTGTGTATACCGATCACAAAAATCTTGAATACATTGGGTCTGCCAAGAGATTGAACTCTCGACAAGCACGTTGGGCATTATTCTTCTCGCGTTTTAATTTTATTATTACTTTCAAGCCGGGTGTAAAAAATACTAAAGCGGATGCTTTATCTCGCATGTTCGGGGAATGTAAGGATCGGGGTGATACTGGTGACCCGATTCTACCTATGGGTTGTGTGGTCGGGGCATTACTTCCTGATCTCTCTAACACCCTGGCGCCGTTTCAAGACCAGTCTCCTAGTGAACCTTGGGATGCCAGTTTGTACCGCCACATTTGCGTTCGGATGTAATTCGCGAATTTCACGATGCTAAAACTGCGGGTCATGTGGGTAACCGAAAAACCTTTATGCTTGCCCGTCGCCATGTATGGTGGCCAACCATGAGACGCGATATTACTGCCTTTATCGACGCTTGTGCTGTTTGTGCTCGAAGTAAAGGGGTTCACAAGGCTCCCAGTGGCGGTCTAGTTCCTCTTGAAATCCCTGCTGAACCTTGGACTCATATTTCTATGGATTTTATTGTAGATTTGCCTTTATCACACGGGAATACTGTCATTTGGGTGGTCGTAGATCGTTTCAGTAAGATGGCACACTTCATTCCTTTGACTAAACTTCCTTCTGCACCAGAGCTTTCTCGATTATTTACTTCACACATTTTTCGTATTCATGGTATTCCATCCAATATAGTCTCTGATCGGGGCGTCCAATTCACTTCCCGTTTTTGGAAACATTTCTGTTCGCGGCTGGGTATACAGATCTCTCTTTCGTCTGCATACCAATGGGCAGACGGAAAGAACTAATCAAACTTTGGAACAGTACTTAAGGTGTTATGTCTCTGATGCCCAAGAACAATGGGCAGAATTTATTGATTTCGCCGAATTTGCTTACAATAATGCTCCTAGTGAGAGTACCAAGATATCGCCTTTTTATTGTAACTTAGGGAAAAATCCTAGAGCTTCTTCCCTTTCAGGGTCACCTTCCAACTTGCCGGCGTTGGAGGAGTGGCTTCAAGAACGGAAGAATATCTGGACACATGTGCAGGAAATTCTTAAAACCACTAGTTTGAGATATAAGAAATTTGCTGATCGTCGCAGGAACCAGCTCTGCAGGTGGGTGATCTAGTTTGGGTCTCCACCAAAAATATTGCGCTCCGTCAACCCTCTAGTAAATTAGGTCCCAAGTTCATTGGACCTTATCCTGTTATCAGGAAGTTGAATAACGTGTCTTTTAAAGTTCAACTCCCTCCGACTATGAAAATACCCAATTCTTTCCACGTTTCGCTGTTAAAACCAGCTAAGAACACGCCTCCAGCTGGTCCATCGCCGATTCTTGTTGATAATGAGCCAGAATATGAAGTGAACAGGATCTTAGATTCACGTAAAGTGCGCAATTCGTTACAATATCTGGTCGACTGGGTTGGCTATGGTCCGGAGGAAAGATGTTGGGTGGCAGCTAGAGATGTGCATGCCAGTGCCCTTGTGAAAAAGTTTCATTGTGACAATCCGGAAAAGCCTGGTAAGGGTCCGGAGGCCCCTCGTGAAGGGGGGGGAAATGTCAGAAAGCGTCGCTTACCTGGGCCCCGTTCCAGCGCTGGTCGTGGGTGGCCGGGTGCGGCGGCTGTGTCGGCTCGGCGGCCGCGCCAGGCAGCGGCTGCTCCTGCCGGCGCGCGCGCGCCCCCTGCTGTTCCGGCCGGCGGCCCCGGCTCCCGTACACGTGCTCGCGCACGCGCGCAAGCACGTTCTGCTTATCTCCTCCGGCGGCGCTGCTCTCAGCGCGCCCGCCGGGGGAGAGTCATTAGTTCAGGTGGGGTGGGGGGAATGCAGTACAGGGACAGGGCCAATGAGCCCTAGTGTTGTTCCTTGGGCCAATGAGCCCAGCTGGATATAGTCAGGCCAATCCTGGCCTGGATCATAGTGCACCAATCACTCTCACCCTCCTCTCTGTCTCTCCCTATAAAAGCAATTCCCCCTCAGTTGGGAATTGCCTGTGATAGTGCCTTGTACCCAGTTTAGTAGCTTGTCTCTAAAGAATACTTTGATCTCCCATTGCCGACCACCGCCCGTCTTGACTACCCCCGATCTGATCTCCTGTTGCCGACCTTCGCCTGTGTTTTGACCACCCCCGATCTGATCTCCTGTTGCCGACCTCTGCTTGATCCTCGACCACGTCTTGTCCAATCCTTTGTACCGCTGCCATCTCGGAACTTCTGTTGCTGACCCCTAGCCTGTTGGACTTCCGTTATACGCTCAGCGATTGGGCTGCTCGGCTCCACTTCCAGCCGCGGGTTCTCCAGGCCTCTGAACAGTAAGACTCCAATCTTTGAGCCATTGAAGTCCTGGGGGCAACCGATCCCGGGCAGGCGTGCTCTGCGTCCCGGCAAGCGGGGGCTCCTAAAGGTGAAGCTGGCTGCGGAGATTGGGGGTTGAGGTCCTACTTTGAGGGCTGGAGTTATCTAAGTGGATTGCTGTAGTACCCGGAGCATGACAGCTACCTTAACTAATACTTTGACAGGCATGCTCGAGGAAGTTAGAAATAGCAATATATATAGATAGATATAGAATAGAATAGATAGTTGGAACAGTGGCAGATTCTTAATACCACACATGCCCAGGTGATGGACCATCCCCAAGGCCCACCCCCAGGGTTTTATGGGCAACACCCATTTTAATAGCTATTTGCCCTGTATCTGCTCTACATCTTTCCTCTACATCACTGCTACTGTATTGACCTGTCTGGTGAGCGCTACCAAGATTGCCTTTTTTTATGGCTTTGCTTGTCTGATTTGGATTTTCGCCCATATAGCTCATTAGAGTGCTGAGATACCCCACTAGCCAATGCCTGAGCTCAATTCTTACTGAACCTGCTGCTCAAGCTGTCACGCTGCAGGCCTTGGCCTAATAAAATTGTGTCTGGCGCATCCTGTTTGTAGGCATGATTGGGGGACATTCTGGGCTGGCAAACTACGACCTTGAACCCTGGCAAAGATTGAACTGGACTTGGATTTGGACTGGGGCTTCTTGTTTGGGTGGGCCACTGACTTACAGGCATGGATGTGGCATAGGTATGGCTGCCGGGGGGACCAATGCAACGTGGGTGCAATCAATGACACCCATGACGTTGGGCCAGCTTAAGCGCGTTCCAGGCTACCATGTCGTCAGGAAATAAAATATATTTCTGACTAATGGTAGCCATGCCATCCAAAAACTTGGATAGCGCTCGGCTCAGCGTAGGCTGGGACATCCCCACGGAGAGGGCACCCAGCTTCTGGAACGAGCCGTTCGCCAAAAATTGCAGGCAGCCAAGCATCTTGGTCATACCTGAAAGTGCTTGCCCCTTCCTTGTGGTGCGGCCAGCTCACTATACAACTTATGGAGGGAAGCACGATTAAGTCTGGTCAGCTCGAACAGCATGCATGCCATCGATATGCATGCATCGCCGGTGCAATCTGGTCTCGGCTCTGCTGATACATTCTATGCCCATTAGCTGGAGTTCGTGATGCTCCTCCATAAAGGCACAAAACAGGTTCATAGCAAGGGTATCCGAGATCAAAAAGGTCCCGTAAGGGGATCGCAAATGAAACGGTTTTATAGGGTGGTGGTCCCTCGTCAATCAGCTCTCTGAATCAGACGCAAGCCCACACCAATAACATAAGTTATGTGAACGAGCGCAAAATATCAGATTTTGATGGGAAAATGATCCGAACTAACGCAAATGATCCGATTTGCTTTCGTTGTTCGAAGCGCATATACGCATTAGCCCGAACGTTCGTACGAATGGAAAATGGAACGAAAAAACAAAAAAAATGACAAACACACAAAAACATACACAGACAGCTACGAAAGTCCAGAAGAATGTGTCGAGGAATCAAGGCTATAGTCCAGATGTCAGTCGATCGTAATATGCCCGACAACCCAGGGCTTCTCACTCGGGATCGCTGCGGTATCCCAATTTACAGACGCTGGCTTTGACGGCCTGGCTATTAAAACCTCAATCCTAACAGAAAAGGGGCTGTCGGCCACGGTTGTTCAGACCATGATTCAGGCGCGGAAGAAGTCGTCTTCCATGATTTACTACAGAGTTTGGCATGCCTACATTTTGTGGTGTGAATCCAAGAGTTTCCCTTGTCGCCTTTTTCTATTTCTAGGATTTTGGAATTTTTACAACACGGCTTGGACTTGGGTCTACAGCTGGGCATCCTCAAGGGCCAGGTCTCGGCTTTGGCCATCTTTTTCCAAAGATCCTTCAATCATTTTTTCCAAGGAGTTACCCATGTTCGTCCATCGCGTAAGCCTGTATTACCGGTGTGGGATTTGAATTTGGTACTTTATGCTCTCCAGGGTCCTCCCTTTGAGCCTTTGTGCGAAGCTGCATTGTCTATCTTGACCCTAAAGGTGGTCTTTTTGGTAGCCGTCACCTCGGTGCGCCGGGTGTCAGAACTGGCCGCTCTTTGTATGAAGTCTCCTTACTTTGAGCGGCATAAGGATAAGTGGCCTGATGCAGAGCCTCCCCGTTCAGCTATCCCGTGTGTTTTCCCGTTGGTTTTGGGCTTTGATCGGGTCAGGAAAGGGTGCTACGTTGGTTTTAGTGTGCGTTTATGCGCTCAGGTGTGCGCTCAGCCGCCTTTCCGATTGTCGGCTCGCACGAGGCTGTTTCCCGGGAAAACGGACGCCTCGTTCATTGGTCCGTTTTTTTCAGTGATGCAGAGCCTTGATTTCCGATTGAAATCACCCTAATAAAACGGGGCCGCCGAGCCTTCACTTACGGCCAGTCAGAGCAGCCGTATTTGCACTCGGGCAATAATATGCAGTCCTCTGTTGGAGCACATCAGCGGCGCCAGCTCCGCGGTCTTGTCCTGCTGAGTATGGCAGAAACCAGGCTGCACCGCATGCCTTTGGACATCGATGGCATGAGTATTTGTTATATTTTTGGGTTTTTTTGGGGGGGTCCTTTTTACAGGGTTTACCTAATTTATTTTTTATTGCCTGTGTGCAGGAACTGGAAGATGGGACATTGCATAAATGTTCAGGCAGTGGCTGGCCCTGAATTGGTTTTTGGGAGTCGTTTTGCTGGCTTTCCCTGCTCGATGCATGATGCGCACATCTTGAGGAATTCCTGCCTAGATGAGCGATTCAAATCTGGTGAACTTTTTGGTGGCTGGCTACTGGGTATGTGTATGAAACTTGTATTGGTTGCCCACCCTGTCTGACTGTGTTTTTTCCCTTAACACACTATTTTGTAACTATTTTCATAGTATATTTTGAAGCTAATTATTGAGCTTCAAATTAAATGGGTTAAGTGATTGTACCCTATTGCGTCCTGTTGTTGCCCTCTTATGTAAGTACCATCCCACAGACATTTTTAAGGAGTGTCCAGGTTGGATGTGCAAGTAGCCTCATTCCAAATGTCTTTTCCTACAACACTACCCCGCTCACCTATTTGTCCCTCTTTAATAATGTTGCTATGCACCCCTAAACTTTGGGAGTTGTTATAATGTTTTTATTTGTTTATTTTTGCAGGTGACTCTGGCTATCCTTTGCTCCCCTGGCTGCTGACCCCCATCCTGCACCCATCTTCCCAGGCAGAGGAGCGCTATAATACTGCCCATAGGAGGACTCGCTCGGTGGTTGAGCGAGCATTTGGTTTGCTCAAGATGCGTTTTCGCTGTCTAGATCAGACTGGGGGGGCACTCCAATATAAGCCGGCCAAGGTCATACAAATTGTAATCGCTTGCGGGATCCTACACAACCTGGCCATTCGTAGCAGGGTTACCAGATATTCTGACCTGCCTGCCGATCATATTTTTCTTGCTGAAGAGCACACCCCTCCTTTATCAGGCAGCCAAAGTGGCACCGCACGAACCATACGTGCGCAACTTGTTGAGAATGTATTTGCATAGAACACAAGTGTTTTTTTGGCTTACTTTTTATTGTGCTTAAACAAATTGTTATTTTTCATTTCTTGATTTTTTTAAAAAAGGAAACTTACACGTGGGGACAGATATTGTAACCAAAATCTTTAGTGGTATGTGTGGGAGGATGGTGCAGATGAATGCCGGTGTGGAACAATATTTGCAGCAATGTGTGCCAGGCTTTCATTAATGTGCTGCCACTGTGGGACTAGGTCACCCATATGGCTGGTAAGGGCAGACACATTTCGGTTTAATACCCGTAATTGGGTACTTATGTTGGTTAATTGTGTGCACACAGTGGCATTGAATTGCTGTGTGCTAGCTGCAAAAGCTATGTTTTCCTGGCGCCATGCTTCCTCCATAATTTGCAGTTGCACTCTTTGGCTAATCTGGCGCCTGGTATGGGTTCTAGCAGTGGGCTGGTTGGTTGGTTCGGGTTAGGAATGAGGTTGTGGATGTGGTGGTTGTGGCTGTGTTGACTGCGTTGCGGCCACTGGCTCAGTAGTGGTTGGTAACAGATGTGGGGTGTCCTCCTCAAAATCTCGGATATCTTCTATTATGGGTGTGCTTACTCTGTGCTGTAAATAAATCTAGTTTCATTTTAGTTTTTTTATGGCACACCAATCGATCCTAGTTCAAAGTTAAAAGTACACACAAAGGACCATTGACTTACCTCCTCCAAATCCTCATTTTGGGTTCGTGCTGTTGAATCCTGGTTTGGCCTTGCCCTCGGGGTTAAGGCAGGGGTTGCTTGGCCTTGTGTGTCCTGTTGCCTTTGGCCTTGGAATTGAGAATGTAAGATTATATTAAACCCAAAGTAGAGTGTGTTGTCTAGCCTAACACTGGCTTTTGTCACTCATTTTAAAAGCTCATGGAAAATTCAAACTCACCTTGGGACCTTACATTCCGGTCTGTGTCGTGTGCCTCTTGCAGGCCCCTGGACGCTGGCAGGGTGTATATATGTATAGACATGTTCCTCGGCGGGTGTTAGGATTATTTTTGTGGGTAAGGCACCCCCTGTCTGCTGGCTGGGGAAGATTAAATCACACCTAATAAGTGTTACATCCTGTTATCAATGCAACTATAAAGGCATTTAAAATGGGCTTTACCTCTGCTGCCGGCTCATGTCCATTTTTTTTTGTCTATAATATTTAAGGTCCCCAAATTTCCTTTTGATTTCTGGAATATCTCGCCGGACAGATCCCACGCTATTTACTTGCCGCCAAATATTCGTCAAGGTCTCCAGCTTAGCCTGCTTAGTGGTTGATTTGGAGGTCCAGCCAAATAGGGCATCATAATGCTCACAAACTGCATTTGCACCAGCAATGCTTTGAGCATCGCAAAATCGTGCAGTTAGTGAGCCACAGCGTAGTTGTCGCCCACATGGGTGTGTTGTGTCCCCTGCATCTGTGGAAATTGATGGTTGACTATCTGGGGAGTCGTGTGTGTGTCTTGGGCTTATGGGGGATGGTGATGTGTTGTGTGTGTGCTGCTGTGGGTTAATGTATGGGTTCCTGTTGAGCTCTCACCTGTTGAGCTGGATGATGTTTCTGAGGTACTTGAATTGGGAGAACCAGAGGGTTGAGGTGGAGGGGTGGGTGACCTTGGTGGGGTGGAGGGTTTGGCACTACGCTTACCCTTGCTGATGTGTTTGCTTTTGTGTGTATGCTTGCTGTGTTGCGGTTGAGGATGCTGCAGTGTTTTAATCGATTTGACACCCTTTGGAGGTCTGTTTTTTTGGCAGGTGGTGGAGAATGTGTTGTGGTATCTTTGCTCCTGCGTTTTTTAGAATGTTCCTGTGGCTGTGGAGTACCCACCGTTTTAGTTGGGGCATGTGTCTTGTGTCTGCTCTTTTGGTTTTTTTTTGATGAGCCATGTGTGCGGCTGCTATGTGGCTCGGGGTTTTGGTGGCTTTTTTGGCTCCCTTTAGGTCTGGCCAGATTGATATGGTATACAACACTGAGCTGAGGGCCTTGCGCTTTAAATATGTGGCCCGTGTGGGCGTGTTCCTTGGTGCCTGCGTGCGCGTGTGCGCACGCACGCACGTCACCGCAGGGGCTCGTCACTGATAAACCTTGAAAAGAAAACAAAGATGTCGCCCGCCATCTTCACTCAGGAGCAGGACAAAATCATCATGGATGTGAGTAGGCGAGCGTGCGTTTATGTGCGCGCACACATTTCTTGTAATAAAAAAAAAACAAAGCGCAAGAATAGTCTTGAACAACTTAGTTTGTCATGCTCAATACAAGCCCACCTTATTTTAACACATGTACGCAGCTACAAACTAGGCTAGATGCAGATAGCAGAACTAGGGCAATGTGAGTCAGCAAGAGGTTAATAAAGTGACTTTATTTAGGACAGGAAACATGTTAATGTATTTTGGGGATTAATGGTGGGTCCTTGTATCTTTTTTTAACAGATGATGCTGAGGAATCGCTACGACTTCCTGCCGTCAGATTATGAGAAGCGGACGTTGGCCCTGGCGGTGGTGGACGCGATCGCACAACGAACACAAACCACCTATACCTTCACCCAGATCGCCCAACACTGGTCTGATTTAAAGAGAAGGCATAAGCTCCGGGTGAGGCGGTACTTCGCAAAACATTTCCCATGTAAGTGTGGAAAATGTAAATGTACCTATAACCCTGGCCTCGCCTGGGCGTGGTTTTATGATTGTGACGCAGCCCAGTGTTGGGCGAAACTGGTGACGGTGTAGGTGGTCCACCGCCAGTGTCAACGGCCACCCCCTCCTCTGTAAGTGACTATGAGGAGCCACTGGACCTCAGCACGTAGGGGAGGGGGGAATCTGACGGCAGGGAGTCGAGCCTAAATGACCCTCAACCTGACTCCGGTAAGGGAAATATAGTTAGATATGTGGAAATACATGCATTAAATACAGATACTCATGTGCACTATTGTTAGTTGCAGATTCAGATGTCGCAGGGACATCCCAACCGATGAGCGAGGAAGGGGGCGACGAGGAAGAGGTGCCTGGGGAAGGTGAGTAGATTGATACCTAGAAGCCTAACTTAATATGATATTCATGATACAACAACAGTCTCTAATATCAGTGTGTCTGTCATCAAAACAAATTCACAGCAGCAACCCAGGGAGGAAGAATGGAGACTCCGCCCCCGACGCAATGTGCGCCAAAAACATTGTAAGTGGTGTTTATTTTTACAAAAGTAAATGAACAAACAATTCCATTGGCCCAAATAAACCAAAAAAACACCAAAAATAAAAAATTTGTAAAATAAGCCCTTAAAGCGGACCTTCACTTTGAATAATAGTCTATCTTATATGTTTCCCACACCCTGTACATACAGATTGGCCACATTAAAAATCATCCTACCTGCACCTAGTGCATGTTATGAGCCTTTAAACATCCAAAATGGCGGATTATGGAAGCCGCCATCTTATCAGGCAGCCTGCAAACAGGAAGTGCCTTCTAACTGTGCTGCTCTGCATTCTGGGATTGCTGACCTTTTCAAGAGCACTGTCTGAGCAAAGCACAGCTATAACCCACCCCCTGTACCTTATCCCACTCTCCTCTCATCAGTAAGTGTGATGCTTCTGAGTCCAGATGGCGGCGCCCGTATCCTAAATTCCTGAACAGAGTTGCAGCCCAGTGGGGGAAAGAATAATAAGTTAGTGACTAAAAACGTACAATATACTAATTTTTGATGCTGCGGAATAGTTTTTTTATAGTTTGTGCTTCTCATTAAATCACGCTGAAGGTCTGGTTTAAAAAGGGCCCCCCAAAAAAACACGCCCAACCAAACCATAAAAACAATGCTAAACTAATGTTGTTTTTCTTTAACAGATCCCAGAAAACCACAGGCTCAATACCCCGAGGCCTAATGTTTGTATTGTTGCCAAAAAATGTTTAAAAAAATGTTATTTTTGATTTAAAAAAAAAAAAAATGAAAATATCAAAACCAAACAAAAACAAATACAACGTTGGAATAAAAAAAACATAAACAGATTTTGTGAGTTGTCTTTCCTGCAAATGTACAATCACACAACATCATCACACATTTACTTGACACAAAAGGTTTAGATATGGGACAATAAAACCGAAAAAATCACAAACAATTACGGTAAGCATTAAAGGCAAGGAAGAAGGGACACCAAGGAGATTAAGGTATGCATTAATGGCAAGGAAGAAGGGACACCAAGGAGATTAAGGTATGCATTAATGGCAAGGAAGAAGGGACACCAAGGAGATTAAGGTATGCATTAATGGCAAGGAAGAAGGGACACCAAGGAGATTAAGGTAGGCATTAATGGCAAGGAAGAAGGGACACCAAAAATTATATTTTACAATATATATATGTGTCAAATTGGCAGTTGGTGCCATATGTAAATTCCAATGGAGATTTAGGCATGTGCGCTTGCGTGTAGCCAGATTGGCAACTGAAGAGCCATGGAGATGTAAGTATACTTGAAAAAAACAACGAAATGGAAGGTCAAATACGACGGAAACCAAGCAGGTACGTACAAAAACCAAGGAAAAAGCAGGGAAAAACGGGCCGCCCGTGTGAACGGAAGCCACGATCAAATTGAAGGCACCCGAGAGAGCAAAAAAAACTTCCCGAGTGAAGTCAAATTGACGGATCAGTTAGGGAGCCATTCCGACGGAGGCTCTGCATCACATTTGAGCCACGATTCAAACGGGAGCCCTGGACAATCGGAAGGTTTTAAGGTCAGTTCAGGGGAGGCTCTGCATCAGGCCCAAGGTGTTTTTTCGCTTTAGGCCTGATTTTTTGCCTACGGTCGTTTCTCCCTTTCATCTTAACGAGGAAGTTGTTTTGCCTTCCTTGTGTCCGGAACCGTCTAATTCTAAGGAGAAGACCCTCCATGCCTTGAATGTGGTCAGAGCCATTAAGTACTGCCTGGTTGCAAGTCGGATTGTCTCTTTGTTCTCACTGAAGGTTCTAGAATGGGTTTGCCTCCGGCCAAGTGCACTCTCAGCAAGTGGATTAGACAGGCTGTGGTGCAAGCTTACTCTGCCAAGGGGAAGGATCCCCCTTTTCATGTTACAGCTCATTCTACTAGAGCTATTGGTGTTTCCTGGGCTTTTCAGCACCAGGCCTCTGTTGAACAAGTTTGTAAGGCCGCTACCTGGTCTACTGTTCATACCTTTACTAAGTTTTACAAGGTTGATGTTAGGGCCTCAGCTGATGCTGCTTTTGGCCAAAAGGTGCTTCAGGCGGTAGTGAAATGAACTACATGCTGTTCCACTCTGGGGATCCTGCCCTATTATGGACACTGTTTTTTGATGTCCCACACATATATGGATAACTGGGACAGCTCGGAGCGAACACAGGGAAAAATACAATTCTGTGAGTACTCACCTGTAGAATTGCTTTTGCCTGTGTTCGGTCTGGGCTGTCCCACCCCGCCCTGGGTTCATTTCCTCTTTTGCCTATTATGGTGATTATTTTTTGTATTGGATTGTTGTCCTTATCTTGTTTGGAGAGAGTACCTGCTGTAGCATGTTTGTTAACATGTTTTTCTTAGCCTCCTGGCCTGTCTCATTTACTGCTTTATGACGTTCTGGGGATTTCCATGGAAATGGCTCTATTTATAGGAGGCCGGGAGGAGTTACAGCTTTGGATCCTGCAGTAACTGGCGCCACCTGGTGGCGGACTACCCACACGTATATGGATAACTGGGACAGCCCGGACCGAACACAGGCAAAACCAATTCTACAGGTGAGTACTCACAGAATTGTATTTTTCCTTGCACTGACCCTGCATTGTTGGCTTCCCTTTGTTCCTTTCATTTTTTGACCTTTCAGTGGTGCAATCCCAGATTTGTCTAGACTTGGGCTGGCCTTGTTCCTTTGGTGTTTCTTCCTTTAGTCAGTGCAATTCTCAATCTCCAGCTGTCTGACCTCCCTTTTTATCTTCCCTGCAGTGGCCTAATTGTATAACTACTCTTAGGTGTTTTCATCTACAGCAATATTTAGACAAGCTCTATTTTTCCACTATTCCCGCCTCCTTACTACTGTGGGGGGGGGGGGGGGCTATTTTATTGTCCCTACAAGAGCAATCACAGTTCTTGTAGAAAAAACATCTTTAGACTCTTTTGCAATGAAAATGAGGTGATTTCCCACTTTTTTTTTGCTTGCCACTTTCCAATGATGGATTTTCCTTTCAGGAGTATTGATAGAATTTATTTACCTTTTCTATCTGAGATCTGAAATAAGGTTGCATACCAGTCTCCTCTCTATCTAGTCATGCTGTCATTTCCTGTGGCATATGCCGTGCATCATCACTGTTTACCTCTCCTACCACTGTATAGCAAAGATAATAATGGGAGAGGCTTCAGTAACTTCACAGCTATGAAAAGCTCACTGTGTATGAATGTATATCATTTGTTGATTAAGAAAATGTGCTGGATACAGGGACCAGGCGAATTAATTAACCCCCCCCCCCCCATTTTAAAAGAGTGGGGTGGCAAGTAGCACAGTGACTTGTTACCTTAAGGTCTTAGTCAGACCTGACCTTCCCCACCCTGTCCCACTACCCACTCAATGAACATCCTCAGCTTTGCACAGTAAATATTCTTAATAAGTATCATAATATCCTAATAAGTATAGAAAGCATGAATTAGAATTGTTGTAGCAGAAATGGTTTAAGAGAAGAATCCTTAGATAGTGTTAAGTCCTGGGGTCATCACTATTTTAAGTTTATGACTCTTTGAGTAAGGCCGACTATGCTGGGCCTGTGGAGGAACACTGGATACTGCAATTTAAGTGATACCAAATAAAGAGACGTATAACAGTCAGAATTCTGACTCTTTATGTTCTCCTACCAAGGGAGTATGCTGAAATTACACCCACAGGACACCATAGAGCCCAGATGAATCCACTACCCACACCCCTTGCTTCTACCTCCAGGATCTTTTGTTTTGTTTCTACACAGTATAAATTCTCCCAATATTCCTGCTCAAAGCTATGGCAGTCTGACTTCCTGAACAACTGACAAGATGTATGGATGTGTACCTAGAGTAGCATGCTGGTTAGTCAGTTAGAAACACCTGTAGATAGAGCAATCATCCCCTCCCCATGCACTCCCAACATTGTCACCTGTGCACTGTGGAATGCACATTCAGCATTCAACAAACTTGCATACATTCACGATGACTTCACTACCATCCTCTTCACCTTCATGGGCTTTACTGAAACCTGTCTCTCACTCCCTCTGATACAGCCTCACCCGCAGCCCTAACATCTTTATTCAATCTCTCCCTCTCCACTGGTACCTTTCCTTCTTCCTATAAGCATGCTATTATTACTCCACTCATCAAAAAACCCTCTCTGGACCCCCCTGCCCTCCCCAGTTACCGCCCGATCTCTCTGCTCCCTTTCAATCCAGGCTTCTTGAACAGCATGTCCACATGGAACTGGCTTACTATCTGTCTACAAACTCCTTCCTAGATTTCCTCCAGTTTGGTTTCCGCTCAAGCCACTCCACCGAAACTACACTCACTGAAGTTACCAATGATCTACTGACTGCTAAATCCAAAGGCCATTACTCTGCTCTCATTGTTCTCCACCTATCCTCTGCTTTTGACACCATTCGACCATGATCTGCATCTCAATATTCTTTCTTCTCTTGGAATCCAAAGTCTAGCTCTCTCTTGGCTCTCCTCCTATCTTGTTGATCGCACATTTAGTGTATCAACTTCCTTTCCCCGTCCTCTGTCTGTTGGTGTACCACAAGGCTCAGTCCTAGGTCCCTACTTTATTCAATAAACACTTCAACTTGGCCAACTAATAACCTCACTGGGCTTCCAATATCACTGTTATGTAGATGACACTCAGATCTACCTCTGTGACCTAAATCTCTCTTTCCTGCTCTTTTGCTTTCCTGATTGTCTAACAGCCTTCTCTTCCTTCATGACATTTCGCTCCCTGAACATGGACAAAACAGAGCTGGTCCTTTTTTCATCGTCCCTCCCCTATCTAATCTCTGTGAATCATTTTACTGCAACTCCTCAAGCTCAATGCCTGGGTGTCACTCTGGACTGCTCTCTCTCATTCACACCTCACATTCACTCCTTAGCCACCTCCTGTCGCCTCCACTGCAAAAAATATCTCCCACATCAACCCTTTCCTCCTATTGATACCACTAAAATGGTAGTGCATGCGCTGGTCATATCCCGAACTACTGCAACACCCTCTTCTTTGGTTTGCCAACAAACTGGCACCCCTCCAATCTAGTCTAAACTCTGCTGCTCGTCTCTAACACTAACCTACAAAGCTCTTGCCAGTCAGGCCCCTTTTCCTCTCTGATCCAGCATTACCAACCTCCGCTCTGCTTCTAACATTCTCCTGTCTTCCTCCTTGGTTACCACCTCGCACTTCCGCCTTCAAGACTTCTCCCGTGCCTCCCCACTTCTCTGGAATGCATTCCCCCGCTCAATCCACCACTGTCCATCACTCAAAGCTTTTAAAAGTGCCCTCAAAACTTCTTCAGACAAGCATATTACCTGGCTTAAGCAACTCCTATTACCTTTAAATGGCACATGCAGCCCGACTCAAGCTGTACCACTTGTGATCCCACCCCATTGGCTCCACCCCCATCCTTTAGACCGTAAGCTAGCAAGGAAATGTCTCTCTCTCCTTTTGTCTCCTGTGCTCACAATACTTGATTTAAACCTTGTAGCATCGTCGCTACAGAAGATGATGGCTCTATATCAATAAACATTAATAATAATATTAATAATAATAAAAGTTGGGGCCCTTTTGCTGAAAATAGGGCAGGAAAGGCAAAGTTTGACCAGCTTAGTGATGCCCCAAACCACATTGACTGGGAAAATGTCCTTCAAAACAGAAGCATGGACAGTAAATGATGTACCTTTAAACAAATCCTTAATATTCATTGTGATAGATATATACCTTAAAGGAATAAAGGGTTAGAAACAAGTGTAAACCTATGCGGCAAAACAAGAAGGTTAGGGGGGCAATAAACAACAAAAAAAAGTATTTAAAGCAAGAAGGGGCTTTGTAGGCATTTCAAAAGTATAAAGAAGCAAAATGTAAACAAAAAAGGATAGCAGAGCTGGAGAGGGAGAGATGGATTGCCAAAAAGAGTAGAACTAACCCCAAAATATTCTTTAGCTACATAAAGGTACAAACCTATACACCTATAGAAGGGGAAGAGGAGAAAGCGAAATTACTAAACATTTTCTTTGCTTCCATATTCACAGAATAACATGACATGCCAGGTAAAATCCAGAGTAAAAACTCAAACTCTCCTTCAAATGTTACTTGTCTAACCAAGGAAGAAGTCCAGCGCCATCTCAAGAAGATTAAAATTGATAAATCCCCGGGACCAGATGGTATTCATTCCCGTGTTTTAAGGGAGTTATGTACAGTAATACAAGCCATTATTTCAAATATTTGTTGATTCAATAATGACTAGGGCTGAAATCACAGCAAATGTGGTGCCAATATTTAAAAAGTGGTCTTAGGGGAAACCTGGGAACTTCAAAAAGGTAATTTTAACATCTGTAGTGGGCAAGCTGTTTGAAGGTTTCCTAAAGGATGTTATCCTGGAGTATCTCTGTGTAAATTATCTTATTACTTCATAATCGCATGGATTTATGAGGAATCGCTCCTGCCAGACAACCTTAATCAGATTTTATGAGGAGGAAAGATTGGATCAGGGGGTGTCATTTGATATCATATATTTTGACTTTTAAACGACTGGTACAAAAGATGAGAATGCTTGCACAGGTAGGAAACAGAGGGTGGTTATCAACAGTACACATTCAGGTCATCGTTACTAGCGGAGTACTGCAAGGGTCAATATATATATATATATATATATATATATATATATATGACATAGGCAATGGATTAGACAGTAAAGTCTCAATCTTTGCAAACTATACCAATCCGTGTAAAGTAATTAATACAAAAAAGCAGGCAATCTATAAACAGATTTAGATAAACTGGGAGCATGAGGCTCGATTCAGAGGCACATTCGTCTGGACTTCCGTAGCTGTCTGTGAAAGTTTTTGTGTGTGTTTTTTTTGTTTTTTTTCCTTCATTTTTCATTCGTACGAATGTTCGGGCAAATGCGTATATGCGCTTTCGATGAACGAAAGCAAATCGGATCATTTGCGTTAGTCCGGATCATTTTCCCATCCAAATCTGATATTTTTCGTTCGTTCAGATAACTTACGTTATTGGTATGGGCTTGCGTCTCATTCAGAGAGCTGATTCCTGACGGACCACCAACCTATAAACCCGTTTCCTTTGCGATCCCCTTACGGGACCATTTTGACCTCGAGACTAGCAATTATGGATGACTCTAGTGTATTTGAGGAGCATGAGGATCTGCAGCTCATGGGCATTGAAATTGTCCGGAGGGCTGAGACCAGATTGCACTGTCGATGCATGCACATCGATGGCATGCATGACGTTGAGCTGTTCGAGCTCACCAGACTTAATCGCGATTCCCTCCGTAAGTTGTATAGTGAGCTGCGGCCATGGTTAGCCCGCACCACAAGGAAGGGGCAAGCAATTTCAGGTATGACCAAGGTGCTTGGCTGCCTGCAATTTTTGGCGAACGGCTCATTCCAGAAGCTGGGTGCCCTCTCCGTGGGGATCTCCCAGCCTACGCTGAGCGACGCGCTATCCAAGTTTTTGGAAGGCATGGCTACCATTACTCGGAAATATATTTGTTTTCCTGAGGACATGGTAGCCAGGAACGCAATTAAGCTGGCATTTTATAAAATCGCCGACATGCTCAACGTCATTGCTGCAATTGACTGCACCCACGTTGCCCTGGTGCCTCCGGCAGCCGACGAGTATATCTACAGGCAAGTACAATCTTTTAATATAGTTTCTCAAAATTTTTTATTTCATTTTTCACAATCCTTCCTTGTAAAATCCCTCCTTGTAAATAGTCCCTGTGAAATAGTTCACATGGTATATCTGTTAATCCCTCCTTGTAAATAGTCCCTTTGAAACAATGGGCCGTATTTAGGCTCTCACATTTTTATCATGTGGGCCAAATGCCGCCCAGGATGCATACAATCGGGCACACAGGGCCATGGTGGAGAGGGCGTTTGGCCTATTAAAAACCCGCTCCAGATGCTTGGACCATACCGGGGGAGCCCTTCAGTATGACCCCAAAAAGGTCATAGATATCATCATGGCGTGTGCAGTGTGCCCCCCGGTATGTGGATTTGCCCCCCTCTCCACCTACCGATGACCCAGAGGAGGACTACCGTGGGCCACCTAGTGCGTCTGGCCAAGCCGTGCGGTCAAATTTGATAGCCACACATTTTTCCTAGTGTGTTGTCCCTCTGTTTGTTTTGTCACTTTATTGATTGTTAATTTTGTTTTTTGCCCTTTGTGTTGGTTTGTTTATTTTTTTATGTACAAAAGAGTAAGGAATTAATTACTAAAAACATCACACCTGATTTGAAACTCATGTCTTTTTTTGTGCCCAATTTGTTACTGCAAACTTTAAGTAATCTTTATTCCCAAAAAACCTAAAGGCATCAACTTAGTCAACAACAGGTTAAGTAAAAATGTTGGGGTTTATTTGAAAAGCAAACATTGGAGTTCATGGTCACTCCCATAGTTCATGTAAATACATGGTCAAACAACAAATGTCATTTTTGGCAAATCATGCCACATAGCAATTGGCCACAGGCAGGAGTTTCAAAGTTAGGCACTCCAGGCCAAAGTTTCATACAAAATTTCAATACAAGCACATATGTGACAAGCATTGGCATGTCCAGATTTTTTAACAAACAAATAGGGCCACAGACACACCCTCCCCTGCTTGGCCAAATTTGCCACAGGCACAGGTGTAAAGCAGCCATACCTATGCCACATCTACACCTGTTAATCAGTGGCCCACCCAAACAAGAACCCTCAGTCCCATTCCAAGTCTTGTTCAATCTCAGCCAGGGGTCAAGGTAGTAGTTTTCCAGCCAAGAATGTCCCCCAATCATGCCTACAAACAGGAGGAGCCAGAACCATGAAGATGCTCACAGTTTCTTTGATTTTGTAGGCGAAATTACCGCTTCTCATGGTGCCATGCTGACTCCATCATCGGCGAGCCCCTCCCCTGGGAAACTGGCCAACGTAGCTGACTACACCTCCCAATTCCCCGGGTTGTGGGGCTTGCAGATGATGGGCCTCTAGGTCCACCAACAGCCACAGGTCTGCTTGGCAAATCCTCAGCAGCAGAGCTAACACTGGGGACTGTAGGCTCAGTCTCAGCATGCTACCCACGATGGGCTGGCAACACGGAAGTTGACGGCATGGACAAACTGGCTGAGGCTTCCCCACTAGCTGAGGGATGATGCTGGGCTGCATTGTTGAAAAAAAGGCATGTAAACACACAACTATGCATTGCTGATGTGTAAGCACGTGGCCAAGCATGAATGGCAACTCCCCCAATGGACCAAGTTGCCCTTCACTATGAATTTAATTATCTGTTAGATGTATTAGTCAACAAGTACATACACATTGATCACCTTAACCCAACAAAACATGCATGTACTGGCTGTTCTGAGGCTTCACGTATCCCTAAAAGCCCATTAGGGGACCACACTCAGCTTGCAAATAGCATTTGGCCTCAGATTATGCTGGTTACCATTCTTTCAAGGTCAACCTTTTAATCACCCCAGATCAAGTCTTTCAGACAAAAGCACAGCTCCAACTCAAGTGGCCTACAGATAAAGATGGAAGTGCTGGATGTAATTGACTCAAAATACATAACAGGCAGTTATGCTAATCTCAATAGTGTTCCTAAAGACTCTCAAAGGTCATGTATGGGCAAGCAAATTAGCAAATGATGAGTCCACAGACATAACACACCCTGTTAAATTTGTTACCTCCACTACAAGGCACACCCTAGGGGCATGTGTTAATATATGGCTTTGAGCCTCATTTTACACATAGCTCACATTTCACATACACACTAACATTACTAACCTGCAGGAATAGTTGGAATGTCTGTGTCCTGTTGGGCCAAGTGTCCCTCTAAGGCCACAGGATGTAGCAGGCCCAGCACCATCTCCTCAGCTCGGGTAAATTGAAGTTTAGTGGGGAATCCTCCGCAAGTTTGTAAGCTGAAAAAGATAGTTTTACACATTTAGCAAAATGGTGCCAATACAAGAAGAAGACAAATCCACAAAGTATATATGTACCTGTAATGACGCCGTTAATTTTCTTTCTTCCGTGCTGCACACTTGAGGTCCGATATTTTCCTTTGAATCTGCTCAACATCTTTTAGCTCTTCCCCCGCTGCACTGATCTGTCTGGTGAGCTCCTCCAAAATTTCGGCTTGCGCTGTTTGCTGGTAGCTTTGGATCTGCGCCCATATAGATCATCATAATACAAGGTGAGCCCACTAGCCAATGCCAGAGTTTGGGCCTCCCTAAACCTGCCACTCAACTGGCCTCTGAGCAATGTGCACCCTGTAGGTTGCGGTTCTGGCTCCTCAGTGTTTGGAGGAAAATCGGGGGACATTCTGGCCTGGCTGTGTTGGGGTGAAATTACGGACTGCTGGCTGGCTGGAGATTGAACAGGACTTGGAAAGGGACTGGGTGTTTGTGGCTGGGTGGCCACTGAAGTAGCAGGTGTAGATGTGGCATATGGTGATTGCCTTGCCACCTGTGCCGGTGGAAAATGTTGCCGAGGAGGAGAGGGTGTGCTGGATGAATTACGGCTTCGGGCCCTGTGCCTCTGTGGGCCCTTAGAAGTGGCATGCCCCTTGGATGTTGTAGGCCGGTCCTGGGGTGATGCAGAGCTTTGGCTTCTTGCCCGGTGCCTTGCACTCTTGGCAGAGGTTTTGTAGACCCATGCGGGTAGGGATGGCGACCTTTAGCTTCTTGGCCTTCTTGGGCTTCTTGCCCTGCTGTGGCTTCTTGGCCTTCTTTGCCTTCTGCGGCTTCTTTGCCTGCTGTGGCTTCTTTGCCTGCTGTGGCTTATTTGCCTGCTGTGGCTTCTTGGCTTGCTGTGGCTTCTTGGCCTGCTGTGGTTTCTTTCCCAGTGGGTTGTGCTCTTCGCCTTTGATTTGGAGCCACGTAGGTGGGGTGATGGGGACCCGGGGGGGCTGGGGCTTCGCACCCTCTTTGTACCTTTTTTCCCCTCCATTGGGGTTGGCTTGCTGGCCTGTGGCTTCCTCCTTCCCGCTGGCTCCTTTATTTTGGTGGTTGTGGTGGGTGCCTTTGGCTGAGCAATGCGGGTTGCCCGCAGCTTAGTTTTTGGCATCTGTGAACGAGTTGTTGGGCCTGCAGAAGGCTCCTGCCGCTTGGATGCCTGTTTGCTGCTGCCCTCCTTTGCTGCGTTAGCTTGGGATTTTTTTGGTGCCATTACTCACGGACTCTCAAAGAGAATGAGCTGTGTGTTCAGGACCCTTTAAATAAGATTGGCGGGGTCTGACGCGTACGGCCGTACGGAAACCGCAGGGGCATTACTTATCTGCTGCAGACAAGAGGCAAGATGGTGCCCACAATCTTCACCCACCAACAAGAAGAGATCATCATGCTTGTGTGTTTTAATGCCTTTGATTTGCCATCTAAATGCATGCCTAGCCCTTAAGGAAGCGCAGGAAGAAACGGTTTGTTTTGAAAGTGTCTAAAACTCTGTGCAAAACCGAAGTGAGGGCCCACACGTGCTAACCAACACTGAGGCCAGCTTCAAGGATTGGATTAGGCTAGAAATGTGTCTGTTAATGTCATTTAGTCAAATGATCGATTGGTGACAGATATTTGTATGCAGTTTGAACTAAATTCTATGTTTTTTTTGTGTTTTGTAGACCATGCTGGAGCACAGGTACGACTACCTGCCCAACTCTTTTGAGAAGCGCACCGTCGCCCTAGAGATCATTGGGAAAATCCAACATCCGACAGACACCACCTTCGCCCACACTCAGATCATGCAGCATTGGTCGGACCTGAAACGGCTGCACATGCCCGGGGTGCAGCGGTTTTTCGGCCTCCATTTCCCTAGTAAGTACATAGCGATTGCATGCCAGATGTAACTAATCCAGAAGGTAGGCATTTATTTATAATTGCTTTTCTTTTCTATTGTTGGAAATTGATTACCGAATCCGCCACACCCGGAGGCGCACAGGCCGACCAGTGCTGCATGAATCTGCAGCTGGAAGTGAAGGTGGTGCATCTCCAGGGCGACGGTCCTACCTCTCCTCTGTTGGGTCCTCCGACCAGCCGCTGGACCTTTTCACAGAGGAGAGGCGGCACGGCGTGGGCAGGCAGTCGTACACAGCGATGTATGCGGGAGCCTCTGGTATGTGACTCTTCATGTAACCGCACACACATATACATGCTATTTCCACCCAAGCCGATTCCCTTCATCTGTTTTTCTAGATGCTTCTGGAGCGGGTGAAGATGTAGAGGATGCAGCAGATATCGCCCAGGAGGCACAGGGAGAAGGTGAGTGATGTGACACACACATTGAAATAGACATTTGATTACTGTTGACTAAGACATTATAACTGACCCTATTTGCCATGTCTCAACAGCCTCTACTTCACAGCAGTGGCATGGCCCAGGACGTAGGGTTGTCCCCAATGAGGCATCCGTCGGCCACCAATTCTTTGCAGTATGTGGTAATTGACATGATCACCCAGATACATCAAGCCATAGTCAATGGCATTAGCAGAATGACCTCTGCCCACTCCCTTATATTAATGACTTAGCAGAATGACCTCTGCCCACTTCCTTAGATTAATGACTTAGCAGAATGACCTCTGCCCACTTCCTTAGATTAATGACTTAGCAGAATGACCTCTGCCCACTTCTTTAGATTAATGACTTAGCAGTATGACACATGTCGTCATGATTTAAGTTGCCAACTAACAAACATTCCATCCACAGGTGAGAAACATGTATTTGTCTCAAACTAATGTTTTTTTCCCAATTTTATACAGGTACCGCACGGGCAAGAGTCGAAGCAATGAATCGAAGGGTCCTTGAGTTGGTGGCCGATATGCAGCAGCTGGTTGACTCGTTGGGGACAACAGAAGAAGACTAGTGTCCTGGGTCCTGTCACAGAATTTTTTTCTTTGTAAATAGTTTTACATTTTTAATGTTTTTCAATTTTTTAATGTTTTTTAACAAGCCAAAAAATGGCCTTCTAATATAAAAAAAACAAAAAAAAAATCAAAGTTTCAGTGTCATTTGTTTGCACAAATACATTAAGAACAAACGAAGGCTAAAATACATATTTAGAGATGAAGATTCAGATGACCGGGAAGTGGTTTGGGTAAGTTTTAGGAGCCTAAAATGGAAGAAGAACCTAACCGGGAAGTGGTTTGGGTAGGTTTTAGGGGCCGAAAATGGAAGAAGAACCTAACCGGGAAGTGGTTTGGGTAAGTTTTAGGGGCCGAAAATGGAAGAAGAACCTAACCGGGAAGTGGTTTGGGTAAGTTTTAGGGGCCTAAAATGGAAGAAGAACTTAACCAGGAAGTGGTTTGGGTAAGTTTTAGGGGCCTAAAATGGAAGAAGAACCTAACCGGGAAGTGGTTTGGGTAAGTTTTAGAGGGGATACATGGAAGATGGGGGAAAGCGCAAAGTGATTGAGCTAAGCATTGTATTAGAAGTGAGTGAGCCAAATATGTAGGCAAGCACTTTAATGAGTTAAGTTTGTAGTGCGCAAGTGCAAGATCGTAAGGATTTTCATCCGGACGGAAAAAAGGAAAACCGAATCTATCGGGAAACGTAAAGGATTCGTGGAAGGAGACGATGGAAAAAGGGCAAAAACGAAAGCCGACGTTGTAACATGAGAAAATGAAACAGAAAAGTTGGGCAACTAAATTAATAAATGGAGTTCCGGGACTAGGGGTCAATACAAAGATCTTTCCCATGATCTATTTAATCCCCAGAGTTTAACCATAACCTGAGGGCATACACTAAGATTAGAGATAAGGTGCTTCCTCCACCAACATAGAAGAGGATTCTTCTCTGTAAGAGCAGTGACACTATGGAACTCTCTACAAGAGGAGGTAGTTATGAAGAGCCTCCATTGGGAGCACTTTGTTCATTCTTTGTTGTTGCGTAAGCCAGCGAAAGCGTTGTGAATATGGCTTTTGCGGCTTAGGTGATGGACAACAGTTCCGTCCTTCAGCATTTTTTGGTCGTTTTTCCAAGTACTTTGCTGCGTAAAGTTTCACTGTCCAGCAAAGCCCTACTAGTTCTCTTTGGAAAAGAGCTGGTTTCTCCCTTAATTTAGCGTGCTCATTCTTTTTTTTACTCATATCCGTAATGTGTACACATATGCAGGCTTGTATGCATATGCAAGCCTCTCACTTTTAGTGTTTTCCATTCCATTCTTCTCCTGGCATTCCATTACTTACTTATTGGTGTGCCAATTGTCTCTCTCCTGCGTTGCTCCTTCTCCTTGCTTGGTCTTAGTTTAGGATGTCCCATGCTGTGTCTTTCCTTCTCCTAAATGCTTACCTGTACCACTTTCTGTATTGCCAGTCAGCAGGTGGTGCTAGGTATTTTCTATGTATACTGTCAATGACAGCAAACAAACAGTTATTTTGTCTTGCCTCTGCTTCCTGCCAACCTGTTGAAGAAGGCATGTTAGTAAATAGTTACACGTCTATCAACTTACTAGGATGGTGGTGGAGTCAGGGTTGGGGAGTCACCCTTCACACTGGGACCTGCCACATCTATTGGTCCAGGCTGTAGAAGAAACCAAAAAAAAAATATGTTAGTCAATGTGGTTGTGGTGTGAATTGGCTACACATCCCCCAGGTCTTGTCAGCATTGACCAGACTTGTCGCCTCTGGATGGGCCGCACTCTCTACCTGAGCTCATACACTGGAAGAGAATAGCATTCTTTTACACACAGGCCTGCCTAATGTGAATCTAGTTGTGATAGTTTCGCAAATGAATGTCACTTACTTGGAAAGTGGGAAAGTGTTTGCAGAAAAAATGGTAGGCGGTGTTGCTATCCTCCTGCTCCAGCGTTGCTACTATATCTAGTGCCAACAACCTCTTGGCATAGATGTCGGGCAGAAAGTTATAACTGTAGGTCATCATTGTCTAAATTGTGAAGAAAAGGCATGTAAAAATCAAGCTAAGCCGGTTATTAACAGACACCCACCCCAACACTTTAACTCTGCATGAATGTATCTGTGCAGCCTTGATTTAGAGATCTTAGTGGCCGGTGTTAGTACCACTTGGCCTCCCCCTGGTATCTGGCCACCACACCCATATAGGTGCAGCTGCCCATGTGCGCACTAGCTTTCACCTGTGTTAGGCTGAAAATTGCATTGTTCTTTCCACCCTGTCCTTCTATCCACTATCCCCACAATTGCTATCCATGATCGTCCTGACTGCCTACACACTTGCAAACCTGATGCCCAATGTATAGCTTTAGTGACGGGGCGTCAGACCATTATGATCAGCTGTATGGACGCAGTCCAAAAGCAACACCCAAACCTGTCAAGTCCGACCTGTGGGAGGCCATCACCAGGCAGGTTAATAGTGCTGGACCAGAGCAAAAGGAAGTTTTCAGACCTGAAATAAGCAGTGAGGCAAAACATCAACAAAAGATGGCTACAAGGGTAAGGGACTGAGTGCAATTGGTGATGTTGATGTGTGCCCTCACCTTTGCATGGCTACATCCTTTCTGTGTGGTTTCCAGCTTGCAAACCCGAGGCAGAATAGCACACAGTTTGAATTTGAATGCAGCAGGTGAACTGGTATATGAAATGTTGAACCCAGCAACACTCCAGGGATTGCAGGGAACCTCAGACATGCATGCTGTTGCTGGATTAGATATGGTTTGCAATAGTTTGGGTAGTTGTGTTAATTTGAATGTCTGGCTCATTTCAATGGGCAACTTCAGGATGCCAGTAAGGCCTAAATATTGTTGCTGGACCATAAAAGTCAATACTTGTTGCCTCATGCCACATGAAAAGCCAACTAATGACCTTTAAATGCATGTGTATGTGCCACACCTTGATTACATTTAAAACATGGAGCAGCTGCAGCCATCACCTCCATTTGTCAGGTCTGCTGCTGAGGAGTTTCCATCACCCACATCAAGAACAACACATGTGGAAAGACCAAGTACAACTCCGGCTGCAAGTCTCTCTACCTGTGGAAGAGGATGATGGCCTCAGGAACGTCGCCATATTCCCCTTTTGAGGCATGTGCAGTTGATGGAGGCAGATTGGCAAGCAGATAGCAGAGCCATCAGGCAAAATAGGGCCCAGACTTGGCATGAGCATGGTTATATGATGCCTGTGCCTGACTCTGGGGGCCATCATTCACGGTGGTAGCCAGAAGCACCTAAAAAAAAACAAAGAAAATGATGAGCCACATTCATAATTAACACATTATTACCTGTAAAAAATGTACTACATCAAATAGTTAAAAATGGAATAGGGGAGACAGGGGAGGCATCCACAGATACACAAGTTTTACATGATAATAATACATCAGCAAAAAAGGAGGAATAATGAAAACACTTACCAAGTAGTCACTCCCCAGAGCTTGCCAGACTCAAAAAGGCTGGAATGCCGCAGAATAAACGCATCATGCGTGGAGCCTGGAAATCCAGCCAGAACACACTGAACATCCCCTTGCTTGTGGCGAGTGCCAACCATGGCCTCAACTCACAATACAGTTTCTCGATGGAAATACGGCTAAGTCGTGTCAGCTCAGATAGCTCAACAGCATGCATGCGATCAACATCCGCATGCACCCGATGCAATCGAAAGATACATGTAAAGCAAGCCACGATGCTGCAGATGCTCGTACTCTGCAGATGTTTGTACTCTGCAAGGTAGTCTTTGGAGGGCTCCATCACGCCTTCCCGCACAACACACCACTACACCCCCACCAGGAAATAGAGCCTATATGAGGAGTGTGAAATAACCTGTTTTACAGGCATGTCCCAAAGGGGGAATCATGCGCACCATCACATATGCTTAAACACAAAAACTACACAAAGAAGATATGCACTTACACAAACGCCAATACCTCCATAAAAAACACACCAGAAGCCTGAAAATGGAACAAAATATATGAAAAATGTACGCATATGCGCACTTTTTCATGCGTAAGTGCGTTTAAATTGACCTTTATGTATTTGTGCTTTTCTGTCATGCATTGTAAGTTAGTTGTTTTGTCCTGTTTGTAATTTTACATTCACATTTCACATACAGTGCAATGGAAGATGATGAGCCTTATAAATAAACTTTAATAATAATAATATTTATATATATATACTATATATATATATATGTGGCTTGACTTGTCCTGCTCAGCATTGGGAAATAGTGACATTGCTAACGCGGGAAGTCTTAGCATTCCGCATGCTCGCCGGCAGTTCTGCTGTGGAGCAATCTGTTAAGCTGTCACCGGATTTTATTTAGAAAATGTATTATTTTTTTGGAAGCTATGTGAATTTCCACTGCCATTTATTAAGCGAGCTGCTTCCAGTTACCTAAGACTTATGGTCCAGATTATCATTACCCTTCATGCCATAGGCCTTCGTATAGTGCTCTGAATAAACAGTTTGTGCCAGCCTTGCCTTGCTAGAAATCATAACTCCTGCTTGGAATTGATAGATTTTATTAAGTTGTTCTGACAGCATTAGAGTTACATCACACATAAAGAGAATGAAAGGGTTCCTTTATGAAGGAGAGGGAAGTAATATGTGAGCAACTAATGTTACCTAGAGCAACAAAAAAGAGTAGTAGCTTGGTTACAGCAAACAGCTGAAGCAGACCACTTACATTTAACGGATATGGACAGAGCCATAAGAAAAGACCATGGGTTTCACTCAACAACACCATCTTATACAAGAGATGTGGCCTGTCCCATTTACCCTTTTGTTGCTGTTGTTAGGATCAAAGAGACTGGCCAGAATAAGTGTAAAAAACAAACAATATTTTTCTTACCTGCTATGCAGAGCATTAACTATGGGGTGTTGCTGAATGACCCCCCCCCTTCCTGTAGCCTAGGTCCTGGATTTATTTTATTTCTTACCACCTTTTTTATCTTTGAGAGGTGAACCCCTCTCCCTCTTGCATTAGACTTATTAGCATTAGTGGAACACACAGGTGTTATGTGTTTAGGGGAGGTTAACTGCCCCCTGCTTTGGATTGTATGTCTGCTTCCTCATTTAGGTCCACCTTTCAGTGCTAAAAAAGGTGGTCATGAGTAAATAAAAAATGTTTGTGCAGTTAGCGTTGACAATGTCTTTGAATTTGTTACCAGTAAGGTTAAGGATAATACATCTTCAATACATCTATCTACATAAATTTCTTTATTAGATTATGTTTTATTGTGTCACTGAGAATCTAAATTGTCCCACATTATATATTCATTATATATGATAAGGGGAAATATGAATCAAAGCATAACTATAACCTACACCCCCATGCATGCTTAAATAGTATACTATAAGATACTTACCTAGCTGCCGATCTTCAGCAATAGCTGAGGTCACACCTGCCAGTCTCCCTTCCAAGACCTCCTGCCCCAGATACCAACCTTGTCTTTCCTCTTTTGGAATGTAAAATAAACATTTGTGTTAGAATAGTGGCCTGTGATTTACTTACTACAAATCCCAGAATATTTCCCTAACAAGAATGTGAGCATGGGAGGGGGGTTAAACCTGTGAGCTCAGGAATGCGGAGCGTCATCTATACCTCAGCCATCAGATGATTATCAAGCCAGAGTCAGGAACTTTCTGCACAAACACAACAGTTGGGGTACAACGTAAACTCATTGTTGCTAGAGAAAAATGTTGCAAATAAGTAAAAAAGATAAAAATTAACAGATAAGCTCAGCACCTTGAGGACATAATAATGGACATATTTTTAAATGCCATCAAAAGTGGAAAGGGGAACTCATGTGACCATGTGACCAACCAGTGGATTTGTTTCATTGTGGATTCCACTGGCTGCCAACTTGTCTTGTGGCTGGCAGCTTGGAATCTTGGAAAATGTGCATTCTCTATCACAAATCTCAACACGTTTTTAACTTTACACAGGTAGCATTGAATGCAGATGAACAAACCGAACTGAGATTTGGTCCATATATCAGGAAAAATGTACAAATTCTAATTTCTTTGGGATTTATGCCCAAACTTTTTTCCTGAAATGGGTAAAAAAACTAAAACTCACCTGCAGCCTTTTACGCAATGTCACACAATGGAAGCTGCAGCTGCAGCTGAAATGTGCCCGTCCACTGAGAACCTCCCCCATCTATTCAACTGCTGGTCAAGAAGCCATTTGAAAAATTCTAATTTCTTTGGGATTTATGGCCAAATTTTTTCCTGAAATGGGTAAAAAAAAACCCTAAACACTCACCTGCAGTCTTTTATGCTACGTCACCCAATTGAAGCTGAAGCATGCCCCTCCACTGAGAATCTCCCCTATCTATTCAACTGCCAGTCAAGAAGCCAGGTGAAGGAAACCTTCCCCCCCTGCACTGCCCGAGAAGCCAGTTGGAGAAAGCCCATCCACCACCCAAGAAGTTTGGCAGAGGAAACCCGCCCCTCCACCCCTTGCCCAAGAAGCCAGGTGGAGGAAGCCATTCCCCAGTCACAGCCCGAGAAGTCAGGCTGACGAATTCCACCCCCACCCTCCAGCCGAGAAGCCTCCCGAGATGCTAGGCAGTAGAAGCCCATCCCCCACCTGTCGGCTGAGGAGCTGACCAGAGGAAGCCCGCCATTCAGAACAGGTGAGTTTATTTTTTATTATACCTGGCTAGAGATGAGCAATTCGTGTTCGATTCAGACGAACCCGAATGTCGTAGAGAAATTCGCCAAATTGTCCAAATAAAATTTTTTGTAAGTTTGCTTATCTCAAAAAGCAGGTATTATTTCAAATAGTGAGGGGACAGAGCATATTTTTGGTCTGCTTTAAGCACAAATAAAATAGCTGTTTGTTAATCAAATATTTAGCTCTCGTTTCCTGCTGGCATTCTCATTTTGCAGTAGTAAAGCTTGCTGTTAGAATTGGGTGGTAAATCTCTAAAGAGGTTTGTTTGGAAGAAGGCCCAGAACTGTTACCTTATTGCCTAAGAAGTACTTAAGATAATGGCTAAACAATTCACAATCAACCAATTTACTGGACAGACAAATGAAGAAGTCCCGCTGTAGAATTTGTTGTGGAATCACTGTAATTATAGTAAATCAATGTCTTTCTCCTCCTTTTGACTGTAGGGAGAACAGAATATGGCGGAGCTTGTTTAATTATGAAGCTACAGTTACCTTGATTAGTATGCATTTTTCCAGTTTAGGCAAAGAACAAATTAAAGGATGCTATCTGTCTTTATATTCTTATTTCAGTCAGTGGTGCACACAGTTTGGATAAAATATGCAGTACACTCAGTAACTCCAGAGGAAATTAGATTTTTGAGTATGCAATAAAGTACTAACACACATAGACAAATTTGCAGGACAATTTTTGTACCATTACTGTTGAGGTTAGTGTAGTTTGTAGCTAGCATGCGAACAATGATACATATCAAATTTTATGGAAAAGCCATGTTGGATTTCTGGATTAACCTGACAACACCAAATGTAGCACTAGAAAAATGGTTTAAACAGTCCTCAAATACAGGTAAACATCCTAAAAAAGTATTAACTCAATATAGTATATGCTCAAAACATGCAAAAACCTTGTAGTACTAGGTTCACAATGCAAATAAAATACAAAAAAGCACAGAACAATACATTTTCTGTGTAAAAGTCCTAATAAAATGTCCATTTTTAGATATTTTTGTGTAACCATTTACCGGCGTCTGTTCAGTTCAGTATTAGGGATGAGCGAATCGATCCGGACGAACCCGGATTCGATCCGAATTTCAGGAAAAATTCGATTCGGATCGAATCCGAATTTCCCCGCGATTCGATCACTCGAAGTTTTCCTTTAACATCCATTCATTTACATTTACAGGCATTCTAAGATGGCGGACGGGACATGTCTGGACATGTATCCCGCGCCAGTGCAAGCTGGGGCAGTCACATGCAGCCTATCAGCAGCCAGCAAGCCCGGTGACGTCACAGCGGTATTTAACGGCGGCCATCTTGCTTTTCCTCATTTCTCTATTGCATTCGTGAGAGACAGGACGCTGTGTAGCTGAGGCAGTTAGACAGGCAGGGACAGACAGGGACAGACAGGGACAGGCTGGAGACAGGCAGGAGACAGACAGGAGACAGACAGAAAGCCAGGCAAAGGTAGGAAAAACGGAGGCTGTCACAGGGAGATTTTTTTTTTTTTCATCCAGCCTGAGTGTTACTAGCTGGCTGACAGGCTTTGTTAGCGTTTTCAGGCTGCTTATAGTAACTAACTGTGCATATATACTGAACTGATCTTAAGTCTGCTGTGAGGCATCCCATTCTGTGACTAAAGCAGCCTCTGTTTAAGACCATATAAGCATTTGCTCTTATCATATTTGAAATTAGGCCTGATAAAGACACTTTTGCTGGGCATAGCACTACTGGACCCTGCCAGGTCCACTTCTGTTGGGGCATCCCATTCTGTGACTAAAGCAGCCTCTGTTTAAGACCATATAACCATTTGCTCTTATCATATTTGAAATTAGGCCTGATAAAGACACTTTTGCTGGGCATAGCACTACTGGACCCTGCCAGGTCCACTTCTGTTGGGGCATCCCATTCTGTGACTACAGCAGCCTCTGTTTAAGACCGTATAACCATTTTCACTTATCATATTTGAAATTAGGCCTGATAAAGACACTTTTGCTGGGCAAAGCACTACTGGACCCTGCCAGGTCCATTCCTGTTGGGGCATCCCATTCTGTGACTAAAGCAGCCTCTGTTTAAGACCATATAAGCATTTGCTCTTATCATATTTGAAATTAGGCCTGATAAAGACACTTTTGCTGGGCATAGCACTACTGGACCCTGCCAGGTCCACTTCTGTTGGGGCATCCCATTCTGTGACTACAGCAGCCTCTGTTTAAGACCGTATAACCATTTTCACTTATCATATTTGAAATTAGGCCTGATAAAGACACTTTTGCTGGGCAAAGCACTACTGGACCCTGCCAGGTCCATTCCTGTTGGGGCATCCCATTCTGTGACTAAAGCAGCCTCTGTTTGAGACCATATAAGCATTTGCTCTTATCATATTTGAAATTAGGCCTGATAAAGACACTTTTGCTGGGCATAGCACTACTGGACCCTGCCAGGTCCACTTCTGTTGGGGCATCCCATTCTGTGACTAAAGCAGCCTCTGTTTAAGACCATATAACCATTTGCTCTTATCATATTTGAAATTAGGCCTGATAAAGACACTTTTGCTGGGCATAGCACTACTGGACCCTGCCAGGTCCACTTCTGTTGGGGCATCCCATTCTGTGACTACAGCAGCCTCTGTTTAAGACCGTATAACCATTTTCACTTATCATATTTGAAATTAGGCCTGATAAAGACACTTTTGCTGGGCAAAGCACTACTGGACCCTGCCAGGTCCATTCCTGTTGGGGCATCCCATTCTGTGACTAAAGCAGCCTCTGTTTAAGACCATATAAGCATTTGCTCTTATCATATTTGAAATTAGGCCTGATAAAGACACTTTTGCTGGGCATAGCACTACTGGACCCTGCCAGGTCCACTTCTGTTGGGGCATCCCATTCTGTGACTACAGCAGCCTCTGTTTAAGACCGTATAACCATTTTCACTTATCATATTTGAAATTAGGCCTGATAAAGACACTTTTGCTGGGCAAAGCACTACTGGACCCTGCCAGGTCCATTCCTGTTGGGGAATCCCATTCTGTGACTAAAGCAGCCTCTGTTTAAGACCATATAAGCATTTGCTCTTATCATATTTGAAATTAGGCCTGATAAAGACACTTTTGCTGGGCATAGCACTACTGGACCCTGCCAGGTCCACTTCTGTTGGGGCATCCCATTCTGTGACTAAAGCAGCCTCTGTTTAAGACCATATAACCATTTGCTCTTATCATATTTGAAATTAGGCCTGATAAAGACACTTTTGCTGGGCATAGCACTACTGGACCCTGCCAGGTCCACTTCTGTTGGGGCATCCCATTCTGTGACTTAAGCAGCCTCTGTTTAAGACCGTATAACCATTTTCACTTATCATATTTGAAATTAGGCCTGATAAAGACACTTTTGCTGGGCAAAGCACTACTGGACCCTGCCAGGTCCATTCCTGTTGGGGCATCCCATTCTGTGACTAAAGCAGCCTCTGTTTAAGACCATATAAGCATTTGCTCTTATCATATTTGAAATTAGGCCTGATAAAGACACTTTTGCTGGGCATAGCACTACTGGACCCTGCCAGGTCCACTTCTGTTGGGGCATCCCATTCTGTGACTAAAGCAGCCTCTGTTTAAGACCGTATAACCATTTTCACTTATCATATTTGAAATTAGGCCTGATAAAGACACTTTTGCTGGGCAAAGCACTACTGGACCCTGCCAGGTCCATTCCTGTTGGGGCATCCCATTCTGTGACTAAAGCAGCCTCTGTTTAAGACCATATAAGCATTTGCTCTTATCATATTTGAAATTAGGCCTGATAAAGACACTTTTGCTGGGCATAGCACTACTGGACCCTGCCAGGTCCACTTCTGTTGGGGCATCCCATTCTGTGACTAAAGCAGCCTCTGTTTAAGACCATATAACCATTTGCTCTTATCATATTTGAAATTAGGCCTGATAAAGACACTTTTGCTGGGCATAGCACTACTGGACCCTGCCAGGTCCACTTCTGTTGGGGCATCCCATTCTGTGACTTAAGCAGCCTCTGTTTAAGACCGTATAACCATTTTCACTTATCATATTTGAAATTAGGCCTGATAAAGACACTTTTGCTGGGCAAAGCACTACTGGACCCTGCCAGGTCCATTCCTGTTGGGATATCCCATTCTGTGACTAAAGCAGCCTCTGTTTAAGACCATATAAGCATTTGCTCTTATCATATTTGAAATTAGGCCTGATAAAGACACTTTTGCTGGGCATAGCACTACTGGACCCTGCCAGGTCCACTTCTGTTGGGGCATCCCATTCTGTGACTAAAGCAGCCTCTGTTTAAGACCATATAACCATTTGCTCTTATCATATTTGAAATTAGGCCTGATAAAGACACTTTTGCTGGGCAAAGCACTACTGGACCCTGCCAGGTCCATTCCTGTTGGGGCATCCCATTCTGTGACTAAAGCAGCCTCTGTTTAAGACCATATAAGCATTTGCTCTTATCATATTTGAAATTAGGCCTGATAAAGACACTTTTGCTGGGCATAGCACTACTGGACCCTGCCAGGTCCACTTCTGTTGGGGCATCCCATTCTGTGACTAAAGCAGCCTCTGTTTAAGACCATATAAGCATTTGCTCTTATCATATTTGAAATTAGGCCTGATAAAGACACTTTTGCTGGGCAAAGCACCACTGGACCCTGCCAGGTCCATTCCTGTTGGGGCATCCCATTCTGTGACTAAAGCAGCCTCTGTTTAAGACCATATAAGCATTTGCTCTTATCATATTTGAAATTAGGCCTGATAAAGACACTTTTGCTGGGCATAGCACTACTGGACCCTGCCAGGTCCACTTCTGTTGGGGCATCCCATTCTGTGACTACAGCAGCCTCTGTTTAAGACCGTATAACCATTTTCACTTATCATATTTGAAATTAGGCCTGATAAAGACACTTTTGCTGGGCATAGCACTACTGGACCCTGCCAGGTCCACTTCTGTTGGGGCATCCCATTCTGTGACTAAAGCAGCCTCTGTTTAAGACCATATAAGCATTTGCTCTTATCATATTTGAAATTAGGCCTGATAAAGACACTTTTGCTGGGCAAAGCACTACTGGACCCTGCCAGGTCCATTCCTGTTGGGGCATCCCATTCTGTGACTAAAGCAGCCTCTGTTTAAGACCGTATAAGCATTTGCTCTTATCATATTTGAAATTAGCCTGATAAAGACACTTTTGCTGGGCATAGTACTACTGGATCTTTTTTGGGGGGCATCCCATTCTGTGACTAAAGCAGCCTCTGTTTAAGACCGTATAAGCATTTGCTCTTATCATATTTGAAATTAGCCTGATAAAGACACTTTTGCTGGGCATAGCACTACTTGTCCCTGCCAGGGCATCCCATTCTGTGACTAAAGCAGCCTCTGTTTAAGACCATATAAGCATTTGCTCTTATCATATTTGAAATTAGCCTGATAAAGACACTTTTGCTGGGCATAGTACTACTGGATCTTTTTTGGGGGCATCCCATTCTGTGACTAAAGAAGCCTCTGTTTAAGACCATATAAGCATTTGCTCTTATTATATTTATATTATAAGACACTTTTGCTGGGCATAGGCTTACTGCTGCCTGCCAGGTGCACTTCTGTTGAGGCATCCCATTCTGTAACATAGCATACCCCTCTTTATTTACACTAAGCAGCTCTCTTATTTACACTAAGCAGGCCTGTTGGAGGCTGAGTGTTACTGCTCACTTTTGGTGTGCATTATATTCTGTTTCATATAGACCCACCGCTGCCCGGGGGATCTTAAAATATCACCTACTCCCACGCCAGTTAGACTATGTCGGGCAGACAAGTGCCTGGAAGTGAAAAGAGGAGTGGCAGAGGCCAAGATTCCGCAGGCAGAGCTCGCATCAGACTGGGGGCCAGTAGCAGCAGGAGTCACGCTGAGAGACCTAATCTGCCAGTATCTGCTAGCGGTCGGATCTCCACCAGTAACGCATCTGCCGTGGTAGATTGGTTGACGCGCTCATCAACAACATCATCACAACTTACGTCTGAGACCCCCAGTCTAGGGTCGGTAGGTTCCTCTGACACAACCCTGAGTTGGCATGCCCCGAGAGCAGTCCCTGTCCTCCCATTGCCTCTGCCCTACGCCGTTCCCTCCCCCAGCGACGTATCCTATGCTTTGGGTTCAGCTCCACTCTTTAGTGAGGAGGACCATCAGATAGAGGACAGTCAGCAGCTACTGCCCAGCCAAGAAATGGAGGTGGCTTCTCTAGCTAGGCAGACAGATAGTGATGTGGACAGTGTCGTGGGTGCTGCGAGCGTTCCAGCTCCTGCGCCAGACACTGTTGACGAATCCACGAACATCAGTGACGTACAGCCACAACTCGGTGATGATGATGATGATGACGATGAAGCCGATCGCACTTGGGAGCCGGGTGATGAAGGGGCTTCATCGTCATCATCAGGAGAAGAGGGGCGCAGGTTGCCCTGGAGTCAGCAGCTGAGGCAGCAAGGTGGTAGCAGTCAGCATGGGGGCACAATTCCAAAGGCTGGAGCCGGCCGGGGCCGGGGCCGGGGTAGAGCACCTGCTGTGCGGCAGTCTACCTTATCGGGAGGTAGTGGAGCAGGGGTTCCTGGAGTTGGCAACAGCAGCAGTGAATCAGTGAGGCCAGGGGGTGGGAAAAGTAGCTACTCGGCAGTGTGGCAGTTTTTCCTGAGGCATCCGCAGGAGGGTAACATGGCCACATGCAAGATATGTAGGCAAAAGGTGAAGCGTGGCCAGGGTCCAAATGTTGGCACCACGGCCCTGCGTCAACATATGATGCGTCACCATAATACGACCTGGGAGAACCGAGGCTCCCAAGGGGTGGTCCAGTCTGCTTCCTCACCAAGTGAGCTCCCAATTTCTGCCAGCCAAGGCTCCAGCACCTCAGCCGAAGGCAGCTGTGCGTCATACCCATCCTCTGTCGCTCCTGCTCCTCCTCCTCCTCCTCCAAGTCATGCATCCCGCCAGCAATCCATCAGCGAAGCCATGTCCAAGAGACAGCAGTATGCGCCCACTTATCCTACGGCGCAGAAGCTGAATGTGCTCCTGTCCAAGTTGCTGGTGCTGCAGTCGCTCCCTTTTCAGGTGGTGGAATCTGCACCTTTCAGAGAACTGATGGCTTGTGCCGAGCCGAGGTGGAGAGTCCCAAGCCGTCATTTCTTTGCCAAGAAGGCAGTACCAGCGCTGCACACTTTTGTTGAACAGAAGGTGGGCCAGTCCTTGAGCCTGTCGGTGTGTAGCAAAATACATGGCAGCGCCGACATCTGGAGCTGTAACTACGGTCAGGGGCAGTACATGTCGTTTACGGCCCACTGGGTGAATGTGGTCCCTTTGCAGCAGCAACTTGGACAGGTCACGCCGCTTCGGCCTCCGCGCTCTCTGCCCATTGGGCCTGTGACACCGTGCAACTCGGCCTCCTCATCCTCCGCCATCTCCTCACCCTCCACTGTAGGCTCAAGTCTCAGTGCCCCTCCAGTCTACCATGTGTGCAGGGCACGGAGGTGTCACGCAGTGCTTCACATGGTTTGTCTTGGCGAACGGAGTCACACAGGGGAGGAACTGCTTAAATGTATTCATCAGGAAATCCAAACATGGCTTACTCCGAGAAAACTTAAAATGGGAATCATGGTTACCGACAATGGGAAGAACATTTTGTCTGCGCTGCGCCAAGGAAGCCTGACCCATGCCCCCTGCATGGCTCACGTCTTCAATCTGGTTGTCAAGCGGTTTCTGAAGTGTTCCCCCCATCTGCAGGACATCCTAACAACTTCACGGAAACTTTGCATGCACTTCAGCCACTCCTACACCGCCAAACACACCCTTCTTGAGCTACAGCGTCAGAATGGTATCCCCCAACATAGTCTGATTTGCGATGTTTCCACCCGTTGGAATTCCACCCTTCACATGTTGGACCGATTATATGAACAGAGAAAAGCCATCACGGATTTCCTGATGATCCAAGCAGATAGGGGGACTCCCCTGTGTAACTTCAATGTCAACCAGTGGCAGCTCATACGTGACACCTGCCGTTTGCTCAGGCCCTTTGAGGAAGCCACTTTATTTGTCAGTCGGCAGGATTACGGGATGAACGACGTGATTCCACTGCTTCATGTACTACAGCACATGTTGGAAACCATGGCTGGTCAGGGCACTGGAGACATGGCGTTTACATCTTACGGCCACATGAACCCCGTTGGAGCTGAACTGGAGGAGGAGGAGGAGGAAGAGGAGGAGGAGGAGTTGCCCAGCGAAACACAGTTTAGGCTTGGCGAAATGGCTGGTTTATCTAGTCAGCGGACAGGAGAGGAGGAGCAGGAGCAGCCAGAGGAGCTAGAGGTTTTTGAGGAAGGAGAGACAGAGGACCCGGGCACACCGTGGCAGTATGCAGTGGAGATGGAGACAGGTAGTCCATCCGAGTCACTTGCGCAAATGGCACGAAGCATGCTCACATGCTTGCGTAGTGACCCCAGAATTGTTTCCATCTGTCGGCGGGATGACTTCTGGCTGTCCACCTTATTGGACCCTCGCTTCCGGCACAAAATGGGGGCATTTTTTAAACCCACCGAGAGGGAGGACAAACTCAACTACTACAAAGACATTCTACGTAGGCAGTTGGCCGATGCCTATCTGCGCCATGGTCCATACTCTCGCAGGTCTGACTCGAGGGGACCTCTGCGCTCACCTTCCACTGCCATGGCCGCTGGGGGGGTTGGCAGCAGCAGCAGCAGAAGCTCCATCAGCAGCAGCAGCCTCAGTCTTCAGTCGCTAATGAGTAGCTTTCTACACCCGCATAGTGAGGCTACTCATGAGCAGCAGGAAGACCTGGAGCAGGACCAGAACCAGCAGGTCATGTCATACTTTGACATGACCATGCCAACACACCTTGAGGATCCGCTGGACTTCTGGGCAGCCAAACTTGATTTGTGGCCGCAACTAGCAGAGTTTGCCCTGGAAAAGCTGTCCTGCCCGGCAAGTAGCGTGCCATCTGAGCGGGTGTTTAGTGCGGCGGGGGCCATAGTTACGGCGAGGAGAACTCGTCTGTCAACTAAAAATGTGGAGAGACTCACCTTTGTCAAAATGAATCAGGGATGGATCAGCCAGGATTTCCACCCACCAATGCCTGATGCATGCGACTAGATTCAGCATGGTGCCACGTTTTACACTTTCCAAATGGTGCAAAACATATTTATGTCTTTAGGCCATTTTTTGGGCTCCTGCTGCTGCTGCTGCCAACTTCTGCCAACTCCAGGGTGTGATTCATCCAATTTTTGGGCTCCTGAAGCCAACTCCAGTGTATATTTGGGCTCCTGCTGCTGCTGCCAACTCCAGGGTGTGATTCATCCAATTTTTGGGCTCCTGAAGCCAACTCCAGTGTATATTTGGGCTCCTGCTGCTGCTGCTGTCAACTCCTGCCAACTCCAGGGTGTGATTCATCCAATTTTTGGGCTCCTGAAGCCAACTCCAGTGTATATTTGGGCTCCTGCTGCTGCTGCTGTCAACTCCTGCCAACTCCAGGGTGTGATTCATCCAATTTTTGGGCTCCTGAAGCCAACTCCAGTGTATATTTGGGCTCCTGCTGCTGCTATTGTCAACTCCTGCCAACTCCAGGGTGTGATTCATCCAATTTTTGGGCTCCTGAAGCCAACTCCAGTGTATATTTGGGCTCCTGCTGCTGCTACTGTCAACTCCTGCCAACTCCAGGGTGTGATTCATCCAATTTTTGGGCTCCTGAAGCCAACTCCAGTGTATATTTGGGCTCCTGCTGCTGCTACTGTCAACTCCTGCCAACTCCAGGGTGTGATTCATCCAATTTTTGGGCTCCTGAAGCCAACTCCAGTGTATATTTGGGCTCCTGCTGCTGCTGCTGCCAACTTCTGCCAACTCCAGGGTGTGATTCATCCAATTTTTGGGCTCCTCAAGCCAACTCCAGTGTATATTTGGGTTCCTGCTGCTGCTACTGTCAACTCCTGCCAACTCCAGGGTGTGATTCATCCAATTTTTGGGCTCCTGAAGCCAACTCCAGTGTATATTTGGGCTCCTGCTGCTGCTGCTGCCAACTTCTGCCAACTCCAGGGTGTGATTCATCCAATTTTTGGGCTCCTGAAGCCAACCCCAGGGTCTCTTTAAAGTAATGTTTGGGCTCCTGCTGCTGCTGCTGTCAACTCCTGCCAACTCCAGGGTGTGATTCATCCAATTTTTGGGCTCCTGAAGCCAACTCCAGTGTATATTTGGGCTCCTGCTGCTGCTACTGTCAACTCCTGCCAACTCCAGGGTGTGATTCATCCAATTTTTGGGCTCCTGAGGCCAACTCCAGTGTATATTTGGGCTCCTGCTGCTGCTGCTGTCAACTCCTGCCAACTCCAGGGTGTGATTCATCCAATTTTTGGGCTCCTGAAGCCAACTCCAGTGTATATTTGGGCTCCTGCTGCTGCTACTGTCAACTCCTGCCAACTCCAGGGTGTGATTCATCCAATTTTTGGGCTCCTGAAGCCAACTCCAGTGTATATTTGGGCTCCTGCTGCTGCTACTGTCAACTCCTGCCAACTCCAGGGTGTGATTCATCCAATTTTTGGGCTCCTGAAGCCAACTCCAGTGTATATTTGGGCTCCTGCTGCTGCTACTGTCAACTCCTGCCAACTCCAGGGTGTGATTCATCCAATTTTTGGGCTCCTGAAGCCAACTCCAGTGTATATTTGGGCTCCTGCTGCTGCTGCTGCCAACTTCTGCCAACTCCAGGGTGTGATTCATCCAATTTTTGGGCTCCTGAGGCCAACTCCAGTGTATATTTGGGCTCCTGCTGCTGCTGCTGTCAACTCCTGCCAACTCCAGGGTGTGATTCATCCAATTTTTGGGCTCCTGAGGCCAACTCCAGTGTATATTTGGGCTCCTGCTGCTGCTGCTGCCAACTTCTGCCAACTCCAGGGTGTGATTCATCCAATTTTTGGGCTCCTGAAGCCAACTCCAGTGTATATTTGGGCTCCTGCTGCTGCTGCTGCCAACTTCTGCCAACTCCAGGGTGTGATTCATCCAATTTTTGGGCTCCTGAAGCCAACTCCAGTGTATATTTGGGCTCCTGCTGCTGCTACTGTCAGCTTCTGCCAACTCCAGGGTGTGATTCATCCAATTTTTGGGCTCCTGAAGCCAACCCCAGGGTCTCTTTAAAGTAATGTTTGGGCTCCTGCTGCTGCTGCCAACTCCAGGGTGTGATTCATCCAATTTTTGGGCTCCTGAGGCCAACTCCAGTGTATATTTGGGCTCCTGCTGCTGCCAACTTCTGCCAACTCCAGGGTGTGATTCATCCAATTTTTGGGCTCCTGAAGCCAACCCCAGGGTCTCTTTAAAGTAATGTTTGGGCTCCTGCTGCTGCTGCCAACTCCAGGGTGTGATTCATCCAATTTTTGGGCTCCTGAGGCCAACTCCAGTGTATATTTGGGCTCCTGCTGCTGCTGCTGCTGCCAACTTCTGCCAACTCCAGGGTGTGATTCATCCAATTTTTGGGCTCCTGAAGCCAACTCCAGTGTATATTTGGGCTCCTGCTGCTGCTGCTGCCAACTTCTGCCAACTCCAGGGTGTGATTCATCCAATTTTTGGGCTCCTGAAGCCAACTCCAGTGTATATTTGGGCTCCTGCTGCTGCTACTGTCAACTCCTGCCAACTCCAGGGTGTGATTCATCCAATTTTTGGGCTCCTGAAGCCAACTCCAGTGTATATTTGGGCTCCTGCTGCTGCTGCTGCCAACTTCTGCCAACTCCAGGGTGTGATTCATCCAATTTTTGGGCTCCTGAGGCCAACTCCAGTGTATATTTGGGCTCCTGCTGCTGCTGCTGCCAACTTCTGCCAACTCCAGGGTGTGATTCATCCAATTTTTGGGCTCCTGAGGCCAACTCCAGTGTATATTTGGGCTCCTGCTGCTGCTGCTGTCAACTCCTGCCAACTCCAGGGTGTGATTCATCCAATTTTTGGGCTCCTGAAGCCAACTCCAGTGTATATTTGGGCTCCTGCTGCTGCTACTGTCAACTCCTGCCAACTCCAGGGTGTGATTCATCCAATTTTTGGGCTCCTGAAGCCAACTCCAGTGTATATTTGGGCTCCTGCTGCTGCTACTGTCAACTCCTGCCAACTCCAGGGTGTGATTCATCCAATTTTTGGGCTCCTGAAGCCAACTCCAGTTTATATTTGGGCTCCTGCTGCTGCTGCTGCCAACTTCTGCCAACTCCAGGGTGTGATTCATCCAATTTTTGGGCTCCTGAGGCCAACTCCAGTGTATATTTGGGCTCCTGCTGCTGCTGCTGCCAACTTCTGCCAACTCCAGGGTGTGATTCATCCAATTTTTGGGCTCCTGAAGCCAACCCCAGGGTCTCTTTAAAGTAATGTTTGGGCTCCTGCTGCTGCTGCTGTCAACTCCTGCCAACTCCAGGGTGTGATTCATCCAATTTTTGGGCTCCTGAAGCCAACTCCAGTGTATATTTGGGCTCCTGCTGCTGCTACTGTCAACTCCTGCCAACTCCAGGGTGTGATTCATCCAATTTTTGGGCTCCTGAGGCCAACTCCAGTGTATATTTGGGCTCCTGCTGCTGCTGCTGTCAACTCCTGCCAACTCCAGGGTGTGATTCATCCAATTTTTGGGCTCCTGAAGCCAACTCCAGTGTATATTTGGGCTCCTGCTGCTGCTACTGTCAACTCCTGCCAACTCCAGGGTGTGATTCATCCAATTTTTGGGCTCCTGAAGCCAACTCCAGTGTATATTTGGGCTCCTGCTGCTGCTACTGTCAACTTCTGCCAACTCCAGGGTGTGATTCATCCAATTTTTGGGCTCCTGAAGCCAACCCCAGGGTCTCTTTAAAGTAATGTTTGGGCTCCTGCTGCTGCTGCCAACTCCAGGGTGTGATTCATCCAATTTTTGGGCTCCCGAGGCCAACTCCAGTGTATATTTGGGCTCCTGCTGCTGCTGCTGCCAACTTCTGCCAACTCCAGGGTGTGATTCATCCAATTTTTGGGCTCCTGAAGCCAACCCCAGGGTCTCTTTAAAGTAATGTTTGGGCTCCTGCTGCTGCTGCCAACTCCAGGGTGTGATTCATCCAATTTTTGGGCTCCTGAGGCCAACTCTAGTGTATATTTGGGCTCCTGCTGCTGCTGCTGCCAACTTCTGCCAACTCCAGGGTGTGATTCATCCAATTTTTGGGCTCCTGAAGCCAACTCCAGTGTATATTTGGGCTCCTGCTGCTGCTGCTGCCAACTTCTGCCAACTCCAGGGTGTGATTCATCCAATTTTTGGGCTCCTGAAGCCAACTCCAGTGTATATTTGGGCTCCTGCTGCTGCTACTGTCAACTCCTGCCAACTCCAGGGTGTGATTCATCCAATTTTTGGGCTCCTGAAGCCAACTCCAGTGTATATTTGGGCTCCTGCTGCTGCTGCTGCCAACTTCTGCCAACTCCAGGGTGTGATTCATCCAATTTTTGGGCTCCTGAGGCCAACTCCAGTGTATATTTGGGCTCCTGCTGCTGCTGCTGTCAACTCCTGCCAACTCCAGGGTGTGATTCATCCAATTTTTGGGCTCCTGAAGCCAACTCCAGTGTATATTTGGGCTCCTGCTGCTGCTACTGTCAACTCCTGCCAACTCCAGGGTGTGATTCATCCAATTTTTGGGCTCCTGAAGCCAACTCCAGTGTATATTTGGGCTCCTGCTGCTGCTGCTGCCAACTTCTGCCAACTCCAGGGTGTGATTCATCCAATTTTTGGGCTCCTGAAGCCAACTCCAGTGTATATTTGGGCTCCTGCTGCTGCTGCTGCCAACTTCTGCCAACTCCAGGGTGTGATTCATCCAATTTTTGGGCTCCTGAAGCCAACCCCAGGGTCTCTTTAAAGTAATGTTTGGGCTCCTGCTGCTGCTGCCAACTCCAGGGTGTGATTCATCCAATTTTTGGGCTCCTGAGGCCAACTCCAGTGTATATTTGGGCTCCTGCTGCTGCTGCTGCCAACTTCTGCCAACTCCAGGGTGTGATTCATCCAATTTTTGGGCTCCTGAAGCCAACTCCAGTGTATATTTGGGCTCCTGCTGCTGCTGCTGCCAACTTCTGCCAACTCCAGGGTGTGATTCATCCAATTTTTGGGCTCCTGAAGCCAACTCCAGTGTATATTTGGGCTCCTGCTGCTGCTACTGTCAACTCCTGCCAACTCCAGGGTGTGATTCATCCAATTTTTGGGCTCCTGAAGCCAACTCCAGTGTATATTTGGGCTCCTGCTGCTGCTGCTGCCAACTTCTGCCAACTCCAGGGTGTGATTCATCCAATTTTTGGGCTCCTGAGGCCAACTCCAGTGTATATTTGGGCTCCTGCTGCTGCTGCTGTCAACTCCTGCCAACTCCAGGGTGTGATTCATCCAATTTTTGGGCTCCTGAAGCCAACTCCAGTGTATATTTGGGCTCCTGCTGCTGCTACTGTCAACTCCTGCCAACTCCAGGGTGTGATTCATCCAATTTTTGGGCTCCTGAAGCCAACTCCAGTGTATATTTGGGCTCCTGCTGCTGCTACTGTCAACTCCTGCCAACTCCAGGGTGTGATTCATCCAATTTTTGGGCTCCTGAAGCCAACTCCAGTGTATATTTGGGCTCCTGCTGCTGCTACTGTCAACTCCTGCCAACTCCAGGGTGTGATTCATCCAATTTTTGGGCTCCTGAAGCCAACTCCAGTGTATATTTGGGCTCCTGCTGCTGCTGCTGCCAACTTCTGCCAACTCCAGGGTGTGATTCATCCAATTTTTGGGCTCCTGAGGCCAACTCCAGTGTATATTTGGGCTCCTGCTGCTGCTGCTGTCAACTCCTGCCAACTCCAGGGTGTGATTCATCCAATTTTTGGGCTCCTGAAGCCAACTCCAGTGTATATTTGGGCTCCTGCTGCTGCTACTGTCAACTCCTGCCAACTCCAGGGTGTGATTCATCCAATTTTTGGGCTCCTGAAGCCAACTCCAGTGTATATTTGGGCTCCTGCTGCTGCTACTGTCAACTCCTGCCAACTCCAGGGTGTGATTCATCCAATTTTTGGGCTCCTGAAGCCAACTCCAGTGTATATTTGGGCTCCTGCTGCTGCTACTGTCAACTCCTGCCAACTCCAGGGTGTGATTCATCCAATTTTTGGGCTCCTGAAGCCAACTCCAGTGTATATTTGGGCTCCTGCTGCTGCTGCTGCCAACTTCTGCCAACTCCAGGGTGTGATTCATCCAATTTTTGGGCTCCTGAGGCCAACTCCAGTGTATATTTGGGCTCCTGCTGCTGCTGCTGTCAACTCCTGCCAACTCCAGGGTGTGATTCATCCAATTTTTGGGCTCCTAAGCCAACTCCAGTGTATATTTGGGCTCCTGCTGCTGCTGCTGCCAACTTCTGCCAACTCCAGGGTGTGATTCATCCAATTTTTGGGCCCCTGAAGCCAACTCCAGTGTATATTTGGGCTCCTGCTGCTGCTGCTGCCAACTTCTGCCAACTCCAGGGTGTGATTCATCCAATTTTTGGGCTCCTGAAGCCAACTCCAGTGTATATTTGGGCTCCTGCTGCTGCTACTGTCAACTCCTGCCAACTCCAGGGTGTGATTCATCCAATTTTTGGGCTCCTGAAGCCAACTCCAGTGTATATTTGGGCTCCTGCTGCTGCTGCTGCCAACTTCTGCCAACTCCAGGGTGTGATTCATCCAATTTTTGGGCTCCTGAGGCCAACTCCAGTGTATATTTGGGCTCCTGCTGCTGCTGCTGCCAACTTCTGCCAACTCCAGGGTGTGATTCATCCAATTTTTGGGCTCCTGAGGCCAACTCCAGTGTATATTTGGGCTCCTGCTGCTGCTGCTGCCAACTTCTGCCAACTCCAGGGTGTGATTCATCCAATTTTTGGGCTCCTGAGGCCAACTCCAGTGTATATTTGGGCTCCTGCTGCTGCTGCTGCCAACTTCTGCCAACTCCAGGGTGTGATTCATCCAATTTTTGGGCTCCTGAAGCCAACCCCAGGGTCTCTTTAAAGTAATGTTTGGGCTCCTGCTGCTGCTGCTGTCAACTCCTGCCAACTCCAGGGTGTGATTCATCCAATTTTTGGGCTCCTGAAGCCAACTCCAGTGTATATTTGGGCTCCTGCTGCTGCTACTGTCAACTCCTGCCAACTCCAGGGTGTGATTCATCCAATTTTTGGGCTCCTGAGGCCAACTCCAGTGTATATTTGGGCTCCTGCTGCTGCTGCTGTCAACTCCTGCCAACTCCAGGGTGTGATTCATCCAATTTTTGGGCTCCTGAAGCCAACTCCAGTGTATATTTGGGCTCCTGTTGCTGCTACTGTCAACTCCTGCCAACTCCAGGGTGTGATTCATCCAATTTTTGGGCTCCTGAAGCCAACTCCAGTGTATATTTGGGCTCCTGCTGCTGCTACTGTCAACTTCTGCCAACTCCAGGGTGTGATTCATCCAATTTTTGGGCTCCTGAAGCCAACCCCAGGGTCTCTTTAAAGTAATGTTTGGGCTCCTGCTGCTGCTGCCAACTCCAGGGTGTGATTCATCCAATTTTTGGGCTCCCGAGGCCAACTCCAGTGTATATTTGGGCTCCTGCTGCTGCTGCTGCCAACTTCTGCCAACTCCAGGGTGTGATTCATCCAATTTTTGGGCTCCTGAAGCCAACCCCAGGGTCTCTTTAAAGTAATGTTTGGGCTCCTGCTGCTGCTGCCAACTCCAGGGTGTGATTCATCCAATTTTTGGGCTCCTGAGGCCAACTCTAGTGTATATTTGGGCTCCTGCTGCTGCTGCTGCCAACTTCTGCCAACTCCAGGGTGTGATTCATCCAATTTTTGGGCTCCTGAAGCCAACTCCAGTGTATATTTGGGCTCCTGCTGCTGCTGCTGCCAACTTCTGCCAACTCCAGGGTGTGATTCATCCAATTTTTGGGCTCCTGAAGCCAACTCCAGTGTATATTTGGGCTCCTGCTGCTGCTACTGTCAACTCCTGCCAACTCCAGGGTGTGATTCATCCAATTTTTGGGCTCCTGAAGCCAACTCCAGTGTATATTTGGGCTCCTGCTGCTGCTGCTGCCAACTTCTGCCAACTCCAGGGTGTGATTCATCCAATTTTTGGGCTCCTGAGGCCAACTCCAGTGTATATTTGGGCTCCTGCTGCTGCTGCTGTCAACTCCTGCCAACTCCAGGGTGTGATTCATCCAATTTTTGGGCTCCTGAAGCCAACTCCAGTGTATATTTGGGCTCCTGCTGCTGCTACTGTCAACTCCTGCCAACTCCAGGGTGTGATTCATCCAATTTTTGGGCTCCTGAAGCCAACTCCAGTGTATATTTGGGCTCCTGCTGCTGCTGCTGCCAACTTCTGCCAACTCCAGGGTGTGATTCATCCAATTTTTGGGCTCCTGAAGCCAACTCCAGTGTATATTTGGGCTCCTGCTGCTGCTGCTGCCAACTTCTGCCAACTCCAGGGTGTGATTCATCCAATTTTTGGGCTCCTGAAGCCAACCCCAGGGTCTCTTTAAAGTAATGTTTGGGCTCCTGCTGCTGCTGCCAACTCCAGGGTGTGATTCATCCAATTTTTGGGCTCCTGAGGCCAACTCCAGTGTATATTTGGGCTCCTGCTGCTGCTGCTGCCAACTTCTGCCAACTCCAGGGTGTGATTCATCCAATTTTTGGGCTCCTGAAGCCAACTCCAGTGTATATTTGGGCTCCTGCTGCTGCTGCTGCCAACTTCTGCCAACTCCAGGGTGTGATTCATCCAATTTTTGGGCTCCTGAAGCCAACTCCAGTGTATATTTGGGCTCCTGCTGCTGCTACTGTCAACTCCTGCCAACTCCAGGGTGTGATTCATCCAATTTTTGGGCTCCTGAAGCCAACTCCAGTGTATATTTGGGCTCCTGCTGCTGCTGCTGCCAACTTCTGCCAACTCCAGGGTGTGATTCATCCAATTTTTGGGCTCCTGAGGCCAACTCCAGTGTATATTTGGGCTCCTGCTGCTGCTGCTGTCAACTCCTGCCAACTCCAGGGTGTGATTCATCCAATTTTTGGGCTCCTGAAGCCAACTCCAGTGTATATTTGGGCTCCTGCTGCTGCTACTGTCAACTCCTGACAACTCCAGGGTGTGATTCATCCAATTTTTGGGCTCCTGAAGCCAACTCCAGTGTATATTTGGGCTCCTGCTGCTGCTACTGTCAACTCCTGCCAACTCCAGGGTGTGATTCATCCAATTTTTGGGCTCCTGAAGCCAACTCCAGTGTATATTTGGGCTCCTGCTGCTGCTACTGTCAACTCCTGCCAACTCCAGGGTGTGATTCATCCAATTTTTGGGCTCCTGAAGCCAACTCCAGTGTATATTTGGGCTCCTGCTGCTGCTGCTGCCAACTTCTGCCAACTCCAGGGTGTGATTCATCCAATTTTTGGGCTCCTGAGGCCAACTCCAGTGTATATTTGGGCTCCTGCTGCTGCTGCTGTCAACTCCTGCCAACTCCAGGGTGTGATTCATCCAATTTTTGGGCTCCTGAAGCCAACTCCAGTGTATATTTGGGCTCCTGCTGCTGCTACTGTCAACTCCTGCCAACTCCAGGGTGTGATTCATCCAATTTTTGGGCTCCTGAAGCCAACTCCAGTGTATATTTGGGCTCCTGCTGCTGCTACTGTCAACTCCTGCCAACTCCAGGGTGTGATTCATCCAATTTTTGGGCTCCTGAAGCCAACTCCAGTGTATATTTGGGCTCCTGCTGCTGCTACTGTCAACTCCTGCCAACTCCAGGGTGTGATTCATCCAATTTTTGGGCTCCTGAAGCCAACTCCAGTGTATATTTGGGCTCCTGCTGCTGCTGCTGCCAACTTCTGCCAACTCCAGGGTGTGATTCATCCAATTTTTGGGCTCCTGAGGCCAACTCCAGTGTATATTTGGGCTCCTGCTGCTGCTGCTGTCAACTCCTGCCAACTCCAGGGTGTGATTCATCCAATTTTTGGGCTCCTAAGCCAACTCCAGTGTATATTTGGGCTCCTGCTGCTGCTGCTGCCAACTTCTGCCAACTCCAGGGTGTGATTCATCCAATTTTTGGGCCCCTGAAGCCAACTCCAGTGTATATTTGGGCTCCTGCTGCTGCTGCTGCCAACTTCTGCCAACTCCAGGGTGTGATTCATCCAATTTTTGGGCTCCTGAAGCCAACTCCAGTGTATATTTGGGCTCCTGCTGCTGCTACTGTCAACTCCTGCCAACTCCAGGGTGTGATTCATCCAATTTTTGGGCTCCTGAAGCCAACTCCAGTGTATATTTGGGCTCCTGCTGCTGCTGCTGCCAACTTCTGCCAACTCCAGGGTGTGATTCATCCAATTTTTGGGCTCCTGAGGCCAACTCCAGTGTATATTTGGGCTCCTGCTGCTGCTGCTGTCAACTCCTGCCAACTCCAGGGTGTGATTCATCCAATTTTTGGGCTCCTGAAGCCAACTCCAGTGTATATTTGGGCTCCTGCTGCTGCTACTGTCAACTCCTGCCAACTCCAGGGTGTGATTCATCCAATTTTTGGGCTCCTGAGGCCAACTCCAGTGTATATTTGGGCTCCTGCTGCTGCTGCTGCTGTCAACTCCTGCCAACTCCAGGGTGTGATTCATCCAATTTTTGGGCTCCTGAAGCCAACTCCAGTGTATATTTGGGCTCCTGCTGCTGCTACTGTCAACTCCTGCCAACTCCAGGGTGTGATTCATCCAATTTTTGGGCTCCTGAAGCCAACTCCAGTGTATATTTGGGCTCCTGCTGCTGCTGCTGCCAACTTCTGCCAACTCCAGGGTGTGATTCATCCAATTTTTGGGCTCCTGAGGCCAACTCCAGTGTATATTTGGGCTCCTGCTGCTGCTGCTGCCAACTTCTGCCAACTCCAGGGTGTGATTCATCCAATTTTTGGGCTCCTGAGGCCAACTCCAGTGTATATTTGGGCTCCTTCTGCCCCTCATAGTGATGCCACTTCAACTCTCTGCAATTGTGCCGCTCTGCGATTCTATTAGCGATGCCTCTGATCTGCATGTGATATTTCTTCAAAGTATTATTTAACTAACCCAGCACGCATCCTGTGCGTGTTACAGCAAGGCTGAATGGTTTACAACCCTATTGAGGCTCTAGGAGGCTCAGAAATAGCCGTTTTTAATAGCGATTCGTCGCGAATTTATTCGGGTCGAAACGATTTTTGTCGGAAAATTCGGCGAATCAGTCGAATCGAATTTTTCAAAAGTTCGCTCATCTCTATTCAGTATCATCAACACCAAGCACAGCACATAGGCCACTCACCAGAAGGCATGTAAGAGGCATTTAATTCTGATAACCAGTGTATTGTAGATGGAAAATCCTCTTCTCAAGAGATACTAGAAACCTCCACCTAGAGTGTGAGGGACAAGAAACAGAATGCACATAGTGTTATCCAGTTTTTTGCTGATATTTATGTTTTTTAAAATTGCACTTACAAAATTCTCCCAAATAAAAGGCTTTTGCATAAAACATAAATGGCTAACATACGTCCTCCATATCAAACCCGCAGACATCAGGTAGCAGGAACAAGGATGCACCACCTAATGTATAAAAAAGCTGCGGCTGCGTGTTTTGTTGTTTATAACAATTTTAACCAGATTGACTGTTTGCTGCTCTGCACTCAAGTATATAGGAAAGGACTTACCAAAGGGCACACAGCTATGTGGATCTGGATTTCTGGATTTTTTGGGCATGGCGGGGTTCTCAACCATTTTTTTCATTTTCAAATTATCTCAAATACCAATTGGGTGATAAGCTTGGGTCGTCAGTTCACATAAAACATTTAAAACACACACAAACTGCTATTTAAGGTGCTTGAAATGCAAAAATCTGTGAACAAATAGGTATTCATCATTTGTGAACTTATGGAGCAAATGAGGTTCGGGTTAAGAATATATGGAATATATGGCAGCAAATCAGGCTGGCCCTGCCAAGTACCACCTGATTTTGAGTACAGCCAGTGGTACTTTTACCAGGTATTTGCGAACCCCTGCAAAGTTCTGGTACAACAAGATCGGCTGCTGACCAGGAAGAGGGCCAGGTAAGTTACAGCAGGGCTTTCTGCTGCTGCACCCTTAGGTGAAGCAGCCCATCAACCAGCTTTTCTGTGTTCAGGCCAAACTCAAACACAAACTTCTGGATGAAATCCGTGTTCTGGTTTCACAACCTGACTTCGCAAAGTTCGGTATGAACCCAAACTTTGTGGTTCGGGTTTGCCCATCACTAATCATAAATCATAGTCTGTCATAGTGTCAAAGGAACCCATCAACATAGTGCGGCCATTTAGGAAAAAGCCTTCCTCCTTTGGATTCGCTCTCATTTAATTTAAACTCTTGCTTCATGGTTGTTGTGTTAACTTTCATTTATGTTAGGAAGTTCAAAAATATATTTTTAGCACTTGTCCACAAAATTAAAATACCTTTTATTCAGTTAAGTCAAAAGAAACCATGACGATCCAGGTCAAAGAAGAAACAGGCACAGATTGTGTGTTTTGGGACATCAGGCAGCGGCTTTTCAATGTTTCTGAGCAATTAACATATAGATAAATAATGGGGTATAAAGCACACCACGTCTATAATTGGAACAATCAGAAGATATTATCTACCGGGTGCAAACCAACCGAGGTACCTCACCACATCGTACCTCAATTACTTAAACACTAAAAAAATGTGGAAGAATGCACACCTACCACAGTATTTGTTATGCAAAAAAGTATATTGATTCAAAAAGACAACAATCCTACAAATCAGTGCTATACAATAAAAGTGCAAAATGGTATCGAGATACAATAGTAGTTTCAAGTACTAAGATGTGACACTATAAAAGGATATATGAAGAGGTTTCTCTGTATGGCAATGCATCAGTCATCAGGATTGGCATAGCACCTCAAAAAAGAAGGAAAAGCAGTATTGACAAAATGAATCTAACTGTATCTATATAGACGACTAGAGAAAGGTAAAAAACTTTACCATATAAGTCTAAGAGGTGCATAAGTGTCATTCCTGACGATTTGTGTAGCCATAAGGACCAGTACATGTATACCAAGGGTTAAGGATAATAATGATAACAAAATAAGAGTTGAAGTATCTGACCATAAAACCCTGGTCAGTTCAAAACGTGATCATCCTACCGGAGGTAACCTCATAGCGTGTATAACAGTATAACTACGTAATAATCACGACGTGACACATCATAAACAAAGCAAGTACATAATACAGAGTAGTGACAAAGATGTTACCAGGCAGACAAGCAAAAATGGTGATCGCTAGAAAGCAAGCCGACGTTGCAGAGCGCATGGCTCCTTTATCAAGGCAGCGATGTCAGCAAATCCATGAGCAGCGTTTAAATAGACCCGCATCTCTCCCCTGGCCGGCCAGTAATGACACTTCCGGGCGCGCTCGTCGAGCGCGACCTGGCGTGTCATATCCGGGTTGGAGGTCCCGGCCTGCATCACTTCCGCCGCAGGATGGCAGTATGAGGAGCTGCCAACCAGCGGCGTGTGGCGCAGGCGCACGGGGCCATCATCCTCGGAACATCGGCGTCTGAGAAAAAAAATCTCAACAAGCTTTATTGATCAAAGAGCAAAATGCTAAAAATGACGCGATATGCGGAGATGCAGGGAGGATTCTTTCTTGATGGGAGAGATGTCTTGTCCATATGTGTATTTCTAGCCAGTTTCCACTGTGAAGGAGACATACATATTAAAAGCTAATTAAAAACAACAATCACCATTTAATATGAATTATTCATATGGCAAATATAAGGGTTCACGAGGGCATGTTAGAAGTGTGGAGAAACTAACATCCAGCTCCTGAACGGTATACAGTGCACAGCTCCACTTATGTGTAGACCAAATGTTGAAAATACTGATATATGAAGGAGGCATTCCTTTAACTCTGTATAGGGACATAATAAAGGACAGTTACCTATGTCTATGTGAAATGGCATCAGTGATGGACTATCCTGTGAATGTTCCAGCTTGAGGATAGGGGAATAAAACTGCCGCCGCAGCTGACCAATATAAGGCGTCTAGGTGAAAAAGACGAATATTAATCCAGCAGTATAGTTACCATGGTAATGTACCCTGGTGTAGGCAGAATTGAACAGTCAGGGCAAATGGAGGCCAATAGTGTTAGCATAGCCACTTCTGATCATATAGTGCAACTCCTACTCAGTTAAGTTAGAACCCTACAGTAACTGGTGAGTATTACCTCCATAGTTTTGGTGTCATGGTGCGTCAGAGCAAGGGAGGGAATTGCACACTGGAAACCGTGCAGGAGAAGGAGGGGAGTCCAAGGCATGCGCTGTGGGAGATAAGAACACACATTAAGGAAACAATTTACTTAAAACTGCTATAGAAATGGAGAATAGTCTATTTCCTCATTTAGTCCTTTCGGGGTTAAAGTCTGTAGGGAATGTATCCAGTGAAGTTCCCGTCTAAGTAGAGCTAGGTCACGGTCACCCCCTCTCGGGGGAGACCTGACCTGTTCAATCGCCTGGAAGCGTAACTGGGTTATATGGTGGCCCGCTTCCATAAAATGGCGTGTCAGTGGTGAGTCGAGGTCAGCTCGTCTAATGGCACTACGGTGCTCGGAAATCCTTGTACGCAGTGCCCGTATAGCTTTCCCCACATATGCTAAATCGCACGGGCACTTAATGAGATATACTACAAAGTCCGAGCCACAGTTCAAAAACGTCCTAATCGGAAATTTCTTCCCTAAGTGAGGATGTGTAAAAAATTCACTCTTGGTGACATAACCACATTGGGCACAATGCCTGCAGGGGTACATGCCCTTAACTGGAGGTAGGCTGGAGAGCCAATTCTGTGCGGGTGTAGGCCTGAAGTTGGTAGAGGTTTCCGCTTTGACTAGCCTATTACGTAAATTGGATGGTCGTTTTCTCACAAACAATGGGGGGGCATCGAAGGTATCGGCCAGTCGTTCGTCACCCCCTAGAATATGCCAATGCCTCTTGATTATACATTCATCATTCGAGAATATGTTAAAATGACGGGTATACCGGGGGACTGCTGTTTGTTTCTGTGTTGTAAAAGTGTGGACCGGGGTTGGGTGATAGCCTTTAATTTGGCTTCTTCAAGCATTTCAATAGGGTAACCCCGTTTGATGAAGTCCCTAGTCAATTGATCAGCTCTTTGTATGAAGGTCCTTTCATCGGTGATAATACGTCGGAGTCTAATGTACTGGCTGTATGGTAAGCTGTTCCTCATAGATGTGGGGTGGAAACTAGAGTAATGCAAGAAAGTGTTTCTGTCTGTCTCATTTTTGTATAGATCAGTTATAATGTTCTGGTCTTTGATGGATACTAGTACATCGAGGAAGTGAACTTGATGTGAACTGTACTCAAGTGTGAAGCTGGTTGTGGGTTCAGCTTGGTTTAGTCTGGAAACAAATTCCAGCAAATGGTCACTAGGGCCTTCCCACAAAAAGAAGACATCATCTATGTAACGGACCCAATATAGTACTTATGATGCATATGCCTGGTCAGTGTAGACGTGATCACGTTCAAATTTGCCCATGTAGAGATTTGCATAAGCAGGTGCTACATTCGACCCCATGGCGGTCCCTTGGAGTTGTAGGTAATAGTGTGTATTGTAATGGAAATAATTTTTAGTCAATAGTATAGTCAATAGATTAATGCACAATTGATTGAATTCTGGTGGGTCACCCATGGTTTCTAGTGCTTCAGCTATGGTAGATATGCCTTGGAGGTGGGGAATTGACGTATATAGTGATGACACGTCCACACTGCATAGAATAGTCTGCTGGGGAAGTGGTCCTAGATTCCCAATCTTATTCAAAAAATCCCCTGTGTCTAGAAGATACGACCTTGTAGATAGAACAATAGGCTGAAGCACCTTATCTAAAAATATGGCGATATTCTGAAAGACAGAGTTAGTTCCAGCAACTATAGGTCTGCCCGGTGGATTCGTAGGTTGCTTATGTATCTTTGGAAGGATATAAAATACAGGTGTGATAGGTGTATCAATCAACATGAAATCATGTAGTTTCTTGTCTATGGTACCTGCCTCAAGGGCCTGATGGATAATACCTTTAAGTTCATGTTGTATGTGGATAAGAGGATCATTATCCAATTTCTGATAAATTTGAATGTCTTGTAGTTGTGTTCTAATCACCGTATCATAATAAGAGCGGTCCATTATTACCGTGGCTCCGCCCTTATCGGCTGGTTTGATGATGATAGTGGTGTCCCTAGCCAAAGAATCTAAAGCCAATTTTTCTGCACGTGTGAAGTTGTTTGAATTATAAGGAGTATGTCTGGGTGTCCAGTTGAGTGAATGTACGTCTTTTTGGACTAATTTAATAAAGGTGTCAACACAAGGTGTGGTACAGGTGGGAATCCACTTACTTTTGGGTTTACAGGCACTGAGGTCAGGTCTGGTAGAGGTTGGGTGTCGGGCAGGAGTATCTGGTGTTTCCAAGTTGGAGGCTGTGTTGGCGAAAAAAGATTTAAGTTTAATAGTTCGAAAAAAACGGTGTAATTCTATCTCTGTATTAATAGGGTCACCGAAATTTTCTGGAACAAAACCCAGCCCTTTGTTGAGTACCTGCAACTTCATAGGGGAGAGAGTCCTGTTTGAAATGTTGACAACTAGGTTTTCTGTTGGGCCTGACTCCGAGTTATGATCTTGGATTGCCTTCGACCCCTCCTCGTCCTCTTCTTCGTCCACGAAATGGATAGGTGGGGGGTACGCCTAAAAAATGTGTCCTCTGCTGTTCAGAGTCACTACTAGAATCACTGTTAACTCCCTGTGGTCTGTGGGTGTGGGACCTTAATGACCTGCGTACCTCCCTCCAAGTATATACCTGGTCCTCCCGGTAGTCCTGTGTGTCACGCCTGAATTTATTCAATTAAAAATCCAGCGTGTCTGTCTCGTATTTGGTTAATTGGGCATTGAATTCGTCAAGATAAGTTCTAAGATCTGAAATGTTAATTTGTTTCTCAAGCTGTTGTTGTGCTTCAAGTATAGAGGTCTCAATGTTTGTAATTTGGGACTGTATCCCCTCAATGGTCAGTGCGATAAGGTCAAGACTGCATTTGTTTAACACCCTAAACCATTTCATGCAAAAGTCTTTGTCCTCACGGCAGAAAGTGGGTCGTATAGCTAAGCGTAGCCCTCTTGGAATCCTTCCAAGTTTGCACCCGGTAGATAATATCTTCTGATTGTTCCAGTTATAAACGTGGTGTGCTTTATACCCCATTATTTATCTAAGTGTTTATTCTCTCCACAGGTGTGAGCACCCTATCCACCCTACATCAAGTTCACTTCCTCGATGTACTAGTATCCATCAAAGACCAGAACATTATAACTGATCTATACAAAAAGGAGACAGACAGAAACACTTTCTTGCATTACTCTAGTTTCCACCCTACATCTATGAGGAACAGCTTACCATACAGCCAGTACATTAGACTCCAACGTATTATCACCGATGAAAGGACCTTCATACAAAGAGCTGATCAATTAACTAGGGACTTCGTCAAACGGGGTTACCCTATTGAAATGTTTGAAGAAGCCAAATTAAAGGCTATCACCCAACCCCGGTCCACACTTTTACAACACAGAAACAAACAGCAGTCCCCCCGTATACCCGTCATTTTGACATATTCTCGAATGATGCCTCACATTGAACGTATAATCAAGAGGCATTGGCATATTCTAGGGGGTGACGAACGACTGGCCGATACCTTCGATGCCCCCCATTGTTTGTGAGAAAACGACCAGACAATTTACGTAATAGGCTAGTCAAAGCAGAAGCCTCTACCAACTTCAGGCCTACACCCACACAGAATTGGCTCTCCAGCCTACCTCCAGTTAAGGGCATGTACCCCTGCGGGCATTGTGCCCAATGTGGTTATGTCACCAAGAGTGAATTTTTTACACATCCTCACTTAGGGAAGAAATTTCCGATTAGGACGTTCTTGAACTGTGGCTCGGACTTTGTAGTATATCTCATTAAGTGCCCGTGCGGTTTAGCATATGTGGGGAAAACTATACGGGCACTGCGTACAAGGATTTCCGAGCACCGTAGTGCCATTAGACGAGCTGACCTCGACTCACCACTGACACGGCATTTTATGGAAGCGGGCCACCATATAACCCAGTTACGCTTCCAGGCGATTGAACAGGTCCGGCCTCCCCCGAGAGGGGGTGACCGTGACCTAGCTCTACTTAGACGGGAACTTCACTGGATACATTCCCTACAGACTTTAACCCCGAAAGGACTAAATGAGGAAATAGACTATTCTCCATTTCTATAGCAGTTTTAAGTAAATTGTTTCCTTAATATGTGTTCTTATCTCCCACAGCGCATGCCTTGGACTCCCCTCCTTCTCCTGCACGGTTTCCAGTGTGCAATTCCCTCCCTTGCTCTGACGCACCATGACACCAAAACTATGGAGGTAATACTCATCAGTTACTGTAGGGTTCTAACTTAACTGAGTAGGGGTTGCACTATATGATCAAAAGTGGCTATGCTAACACTATTGGCCTCCATTTGCCCTGACTGTTCAATTCTGCCTACACCAGGGTACATTACCATGGTAACTGCTGGATTAATATTCGTCTTTTTCACCTAGACGCCTTATATTGGTCAGCTGCGGCGGCAGTTTTATTCCCCTATCCTCAAGCTGGAACATTCACAGGATAGTCCATCACTGATGCCATTTCACATAGACATAGGTAACTGTCCTTTATTATGTCCCTATACAGAGTTAAATGAATGCCTCCTTCATATATCAGTATTTTCAACATTTGGTCTACACATAAGTGGAGCTGTGCACTGTATACCGTTCAGGAGCTGGATGATAGTTTCTCCACACTTCTAACATGCCCTCATGAACCCTTATATTTGCCATATGAATAATTCATATTAAATGGTGATTGTTGTTTTTAATTAGCTTTTAATATGTATGTCTCCTTCACAGTGCAAACTGGCTAGAAATACACATATGGACAAGACATCTCTCCCATCAAGAAAGAATCCTCCCTGCATCTCCGCATATCGCGTCATTTTTAGCATTTTGCTCTTTGATCAATAAAGCTTGTTGAGATTTTTTTTCTCAGACGCCGATGTTCCAAGGACGATGGCCCCGTGCGCCTGCGCCGCACGCCGCTGGTTGGCAGCTCCTCATACTGCCATCCTGCGGCGGAAGAGAAGCAGGCCGGGACCTCCAACCCGGATATGACACGCCGGGTCGCGCTCGACGAGCGCGCCCGGAAGTGTCATTACTGGCTGGCCAGGGGAGAGATGCGGGTCTATTTAAACGCTGCTCATGGATTTGCTGACATTGCTGCCTTGATAAAGGAGCCATGCGCTCCGCAACCTCGGCTTGCTTTCTAGCGATCACCATTTTTGCTTGTCTGCCTGGTAACATCTTTGTCACTACTCTGTATTATGTACTTGCTTTGTTTATGATGTGTCACGTCGTGATTATTACGTAGTTATACTGTTATACACGCTATGAGGTTACCTCTGGTAGGATGATCACTTTTTGAACTGACCAGGGTTTTATGGTCAGATACTTCAACTCTTATTTTGTTATCATTATTATCCTTAACCCTTGGTATACATGTACTGGTCCTTATGGCTACACAAATCGTCAGGAATGACACTTATGCACCTCTTAGACTTATATGGTAAAGTTTTTTACCTTTCTCTAGTCGTCTATATAGATACAGTTAGATTCATTTTGTCAATACTGCTTTTCCTTCTTTTTTGAGGTGCTATGCCAATCCTGATGACTGATGCATTGCCATACAGAGAAACCTCTTCATATATCCTTTTATAGTGTCACATCTTAGTTCTTGAAACTACTATTGTATCTCGATACCATTTTGCACTTTTATTGTATAGCACTGATTTGTACGATTGTTGTCTTTTTGAATCAATATACTTTTTTGCATAACAAATACTGTGGTCGGTGTGCATTCTTCCACATTTTTTTGTTTGAGCAATTAACATATAAATGTATTACATGTGGATAATGATGTGCAGCCCAGTCACACTAGCTCTGGGACAAGGTTTGGCAGAGGTCATGTTGGGTGGGGTCATACATGGGAATGGCAGTTTTTCTCATTCAGGGTTCCAAGGGGATAGGCCGGAGAATGATCGAGGGTCAAGCCAGGGGTCAAGCCGTGTTGTCAGGGGGTTTGCGGTACAGATGGGTAGACAAACTCAAGGTCATACAGGCAGGCGTCCCTCACTACAGCCATTGAGCGGCATCCCCAATTACAGCCATTGAGCGGCATCCCCCAATACAGCCATTGAGCGGCATCACTCATTACAGACAGTGAGCAGCATCCCTCATTACAGGCATTGTGCAGCATGCCTCATTACAACTAGTGTGTGGCACTCCTTATTACAGACAATACACTTGTTGCAAATGTACAGTATATGGAAGCCATATGACATGGTAATAGTAACTTCTGTTTTAACAAATTCTAGAGACAGGTTGTAGGATTTGTATTTGTTGCTCTGACCCATGGTTGCTTAGTCAGCCTGAGAATAGTCTAGTCCTTTTCTCCAACAGTCCACAAATATACTCATGGTTTGTGTAAAGAATATTTTCTTTCACTGTTCTTGATCTTTTCTTATGAACAGAACAACATAACATTTTATACCATGTCTGTCTCTTAGCCTCCAAATCCACTTCTGCTCATATGGTTGTTAAAATGAAATGGAATAAAGTATATTCGTGCATTTTGGACTTTATTAAAGGTCTATAATATATTACACTAGCTAGAACAATAAATAGTTGACTAGCAAGTAAAATCTCACATTTCATGTAAAGCATATCCAAAGCTGATTCAGGTAGAATGTTACAAACCCCCTGAGCATACCTGTTCCAGACTAACAGCAAATAAACTGCTTGTCGTTGCGATCACATGCTTGTAACCGTAAATTAAAGTGCTTAACATCTTTATTGATTTAGGCCAGTAATATGGTCAGACCATGTAAAGTTAGATTTCTACTTTGACAGTGTTTGTGCAAATAGACTAGGCATACTGTTCCAGCGGTATTATTGATTTCCATGGTATTAATCTTGTTTTGAATTATATGGTCTGTGACCTACAGCATTACTTTAATGACAGGATTAACAGTTTGCTGACAACTTGTAACAGCAGAACTCTGATAGTATTGAAAATTACTGACATTTAGCCATGCTGAAATATTAAACTTAGCGACATTCCTGTAAAGAAAAACCCCACAAAGGAATTAATATTTTTTTTTTAAGTGGGATAACATAACAAGGACAGCCCCCTCAATAGAAGTTAGCCTCCTTGAGATGGCAAAACAGAACCTGGTGCTGATAGTCTAAATTGACAAGACATTCCAATTTCATTGAGACAGTCTCACTTTGAAGTATTTGCCCAATGTCACCCCAAGAATTCTGGGGATGCATATATGTCCCACTTTGCTGCCATTAGAGGATGACTGTCCCTCTGAATCCAGGAACACTGGGACACTGATCAGGCTCAGCATCTGAACAGCTTTATTTGAATGCATGGATTGGTTGAGAGTTAGGTCAATTGCCAATATCCTTTAGGGACCAGAGTTATCCAATATGTACTTTAGTCATAAATACGAAGTGGAAAACCTAGAAGCTGCAGAGACAAATAAGCCAACACACTTCTATGCCCAACCTTTTGGTCTCCACTTGTGAGGAAGCACATATTTTATACGATATGGGGACCATTTCACATTCAGTATAATACATATTGAAGGCTGGGACGATCGGCATGCATTCTGCTCTTTTATTTTAGGGGGTCACTCACAAGCACTTAACTTATTAAATTAGGAAATAGGGAATCTGCATGTACTGTAAATACTGTGTAACATTTTGGGAGTCGGGGGGAGGGGGCAGTGCTCAGGCCTCAGAATAAAGTTGTTAGATTTAAAGTGGACCATCACCCGCACAACACGGGAGTTGTATTGCGCTGGATTCCCAGTAGTGGCGCACACATGGGTAGCCAGCACTGCCATTGTTCCAGTTGCTGGAATGTGCTGCCCATGTTCTGGCGGCAAATAGCTGTGCTGGATTCTCAGGGGTGGGAGCGAGGTTAAGGTGAGATTTATGGGCATTCTAAGGGTTATGTGTGGGGTGCTCCAGAATTCTGGATGCCCCCCAGTCTATCTTATAGCAGTGGGGACAAACGCAGCGCCCGTGCTGGTGTTGGTCTGTGCATGGTAATTACACAGGTAATACAGTTGCCAATCTCTTTGCCTTGAATGTGGCTGGCAACCATCTCTCAGTGCTGAATGTGGCTTAAAAAAGGTTTGGCGGGAGGGTCATTGTTATGTAAGGTTTTGCTCCACATTATGGAGATTTACCTGTGCTAGCTGTTTGTGAACTGGAAACAACAGGAAAATCATGGGAGCACCTGGGCTGAAAAAGTGGAGACGAGCATAAATGATAGGTAAATGACCAGTGACACCCATGACTATAAATTACAGTTTCTCCTTCTTGAAAAAACCCAACATAGGTTGGGTAACACACATTGCTTTTATACTGCATAATAAATGTCCTGTTTAGTCATATTAGAGAGAAGGTGAAGCCAGACAACTAGACGTAACTACAACATCTGTAGATCCAACAGGAGCCTAAATAAGCCCCTGTCATCACCCCAGTCATGCATTGAGCTAAATTTACCTTTACATGATGGGAACAGAAGTTATACCATACATTTAAAACACCTTTAAAAAGGGCTTGGGTTTGCCAGAAAGTAAACCTGGCCTACAGCTATAGGCTTGGCCTTTAGACCTTGTTGTTCAGTAGGTATGCTTTATTTTACTGAACTCAGCATGTGGCCCAATTCATCAGTATTCAAAAAAACTAATTATACAAGTTTTTAATCCATGGTTGCCAGTTATTTCAAACTTCAGTGGTCAACTCTGATAGGAGGCTGGGAGAGAGAATGTGCCTTCTTACACCATATTATTATTTTTCTCTATTTTTGGCAATAACATCAGGCAGCCATGAAAATACAAGTCTGGCTTTTTTATTAAAAAACATCTCTGCATCTTGTTTTTCTTTGACGTAATTGAAATTGAAAAAAAAAATCTATGTTATGAAACCTGGATCCCCATGACTCAAATATTCGTGTCACAACAAACGTCAAGGTTATAAATTGTAGAGGATTGCTTTTGTTGTAGGATATTATTTAACTTTTATAGCTGGGGAGAATTAGTTATTTTTTCTCCTTTGAAATGATTCTCTGTACTCCTGAGGAATCTTGATACTAAAGTGTTATATTCTGAGTTGTTTTTATAGTAATACCAAAAATGTGGGCTTTTTACGCACTTAGATGGCTGTGTGTGCACACCGCAATTCTGACATTGCTTTGGCTTAGTAATTTCCTTCTTTTGTCCTAGAGGAGTTGATTTGGCTTTTGATAATGCGGAGATACAGAAGAAAGACTTATCATATGGTTCTTTACGGTAAATTTCTGAATCGTAAATAGAAGAAATCAATTTAGATCAGTTATGAAGACCGGGCAAAAGGCAGCCAAATTACCCTGCAGATGGAGTTCAGGCTTGTCTATTAGAATTTACTTATATTAGTTTGAAAAGATATTGCTATTTCTCTTTTTTCTGCTGTCATAAGGCACCAAATTATTCTTGTGAAAAAAGTCTGTTAATAAAATGATACAAGTGAGCATTTAAAAAAACAGTGCTAGTTCAACAGCAGTGCATTTTAATAAAACCAAGCCCTGATAAAAGCCATCAATGCAAATGAATGCTGAAGCCATGCACATTTTAGATACTAAGAGTAGGAAAGAATTATAACCAGTTTACTATTTTTTAACCAAGCATGACCTCTATTAAGAAGATACCATCTCACTTCTTATTTGTTATGTACAGGATTTTTATCTAGCAGAAGAGCCATGTCAGATGCAGGAACTGACCGGCCACAGACAACTAGGTGAATTATGTGCTAGGCCCCTGAACTCACAAGCTCTGATCTACAAAGGGGCCCCTGCTATGGGTGACCTGGCTGACGGGATCCTAACAGCCCTGGTGTTAATGTTAAGGGCCATGGAACAAAATGTTGAGCTTTTTTTTAGTTTAGGCCCTGTGTGTAACCCCGGTATTCAACTCATACTGTACAGATGGTGCACTATGTGATAGTTATGACTTTACTGACCATTCTTCAATGACAGGAACAGTTAGTAATACTGGGTATTGATGTTCTAGAGTGAAAAAGCTTGGTTTATTCACTGCATTAATGTTTAGCATCATGTCAGCTATGGAGAATAGTAGGTGTTACATAAATAGACCCGATGTTCCACTTTGAGAAATTGTGTTCCACTTAATTGTCCAAAACTTTGGGGAAACCCAAATATCCCACTTTGCTGATGTTAGTGGTAAGACTGTCCCACCCAATCTGGGATGTTTGGTCAATTTTAAACTGAGGCCCTGGTATGATGAAGGAGAGAAATTAAATGTTAAATATTCTAATTAATTTAACACATTTATAACGATACAGTTGTTTAATAGGCTCAAATGCTGAAAAATTACCCCAAAAATACTACAAAAACACTATCAATGCACAACATAATTTCACAAAATCTGTTAGGTAGATGGATACTTAGAGGCTGAGTCAGACTGTCTATCCACATGCTGCACAATGGGGGTCATCATACTAATTATTTGATAAAGCGGGGTGCACCAATGGTGTGCCTCGTGGTGTGAATTGCAACCTGCATCTGTGGGCAGTGACCTTTTTAATTTTAACACACAAGAAAGTGCAATAAAAAAGGTTTGTTCCAATTTTTCCTAAGAAATCACCTGTACCTGCAATGAAGCATTTTTACATATGAGATACATGATTTATCCAGTGAGGGATGGTTATTTGTTTAGAATTTGCCAAATTATTCTGCAGAGGAAAGCTTAGATGAGGAAAGCTGAAGATGCCCCCAGGCCGCAATTTATTAAAGATGAAGATGCCCCTAGGCCGCAATATATTTTGACTTTAAAGTGGACCAAATCCTGAAATTTTGACCCACAGTTATCCTCCAGCAGTCAAAGGACTTTGCTGACAATAGCCACCACAAGGAAAATGCAAGTGAAACACTTTGAAAATATAGTGTTTCTACATGGCAAATTAACAGAAGACATCTACATGGAACAACTACCAGGATTCAAAGGTGAACAAAGGCCAGATCTAGTATGCAAACTTCAGAAGAGTATATATAGTCTAAAGCAAGCTGCCAGAGCATATCCTTATTTGTTTTGAGCAAGAAGGGGACTTCTTTAGTTACTTTGTTGCCTGATTGAGGCTATGACAGCAGTTATTCTTACCAAGCCCCTGACTGCTGAAAGACACTGGAGGCTTACAAAGAAGATAGGGTAACAGACTAAGCCTCAGCTGTTGAGAAGGGGTGTCAGAGATATGATACTGTACAACAGCCTTTGCTTGTTTCTGAATGGGATTTGTGACTTTTGCTGGCTTGATTGCAGTTTACAGTTATGACAGTAGATGGTGCTGTTACCAATGCTCATTTGTAGTCTCTCTGTGCATTTTTCTGATGTGTTGCATATCCTGTACATTGAGCTGTGCTCTCTATGACTTCTTTTTACTATCTGTATTAGCCACCATCTAAGGTAACATTCTCTTACGGTACTCAGTAAAGCAGTTCCTTTTACACCACAAATGTCTATCTGCATTTGACTCCGCTGCACCCAGCATTCTAACTCTGCAACAGAGTCATCTGATGAGTCACCCCTCCCCCCTTGCCAATGTCCTCCACCACTCACCTATCTCCTCCATCGCCTGCCACTGTCCATCGCCACTACCTTAAACCCTCCATTCCCTTGCACTGGCCTCTACCACTCACTGGCCACTGACTTGTGCCTTTGACCTAGCCTAGCAGAAAGCTCAGCAGCAGCCGGTTCAGGTCCCTGGACTCAACCAGAACACAATTGAAGTCAATGGCCTTGATTCACTAAAGGTAGAAAAAAAATTAACGTTTGGAAAATATTTTCGCATGGGAGATTTTTGAAAATCTACGAGTGATTCATCATTGCAGATGAATATATTTCGTGTAGTCGAATCGTTGCGAAAATGCATGCGAAAATGACTTTACAATTGTAAAAATGTGTTGTTTGTGGCTCGAGTTTTCCTGTAAGCATGAGTCTTTGCGAGAATTTTTTAAAGAGCAGTGTACTACTGAAGCCTCCTCTGTGGTGACCCACTTTTATTTGAATGCAATTGAACTTTTAATATTTGTGTAGCTAATCAAATGCTCTTTAGTTTTATACTGTGAATTCATGCTTGTATTGATGTTATTTGTAACTGCCACATTTTATCCATGTGTTTTGCACATAGGTTCCCTGGTTGAATTGATAGTTTGTGGTAAGATTATTTTGGCATGGCTGGCCTCTAGAGAACAGGTTTGCAGATGCTGTGGAGTCGAATGACAAGCATAGATGTAATTGTAGATGAATATCAGAGTTATAGTCAAGAGCAGCACCCTCTTTGCTGGTTTGGGTGTGCATGCTGCAGCTGATGCAGCTGGCTGTAGTACACAGTTTGGCGTCGATGCCATGGGTGAGCCTGATATTGTTAACCTATTCCTTTCAGAATTTTGTAAGTAAAGTTTTGGTTGCCACATAGCCTTTGCGCTCTGCTAGCAGGACTGTTTTTGATGTTGAGCCTGGACTAGGCAAATTGTTTCTTGGGCGAGAGGGGAGGTCAGAGATTTAAATGCAGATGAATCAAGCCCCTTGTGTTTGCAGTAGGGAGAGGGCCCAAGGGGTTAAACACAGACAGAGAAAGTGTTTGGGTGGAGGAGAGTGTTCAAGAGAGCAGTGTTCCCTTTAAGCAGCACGGGTTTCACAGACCCTAGGAAGAGGGAGTGCCCACGGACACCTGAGGAATACCGAATTCAGAAGAACAGCTTTTCTCGGCATGCACCTCCCAGATGTTTTAGTGTAACCAGTGGTCACGTGAGAGGAGAAGCGCTTCTCTGCTACAGATGCTGCAGACTACATGCATAAATGTACTGTGTGCCCTCCAGTTTAAGTGAAACTGTGCTGCCCTCCCCCGCATCTGGTGGGGAAAGAACTTCACATACAGTGCGGCAAATAGGGGAAACTGTCAGCAGGGAGGCGAGCAATGCGATGATGAGATGCACCACCGCCGGCCTCAGCAGGCAGGTATGTTTATGAGGTGGCATATTGCCCCCCCCCCCCCCCCGCGCTGCTCCTGCTGCTGACAGTGTGTGTGTCCATTGCTTTGGCTGGTTGACTGGGTTGCCTGTCTCAACCCCCTCTCTCACAAATGCCTGTGCTCTGACCAACAAGTTCTCCTTTCCCTTTCTTGAATGACACTTCTTAAGATGTCTTGTCATTCGACAAACATAGCTGACATTGGTGGCCTTCCAAATTGTCAGTATAACTTGCTGTGAAGCTGCATAACCTATATTCAAGTGGAGCAAAAACCTCATCAACTCGCCTTGGACTTTTAAAGACCAACTTGGCATGTCCCATTGTGTGCATTCCCTCAAATTACCAGTATACCCACCTCACTGGCAAACCCGCAGAACATAAGGGGACTGCTCATATTTCACACCATGCTCGCACAGCCCATGCACAGCTTCAAGACAATCAGAATACATTGCAGTGCATAATTATACCCGCCAATCTATTCAGAGTTAATGGATTGCTGGCACCTTTTGCTGCCTACTTCCCTGCATTTCAGCACTAGCCATTCAGATGGTGCAGGAGCGTGCATCAGCCCATGCATGCTCCAGAGGATTGCTGCAAAGGTATGTTGACATGATCCTGAGCTTTCACACAGTGGTGCACTCACAATCAGGATAGCCCAGTGATAAAGGTTGCAAGGCACAAATGGCTTTTGGTCCACTTGAAAGTTGATAGCACAAACCTTTCCTTTGCCATTGTCTGCTTACTGCGGATCACAGTGTATAGATGCTTGGGGCCAGAAGGTTTCAGACAGAGGATATCCTAAATCCGCATGAAAGGCGTCAAATAGGGGTGCAGCCGCATATATAAGTCGTGCAAACCTGTCGGATTCAATCTGGTGAGTTCAAACAGTGCACGGTCAGATAAATTATCAATAACTAACCGCTGTCGAAACACCCTAGTGCCTTCTCCTCTGCATATCACCATCCAGATGCTCAAACTGAACGCAAAGAGAGTTATCTCCTCCTGTGAGCAACCTAAAAAAACTTGTGTGAAACACCACAATTTAAAGCATGTGTGCAGGTAATCAATGACAGCTGAATCACCCGAAATATTTTGTGATTGCAAAATCTACACTAATTAAATTCGACTAATGAAAAATCTTCGCATCCGCTTGATAACACTTGAAATAAATTCGCACTAATCGGAAAAAACACTATTTTAAGTTGATGAATCGCGCGTGGAATTTTCGCTCGCCAAATCGCTGTTTTTTCTTAAAAACCAATCGAAAATTTGAATTCGACCTTTAATGAATCAGGGCCAATGGGTGCCTGAATTTTGGGGGGGGGGGGGGGCAAAAAAGGCTATAAAATGGGAGTAGCAAGGGCTTGAGGGCTGCACACCAAGGGTGATTGCCCTGCACAAAATAGACTGGGGAAAAGTACTGAAACAAAATAATTGCAGAAAACTAAAATATTAAAGAAATACATATATACATAAATAAATTAATCAATCAATACATACATACATGAGTAAATACATAAATAATGAATATCATCAAGAAATAAATATAGACATAAATAAATAATTAATGACATCAATTAAATAAATATATACGGTACATAAATACATAAATATTCAATATATAAATATATACATAAATATATTCATATATACATAAATACATTAATAAAATTTTTACAGGTGTCAGGTTCGGGCGGGGGGAGGTGTAGGAGCAAATACGGAGGAGGTGGATGTGGCAGAGGCAGGTGCTGGACACCCAAGTCACATGGGATCCATGCCTTGTAAATTTCAAGGAATGTAAGCATGTCCACGTTGACTGTGGATAGGTGGATCCTCCTGTGGTGCTGGACACATGTTCTGATAGGACACTTGCTGCAGGGCAGGCCAGCATGTCCAAGGCATCTGTGATGTTGGAAGAAACAAAGGAGGGGTGGCAGCCGCTCAGACCATTTTATAACTAACCTGGGAGGTGCACGTTAGCAGGGCAATTAGGATATAAAAGTCTTAAAGGAGCCACAGCACTCAACCCTGTTAGCTTGCAGACCAACCTTAAATCTGTCTCTAAATCTGGTTAAAAACAGATGCTTGGTCACACATATCTGCAGAAGTATGCTTAAGCTGCACCACCAGCGCCAAGGTGCCTCTGTGGGGTGCAGTCCTAACTCTAATCTGTGAGAGCCCCATTTGGGACATACAATGCAATTTGTGCAAGCACATGGGGTGTGGGGTCTAGGCTGTACTGCAAGGTCTTCGACCCTTCCACCCCATGGGCTGCACACAAGGTTTTAGGGCAACCTCAGGTAAGCCTGCTCCCATTTTATCTATTGCATTGTATGTCCCAAATGGGGCTCTCAGAGATTAGAGTTAGGACTGCACCCCACAGAGGCACCTTGGTGCTTGGTGGTGCAGCTTAAGCATACTTCTGCAGATGTGTGTGACCAAGCCTCTGTTTTTAACCAGATTTAGAGACAGATTTAAGGTTGGTCTGCAAGCTAACAGGGTTGAGTGCTGTGGCTCCTTTAAGGCATTTTGAATAGTTGAGAGGTATGCTTCTTCTAGGCCCCACACCCTTCCCAAACCGGACCCCCCCAGGGCAAAATCCTGGGTGCGCCACTGTGTGTCAGTTTCAACTCAACAGCTACTCCATTTCATAAAATGGGTAGGACAGTTATTTTGTGTGTATTGGTGGAGATATACCCCTCGATTCAAAGAGCCAAAGTTAATTGATTTCGTATCGAGAATCGTAAGTTTGGGTGGGTGTTTGTCATTTTTTCTTGTTTTTTTGCCCATTTCGTATTCGCAAGATCGTTCGCGCATAGACGTATATGAACATACGCATTTCGTACGAGAATCGTATAATTTGCGTTAGTTCGTGTGTTTTTCCCGTCCAAATCGTATTATTTGCGTCCGATCCTATTTTTTACGTCCTTCACATGGGCTTGCGACCAATTCAGAGAGGTGATTGCTAATTGTTTGGAAGCCCATTAAAGAGCTGCTTTACGAAATGTTTGCCGGCAGCTATTTGGCCTCGGGAGTAGGATGGAGCGGAGCGAGTTTGTGGCACATCAAGGGCTTATGCTTTTTGGCATTGAGTTGATCGAGATGTCTGAGAGCAGATTGCCCCTGCGTCGTCGCATGAACATCGATAGCATGAATGATGTTGAGCTGTTCGAGCTGACCAAGCTTAATCGCGCTTCCCTCCATAAATTATATAGTGAGCTGCGGCCATGGTTAGCCCGCACCACAAGGAAGGGGCATGCAATTTCAGGTATGACCAAGATGCTTGGCTGCCTGCAATTTTTGGCGAACGGCTCGTTCCAGAGGCTGGGTGCCCTCTCCGTGGGGATGTCACAGCCTACGCTGAGCCGCGCACTCTCTAAATTTTTGGAAGGCATGGCTGCCATAACTCAAAAATATATTTATTTTCCTGATGATATGGCAGCCAGAAACGCCATTAAGCTTGGGTTTTATAATGTGGCCGACATGCCCAACGTTATTGGTGCTATTGACTGCACACATGTGGCACTCGTACCTAGGGCAGCCGACGAGTATATATATAGGTATTGAGATTGGTTATTATGTTGGCCAACGTGTCATGTAACCTGTTTTCCTTTGCGGCAGCATATTTGTTTATCCCTCATTTGTGTAGCTGCTTTATCTAGGCTTTTCATTAGTATTTCCCAATAGAGTGCAGACATGTTTTGTGGTTAATTTTTTATTTTGGGTCAAATATCAATTACCCTTTTTGTATGTTTTTGCCTTAAGGAATCGTAAAATGGGACACTCCCTTAATGTCCAGGCCGTGGTTGGTCCGGACATGCGGTTTATGAGTGTCCTTGCCGGCTACCCAGGATCGTCCCACGACTCCTATATCCTCAGGCGATCTGGGTTGTTTCGGAGATTTGAGGCAGGTGAATTTTCGGGGGCATGGCTGCTTGGTAAGTGTGTCCTATTTGTGTGTTATTAAATGTGGCATTAATCTTGTATTTGTTGATATGTTTGTTTTTGAATTCTTTACATAAGCGTCCAACTGCCTTTTTCTTGGGTCATATATTATGAACTTCCCAAAAAAATGCTTGCCTCGTTTTGTCCTTCAGAATGTTTTCCCTTTAGTTAGGATGTCTGTAAGTTCCTTGTCCCTAAATATATTGGTTTGGAGTTTATACCCAAGGATCTTTGACCTTTGGCTCCTTTTGTACTATTGGTCTTTAAATGTCAAAGTGGACTTAAACTGCATACATTGTAGTTTCCAGATAAATGTGGATAGGCCCTCAGCAGCATCCTAATTGTAACATGTCTGAAAACTAAAAATATATGTAAAATCCAAATACCCTTGGGCGTGCAGATGTTTGTTAATTATTTGGTATATTGAAGTGCCATTTTTAATTAGGTAATACATTAGTGGATTTTTTTTTTGGCCTAATGTGCCCTGTTTTGTTTTTTGGCCACTTTACCTTACATCATTATGATATATGTTAAATTTTTGGTGTTTGTTGTGTTGCCTTTTTGATTTTGATTACATTTAATTCTCTGTTTAAGGTGATTCCGGGTACCCACTTCTACCCTGGCTCATGACGCCTGTGCTGCGGCCCCAGGATGCCTCTCAGGAAGCGTACAACCGTGCGCATCGCAAGACCCGGGCTGTTGTGGAGAGGGCCTTTGGGCTGCTGAAGACACGTTTTCGTTGCCTTGACCATACTGGGGGCGCCCTGCAATATGATCCCAAGAAAGTGATCGACATTATCATGGCATGTGCTGTTTTGCACAATTTTGCCATCCTGGAACGTGTCCCACGTTATGTGGACAGCCTGCCCTCTTCAGCCGTCGAGGATGAAGTCGAGAATTTTGTGGGGCCCCCCAGTGAGTCTGGCCAATCTGTTAGAGCCAACCTGATCAGGCAGCATTTTACTTAACTTTTTTCCCTGTCTCAACATTCTGTGTGTCTGTGTTATCCTTTTTGTTACATATGTTGTTTTGCCGTAATGTGGCATTACCTCAAAGTAAAACATTTAGACCTTAATTGTTGCCTAATGTATTTCATGTAGTTTCCTTAGCTTTAGCTTTGCATTGTTACACCTCTTCAAACACAAATTATCTGGTTTAGCCCAAGCTGTTTCAAATGTGTTCCCACTAAAAACGCCACAAGTATTGTAAGTGTTTTTTTTTTTTTTACTTTGAAAAGGAAAAATTATAGTGCTTAACAGAAAACATTCCACATACATCTGTGGTTACAAATGGATAACATTACCAAAAAAACATCGAGTACATCTACACCTGGAAGTGAGTGGCACAACCAAACAAGGACACCCAGTCCAAAGGCCAGCCTAGTCCAGTCATTAATATTGCCTGTGCCCAGGGATATTTGGGCATGGCCATAATGTCACACAAACATGTCTGCAAACAGAAGGAGCACCAACCAAATACATATTTAAAGCCATAAGTGGCCAGATACACTCCACATAGACCTATGGCATTGGCTAGTGGCCTTAAGCATTACTCTAAGGAGCTATATGGGAGCAAATACAAAACACAACCTGCATGAGCAACACAAAATGGATTGTTTGAAACCTCAAAGGACAAGTAAATACAGTGGGGGTTAAGAGAAAAGATGTCCCACACACCCATGGCTTAATAGGGTGGCTGCCCATAATACCCAGGTGGAGGTCCAGGTGGAGGTCCATGTGAATGGGACCTAGCCTGGGCCATGGCAGCATTGTGAATTTGAAACTGCTCCACAATGTTTCTCTGCATATTGGTCATCTCAGCCATGGCTGACTGGATGCCATTACTTGCATTGGCCACGTTGCTGTTGAGGGTACGCAACTCCGCGAGGATGCCCTGTAGACTGGTATGGATGTTGACCATGTCGGCATGCCTTTGCTCACGCTCTGTAACGAGCTGGGCGTCATAAGAGTCCCTTTGTTGGGTCCATAATTGAAGCAGGGCACTCTGCCTCCCCTGGGAAATTGTGGGGCGGCGTAATGGAGTCCGCCGCACAATTACCCTGGCTCTTGGGCGTGCCCTGCCGCGTGGTGTCGTCCCCTCAACAGCAACAGGCCTGCTTTGCAAATCCTCAGCAGCAGAGTGAACACTGGGGACTGTAGTGTCAGTCTCCCCATGTGCATGCACAATGGATGGAGATTCACTCTGCTGCTGAGGATTGGCCAGAGAAACATTATGGAGCAGTTCCAAATTGGGACCCAGGGGGAGGTCATCCGACGTGCCCTGCATGGAGACATCATCATCTTCCTCCATGTCCTGGATCTCTTCCATGAGTGTGCGGGTCTGTAGGGACATATAAAAAAAAAAGTGTAAGTTGGCGTCCAAATTTGGGATTCCAACAGTTTAACACATTCTTAAGCACTTGGTAGTATTTATGGTACTAAATTAACTTACCGGAAATCTCTGATCTGGGCTCCTATGCTGTACGGACCTGGTAGGCATAACCAAACTGGGGGGTGAGTTTACCCTTGCTGAGGGATCATGCTGGGCTGAAGAAGAGAAAAACAAACCACGTAAACACACACTTAACCATTTTTGGGATAGGTAATCAAATATAGCTCTATTTGTAATATTATTCAACTCTAGAGCAATGGGGACCTTTGTTCAAAGACACGCAAGTTTACATAGGTGCAATGGCTCGCAAAAACTGCTAACTGACCTCAGTTCGAAGTCAGGAAGTGTACCCAGTCAGCATACAACTTTCAACGCACATTTTGGGATTTAGCCTACCATTCGCTAGGTCCGGGGTACTCAAACAATTGTTGGAAAGGCCCATTTCAAGGTATGTGGTGAGAGGTGAATGTCTGGCCATGGTGCTGACGCAGGGGGTGTCTAGTTAGAAATAAATACACTGGTGGAGGGGCTGGAGATTTCAAAGTGCCAACTAATAAAGGCTGCTTGCCCTTGCTGGGCTGGATGGGGCAGAGCTGAGGGGACAGGGATTGGATGGCTAAAGGGGGGAGTTAACGTATTGATGGTGATGGGATGGATGGAGCAAATCTGTTACAAATGTATGGGGCTTATGTGGGGGGGGGGGCATGGGGGGACTGTGGCAGATGGGCCAGAGCAGGGGCAGCGGGACACGATTGTGCCAAGAGAAAGTTTTACCAAGTTACTGTGTACCTTGCAATGCCACTTCCTGTGCAGTACTTCATATTGCAATGCTATGTTTCAGGGAGCCATCACATTGGGCAGGAGAACAACCACTACATCGCCGATCAAGGGGGCAGCTCTGAGCACGTCAACACAGAAGTAACTGAGTGCAGGGCTGTCTGGGCAGGGGTCCTGGAATCTGGTGCCAAGGTCCGCATTGGGACCCCGGGCCGCCAGTTGAGTCTCGCTGCTCTAGGTCAGATATGTTTGGGGGTGGCTAATTAAATTGTTAACTCAAACACAACTCACACAACCAAAAGGCAACCCATACATAATGATGTGTGTTTTGTGATTGATTCCAAATATATCACTTTTCTTGAGAAACTTCATGACTTTAACAATCCAATTGGACATTTGATCTTTGCCATAATGGCTGTGGGCCTAAATGTGTGATTCCCAGGGACCAAAAGAGGACACAAACAGGCACAGTAGTGCGAGGCCAAGCAAGGCAAACCATAGGGGCATCCCGTTATCTTGTTACTAGTGAACTGTAGATTATTTAGCAAACAGGCAAACATGCAGATTTAAGAGTACTCACCGTGGGTACGGGTCGGTGAGTCTGTGTCCCTTAGACCAGCATGTCCACCGACCGCGACCGGATGGAGAAGTCCAAGCACAATCTCCTCAGCAGGGGTAAACTCCAATTTAGATGGAAAGCCACCTCCAGTTTTCATGCTGAAAAGAGAAAATCGTTTGGTACTCAGAAAAGGTGCATACAGTACATCCAAAACATTATATTTAGCGAAAACATTTATTTACCTGTAATTATGCCTTTTAATTTCTTTTTGCCGTACAGCATACTTCAGATCAGAGATTTTCTTCTGAATTTGGGACACATCTTTCCTCTCTTCCCCCGCTGCATTTACTTGTCGGAGGATGGTTTCAAACAATTCCATCTTGCGCTGCTTTGTGGTGTGTTTGGATTTGCTCCCATAGAGCTCGTCATAGTATAATGTAAGGCCACTAGCCAATGCCATATTTTGGTCATGGGAGAATCTCCCACTCAACTGGCCGCGGCGCAATGTGCGGCCAGATGGTTGGCTTGGCTGCTCCTCCATGTGTGCAGACACATGTGGTGACATTATGGCCTGGGGCTGGGTAGGGGAATGGCCGGATTGGTGGCTTCCCAATGACTGGACTGGACTGGCCAAGGGACTGGGTGTTCTTGCGTGGCTGGCCACCGAACTTCCAGGTGTAGATGTGGTCATGGTTGCAATTCGGGGCCCTCTTGGGGGGCTATGTTCCCGGCTGGTGCCAGGTCGGGGGCTCTGTTCCCGGCTGGTGCCAGGTCGGGGGCTTCTGGCCCTGGATGGGGTTCTTCGGGCCCTGTAGGGGCTTCTGGCCCTGGATGGGGTTCGGCGGGCCCTGTAGGGGCTTCTGGCCCTGGATGGGGTTCGGCGGGCCCTGTAGGGGCTTCTGGCCCTGGATGGGGTTCGGCGGGCCCTGTAGGGGCTTCTGGCCCTGGATGGGGTTCGGCGGCCTCTGGCTGGGCTTCGGGCCCTGGATGGGGTTCGGCGGCCTCTGGCTGGGCTTCGGGCCCTGGATGGGCTTCTGGCCCTGGATGGGGTTCGGGCCCTGCTGCGGGGCCTGGGTTGCCGAACTGCCCTACTTGAAGCCATGGCCGGTGTGGGCTCCCTTGTGCGGCCTCTTCTGGGGGCAGAGGTGGTGGGTGCTGCAGTTGGCTGCTTTTTGGCTGCAGGGGCACGGGGCTTGGGGCCCCTTTTTTGGGTTCCTGAGGGTCCAGGGTCCCTTGGTGGGGCCGAGGTGGTAGTCTTGGCTCTCAGCTTTCTCCTACCTTGCTGGGACCTTGTTGTTGGGCCCTCCGCGGTCTTGCTTTGCTGGGGTCGCTTGCTCATAGGCTTTTTAGGTGCCATCTTACACAAATGCTCAAAGAGAATGAGCTTTGGGTGCAGGGACCTTTAAATAATGAGCCCAGCGTGTGACGCCTATGCGCACGACTACGCGCTCGTACGAACGTACGTTCGAGCGGAACCAGGAAACCGCTGGGGTTTCACTTATCTGCTGCCTTGAAGAAGCATAAAGATGGCGCCCACTATCTTCACCCGTCAACAGGAAGAGATCCTCATGCTGGTAAGTGGCTGCCTGTGCATTTTAATCTAATAGTCAATGATGGCCTAAATGTAAATGATGCGTTTGGAACTAGTTTGGGGTCTCTTAATGTTTAATCACTGGCTCCTCACACTTCATCCTCAAGGGCCGAGCCTGGCCACGTTTTCACCTGTCTATGCTGATGTCCTAATTCGGCCAATTGCTCCGGCTTAGCAACAGTTAATTAACCTGTGGAGTAGCGGGGCGAGCTGGCAAACCTGGCCTGTCTCGGACCTTGATGCGGATGTTTGAGGAACACTGTTTTCCTAAGCCATAAAAACACAACGGGAAGCCACACACGTGGTCCAAAAGCCTAAGCATTAGCCTACATCTTGGATGTTTAAACCATCCTAACATGCCATAGATGCAGGTGGGCTGATTCTTGATGTTGGCTATTATCTGTATGTACATGGTGTGTGATACATATAACATAAGACCAGACTCTCATTCACAGTCAACGTCCTCTTTAAGGCACTCCCCAAAAATGGCTGCCACTAGAAATGTGTGTGTTAATGACATGAAATTCTCAACTTGTGATGCAACACATATGTGTGTGTGTGTAAAAAAGTAAAATCTCTGTGTCCATTATGTTTTTCAGATCATGCTTCAGCGCCGGTATGACTTCGCGCCCAATGTGTGCGAGAAAAGGGACATCGCCCGGGAGATCATCGCGGAGATCCACCGTGTGACTAGCACCACCTTCACTCACACCCAGATAATGCAGCATTGGTCGGACCTGAAACGTCTGCACATGCCCCGGGTGCGGAGGTTTTTTGGAATCCATTTCCCAAGTAAGTACAAAGCAATTGCATGGTATATGTTCCAAATGTATAAGTTATGCCTTTATTTATAATGACTTTTCTTTGGTAGTGTTGGAAATGGATTTCAGAATTCGCCGCACCCGGAGGCGTACAGGCCGACCAGTGCTGCATGAGTCTGCATCTGTGAGTGAAGGTGGTGGATCTCCCGGGCGACGGACCTACCCCTCCTCTGTGGCCTCCTCAGACCAGCCCCTGGACCTTACCACAGAGGAGGGGCCAAACCGCGTGGGCGTGGAGTCATACCTGGCCAGGCATGGGGAAGGCTCTGGTATGTCACTCTTCATGTATAGGCACAAAGATATACATGGCAGGCCAAAAACTAAGTTATCCTTTATTATGTATTTGTAGAAGCTTCTGGTGCGGGTGAAATAGTGGAGGAGGAGGCAGCAGAGATGCTGGAAGTCGATCCTGGCGAAGGTGAGTGATGTCAGCCAGACTGGGAGCCAGATATGTTGGGAATAGTGACTCTCTACAAGTACTAACCAAATGTCACATGTTTCTCCAGGGACTTCTTCACAGCAGAGCCAGGACCAAGGGCAGCCTGTTGGCCCCAACCAGCCATCTGTCGGCCACCAACTCCGTAAGTCTCCATGCCATTATTCATAGTAATGTTTGGTTAGCTAATAACACACACATAACTAAAGGCGTAGCCAATGTGTAGTTCACACTTTCATGTGGGCACTTCGTTAGCTTAAAGAGGACCCTAACTTGTATTAAGAACCAAAGAATTAGCCATCACACTGTACCTACAGATTCGAAACATGGCAAAACACCCTTCACCCATCTAATGCATGTTATTAGACTGAACCAAACCAATATTGCGGAATATGGAATGCGCAATATTTACAGGCAGCATGGGATACAGATTGAAAAAAGGAAGGTGCTGCCATGCATTGTGTGAGTGATGACCTTTCCCTCAACCCAGCTATGCTCTGGATTCCCAACGCACCACTGTAACCTACTCCCCTGTACTTTATCCAACTCTCCACTCCTCATTAAGTGTTATGCTTCAGAGTCCAGATGGCGGCGCTGTAATCCAAAAAAAACCCAAATTTACTTTGATCTGGTGCAGAATCATTTGGGAATAGTTAGTGGTTTTCATTAAATAATGTTCAAGGTCCGGTTTAAGGAGTTTAAAGACTTACCTGTGGGAAATGCATTAACTGTATCCCTTGGAAGAATGACATATGTCATGCATTTACATGTATTTGATTAACCCCAAATCTATTTCCAGCATACAAACCGGTCTGGGACTCCTATTTATGTTTCTTTCTCTATTGGTTACAGGGATGATCCCCAAAACTTTGGCGGAGAAAAAAAAAAGAATGAAGGAGTTGGTGGCCGAGCTGCTGGCCATACAGGCGACGTTGGGGCCAACAGATGAAGAAGACGAGGAGGATTAGTGCCCTTGGTCCTGGCTACTTTGGTTCAAAGTTTTACCAACTTTGTTGGAGTTTTAAAGTTTTTAAAGTTTGGCCTTTTTAAAAAAAAAAAAAATTTTTAATCTGTTTTTAAGGCAAGCCACACAAAATTTTGTCTTTAAAAAACAAAATATGTTTATATTTAAAAAAAAAAAATGTTTGTATTTAAAAAAAAAAAAAAAAAAAAAAAAAAAAAGGGGTTTGCAAACAAACACCCCAATAAAAACTAAAAATTTCCCTAAAAAAATATCCAAAATCACCCCAAAAATTTAAAATAAATTATCTTTTAATACTTCATAAATGTGTCTTTTCTAATATGCGCAAACACAAACAATTACACAAACCAGAAAAAAAACGGTTAGAAACATATAGACATATGTACATTATGTGGTTTGGGTAAGTTTTAGGGTCGTCAACATGAAGAAGGATGCAAGCGCCAAGGGGTTTAGGTAAGTTTTAGGGACCGAAAAATGAAGTAGGATGCAGCCGCTAAGGGGTTTGGGTAAGTTTTAGGGACCGAAAAATGAAGTTGGATGCAGCCGCTAAGGGGTTTGGGTAAGTTTTAGGGACCGAAAAATGAAGTAGGATGCAGCCGCTAAGGGGTTTAGGTAAGTTTTAGGGACCGAGAAATGAAGTTGGATGCAGCCGCTAAGGGGTTTGGGTAAGTTTTAGGGACCGAAAAATGAAGTTGGATGCAGCCGCTAAGGGGTTTGGGTAAGTTTTAGGGACCGAAAAATGAAGTTGGATGCAGCCGCTAAGGGGTTTGGGTAAGTTTTAGGGACCGAAAAATGAAGTTGGATGCAGCCGCTAAGGGGTTTGGGTAAGTTTTAGGGACCGAAAAATGAAGTTGGATGCAGCCGCTAAGGGGTTTGGGTAAGTTTTAGGGACCGAGAAATGAAGTTGGATGCAGCCGCTAAGGGGTTTGGGTAAGTTTTAGGGACCGAAAAATGAAGTTGGATGCAGCCGCTAAGGGGTTTGGGTAAGTTTTAGGGACCGAGAAATGAAGTTGGATGCAAGCGCTAAGGGGTTTGGGTAAGTTTTAGGGTCGTCAACATGAAGAAGGATGCAAGCGCTAAGGGGTTTAGGTAAGTTTTAGGGACCGAGAAATGAAGTTGGATGCAGCCGCTAAGGGGTTTGGGTAAGTTTTAGGGACCGAGAAATGAAGTTGGATGCAAGCGCTAAGGGGTTTGGGTAAGTTTTAGGGTCGTCAACATGAAGAAGGATGCAAGCGCCAAGGGGTTTAGGTAAGTTTCTGGTTGAGGGTGCGCATGCGCAAGATCTTATAAACATACGAACGCACGAATCTAAGAGGCCAAAAACCAATGAAAGCCAGAGGCAAACGCAAGTAATTGGAAGAGGTGGACGATGGAAGCAGCCGAAAAAACAGGCTGCCGCCGCAACAGGTGAGCACATGAACGTGATTTTTACGATTGCCAACTGACTGAGGCAAGTTCGGGAGATATCATACGAACGGACGTATATTTTAGGAGAGAAACGTATTTGCTTATTGAATCACTCGCAAGTTCATACGAACGCACGAGCGGACGTGAAAAATAGGATGATCGTGAGCCAAATCCAAGCTGTTACATGTTTCTTTGAATCAACCCAATAATGTTCAGCCGAGGGCGTCATGTAACCTAAAGCCAACCCTCAAGAATGCAGACATTAAATCATACAACAGATATTTGTAGCAAAATAGGTGTTTCACAGCTATGTTACTTTAATGTTTGGCAGGACAGACGAGAAACCATTTGTTCAGAAGAGGAATAACCATTAATTGATATTCTTGAATGTTATATTGCCTTAGTCTTCTTTTCTAGCCTCATATGTGTCAAAACACATTTTGGTGACACAGAAATCTGTTTTAATTGACGTAGAATTTGTGTGTTATCTTTGTATCAAGTTTTTGGTTATTATGATTTAGATAAGGATCAGGTTCTATTTCATCTTCAATATTGGCAGATGACCAGACATGCATGAATATACGTACAGCCATATATATTTTACAGTATGACTATAACTCAGTTCTGGTTAACTGGTTATTGGTCTATCTATCTTTATGCTCTGGTCACAAAACCATCCTTGCTACAAACTGAGCTTAGTTCATGGCAGTGCTCGTGTGGGTTTTTTATTTTCTCCTGTTGATAAACTATATTTTCCCTTGGAGACCTGCACAAAGTCATTATCTGTATTAAATGGATGTAGCAGGTAAAATAAAACAAAAGGGCAGTTACCTTTGGACCTGTGCCGCTGGTCAATGCAGGTCCTGTGCTCCACAACTCACCCTACTGCAGCCGATGCCTCCCGTGCCTTCCACTGTCAGACGAGATTGATGGCAGGATGTAATCGCAACTCGCCATCAATCATGGGGTGTGGCCACGCCTGCTCCATTCATTGCAATGGATGTAGTGGGCACATCCCCTTTGACTGATGGTGGGGGCGTGGTGTGGCATGGAAATGCCAGAGAATACAGCTTCAGGCCCTAGATGGTGCGGGGGGCAGTAGTTGCAGCAGGGGCCCGATAAAGTGTGGTGAGTAACACAATGGATAAACTAAAGATTGTAGTTCTTTAGATTTCCTGATATTTCAAAGAAATCACTGAGCTCAATGGTAAATAAAGACTTGTATTGGGGATGCAATCAAATCTTACAAAACGAGAATGTACAACAAGCGAGGATTGAGAGTTATGTCAGGCATATGTATATACACTGGTTAATGCAGACTTAAGGGCATTCAAAGAAGACCTGACAAACAAACAATATATTTATCCTCCTGACAGGGGAACCTATAAGCAGACCTCCAAGCTGGCAGCTTCAGCCTCCTCTCCCTGGCTTTTTCCAGGGCTCTCTCCTTCTCCTAGGGGTTTCTCCCCCTAAAGCTCTGCCCCCTGGTAAGTTATGCTGCAATATTCCTTTGATTCCAGACCTGTCCTCCTTGCTTCACTAGCCTGAAACTGGTGATAACCTGCTTTGCAAAGAAATCTTGGGATTTCCCAGACACTGAAACTGGTTTTGCCTAAAAGCTGCACTGACTATACTTTGTATTCCGGATATTACCCAGAATCTGCCCCCAAACTTGATTTGAAAACCCAATTTTATTAGGGTGGGAACAAGTTGGGCACTGAAGAGGCTCTGGGCTTGTGAGAGACATCTTAGCCTGCCTGAATGACCTGACCTATGTTTGACTGGTCAAATGCAACTAATTATACATAGTGAGATAGACAGAAATACACATATACATTACATAATATTTTAACTGTATTAATTTTCCATAAAAGCCCATTGTTTTACATCCTGTTCAATCAGAGCCGAGGGCTGTGATGATGCAATTTGGCAAGCTGCTCGGATTGGGAAGAATGAGGAGCATGTAACCCCGCATCCCCAGCATTAATGGCTAGGGCGGGAGTGCTTGTTCAACGCCGGGGAGGCAAGGGATGCTGGCTCGCACCCTCCCCATTTATCCCAATCAGACCCGTTTGCCAAATCACGTCAAGGTGCTTAAATACAACTGTGATATAAACAAAAGAGAAAGATAGAGATACAGACATAGAACCACCATAACTCACCCTGGAGTATAGTTCTATACTCCTCTGTATATGTTGATGCACTTTTTATTTTCACGTCAGCTACCATACTAGCAGTTTTCATGGATTCTCGGCAGGTGCACTCGCAATGGCTTCTCTCACTGTCTACTACAGTCCAACCTCCTCCAAGTCCATCGCACACATCAAAAATCAACAACTAACTACAATTATCAAATAAATGTATGCCAATAACAAACATATTAAGAAAAAAACCAAAAACAGTAGCCCTGTATACCTCCTTACATCACCCTGGTATGACATCAAATGACATAATAGTACACTTTGTCCAGATTTCCTAAGATGTATTGTGGGGGACACAAATGTGAGAGTTCCAATTAGACAATTCTGCCTCCCTGCATTCTAGACCTGCCGATTAGACCCCTGGTCAGGAACCTAATTTCAGAGGTACAAAGATGGGGACTTTTATGTACAAGCAATGCAGATGAATCAAGCATCAGGAAAGCATGTCAGCAGTCTCTGTGCATATTCATTCAATAACCAGGAGGCATTAGATGCTAAACACGCCTAAAGGCATTCAGGTTCTCATGAAACAGTGACTGTTACTGTTCAATGATTTCTCTATAATCAGTAATTTAAATACATGCAAGAGCTAAGTCCAGCTTTCATTTTGGGTTTTGCAGTGACACAGAGAAGAAGTGTGTTCAATCTTAGCAGCTCTTGTGGGAATATTTTCTCCAAAGTAATGTTGAGTTGTAAATCTAGCACAAAACCATGTACCTGTAATAGCTATGGGAGACTAGTCCATGATAGCAACACAAAAGGAATTAGCATTCCGAGGATTTGCCGCTTAGCTATTCACCAGGCAGCATTTAGTAGGTTTGCATTGATCGGGGCAATGGGTTATGAGAAAAGATTGGAAATAGATCTGGACCTTTTATCAAGTGCCTGATATTGCTGTTTACTTAATGAAGGTTTAAAGACTTATAGAAAATAGATATATGCTTTCCTTGGACTTTTTCTGTTTCACATTTAGCGGGTGAGACAGGTTTTACATTACTGCAAGACAGCTGGTGTTCTGATCAATACGTCCAGTGGAAGATGCGTATGTGCCTTCTGTAAGGAAAATAAGTTAATTGGGATCATTTACGCAATAAAATTACATACTAAAACTCTAACACTGTAACCGAATGAGTGCATAAAGGTAAGACATAAACACATGTACACCGAGAAAGTTTTACCCTTTTTTTTTAATAAAAATATAATAAAAGACTATACAAAGTCAAGTCACTGATAAAAATATTTGAAATCACTATTACACTAGAACCGAAGTACATCAAGATATACAAGGTATTTGCTTTGGCAGGAGCATGCTTACATAAAGAAGTATTACAAATAACATGTGGGAATGACCAAAAAAATATGAACTTGAGTGGGTAATTTATTGCTAGCACCACTGAGCGTCATTTGTGCTGCTAAGGAGAGGTGCTGACAGCATTCACGGAATGCTGCAGAAAGGCCAATGGCGCTATTGCCGGTTAGCGTTTCTTGCTAAATGGCACAGCGTTTTTCTTTCAGGCGTTGATGTCGTGTACGCTGGGCACTAAAGAAGCGGACTGCCTGTGTTAAATTCTGTCTCTGTCTTTTAATGCTCATTTAGCTACTACAACAACACACAATACAGCCCACACACACTTTTATTGTTGTACTTTTATTTACCATGTTGGAGCCAGCACAAGTGACCAAGTCCACGCATCCACACCAAGCTGTTACTCCAAGCAACCAGAGTATATCTGTAAGTGGAGTAGTCACTCCACGCTTTTCCTGTGTCTAGTCTGTTGATATGTATTTGTCTTACCCTTGGTTTCTTTTACTATAGTTGTTAACTCTTGACTCTTCATTGTCTATTCCAAAATTAGCTGCTCATGTTTGCTGGTACCATGGCTGCTGACTGCTTCAGTTGTGTTTCCTGTTATAGATGTTTAGGCATAGTGTTGAATTGACACAATGGGCCACACTAAACCCACGGCACAAACTTCTGGTTGGTTCAGCCTGCCCCTGTTTTTAATTGGCTTACTGTGTAGTTGTTGGCTTGGTTAGGTATTTCCAGGACATTGCCACAATTTAAGACTAACTTTAGATTACTCCTGGTTGTCCTAATTTGTGGTCTGTACGTTTCTATGTAGCATTGATGTTCACCACACCTATGAGTGTTGTGAAATGTCTATCCAATGCCAATTTCCAACCAATGTGTGTAAGTGATACTTTGCCAGATAACTGTTATTGGTCATTTGTCACATAGATTTGCTTCTTACCCTTGTCACGGACCGGGTGGAGTGGACTCGGGTGTGGATCCACGTTAACTGTGGAACAGATGTCAGGTACCGCGTCAGGGGAGCGGAGTCTAAGAGGCCACCGGTATTCACCAGAGCCCACCGCAAGGCAGGTTGGTCTTGTGCGGCGAGTGACCCCTAGGTCGCTACCCCCCAACAGCGGCCCAGTCCCACGGCTAGCTGAGGCTCAGCGGGGTACACAAGAGGTAGGCAAAAGGCGTAGTACACACAGGCAGAGGTCAGGGCAGGCAGCAGAGGTTCGTAGTAAAGGTGAGTAGCCAAGGCAGGCGGCAAAGGTTCAGCGTCGGAGACAGGCAAAGGTCGGTACACGGGTGAGCAATCCAAAAGCAACTGATTTACAACTGGCATGGAAAGACCAAGATCCGGCACTGAAGGAAAGGAAGTGCCTCTTTAAATAGGGGAAGTGGATGCAGGATTGGATGAGCAGGCACCAATCAGTGCTGTACAGGCCCTTTAAATCTCAGGAATCCAGTGCGTTCGCCCTCTAGTGGACGGGGACGTGCGCGCACCTGACCATGCGAGGAGGAAGCATGGGGGGAAGGGAAATGGCTGGGAGCAGCCATGGAGGTGAGGGAAATGCTGTGAGATGGACGACAGCTGGATGCAGCCATGGAGGTAAGTGAAGTGCTGCGAGATGGGCGTGCAGCGCTCGCCCTAACAGCCCTACTCGTTAAGGAGTTTTGTGCTTTTTTTTAGGTAGACGAATTGTAAGGCATACCCTTGTGAATCGCAATTCTGGTACAGAGTATGGATGAGATTGTCGTTCTCAGAGTCAATACTTCTGCCTGGAACATTTCCTTTTAGTTGTTTTCAACTTCATCAGCATTGTTGATGTTGTCTTCTTTGTGATGCACGCTCCACATAATACATACAATGAGACTGTAATTGGGTTTGTTCTTTGTCTGGGTTATGTAATGTTTGGTTGCTTTTTCACATGTTAAAATACTTATCTTGGCAATTGTTAACTCACGACACAACCTTATGGTCGGTTCAACTTTTGTGCTTTTCATACAGCTTGTTTGGATTGCACACCATTATCTGATTAGAGTAGTGAATAGTAGTGAGTAGTGAATCTCAGTAAATCACAATTTACGCTTAAAATGTATGCATGTTGCTGGACAAATTTTTTTGCCACCAAATTCAAATAGGGCATGTGTTGATTTCCAGGATGATCCATTGTTTCCAGCCTTTACCTAAACACCATCTGCAGACATTCGATGATTTAGGTGCCCCAGCAACCCAGTGATCTGGATCCGCCTTGGTACGTTATTTTTCATTACCCATTCCACATCCAAGGCCCTTGTGGCCACTCATTTGAAGGCCTTAATGTATCCAAGCCTCAAAAAACGGACAAATGTCATAACTTACACACTTTAATGAACACAGATACAGAAGTGTGGTTCCCTCACATGCATCTGCCCTGAAACCTAACAACACACTGCAAACAATATGCAAAAGGAGCTAATGGGTTCACATAAGCCTAAAAAAGAATGCCTATTTTTGTGTCACTGACCTTTCTGGAAGGCATTGAACATCAGCTCAATCAAATTCAAGTGCAAATAAATCCTTTGGCACTGGCACAGGAACAATGGGCAAAGCTACAACAGCAGACAGTACATGCTCTGGAACAAAATGTGGCAATAATAGCCATCCAAGCCTGCAGAGGAAAATAGCAGAATTGCTGCAGGTACTCAACCAGCAGGTGTAGCAGCAAAACATATTTTTCCAGCCACTGTTTGGAAACAGGGCCTGGCCACAACACACCAGCGCACAATGTTCAAACAAAAACCACAACAGTACCACTTTTTCCTCCAGACTGCAAATCAGTGGATGTCCGAAACCATGATGGTCCAACAACATATGGGTGTGATAAGGCATGGTAATGTGGTAAATTTTTATATGTCACCTTTGTGGGCATGCTCCCATATGCAAGATGATGGGAATAGAAAGAATTTAAATTACTCCCCCAAAATTTGAAACAACTGGCAAATCTAAAAATTGAGCCACATGTCCATACCAACAGGTAATGAATGTATTGAGCTAACATATAACAGATTCAAACATAACCACAAAAATAAATAGTTCTCCAAGGGTCAGCAGACAATGGTACGAAGTCAAGGACATACAGATTAGACAGGATTAGACAGACTTTTAGCCACTAAGCAAATAACCTGTACATGTGGTGTTCCAATATTTTATAATAATTTTGCATTCCTTTAAGGAGCTATATGATATTTGTAATTAAAGCACATAGTATGGATTCTTTTAGATGGGCCCCAAATGTATGATACATACACCATAGTGTTATGTTGTTTGCTACAGTAAGAACTAAACACATTGCCTCCCTGAATCGAAGAGTTTATGCACTTTTAAAATTGTGGGGGGTTAAAGGAAGGTCAAATTTACACTGCTACTAACAGTGCCACGGTTCTGAGGGAAGACCAATATGTTGCAATACCATCAACCAGATACCAGCAGGGGCAACACATGTGCTTACTATCTCAAAAAAGTAAGCACAAATGTTGATTGCTGAAAACACACATCTAAGGGACTCCACACAGGTCCAGGTGTAAATGGTGAAGTTGATGCAAAAAAAACACCAAGGGCGGGGGGTTCTGTTGGTGATTGGTGTTAAAATATTTAGCACAACTACCTGCATACATAGAAACATAGAAACATAGATGGTTGACGGCAGAAGGAAACCATACGGTCCATCTAGTCTGCTCTTATGTGTATACTGTATGTACTCTTTATCTTAGGATAGATGTGTGCTTATCCCAGGCATGTTTAAATTCAGTGACTGTTGATTTTTCAACTACCTCTGTTGGAAGTTTGTTCCAAGCATCTACTACTCTTTCTGTAAAATAATATTTTCTAACATTGCTCCTGATCTTCCCCCCGACTAGCTTCAGGTTGTGCCCCCTTGTTCTATCATTAAGTTTCTTCTTAAAAACACTTCCCTCCTGAACCTTATTCAATCCTTTCACATATTTAAAGGTCTCAATCATATCCCCCCTCTCCCTTCTTTCCTCCAGACTGTACAAATTAAGTTCTTTAAGTCTCTCCTGATAAGTTTTAAGTTTAAATCCTTCCACCATTTTTGTTGCCCGCCTTTGGACACGTTCTATTTGAATAATGTCTTTTTGCAGGTAAGGCCTCCAGAACTGCACACAGTATTCTAGCTGTGGCCTTACCAGGGCTCTATACAGCGGCATCACAACCTCCCTCTTCCTACTGGTGATGCCTCGAGCTATGCAGCCGAGCATCCTGCTTGCTTTTCCCACTGCCTGGCTACACTGTCCACTCATCTTGCAGCTATCAGTAATCAGTACCCCTAAATCTCTCTCCTCCGAGGTCCTGGCTAACACAGTGCTGCCCATACGGTACTCAGAGCAGGGATTCCTTCTACCCAAGTGCATGATTTTACATTTAGAGGCATTAAACTCTAGTTTCCACAGTTTTGACCATCTATCCAGTAAAGCTAGATGATTTTCCATGTTGCAGACACCTCCAGGAATATCCACCCTATTACTAACCTTTGTATCATCAGCAAACAGACTAACTTTTCCTACCAAGCCTTCTCCTATGTCACTTACAAATATATTTAAAAGAATGGGGCCCAGGACAGAGCCTTGCGGCACACCACTTGTAACTTGCCTTTGTTCAGATTGCACACCATTTACAACAACACTCTGATACCGATCCCTCAGCCAACTGGAAGTCCACTGAACTATCCAGGGATTGAGTCCTACCTTCAATAACTTATCTATGAGCTCCTTATGTGGTACAGTGTCAAAGGCTTTGCTAAAATCCAGATAGGTGATATCCACAGCACCACCTTCATCTAACAGTTAGTGACATTGTCAAAGAAATCAATAAGATTGGTCTGACATGATCTGCCCTCAGTAAAGCCGTGCTGTTTTGGATCCAATAGGTCATTAATCTTTAGATGGGAAATTATCTGTTTTTTTAAGAGTGTTTCCATTAATTTAACCACTATAGATGTTAAACTAACTGGCCTGTAATTACTGGCTTCTTCTCTACTCCCCTTTTTATGGATTGGTACGACATTGGCCATTCTCCAATCATCTGGAACCTCACCAGTTGAAAGGGAATGGTTAAGTAAATTAGTCAGAGGGGCTGCAATCACAAACCTAAGTTCCCTTAGAACTCTGGGGTGGATTTCATCTGGACCCATCGCCTAACTTACCTTTAGATGCGCCAGCTCGGCTAAGACATCAGCCTCCAGAAACTCCGGAGCTGTGCCCTCCCAGCTGGATGCTGTGCTATGGCCATGCCTGCTACTATCTGAAAATTCCGAACAAAAGTAGCTATTCAGATGGTCAGCCACAGCCTTATCTCCGTCAATATATTTATTTTCCCCTATTTCTAATTTTTGAGACTGCATTGTTTTTCTTCTTTCTGTCACCAATATATCGGAAAAAGGTTTTATCTCCCCTCTTCATAGATTTGGCCATTTCTTCCTCCTTTTGCCCTTTAGCAGTCCTTATAATCAGTTTTGCTTCCCTCTGTTTAATTTTATACGCCTCTCTGTCAGCTACACTTCCACTTACTTTATACTTCTTATAGGCAGATTTCTTATCTTTTATGATGGTGCTGACTTCCCTAGTAAACCATAATGGTTTCTTCTTCCTTCTTATCTTGCTAGTTTGTTTCACATATTGCTTAGTTGCCTTTAAGATGGCCACTTTTAATAGTGACCACTGGGCACTCACTTCTGCTACTCTGTTCCACTCACCTAATTTTCTTTCTGCATACTCCGCCATTTCCTTGAAGTTTGTCTTCCTAAAGTCTAGCACTTTGGTTCTGGTGTGTGATTGCACAATGTCTGTTTTTATTCTGAACCATAAGCATTGATGGTCACTGGAACCCAGATTTTCTTCAACCCTGACCTCGGACACCAGATCCTTATTGGTCAGAACTAAGTCCAGAATGTTATCTCCTCTAGTTGGCAATGTCACAAGTTGTTTTAGAGACACTCCATTAAGTGCCTCTAATATAAGCCTCGATTCAAAGACACATTCGTCCGGACTTCCGTAGCTGTCTGTGAAAGTTTGGGTGGGTGTTAGTCTTTTTTTTGCTTTTTTTCGTTCATTTTTCATTCGTACGAACGTTCGGGAAAATGTGTATATGCGCTTTCGATGAACGGAAGCAAATCGGATCATTTCCGTAAGTTCGGATCATTTTCCAAACAAAATCTGATATTTTTCGTTCGTTCAGATAACTAAACGTTGTTGGGATGGGCTTACGTCTGATTCAGAGAGCTGATTTCCGACGGACCACCACCCTATAAATCCGTTTCATTTCCGATCCACTTACAGGACCTTTGAGGGCTCGGATTGCTATTGTTGAACATGTTTTGCGGCTATGTGGAGGAGTCTGCGCGCCTTTAGCACCAAGGCATTGCATGTATCAGCATGGCCGAGGCCATAAATTGTATAGCATTGCATACCTGAATCAATACATTTCATGTATGCCTTATAGATGCATTTTAATACTGACCTTTATTAGTCCTTAGCATGTAAACATTTATTTTCCCACTTACGTCCTTTGTGAATAATATTTGGATTGTTTTACTTGAATCTTAATTTGTTGTAGGAGTTATTGTTTTAGTCGGTTACCTTTGCTTTGTGTAATTATTTTATATTGGTTGCAGGAACCGCAAGATGTGCCACTCACACAACATACAAGCAGTGTTTGGTCCAGCTATGCGATTCCTCAGTGTTCTTGCAGGGCATCCAGGGTCGTCCCATGATGCTTATATATTGCAGAGCTTCCGGCTTATTTCGTCAGTTTGAGTCAGGAGAATTATCTGGTGGATGGCTCCAGGGTAAGTTTGCTCACATTCCATCAATCCATTTTCACTGCATGGCAATGAATATACGTGCGCAAGCAGGCACACACGCTGTTAAACACGCCCACACGGGAAACATATTTAAAGCACAATGCACTCAGCTCTGTGTTGGATCCCATATCATTATGGGCAGACCAAAAGGGAGCAGAAAGAGCCACAAAAGCCCCGAGGCACATAGTAGCCGCACACATGCCTCATCAAAAAACAAACAGAAGAGCAGGCACAAGACCCATGCTGAACATGCCCCGATTAAAACGGTGGTTACTCCACAGACACAGGCACATCCAAAAAAATGCAGGAGCAAGGATCCATTGACACATTCTCCACAACCTGCAAAAACAACACGAGCACACAAGGGTGCCAAATCTATTAAGATCCTGCAGCATCCTCCTCCGCAACACACCAAGCATACCCACAAAACCAAACACATCAGCAAGGGTAAGCATAGGGCCAAACCCTCCACCCCACCCAGGTCACCCACCCCTCCACCTCAACCCTCTGGTTCTCAAACTTCCAGTAACTCAGATTCAACATCCAGCTCAACAGGTGATAGCTCCACAGGCACCCAGACATTAACCCAGAGCAGCACACACACAACATCACCCTCCCCCCTAAGTCCAAGAACCACACACGACTCCCCAGATAGCCAACCATCTATTTCAACTGATGCAGGGGACACCACACACCCATGTGGGCGCCAACTACGCCGTGGGTCCCTAACAGCCCGTTTTTGCGATGCACAAAGCATGGCTGCTGCCAATGGTGTTTGTGAGCATTATGGGGTTCTGTCCGTCGAGATATAGAACAAATCAAGCGGAAATTTGGGGACCTCAAATAATATAGTTTAAAAAAAATGGACATGCGCCGGCAGCAGAGGTAAAGCCCATTTGAAATGCATTTATAGTCGCATTGGTAACAGGATGTAACACTTATTAGGTGTGATTTAATCTTCCCCAGCCTGCAGACAGGGGGTGGTTTCAAGAAAATACATTGGCCACAAGTTCAGCACGTATTGTGTGTGCTGGGCCACTTTGTGTACCAGAGCAAGGAGGGGTCTGCTCGTCAGAAATAGGTAAAGGTTCTGCAATCCAGGTCAATATATCGAGCAATCCTGCTTCTAATGTCAAGTGTGCAGGACCCCACAAGCAATAATTATTTGGATGACCTTGCCAGGGTGATACTGAAAGGCACCCCCACTCTGATCCAGACGTCGGAAACGCATCTTCCGCAACCCAAAGGCACGTTCTACCACAGAGCGAGTCCTCCTATGGGCTGTGTTGTAGCGCTCCTGGGCCTGGGAAGATGGGTGCAGGATGGGTGTGAGCAGCCATGGTAACAAGGGATAGCCTGAGTCACCTGCAAAAATCCAAAAGAAAAACATAAGGTTGATGCTAACAATAAGGTTTAGGTGTGCATTGCCACATTATTAAACAGGGACAAATAGGTGAGCTAGGTATTGTTTGAGGAATTGACATTTTTTATGAGGCTACATACACATCCAACCTGTACACTCATTAAAAATGTCTGTGGAATGCTACTTAGATAAGAGGGCCAGAACATAACACAATAGTGGTGAATCCCTTCACCCATTAAATTTAAATTAAAAACTAAAACAAAAATAAAGTTTGCAAGTTTCATGGAAATGTCTCACAGAGTAGTGGTGTACTGGCAAATCCAAATTCAAACATGGGGGCCAACAACTACAACTTTAATACACATACCCAGTAGCCATCCACCAGAGAGATCTCCAGATTGAAACCGTTGAGGCTGGAGTTCCTCAAAATATGCGCATCATGCGTGGACCCGGGAAGCCAGCAAACAGACTGAAAAATTGAAGATCAGGGCCCGCCACTGCCTGAACATTGATGGAATGGCCCATCTTCCTGTTCCTGCACAAAGCCAACAAAAAGTGGAATTAGTGTGAGGCTTAAAAAATGTTTGATAATAAAAAGATATTCCTGGTCCGCAGGGGGGATGAGCGATACATGTGTGCAATCGATTGCACCAATGACGTTGGGCATGTCGGCTATGTTATAAAAGCCCAGCTTAACCGCATTCCAGGCATCCCCTGTTTGAGGGAAAAAAATATAATTCTGTGCCAGGGTAGCCATGCCATCCAAAAACTTGGTTAGGCTGCGGCTCAGCGTAGACTGGAACATCCCCACGGAGAAGGCACCCAGTCTCTGGAATGAGCCGTTCACCAAAAACTGCAGGCAGCCAACCAATTTGGTCATACCTGCAATTGCATGCCCCTTTCTTTGTTGTGGGGGCTAACCATGGCCGCAGCTCGCTATACAAGGCATGGAGAGAAACACGGTTAAGGCGGGTGAGCTCAAATAGGTCAACGTCATGCATGCAATCGATGTCCAATGGCGTTCGGTGCAGCCTGGTTTCTGCCATGCTCATAAGTACCAGACCGCGTAGCTGGCGCCTTTGATGTTGGCCCACAGAGGAATGCATTTCCAAAAAGCACGGCGCTCAAATACGGCTGGTCAGACTGCCCGTAAGTGAAGGCTCGGCGGCCACGTTTTATTAGGGTGATTTCAATCGGAAATCAAGGCTCTGCATCACTGAAAAAAACGGACCAATGAACGAGCCGTCCGTTTTCCAGAGGAACCAGCCTCGGGCGAGCCTACAATCGGAAGGGCGGCTGAGCACACACCTGAGCGCATAAACATACACAAAAACCAACGTAGCACCCTTTCCTGACCCGATCACAGCCCAAAACCAACGGGAAAAGGCACGGGATAGCTGAACGGGGAGGCTCTGCATCAAGGCAATAGTCCTGCTTTTGCATGTCGATGCACTTGGGATATTCCAGTCCACATCAGGCTTGTTGAAGTCACCTGTAATTACAATGTCCCCCTTCTCTGCCATTCCACTGATTTCATCTATTAACAGGTTATCTAGATCCTCAGATTGTCCAGGGGGCCTATATATCACACCAATTCTGACCACAGCTCCCTCCTTAGTCTGCATGGTAACCCAGAGAGTTTCTAGTTCATTATGGGTATGCTGAATTATTTTTGATTGAAGGGTAGTCTTGACATAAATGGCTACTCCACCGCCCTTTCTATCCAATCTGTCTTTTCTGTACAATAGGCTCGATTCAGAGAGACACAAACAAACTTTCGGTTTGGTGCCGACGTCGTAAGATTTTCAAAATTTCCCGCTCTCGCATGAACGTTCGATCGATTCTATGCATGCTTCGTAAACCTTCCGTAGCGCGTCCGTGTGCTCGTATGCCAGAGTACGCAGACGAGGATGTCATTTTCCATCGAAAATGTTCAGATTTATTTTTCCCAACTACCAACGTAGCCTTTCGTTTTTGCCCTTTTCCCATCGTATCCTCACACGAATCCTATCATTTTCCCGCTACATCCTGCTTCATTTTTTCCTAAAGTATCTGTCCAGACGAAATTCTTACGATATTGCGCCTGCACACTACAAACTTCTCTCATTAAAGTGTTCGCCTACATAATTTCACTTCCATCACTAAACTCACCCTAACCACTTAACGCTCTCCTGCCTTTTCCCTGGAGCTCCCTTAAAGCTCACCCTAACCACTTAGCGCTCTTCTGCCTTTTCCCTTGACCTCCCTTAAAACTTACCCAAATCACTTAGCGCCTTGGTTCTTCTTCCATTTGCACACCCTAAAACTTACCCCAATCACTTAGCGCCTTGGTTCTTCTTCCATTTTCACACCCTAAAACTTACCCCAATCACTTAGCGCCTTGGTTCTTCTTCCATTTTCACACCCTAAAACTTACCCAAATCACTTAGCGCCTTGTTTCTTCTTCCATTTTCACACCCTCAAACTTACCCAAATCACTTAGCGCCTTGTTTCTTCTTCCATTTTCACACCCTCTAACTTACCCAAATCACTTAGCGCCTTGTTTCTTCTTCCATTTTCACACCCTCAAACTTACCCCAATCACTTAGCGCCTTGTTTCTTCTTCCATTTTCACACCCTAAAACTTACCCAAATCACTTAGCGCCTTGTTTCTTCTTCCATTTTCACACCCTCTAACTTACCCAAATCACTTAGCGCCTTGTTTCTTCTTCCATTTTCACACCCTCAAACTTACCCAAATCACTTAGCGCCTTGTTTCTTCTTCCATTTTCACACCCTAAAACTTACCCAAATCACTTAGCGCCTTGTTTCTTCTTCCATTTTCACACCCTCTAACTTACCCAAATCACTTAGCGCCTTGTTTCTTCTTCCATTTTCACACCCTCTAACTTACCCAAATCACTTAGCGCCTTGTTTCTTCTTCCATTTTCACACCCTAAAACTTACCCAAATCACTTAGCGCCTTGGTTCTTCTTCCATTTTCACACCCTCAAACTTACCCAAATCACTTAGCGCCTTGTTTCTTCTTCCATTTTCACACCCTCTAACTTACCCAAATCACTTAGCGCCTTGTTTCTTCTTCCATTTTCACACCCTAAAACTTACCCCAATCACTTAGCGCCTTGGTTCTTCTTCCATTTTCACACCCTAAAACTTACCCCAATCACTTAGCGCCTTGGTTCTTCTTCCATTTTCACACCCTCTAACTTACCCCAATCACTTAGCGCCTTGGTTCTTCTTCCATTTTCACACCCTAAAACTTACCCAAATCACTTAGCGCCTTGGTTCTTCTTCCATTTTAGGTCCCTAAAACTTACCCCAATCACTTAGCGCCTTGGTTCTTCTTCCATTTTCACACCCTCTAACTTACCCCAATCACTTAGCGCCTTGGTTCTTCTTCCATTTTCACACCCTAAAACTTACCCAAATCACTTAGCGCCTTGTTTCTTCTTCCATTTTCACACCCTCAAACTTACCTAAATCACTTAGCGCCTTGTTTCTTCTTCCATTTTCACACCCTCTAACTTACCCAAATCACTTAGCGCCTTGTTTCTTCTTCCATTTTCACACCCTAAAACTTACCCAAATCACTTAGCTCCTTGGTTCTTCTTCCATTTTCACACCCTAAAACTTACCCCAATCACTTAGCGCCTTGGTTCTTCTTCCATTTTCACACCCTCTAACTTACCCCAATCACTTAGCGCCTTGGTTCTTCTTCCATTTTCACACCCTAAAACTTACCCAAATCACTTAGCGCCTTGGTTCTTCTTCCATTTTAGGTCCCTAAAACTTACCCCAATCACTTAGCGCCTTGGTTCTTCTTCCATTTTCACACCCTCTAACTTACCCCAATCACTTAGCGCCTTGGTTCTTCTTCCATTTTCACACCCTAAAACTTACCCAAATCACTTAGCGCCTTGGTTCTTCTTCCATTTTAGGTCCCTAAAACTTACCCAAATCACTTCACGGACATCACAATCTTGATTTTCAAATATGTCATTGTCCCCTTGTTTTTGTAAAATGTATGTGTGCAAATAAATGGGACAACATGTTTTTTTGTTTTTTTGGTTTTTTAATGCTCAATTGGCATTTGTTATACAACTATTTTTGGCCACTTTGGCACAAAAAAATGTTTAACTATATACACATTGCTTTTTGGTTCCTCAAAATATATACACTGTTTTTTAATTTAATTATTAAAACTATATACAATAAAATATTTGTTTAAAACCATAAAACTATATACAATTAAAATTTTGGGGTCAAAAATAAAATTATGTCCAAAGACAACTATGTACAAATGTACAAATCAACAGGGCCAGGAACCAGGACACTAGTCTTCCTCTTCTGTTGTCCCCAACGTGTCCCGCATCGCCTGCAGATCGGCCACCAACTCAAGGACCCTCCGATTGATATCAGCAAGTCGCTGTCTTGTGGTCCCTGGCAAAAAATCAGAAATTCAAATTATTCGGAGAACAATACATGTTTATCACCTGTGTATTTAATGTATTTAAAGAAACAAATTAAGTATAATGCACATATGATTAATCACAGGAATTAAGGTTAGGAAGTGGCCACAGGACAGTTGGGCAACTAATTAAGCTAATTCGGTGGCCACAAGACAGTTGGGCAACTAATTAAGCTAATTCAGTGGCCACAGGACAGTTGGGCAACTAATTAAGCTAATTCAGTGGCCACAAGACAGTTGGGCAACTAATTAAGCTAATTCAGTGGCCACAGGACAGTTGGGCAACTAATTAAGCTAATTCAGTGGCCACAAGACAGTTGGGCAACTAATTAAGCTAATTCAGTGGCCACAGGACAGTTGGGCAACTAATTAAGCTAATTCAGTGGCCACAGGTCCCTCTTATATTGGCATTGACTAGGGCATTATGTGTTTTTGTGTTCATGGGAATTTAGACCGAAATCTCTAGAATGACATGACTACTTACTTGGTTGGTGGCCGAGAGATGGCTCGTTGGGGACAACACCCTGAGGTCCTGGTTCCTGGCTCTGCTGTGAAGAAGTGCCTGTAGAAACATGGGCCAAATGGTTAGTTTGGATGTCTGATTCCGCAGTCCTCCAATGTTTTGAGCTAAGTCTGGGTCACATCACTCACCTTCTCCAGGGTCTTGTGGGCTCCTATCTGCTGCCTCCTGACCCACTACTTCACCCGCAACCGAAACATCTACAAATACAGAATAAAGGATTCAGTTTGGTGATATCAGGAGCTAGCAATTCTCTTTTTTGGTGTAGACATGAAGAGTGACATACCAGAGGATCCCGCATGCGAGGCAGGGTACGACTCCCTGCCCACGCTGTGCCGCCCCTCCTCTGTGGTAAGGTCCAGGGGCTGGTCTGAGGAGGCCACAGAGGAGGGGTCGGCCCGTCGCCCTGGAGATCCACCACCTTCACTCCCAGCTGCAGAATCATGCAGCACTGGTCGGCCTCTGCGCCTCCGGGTGCGGCGAATTCGGTAATCCATTTCCAACACTAGAAAAGAAAAGGCATTCTAAGTAAAGTCCTACCTTCTGTCTTAGTTGCATATTGCATGCAATCGCAATCTACTTACTTGGAAAATGGATTCCGAAGAACCTCCGCACCCGGGGCATGTGCAGCCGTTTGAGGTCCGACCAATGCTGCATGATCTGCGTGTGGGTGAAGGTGGTGTTGGTCTGCTGTTGGATGGTCGAGATTATCTCCAGGGCGACGTTGCGTTTTTCAAATGTGTTGGGCAGGTAGTCGTACCTGCGCTCCAGCATGGTCTACAAAACATAAAGAAAACATCGACTTTACTTCTAAATACCTATCAATATGTGTCAGCAAAACATTTTTTTGTGTAATTACATTAACACACACACATTTCTAGTGTTCAGTAATTTCACAATATGGCCTAAATGTTGTTTGGCACGTGTGTTGCGTGCCTTTGGTTGTGCATGTAGTTTATCACATTTTTAACCAAAGCCATTTATTTCTGCGCTTCCTTCACATATAGAGCAGCATTTCCTAATCTAACAAAAGTCCATCAAATACACTTACGAACATGATGATCTCTTCTTGTTGGCGGGTGAAGATAGTGGGTGCCATCTTGCTTCTTTTTCTCGGCAGCAAACGTACGCAATGCCTCAGCGGGTTCCGCACGGCCGTGCGAACGTACGTCACACGCTGGCTTGCTTACTTAAAGGTCCCTGCACACACAGCTGATTATTTTCTAAAATCAAAATGGCACCCAAAAAACCTCCTGGCAAAACTGGAAAGGAGCAAACGGGGAAGAAGGCAGCCAAACGGCAGGAGCCTTCCGAAGGGCCCAAAACCAGGTCGCAGCAGCCAAAAGCAAAATTACGGCCTAGTACCAAAACGCCGGCCAAGCCAACTACCAGCTATGGGCAAAAAAAGGAACAGCCAGGCAAACCAAAGACCCAGGCCACAAAGGCTAGTATGGCTACTGGGCCAAAAACGGGTAAGAGGGTCCGAAGACCCACCCCACCCTGCCCCACTACAACACCCACAATAGTCCGCAGTAGGTCCCGCAGCCCCCCTCGAGGCTGAACCAGGTCCCGCAGCCCCCCTAGACGCCGCAGCATGCCACGCAGCCCCCCTCGAGGCCGAACCAGGTCCCGCAGCCCCCCTAGACGCCGCAGCAGGCCACGCAGCCCCCCTCGAGGCCGAACCAGGTCCCGCAGCCCCCCTAGACGCCGCAGCAGGCCACGCAGCCCACAAAGAGGCCGAACCAGGTCCCGCAGCCCCCCTCGAGGCCGAACCAGGTCCCGCAGCCCCCCTAGACGCCGCAGCAGGCCACGCAGCCCACAAAGAGGCCGAACCAGGTCCCGCAGCCCCCCTCGAGGCCGAACCAGGTCCCGCAGCCCCCCTAGACGCCGCAGCAGGCCACGCAGCCCACAAAGAGGCCGAACCAGGTCCCGCAGCCCCCCTCGAGGCCGAACCAGGTCCCGCAGCCCCCCTCGAGGCCGCAGCAGGCCACGCAGCCCACAAAGAGGCCGAACCAGGTCCCGCAGCCCCCCTCGAGGCCGAACCAGGTCCCGCAGCCCCCCTAGACGACGCAGCAGGCCATGCAGCCCACAAAGAGGCCGAACCAGGTCCCGCAGCCCCCCAAGAGTGTGCCAAAAAAAAAAACAGAAGAGGGCCGGCCCTGCAAGATCGCCCTCACCCTTGGTCCACCCTACTACCTCCAAGGGCAGCACTACTTCAGGCTCAGAACGAAGCTCTCCTGCTCGCCCACATTTGGCACCGGCACAGGTGGAAAGGCAAGGTTACTATGCCACATCAACACCTGGGACTTCTGTGGCCAGCCAGGCCAGAACACCCAGTCCCTTGCCCAGTCCTGGCCAATCCCCAGGCAGCCACCATTCCCTGCATTATACCCCACAAACCCAGCCAAGGATGTCACCCCATTTGGATGACACCATGGAGGACCCACAACCCAAAACAACAGGGCGCACATTGCGAAGAGGGCAGTTGAGTGGGCGTTTTGGTGAGGCCCAAATTATGGCCTTGGCTAGTGGCCTGACCTTAGTTTATGATGAGCTATATGGGCGCAGATCAAAAAACACCACCAAACAGCGCAGAGCCAACATCTTGGCAGACCTAACCAGACAAGTGAATGCAGCGGGGGAAGAGTTAAAGGATGTTGTACAGATTCAGCGCAAGATATCGGACCTCAAATATGCTGCACGGAAGAAAGAAAATCAAAGGCGGATTGACAGGTAAAAATGTTAGCTTTAGGATTAGACTGGATGTTGTATTGGCCACCTGGTTCTAAATTAGCCTAACTCTGTTTTGCAGCATGAAAACTGGAGGAGGTTTTCCCTCCAAACTCAAGTTGACCCCGGCTGAGGAGATGATTTATGGATTGATGCATCCAGTCGCCGTCGAAGGCCACGCGGCCCTAAGGGACACAGATTCCCCGACCCGTCCTGCAGGTGAGTAAGATTTATGTGACCTTTACAATTAGTGAGCATGCACAATTAGCCAGTAACACATCTGGGAAGCCAGGCACCTAGGCTGTGGCTTGTAGGTGATTTCTGTGTTGGGCCAGGGTGTGGCATGTGTGTGGCCACTTAACTTTTGATTTTTGGTCCACATACAAGACGTGAATGTACATTGAACCCGAGTGTAAAAGTTTGTTGGTTCCCATTAAACCGGACCTTCACCCTGATTTAATGAAAAGCCCAAACTCTTAAAAAACAATTCCTCACCATCTAAAATTAATATATTTTACATGTTTAGTCACTAATTTATTATACTTTCCCCCACTGGGCTGCAACTCTGTTCGGGAATTTAGGATACGGGCGCCGCCATCTTGACTCAGAAGCATCACACTTACTGAGGAGAGGAGAGTGGGATAAGGTACAGGGGGGCGGGTTATAGCTGTGCTTTGCTCAGACAGAGCAGAGCTGGGGTCAGGGAAAGGTCAGCAGTCCAAGAATGCAGAGCAGCACAGTCAGGAGGCACTTACTGTTTGCAGGCTGCCTGATAAGATGGCGGATTCCATAAGCCGCCATCTTTGATGTTTAAAGGCTCATAACATGCAGTAGATGCAGGTAGGAAGATTTGTAATGTGGTCAATCTGTATGTACAGGGTGTGGGAAACATATAAGCTAGACTCTTAATCAGAGTGAAGGTCCGCTTTAATGGCCTATAAGGGATGTGGTCAGCCACAGAACAAGCTGAACTTGAATGTTTGGCTTAGTTGAGTTGAACAATGTTGAAGTAGTTGTAGGCCAAAAATTTTTAAACATAATGGCATGGAAATAGAAGCTTATTTGGCCCCGTTGTTGAAGTGCCCATGACAGCTTTGACCCGTTAACTAATTCGGCATATGTCTTTTGACCCGTCAACAATGCATAGGTGTGTGTTTACATAGTGTCTTTGCTTCTCATGCAGGCCACCATCATCGCTCAGCTACTGTGGAATCCACTGCCAGTGTGGACATGCCGTCAACTTCCGTGCAGCCTAGGAGGGAGGAACCGATATATTCTGTAAGTTTATTGAGCAAATGTCGTTTAGCCATGTTACTTTGCATGTTACTACTAACAGATTGACATATGTAGTGGGCAAGCTAACATCTAATTTGTCTCTGTCCATACAGACCCACACACTCATGGATGAAATCCAGGAGCTGGAGGAGGATGGATCCTTTATGTGCCCTTCTGAAGATCTACCCCTGGCCCAGAATCTGCAACTGGTCCAAAATGTTTCACCACCAACTCAGCAGCAGCAGAGGGAATCTGGCAGCATGGTGGCTGCACATGATGGCCAGCATGCACAGACTGACAGTCAAGTCCCCAGTGTTGTCTCTGCTGTTGAGGATAGTGAAAGCATGCCTGTGTCTGTTGAGGGGCCCAGACCAACAGCCTTGGCACGACCCCGAACCAGGGGATTGGGGAGGCGGAATCCGCTACGGCGCAACCAGGGGAGGGGCATGGCAATGTTGGACGCATGGCACCACGAGAGGGTTACCTTCCAGCACCAAAACCAACGAAACCGAGAGGCACTGCATGGCCGGATCGAGACCCTAAATACGACATTACAGGCTGTGCAGAACGAATTGCGGACCCTCAACAGCCACATGGAGACTGCCAACAATGACAACCGTGCCTACAGGGGTGAAATGGTAAATATCATGCGCAACATTTTGGACCAGTTGCAGATTCAGAATGCCACACAGGCCCACGTTCGGGCCAATCAGCAAGGGCCACCACCTGGGTACTATGGCCATCACCCATATTAATGTCTCCACAACATGAATCTGTACAACATCTTTGCTCTTAATCCCCCCTGTATTGACTTGTCTGGTGAGGCAAACCAAGATACCCTTGGTGTATGCCTTGGGTTGTGTGTTTTTGATTTGCGCCCATATAGCTCCTTAGAGTGGTGAGGTAGGCCACTAGCCAAGGCCATATCGGAATCCTCACTGAACGTGCCACTCAAGCTTCTACACCTGTACCAGGTTTACACCTGTGGCAGGGGCAAATGTGGCCAACCAGGATTTTTTGTTGATTTCATTATTGCCATGGTTGATCGAACCATTAATCCTTTGTGGTTACATAAATTTTGTTTGCAAATTGGAGTGAGCAGCAACTCCAAGTTTGAGCTCTTATTTTTATAAAATAAACAGTTAAAGACACCTGTGGCTCATAAATTTTATTGTCTCTTTTTTGGGTGTCACAGAGAAATATATACTTGGACATTCACACAGTTCACACATCCAAAAAAGAGAGTTGGAAAGCATTAGGCCTGTGGTGAGTAATTACTTCATTACTTATTTGAACCCCACAAACATAACGAAACATACACAAAGGGAAAGAAAACTAAATCAACAACACAATGTTAAACAAAGGCCAATACAGGTTACATTAAGCAAAATGGTTCGCGATCAAATTAGTCCGCACACTTTGGCCAGACACACTACTGTGTGTGTCCAGAAATGAGTCCTCCTGGTCTTCGCTGGGTGGAGAGGGAGCAAATTCTACATACCGGGGGACCCGTTGTGAAATTGCAAAATTGTGCAGAACAGCACAGGCCATTATTATGTCTATGACCTTTTTCGGATCATATTGCAGGGCGCCCCCGGTATGATCCAAACAACGAAACGGGGAGGCCGATTCATCAATAGCGCCAGGTAGCGACAGATGAGCGACTGTAGCGTGATTTTTTCAGCGCCAGCCAGTATTCGCTGTGCTTGGCCGGCATTAGCTTGATGACAGCGACTCAGTCGGTGTGCGGTAATGTTGAATACGGGCTGGGGTGTCGCTGTTTCACAGGTCCAGCGTTGTATGTGAGCGCCTGACAACGAATGGCCAGAGCGAACGGCTAGCTTCATATTCATCAAAAAATCACGCTCCGAATGTGCTGTCGCTGTCCATTCCTTGTTTAAACCCCAGAGCGCTTGCGGCGATCTGTATTAACTAGTTTTTAACCCCTAAACAACCATATTTTTTGAAAGTAACATTATACATGTTTTTAGAATCATTTTGTTATCTGAATACATTAATCTCAGACCTGTTAGATCAATTCTGCACATATTTTATTTTTATTTTTTTGACTTAAAAATAAATCCTAACATTGCAGAAGTGTTCTCCGATTTTTTGACATTAAAAAAAAAAAAAAATTAATCCAAATTAATTATGATTAATTATAGATTGCTCCATTGAAATGCATTGGACATCGCCAGGGAGCGACAGCTCATACCTGGCGCTGTGAGGGAATTTGCAGCGGCGCTGTTCAGTCCAGGCGGCTTCATGATGAATGCCGCGCTAGCCGTCGCTCTCGCCGGGCGTACTTGAGTCGGTAGTCGCCGTTAGCTGCCGCTACCTGGCGCTCGTCAGACACTACCTGGCGCTATCGCTTGATGAATAAGGGCCCTAGTCTTCAAAAGACCAAAGGCCCTCTCTACCACAGCCCTGGTCTTGCGGTGCGCACAGTTGTAGGCATCCTGGGAGGCATCCTGGGGCCGGAGTACTGGCGTCAAGAGCCACGGCAGCAGCGGGTATCCTGAATCACCTTATACATAAGATTAGGAAAACAAACATGTAAGACCATCAAGGCACCAGAAACATCAATAGGAGGCTATTTGTCAATTGTGTGATCAACATGAGGCAACATTTGCCACTGTCCCAGTCCCAAACTAAACATCTGTCCTAGAGGTTTACAAAAGGACAACATACAAAGAGTGAGGATGAGGGACAATCATACATATGGATCCCAGCTCTGGGTTTCAAAGTGTGCTTAGGATGTAGGTTTTGCTGACCCCTTATATGCTTTGTGTGAGACCAAAACAGCAGAAACACGCCACATGCACTTTATCCCGCTCTACTCTCGTGTGGAAGTGCAAACCAGCTTAGCAAAGATGGGTCCTAAACTATGCTCAAGTTAAGTGCACGATTCCACACGAGGGTGGTGTAAGAGGGATTATTAAATTAGACAAACAGATAATTTAGAATGTGGCTAATGCAGGCCAAACTTGGCGAAACGCTTGGTTGGTTAATAACTAACATTCAAGTGTGGTTTCACATGGCCAGAAGTTTGTTTAAGGTGTAAGTTTTGCAGACATTACTGCCAAATGCTAATTAAAAACAAACATCCACAACTACATTATGTGGTTTCTGTTCACTTACCAAGGAGCCATGCACCGGAAAATTCCCCAGACTCAAACCGTCGGTACAATCCTGATCGTCTAAGGATGTACGCATCATGGGCTGAGCCTGGGTAGCCGGCGAGGACGCTAAGGAACCGCATGTCCGGCCCCACCACTGCCTGCACATTAAAGGAGTGGCCCATTTTGCGGTTCCTGGAAAAAAAGGAAGACAATAAAACATTAGGAAGGCATTTTGAAAAATGAACACACACATTTAGATAAGGAGGGACCATTACAAGGTGGGACCATTACAAGGAGGGACCATAACAAGGAGGGACCATTACAAGGTGGAAACATTACAAGGAGGGACCATTACAAGGTGGGACCATTACAAGGTGGAAACATTACAAGGAGGGACCATTACAAGGTGGGACCATTACAAGGTGGAAACATTACAAGGATGGACCATTACAAGGTGGAAACATTACAAGGAGGGACCATTACAAGGAGGGACCATTACAAGGAGGGTTAACCTAAAATGAAACCAAAAAAAAAAACCATTACTTACCTGTATATGTACTCGTCGGCAGCCGGAGGCACCAGGGCGATGTGGGTACAGTCAATGGCACCAATGACGTTGGGCATGTCGGCGATATTATAAAAACCAAGCTTAATGGCGTTTCTGGCTACCATATCATCTGGGAAAAAAATATATTTGGGGGTTAGGGTAGCCATGCCTTCCAAAAAAACAGCGTAGGCTGTGAGATCCCCACGGAGAGGGCACCCAGCCTCTGGAACGAGCCGTTCGCCAAAAATTGCAGGCAGCCAAGCATCTTGGTCATACCTGAAATTGCATGCCCCTTCCTTGTGGTGCGGGCTAACCATGGCCGCAGCTCACTATACAATTTATGGAGGGAAGCGCGATTAAGCCTGGTCAGCTCGAACAGCTCAACGTCATGCATGCCATTGATGTTCATGCGTCGCCGCCGGTGCAATCTGGGCTCTGACCTCAAGATCCCATCAATGCCAAACAGAAGAAGAGCTTGATGCTCTTCAAAGTCACTCTCCATCACGCTTGGCTGCCTAGTCCCGAGGTCAAAAAGGTGCCGTAAGACGCTCGACAAGGAAATGACTATATGGGCGTCGGAATACTTGCCAATCAGCTCTCTGAATTAATCGCCAGCCCATTGCAATGACGTAAATGATTTGACCGATCGAAACATTTTCGATTTCGAAGGAAAAAAGTCCCGAAGTTGCGTAAAAACACAAAATTAATTTCGATGGACGAACGAACATATACGTCTATGTTCGAACGTTCGTGCGAGTCGGAAATGCCCAAAAAAAAAGGAAAAAATGACAAACACCCAACAAAACTTTCGATTGCAAATACGAACATAATGACATTTGGGATTTTGAATCGAGCCTAATGTGTAACCGGGTATGGCTATCTCCCAGTCATTGTGATCCTTGAACCAAGTCTCTGTTATTGCAACAAGATCCATCTATCTATCTCTGGATATGATAGCCATTAATTCACAGAGCTTGTTGCCCAAGCTGCGAGCATTGGTACACATCATGTGGAAGTTGTTGGTATTGTATTCTAGTGTGTCCTTGGTCTTTTCCACCTCTACCCTACCACTGCTTCAATGTCCTGCTTCATCCTAAATGGTAGGGGACAGAAATCACCCTTACAAGTTACATCTCTGTCCCCTTCCTCTAGTTTAAATCAAAAAATGCTCTGAGTTCCACTCCAAGCTCTTCTGTGCCTTTCTGTGAAGGATGCAAACCATCCCTCTTAAACAATTTTTGATCACCTTATAACATCATGACTAATACATCCAAAGCCTTTGTCTTCACACCACTGACGTAACCACAAATTGAACTTGGCGATGTTGAGTGTCTTTTTCCCCTGATTACATCCTGGCAGAACTTCAGAAAAGGTGATAGAACCTGTTATTTTGCAAAGTTCCTGACTAAAATTTTGGAAGTCCCTCTGTACATCAAACACATTTTTGGGATAAGTCATTTGTGCCAAGATGTAGCACAATGTCCACTTGGTTATGTTTGCTTGCAGACTTCACAATATTTTGAATACGATTCTTATCCCTATTAACAGTGGCACCTGGGAGACACCTCACTTCCTTTAGCTCATCTTTATCCTGTCCAAAGTCCACCCCTCTAATTGTTGAGTCACCAACCAGAATATGCCTTTTCCTATTGGTTGGCTTGGTAACTGTTCCTTGCTGCCCTTTTGTACTCATTTTATTTGGTCCCTTATTTAAGTCCACTTCCTTTGATCTTACCAACTCCTGCCCAGACTGAGCATTAGCAGATAAATCCACATCAAGCTCAGAAAGAACAGCAAATGGGTTATATTGGCTTAGTCCAAAATGTTGATGGCTTTGTTCTCCATACATGATAAAACATATGAGAGAAGCATTAATCAGTTCTTTATAATTTGTCAAGCAACAAAATCTGTGGTAAGCCCTCAAAATATTTTGGTAGTTTCAATTAAAGGATCTAGAGATCAGCAAGACAGCTACAGTTGCAACCCTGGGTCAGGTTATCCTGGGTCATCTTCTGCTGCTGAGGAGGCCCAGCATAGGGGAGGGAGTTCACTAAGTCTTATAAAGAAATATAAAGCAGGCTGCATTAAAAATGCAGCCCCTCACATTTAAGATGGAGAGAGCAGAAGAAATATCCCTTTAAAGGTTGTGTCCATGCAATAATCTATATTCACCTTCTTCCCCACAGATCCTCTGTGCAGTGCTGGCATCTTAATGCTTACCAATGAGGGAGAATGAGCGATTCTATCCACCATCGCTGGACAGACATGGTGGCCTCCATCAATCTGGCTTTATGGTCGCTAACACTCTATTTATTGCAATGGAGGTGGCGTGCCAAGACCAGGCATGCTGAACCTGCTTTGGAAAGCCCCCTCCATTGCAATGAATGGAGTAGGCTGGTAGGGTCGTAAACAGGCTCCATGGATGCTCCCACAAGAGGCCGCCAGCGCTGGAAGCTACAAATGGATGAGCTGTGGGGGACCTACATAGAGGAGCTACGAGTTAGTATAGACTTTTTGAGTTACTGTCTGGACAATCACATTACATTTCTGTAAGTTTCAGGCATTGTAACTAGGGGCCTTCATTCAGCATGAAGACGCCAAGTATAAGGGACAGGGATTAGGGAACTCATTATCTATCACTAGTAGAACAGCCCGCTGCTGCTGCTTATTGCTGATTGTTATAAACATATAATATATTTATGATTTATATATATATATATATATATATATATATATATATATATTTCTTACTTTTTTCCCACTCTGACGCTACCTCCGATCCTGACGCCATGAATCCGAATCCGACTCCACAGCCCTAGGTACAATTCAAGCTGTAGTTTTAAGCAATTCCTTTAAGGCTAACAACACTATTCAATACACAATGTTAATCTCAAAATTCACACCATATATTTGTATGCTAGTAACTACATTACATGACTAAGCAAGATTTGGGATGCCATGCGGCTTAATGAGGCTTAGGAAGCATGAAAACTCAATTTCTCCCCCATCCTAACCATCAAACCTACCTTTGGTCCAATCCACACTCACCAAAGGATTTGGCTGCCTCTGGCTCAATGCCTACCAGGTGCCACCCAACACAAACATGCTGACTCAGCTATTTTAGAACAAAAAGTGACACATTTTCACTGCTCTGTTGCAAAAACGAAGCAGCACTATCATTGCTGCAAATTTAATAGGAGCTGGTTGTCAACACCATGTGGGCCTAAGGCCCCCACCGATGCCACTATGAGATCCTGGAAAGCATCTGCACAGCACAAACGTCTACTCTAAGCTAACTTCTGCCCCTTATTGCATTAGGCATATTGCCTAGGTAGTTCCCTACTACTAGCTACACAACTTATCCAGTAACATTACAAGCATATTTACCTTTATTATCACTCAGACACTATCTGCAGCAGGATGAATCCCCATGCCCTTTGAGGATGCCATATTGGGAGATATGCATCAGGGCACTTACACAGCTTAAACAGCACCCAGCATTTTGGCCAGGGGTTAGATAGCCGTAATCTGGATTTCAAGTGCCAAATTTGAGTCTTTACATGTTTATTCATATTTTTCTTTGAATACTGAATGCTGTATATTGTTCAACGTACATTAAATTATCAAGAAAATGTGTCTAGCATCATGTAAAGTATTGTTTACTGGCAATCACCTATTACCTATCTGAGCAAGGAGATAAGATGTTATATTTCAACCCTAACCCTCTAGGATTAATTTCTTACCCAGTCCATGTACGACCAGCAGGTCCACTAGCTGCCATTTTGTTTTTAAAACTGACCACAGCAGTAGTTAGAAAAAGGTAAATAATCTTTTATGTGCAGCAATCTGGTTTACGCTGGGCAGAGATGCATATGAGCACTGTTTGTTGTGTTTGTCTTGTTTAAGTAATTGAGTGTTGGTCCAATTTAAAGTTCACTACTTCAACATGAGTGAACTCAGCATTAGAAAGAAAGTTCTAATGGACCTCTATCTAATGGAGAACAACAAATGTCAGTCCCCCAAAAGCACCTTGCCTTTCCTCGGTCCCTCGCCGCGGTCACTGGGCCACTGTTTTAAGCTGTGCATGGTCCTGCACCCAGGTATTCAGATAGCCTGAGTGTTTAGGAGCGCGCACTCCACAGGGGAGCCAGGGATGGGTCTGCCACCACTCCCTATGCTGGTGGGCCATCCAAAGCAACAGCCTTGTGCCATGCATTAGTATGCATAGGCTTAAAGTGCTTGCACATGCGCCATGGGAATGATGGAAAGTTGAGTGGACTGGGCAATCTGAGGGGGTTTCCCATGGTGGGGCAACTTAATTTAGAATGCCCCTGGAGCAAGAACCAATCACCAGGATAGTCAAAATGCTGGTGATTGGCACACTTTAAGAACCCTTGGCAGTTAACAAGTTGTAGTAATTAGTAGTAAAAACAGCTCTACCTCATTAACCACTTTAATAAGATAATAACAAAATAAACCATGGTCTTCTATCTTATTTCTTGATTCTTGTAGACTGCTTGAGGATTTCTGGGTATTGCTTGAAAGGCCTTTATGGCCTCTGGCCTTCCCCAGCTTCTTCTGATCTTGAAGCACGCTTTTCCTCAGTTCTGCCTCCTTTATGTCTGGCTTCTAGCCACCTCAAGGAAAGCTTTCACATCCTGGAGGTGTACCTAATGGGGTTTAACATGGGTGATCATTCAGTAGAAACCGCACCCACTGAAGTAATGTATAAAAGCCTCTCTCTGAGGTGGGTGTGTTATTACTCTGGCAGGGAGCATCAGGCCATCACTCCCTCTCACTCCACAAAACATCAACCTAGCCACTGCTGTAACTGTAGTCAGCTAAAGATGCAAGATGTGGCTACAGGGAGATAGCATATCTAGATTTGAAAATATATTTTGACGCCAACTGCAGTGTTTGGCACGTTGTATATTTCCCCCAGACACAATATATTCACTTCTACGAGCCCAATACAAATGCATCAGATAAACACGAGACTTTTGTCTTCTGTGGCTTATATTTTCTAGAATACTTCGGCAGTTCTGTTCTACTGAGGTCTTCAAGGCATTTAAAGCTCATCTGCTTCTATGAGCAGCCTTCAAGCTTTTAATCTGCTGTATAATATACAATATTGTGTAACGTACCTTCAGTCTACACAGCATGGACCTGTGTGATCTGACATAGCAAGTTATAGTCATACAGAATATATTTATTATTATTATGTTTATATCTTTGTTTCTGACACATTGGGATTGTTTATTATAATATAAAATATTGCTACCAGTTTTATTTCTTTGTGCCGCCAATGTAAAATTGCAGAAGGGAGAAAAAAACAGCTGACAAATTGGGTGACACATAACAAAAAGTGCACTTATAAAGGTGCCAGGCCAGGCTCCTATACCTACATCACTCTCTGAGACACTAGCAGTGCACATGGTAACCTCTCAATTGAATGTCTCCATTTTGCCACCTTTGGCTTCCCTGAACTTAATTCAAAGATACAGTCACTTGCAAGAGAATCATATGTCAGTAATGATTCTTGGACACAGTCGATGGGCGTAGTGGGATTTTGCCTAATTCCCAGTCACCTCCTAATGCATTGCCCCTCAAATCCCTCCCCCTTTTCCCTCTTAGTCTTCCCCCCCATTCATGTAACTATTTTTTCGCACTCATTTACCTCTCTCTATGTTTCTCTTCTCTTCATTCTTTTATTATACTATCTCTGTAATTTTAAAAATAATAATAAGTTTTAACAAACAAATCACAGACTGATGCAATGTTGATTTAACCACATGTATTAACAAGTAAGTTGTTGATTATACTATGTATGTAAAATTCCAGTATTGTGTACTTCTGTATCTGTAGATGACATATACACACTTGCATCTCTGTATATGACCTTAAAAATGCAATAATTTGGACTGTCTGGGGTCAGGCACCCCCAATTCAATAGTGGCCGTTATATTCAACCTCACCATGTACAGTTAAAAATATTACATTCTTTATTTAAATATTGTTAAAAAATATACATTTGTTAAAATTCATTCCAAAATAATATTTGATAAATAATAAATGATGTTTTCTTGACCATTTCATATAATCCCAAATTCTCTGTAATCCTCCCCTGGCTGGGCAGACGTTTTGTCTTCTCAGGCTTATTCAATGCCCTGTATGAGGATTATAGTATTAGCAATGAATATATCAAGTCATTACATAAGTAACAATAAATAGTTGGCAATAGATAAGGAGTAGAAATTGGGAAGTACCAATACCTCTGCCTGGTGATATTACTTTCTCCTTGTGAAAAATTGTATTCATTCTATTTTTCTAACGTCATTAAGTACACAAGGAGACAGTTTCTTAGGAGACAATTTTCACAGGAGGTGATTCTTAGATGAAGGGGCAGGAGCAGATCCAAGCTCACTAATTGGATGAGAGGCCACGCATGCACTATAGGACTAGGGAAAGGTGAGTTAAATTGGGTGACCTGGGGAGTTTCAAATAGCAGGGCATCCCTGATTGGAGTGTCCCAGGGGCAAGGACCAAAACCCATGATGTCAAAATCCAGGGTTTTGGTGCACTTTAAACAAAAAAAAAACCAGGATATTCACTTGGGATGCCCCTCTATGTGAACCCCCTAGTTTGCCTGTAAAAGCATACCTTTCCCCTTTCTTGTCCAATCAAAGTAACTTGCGTTGCAAACGGCTCTGTTTGCAGCAGCATCACTAGGCGCCCAGCCTATCTGAAGGGTTATCTTTGGGCTCACACCTCATCCCGGAGATGCTGAGGATGCGGTCGTAGCTATTTACATCACCATGGGAGCCTGAAAAAAGGTGGGTTTTGCGGCAACCCAGGTGGTGCTTCACAGAGTGGGACATACCGATTCCTGATATACCTGCACAGTCATTCAAAGTAGATTTTTTTTCAGTAGATTCAGTAGATTTTTTTTCAGTCAGTTTATTTTGTAGAGATTTTATATCTAATTATTGAGTCACCTGGTCATCACAGAAGCAGCATCTCACACACTCAGAGCTGTTACCACTGGGTACAGAGTCTGCCTGGGAAAAAAACTGGAGCAGCTGTGAGACCAGTGAGCTAAATGCTGCGGCTGTCTGCTATCACCTCACTGACTAAAACCCAGCAGATGCCCCCATTCAGCAAATAGACTGAGCCATTTTCATTTTACAATTCAAAAGTAAGGCACACATTTTATTTTATTTTCTATTGCCACATTATTAAACATAGAAACATAGAAGGTTGACGGCAAAAGGAGACCATACGGTCCATCTAGTCTGCCCTTATGTGTATACTGTATGTACTCTTTATCTTAGGATAGATGTGTGCTTATCCCAGGCATGTTTAAATTCAGTGACTGTTGATTTTTCAACTACCTCTGCTGGAAGTTTGTTCCAAGCATCTACTACTCTTTCTGTAAAATAATATTTTCTAACATTGCTCCTGATCTTCCCCCCGACTAGCTTCAGGTTGTGCCCCCTTGTTCTATCATTAAGTTTCTTCTTAAAAACATTTCCCTCCTGAACCTTATTTAATCTTTTCACATATTTAAAAGTCTCCATCGTGTCCCCCCTCTCCCTTCTTTCCTCCAGACTGTACAAATTTAGTTCTTTAAGTCTCTCCTGATAAGTTTTAAGTTTAAGTCCTGCCACCATTTTTGTTGCCGGCCTTTGGACCCGTTCTATTTGAATAATGTCTTTTTGCAGATAAGGTTTCCAGACCTGCACACAGTATTCTAGCTGTGGCCTCACCAGGGCTCTATACAGCGGCATCACAACCTCTCTCTTCCTACTGGTGATGCCTCGAGCTATGCAGCCGAGCATCCTGCTTGCTTTTCCCACTGCCTGGCTACACTGTCCACTCATCTTGCAGCTGTCAGTAATCATTACCCCATTATTTATACACATGTTAGAAGCTATTGTGTGGCTATTTAATTATTTATCTTTTTAATGCAATTTTCACGATAGTGCTCCTTTGAATGCTGTTATTGTTTTCTTCCCAGTTTTACCCTACCCCACGAATAATTGGCAAAAGGACCCAGCATTGAGTCAATGCATTTATGGGAGGGAATTAGCTGGCTGCCACCGCCCATGAATGAAGGTGACAAAACTGTATATGTTGCACAATGTTATATATGTGGCACTATCCCACAGTAAACAATAGTTGAATCAACCAGAAACATGTGTAATGTGAAGCATGGAAAAGTACACAAAGGATGTAGGTGACCATGATTGGCAAGGGATGCGAATATAGAGATTTTCTTCATTTCTTTCCTAATATTGAGCTCATAAACATTTCCCCTCTAGCCTCTCATACCCATTCAAATTCATTCTAGCACCAAGCTCCTCAAGAAACAAATGAAAATCTTCATGGCGCTGATTAACACAAGAAAATTAAACTCTCTCCTGTGGATTTAAAAGGTTCACATTTCACAGGGAAAGTACATTCCTTAAAGCAGCAGATTTTTATTTCCTGGCACCAAAAAATATTTTAAAAAGCAAAATATTAAAAGTATGTTCACAAATAACACCAACAAGGTGGATGATATGTGGATTTAAATGTATTGGAAAACCAAATGTGCCGGCATATCTTCCGCATTAGCGGTAGGAAGATTTTCAGGGGAATAATCGAATGTGCGCTGGGGAGGACACGCTACAGTCTTCTCTGGTGCCGATATTATTGCCTTTTGAGAAAATGAGAGTTCTTACATTTTTAGCTTTCAGAAACCTTACACATCAATACTCTTCAATGCCTGGTAATTCCTCAGTTGTAGTCCAATCTGAGTAATTTTGAGAAATTAGGTTTGACTACCAAATGAAAAACTATTCTTACTCAGTGTGAAGATTATGTAACGTGTTCTGACTTTCCTTTTATACTGTTTGAAAACCCTTCATTGGTAGAAACAACATAAAAAATGCCGTTTGCTGTTTGCTGTTTGCTGTTTGCCGTTTGCTGTTTGTTGTTTGCACTTTCATCTAAGAAAACTTATCCCTTTCCTTCTAACTTCATGCCATAGAGGTCCTGATTCACAGGGAAAAGGTAAGTATCTGAACCACTTTAGGGCCTCTGAAGAAGTGAATTATTTCACGAAGTGTGAAGGGCTAAGGAATAAACATATAGTTTACATACAATTGTTAAAGGGAGTCTAAAAGACTTTATGTCATCATTCCCTTTTATGAACCTCTGGGATCAAAGTAAAGAAGACGGTGATCCCACAGTGAACGGGCAGGACACAGCTGCATCCCCGTTATACCTCTATCTGAGGCACGTACCCAGGCTAGGCATTTCTCAATGGCTGGCGCTGATATTGTGGAGGAGTGGGGTGTCGCTGTAACAGGAACCCCCTTATATATGTCCTGCCTTGCCTGAGGTGGGTCATCACCTTGTACACCGTCTAGGATTCCATCATTTGACATGGATATTTAAGTCCACAGTGAGCGTGTCAGACTGCATGCCTTCTAGAGAGGGTGGTCCTCCAGGTTGACATACATGTGCATGCAACCCACAACAGCATCTACCAAAGCTCACTACTGCCCTGGTCTCTTTTTTACACTGCCTATGCCTAAACTTATTGATTCAGTAAACAATCAGCGGCAAACCTTATTCTGTAGAGGAGTGATACCAACTGCCTACAAGCCCCGGCAGCACTAAACCTGTATAACCATTATAATGGATGATGTCTTACCCATCACCCTGTTACACAGTCAGAGGTGGCTAATAAGGCATGAATGGAAAATGAGCCACTAACTGACCAGTGACCCACACATAAATCACAGGATTGCCGGAAAGTGAGTTTTCACCAGCGACTGCAGGGGTTTCACACAATGGGGGTTATTTAAGAAGGTATAGCGCCAGGTAGTGCCTTGTAGCGGCAGGCAGCATCTGGTGAACTCTGGGCGCTGTACGCAAAACCACATTTATGAAAGCGAATCTGGTGAGCGCCTCTAACAGCGCCATGTAGTGTCACATGTATTATTACAGGCAGCTCAGCGTATAGCACCAGCGCACTAGGCTCGGAAATGCCATGTAGTACCTGTCACTCTGTAACGTTCTCCCATACATTTCAATGGGCTGTCATTAGTTGTGTATAAATAGCGTGTTTGGCAATTAATTTTTTTTTTTTGCTCAAATCATTGTGTGACCTCTCCTGGCTGCAAACAAACACTTTTAGAAACTTTTTTGACTTTTTATATTTTTATGCAGAATGGCATTTACAGGTCTGGCACTAAAGTGTTAATGTCCCAGTGTTAAAACAATGTCATTCCATGTGTTTTCGCTTTGTTACTGGTGTATATGTGTTCAAATCAGACTTCACACAGCGTCTGGCGCTCTATGCTACAGCGACCAGATTTAGAGCGCCGACGCTGTGTGTGCGTAGTTTTTTGTTAAATATGGTGTGGAGCGCCGAGTGCCGGACACACTGAGCCGGCGCTACCTCTCATTCGCTGCAGCACTGTACTGTTGTTACAGTGGCCAACACATAACACATTCATCAACGCCGTCCAAGTTACTAGTGCGACCAAGACGCTCTGTTACAGTGCCGGATACTCGCTTACAGTGTCTACTAGCCGCTATACAGACGCTCATCTGGCAATACCTGGCGTTAGTAGTGAATCAGTCTCCACGTGACATCCTGAAAAGATCACCACCAGGAGAATGAAAGTACCAGGTGTTGTTCCTCTTTATAACATTTTTGGAATGTTAATATAGGATGTAGCACTAGAAATTACAGAGAGATTCACACTGTATTACAGTTTAACAGATATGTATTGCACAAATAATTTTATTCATTTGGACATAAAATTATAAAAAAAGCTTTTAACAGCAAAATGATTGTTGGTAGAGTGTCTGATGAGGTAAACAGTGTTACAAGTTGGACTGAGATTTTATTTAATTTTTTTTTATTTTTGACATTTGGTACGCTTCAAGTGCAGAAACCTAAATTGTTTGATAAACAAAACCTTTGCAACTCCATTAGTTGCAAGCAGATCTTATGGTGAAGGGGGTCAGCAGGGGGTAAGTACAGGAGGGCAGAGGTAGCGACCACAATGTGGTCCATGAAGTAAGGGAGCCCATCATTGTTGCTCCTCCAATGGTTTTATAGGATTTGTGCTCACATTATATTTCATTTAATTAACAGTTTGTATCCTAGGGGCTCAATGTGACAGGAAAATGTTACTGTATGACAAAAACTGGGTCCCCATTTAGTGTCTGCACCTGGACCTGGTCACATGTAGTTACAGGAGGTGTAATGCCACCATAGCAGCAGATGGCAAACTTACTACTAAGAGCATGTTAAGTATCATGGCAGTCAGTGGCATAACTAAACCTGATGGGCCTTGGTGCGAACATAAAATGGGGCCCTTTGAAGGCTCATACAATACAATTTTTTCTGTCTGTTAACTCATTTGGATGTAGCTAGACAATTAAAGACTGAAACAGCAGAAATGAGTGGTGCTTCATTTGTTTAAATGCTGCCAAGCGAACAACCATATGATAAATAAGCTGGAGGACCAACAATGATGGTGCCTTCTGACCTCCTTGGCTCTGGTGCGATCACACCCTCTGGACCCAGTCAAGTTATGCGTCTAATGGCAGTGATTACCACAGCTAGAACAGCTGCAGTGATTGGATAATGAAAGTGTCATTCAAGGTTGTAACAGAGCTGGGGATTCTGCCCCTTCGATTACAGCACAGGGCTTCCAGTCAAGAAGAGGACTCCCAGCGTAGACAAGGTGAGTACACTAGGTAAAGTAACTTGGGTTAGCTGACAGGATAGGAATGGGGGTTCAGGTATAGAATGATTTTAAGCTCTTAGAACAAAAGGTTAATAGTGATTGATGTGCCATACTATAGTATATCCTCTATAAAGACCAATATAGGACATTACCCTGCTGCCTGTAGCCCTGAAAAGGTTAAGTGAGGGCACAAAAAATACATCATAGCTTTCATGCATGACTGTGGACATATGCTCCACACAGAAATTCCCAGGGTGATTTTTAACCTAATCAAGAGTCTCCTGGTATAGGCCGCCTTCACTGATCTGCAGAGAGGAATGCCGCGGTTCAAGTAGCGCACGCTTCATTAGAGACTCAGCCTTCACATCTCTCATGGAGGTTGCGGGATTTAGCAATGCAGGAGTGCACCAGGAGAATGGCAGCACTCCTCTTATTAGAAGGGTACTCTGATGGAGCAATCTTTTGTAAAGCATCTTGTGTAATTATTAGTTACAGTCATGCTAATCAGCATGTGATTAGATTGTACAACCTGAGTTGGAAGGTCAAATCCATAAAGTGTCTTTCATTAAAAACTGAATTTAGCCAGGACACACATCCTGCTTTAATTCACATATGGCTGTGATGCAGCACATACACAGAATGTATCCTGCACTAGCCTGTATTCCGGGGGGGGGGGGGGGGGTAGGATTACCACCCACTTATACTGGTGAGCCACAAATCACTGATTTACAGGTAGGCTGCTCTACAGCACTGCATCTGACCTTATGTACACAATTTTTCTTACATACATGTTCCTATGTTTTCTAGTACATTCAGCGTCGTATTAAACTCTGGACAGTCTTTCTGCCTAAGCTGGCCTAACTATATTATAGCGTTTATTGCTATAATTAATTTTCCAAACAATTTTTTTTGGAACTTGCATTGGGACTTGTCAATAATTGAAATGCAGGTCCGAAATGATTTTTTTTTTTATATTTAAAAATGTATTTTAATGTCTCCTTTGGCTTAACGATATGTAATTTGGACCCCAACAAGAAAAACGCGCAAGAAGAATGCATCCCTCCCAAGGGCGATGCAGATTACTGCACATAATAATTAATTTAAAGTTTTTGCAATTTTTGCCATTGTCATTTTTCCCCCTAAATGGCATCCTTTGGATCTGCCAGTAGCCTGCAAAGAGGAAGTGCTGCTGGGTTTTTGCCGCTTTGTATTGTGGGCTATGTTGGGACCATGCCACATACCTTTCTGGAGACCAGGCAGATGTAAATACAGACAGCTGCCAGCAATACTGCTTTTGGCCTTCCCAGAGAGTGGGGACTTGGGAAACTCAGTAGTGGGGAGGGCTGGAGTGTCACTTGTGAAGATGCAGAATCAGGAACACTGGGAAGAAACTGAGGGAGATCTGGAAAGCAATAGTGATTTAAAGCTAAATGTAACTGAGGGGAGCCAGCAGGGAGTAACAGGTAGAGTGCTACACCACGCATTGGTTTCTGTCTGTCAGAGCCTTAGGGATGCCAGAGAATCCAGGGAAAGCCGTAATCCAGTGCTGGAGTTCAAAGGGCCAAAACAGGTAATCATCCAAGCAGGGGGTCGAGAGCCAGAGTGGGGTCTTAATCCAAGAGTCAGAGGGTCAGAGCCGTAGTGGGTCGTAATCCAGAAGTCAGAACCGAAAGTCAAACCAAGATGTCACACAGGAACAAAGGCGAGCGTCACTCCAAGAAGATCTGCAGGCAACTTCCTAATGACAGACCAGGAGAAAATCAGTAAGGCAGCATTTCGGCTTTGAGTGGATGCAAGAGCAAATGTGCTGACAATGATTCAGTATCGTGCATGCAGATGGGGCAAGTGAGTTTAGGAGAGTTTTTCCCTCTGCGTTGGACCATTTTCTGCCATTTACCCCCTGCTTGGCCTGGCACTGTGTTAGAATGTTTTGTGCCCTACTCCACTTGAACATTACCTGATTTTCTGGCCCCAAATGTATGCAATTTTTCCTTGTAATAAAACATTGAGGAGCTGTTCTGTGTGTGTTCTGTTGGGCCATACCACTCCCCAATACCAGTAAAAGGTAATACTGGATGTTGTTGTAATACAGCAGGAAAGCACAACATATCCACACACACAATGAAGTTTGGTATATTATCTCTGTGTGTATGAGCTCTAAGAACTAACAGGTAATATTTGCATGTGACTATAGAGTGGGCCCCCAGAGTCTGCTTGATTGATGACCCAAGGAAACCCCCGACTGACTTTAAATTAATAGTTGTGGGCTTTGGATCTGCACTAAAGTTAGATTCATCCCAGATCTTGCCATTTTTGTCAGGGTTACCCCATTCCAGATACCTGCAAGATCCAGGTGAAATCATCTGGGCTGGGGAATATCCCTTCATGTCCCTCCCCTCCAGTGATGTCATTAGTCACATGGAAGGCGATTCCAGAGAGGCTTCTCCTCTGTGGTATAAACAATTCCTTTCCCAAAGGCCCGGCATTAGCTTGGTGGGATGCCAATAAAGGAGGAAAAGGGACCTGTGCCCCCCTCACTACAGGTGCCAGCAGGGTGGCTGCAATAGAGGCTCTCCAGTATCCGCAGACTGGCATAAGCCAGACCGAGAGGGAGCCCCTCAATCAACAGACCTGAAGAGAAGAGGCCATCTAACGTGGGACAAGAAGAGGAAGGCGCCAAGTGGTGAGTTCTTTTTTGTTTTGAAAGTGTAAGTCCAGTTATTTAGAAACCCACTGCCCTGTCTCCCTCCCCTGCTATTGAGGCATAGAGCGGGATGAAACAAAAAAAACTCCTTACCTTTCCCAGAAACCAGTGCCATCATTGGGTGGCGGGGGTGCACAGAGCAGCATCCAGTGAATAGGCGGGCCAAGCATAAAGCATGATGTTGCTCTGTGCATTCTGTCCAAGACTGCACGGACCACCCAACTAGAGGGCTTCTAAGAATTTTTCTAAGAATTTTTCTCCTGCGCATCACTAAAAATTGATACATATAATGTATAAATGGTTTGTCTTTTCATTTAAAGCTTTGTCTACCTTCTTGGTTATTCTTTCAGTGTTCTGTACAGCTTTAGTTCATTTAAAAGAGTTTGTTTAGCTTTTTTCCTAAAGTATGTAGTAAAAATAAAATCATTTAGCTAAACAATTTGACCATCATGGCCGTTTTTTAACAAATCTTTGTTTTTTCTTAACTTTTTCCCTCTCGCCTATAAACCAACTTTTTTCCGCTCTCTAATTCCATGTGTGTAAATTCACAGTATGACGGCAGGAACATTAAGTGTAATAAAGAAAAATTATGGTCTATAGCAGCAGACTCAGTGATTTCCATTAATTTATGTGAGTAAAGTAGCATTTTCTCGGTAGAAATTCCTGTAGAGTAGAGGCTCATATATCTAATGATGTGGAAAAACTCCAGCAAATATCTGGGTGAGGAATGAATCTAATTTTCTTTTTTAAAAGTAGTCAGCAAGTAAAGAGAAGACCACATAAGTAACGCTGCCTATTAGATCACATCGCAACAGCGGACTTCAGGATGACGTGTTTGTATACACCGGAGTATAAACGCTGATTAGCCCGTTTAGGGTGATTAACAACTGGAGTAGCGGTGAAATTCTTGATTTTGTTTATTTGGTTGCAAGCCTCACCGTGTATGTCATGTATCTTTCCTGGTTAATAACCTGCAATAAGTACATCTCTGTGGATGAATGGATAATTAAAATGGCTCTCTAAATATCTCAAAGGCACTACATCTACCCAAGGGTATTTTTTTCTCTTAATAAAATTGGCTAATGTTCATTATAACATGTCTAATGTACAGGATAAGTACACGAGAAGTGATGTTTACAGGCTGCTCAAACCGCTATCAGATGGAATTCTGAGGATTTTCAGAGATGAATTAATACAAGCAAAGTAATTGGGCTTCAAGCTGAGTATGGAATGGGTTTCTGAGAAATGTGCACATGGAAATGGCCACTCAGCTACTTCTGACATTCGAGAGGGAACTACTGAGGCGGTGCAGTGCACGTCCAAGACGGGTTTTGAAGCCGTAAAAAGGGTCCTTATAGCGGATGATGTAATGTAAGATCTTGACACGAGAGAGGGCCATTATCTCTGTGTGCTCTGCTTTCCTTGTGGGTACAGTTCTGGGAACTGACACAGTTCAACCCAGCTACTCAACTCCATTTCAGCTCAGAGCTCTTGACACTGTTTGGTTAGCATTTTAATCAAAACTTAATTTCCAGCTCTCTATTATAGTGCAGCCCAGATTTGCACCCTAATTGTTTAGACCAGGGGTTCTCAAGCTTTTTTCACCAAGTACCCCTTTCCATTTTCAAAATATCTCACGTACCACCTGGATGGTATGTATGGGTTTTTGGCACCTAAAATAGTGGTAAATAAAACACATACCATATAAGGAGTATAAAAATGAGTATACATAGTTATCACCTTCAGGAGCAGTTTTATACCTAGCAAATCAGGCTTGGGGAAAATGTGGATAGCAGAAGACCAGGTTGGGTTTACAGATCAGTTTGGGACCCGGCTGAGTACCACCTGATAGGACCCCGAGTACCATCGGTGGTACTTGTATTACTGGTTGGGAACCCCTGGTTTAGAGGGAAGAGTTACACAATAGAAAGTATGGAAGACATTAAATATTTTTGAGTGGACCAAAACCCTGGATCCTAATTTGAGATGTCCCATTGTGTGGAACCCCTTAGGAAATCAGGTATACTCAGCTCGCTTAGCAATAGCACAGTGCCTGTGCAGGCTCTCGTCCAGTCAGCTTTCTGAATTTTTGAACGGCATAAAACTGTTTGTACACAGAGCTTGGCATAGATTGCATGGCAGGGCTGGCATTCTTTTGCCCACTCACTTCCAGCTTATGCGCACCAGAGCTAGCAATTTAGAAAGGCCAGGTGCCGAGTGTACGCCAGCCAGCACATGCATCAGCCGCAGCCCGCACATACATGGGGTAATTTCCAGATGTGTAAGTATTTCAGACAAACCTGAGGATTTCCCAAATCAGGATGCCCCAGGGAGTGGGAATACCAGAAATGCATTTGGACAGTTTAAGGTGCTGTTGCTTTGATTGACTGACTCAAGGATTACTGAGGCCCCAGTTCACAGTACCGTGATACACTGCAATCACAGATGCACAATGATTTTTAAGCACTTTCAATGCAGTGGAATCACTATTGTTGCACCCCAAAATCACTGTAGGCAGGTCCTATATGTGAAAGGACCAATAGGGTTTCAAGAGCAGTGTAATTTTTCTGTTCTGCGTTGCACTTTGCTTGTGACCTCTTTTTAAATGAATTTCAAAGCATTCATTTCAGTTTTACTGCTCAGACCAAAAATCACACACAAACTCATGGCTATTTATTTTAAAGACCCAGTTCATATATTTGCATTGTATTGCACTTCAAAACAAATTCACAGCAAAGCAATTATATGTTGGTGTACAGCAAGTGCCATGTGCCAGGTTTCACAAGTTTTTGGCTGAGTTTGCTATAAACAAAGAAAAACAAAACAGCTAACTCAACATAAGCAAAATGCAACATAAGGAGGTCAATTCAGTACCAGATGCCAAATTTTACTTTGCGGTAAAAAAGGTGAAAGCTAAAACAGAAGTGAAATAGAAGTGCTGAATTGCCCCGGTTAAAATTACAAGTACATCTGGTGCCAAATTAAGCCCAAAACTTGCAAATCAAATCACCTTCTCCAGTCCAGATAGAGTTGCCACCGCTGGCTGGTGTTTTGGGGGTGCCACCTGGCCTGGGGGTGCCAGTATTTGTTTTTCTTATTGGTAACTGAGGATGGGAAAAGTATACCTGCAAATACTATTACCAGTAAAAAAGCAAATACCAGCACCATCAAGCCAGTGGGCAGTAAAGTAGTTGGCAACCAGAACTTAGCTGGCAATATAGCTTTTGTATTTTATATTAGCTTTAGCAAACTGACAGATGCTGGTGGAATGCTATCTGTCTGTATAGTGTTGATGGTAAGAAAAATGGTGAGATGTAATAGGTAGCCCTTGTATGTGTTTAAATTGGTTTGACTTTACAAGCTACACCTTGAATTAAAGATTACATGTGACACCCTTTGGTCTTTTTTTTTGTTTTTTTGACCTTTTCCCAAGGACTCATGAGGTCATACGCTTCTTCTGTATTTTTAAAACCAGCCTGGAACAAATTGCGGCAGTTAAAGCCTAGACTGAGCGATCCTAATCTGGACACAAATCTCATTCACCTGCACTCCCCGCCTGCTAATTCCAGATCATCTGTCTCTTAGCTAGCACTTCATGGCTAATCCTCTTTCTGAAATCTCGAGAACACCCATCCTACTGAACAAACTTTCTTTTGTTTTGAAGCTGCTAATAGTTTCAGTGTGCAGCTGGCCAATCCTTATTATACATTTGGGAATTACAGAAAATACTGATGGCTTGTTTATTTAATGGTTTGCAGTGCTTGTCCCAGATGCTCCCAGAATGGCTCTATGTGTTGGGTGGTGAATTAATGAATAATAATGTGTAATTTATTATGCACACATGATTTGTGTACTCACCTAGTCATTCAGGAATTCCACCATGTCCTTCACTGGCATTCTGCTGCATACCATACTGTTAGCTGACAGACTTTATGTAGGCCCTTGGACAAAAGAATCTTAGTGGGCTCCTTAAGCTGTCATGTCACCCTTCAGCTCCTCTCCCACTGATTGCCGTCAGGTTTTCACTGCCTTCTCTACTGCCACCAATCTTCCTATAGTCCCGGCCACCTAACTGCTGCCCTTTGATTCTTGTCACTTTTTTACTGCTGCACATCACTCTTAAAGCAAAATCCAGTCAAACCACCCTCCCAAACTGCCATGACTCTCCTGCCGCTGAGGCAGGATAGGGGGTTATAAAGAGAAAAAACCCATATCTCAGCCACGGACCAGCGATCCACTGCTGAGAAAAAAACAAGGTGGCATCCCCTGGCTCCACGTGTGCCTGCTGCCCATTCAAGTGAAGCAAGTGGGCACACGCTGGAGGATGCCACTTTGTGTCTTTCTGTGCAGCTGCCGTCCACGCCCTAGAGGACAGTGCCGGAGATGGTTGGGGGTGTCGGGCTTGCTGGGTTTTGACTGGACTTCTGCATTAAACTTGATAAAACTTCTCTCTCTGTAATATGTAGTATGTAGTATATTTTTCTTTATAACAGCCTGTGCTATGTACTGTATACCTTATAGCATTCCACATGCATAAACACACATGTGCATGCAGAGGTTCCCATTGTCCACCATTTTCTAACACATGGGTGTCATGTATGGGTTGTCATTAACCTTAAACGGTGTTAGTGTTAGAGATAAAAAAAACAGCCAATCAAAATAGATTAAATGCACAAAAATTTACAGAAATATTCGTCATCACCTTTTAAAACTGTTTTGTATTTAAATCAGCAAATCAAACCTGGGGCAAACTGAAAATGGCATCAGATCAGATTGTGGTACAGATCAGTCTGCAGCTTTGTCTGGTACTACCTGATAGGATCTTGTGTATCACTAGTGGTAACATACCACTGGTGGGAAAAACTTGCCCTATAGTATGGGCTAACTTCTGTTAACAGGTTAAATATTGTATTGTATTCACTTGAATATTCATGATTCTATTGTAATTCACATTTCTTTTCAGCAAGTGAAATGTCTGAAAATATTTGTTTTCCAGAATAGTCCCCCCCCGGTGAAACTGTTACACAATGGGGGTCATGCTAAATATTTGATGAAGACAGTGTGGGGGACTCCCCATCTGAGCTGGCACTCAGTGTAATAGGATATGGCGCTGCAGGACAGACAGCTCCAACCCTGTGATAACAGGCACTAATCACACAGGGGACGCTACCTGATGCTATTAGAAGTGCTAGACATTTTGCCTGTCATACATATGGCTTTCTGCATGAGCACCGCTAAAACACCTGTCGCTATGTGACGCTATCTGGAATTAGCGTTTCTTAAATAAATCCCATAATCGCCCAGGTGCTGACATGTTTAACCGCACCCAGGTGCGGACATTGGTTGAAGCACATTACAGCTCTTGGCTAGGTTTGACATACAAAGTGTGCTATGACTTCATATAAAGTACTATACAATAATATAGTACATTTTCTTGTTGATCTTCTTTCATATGACACATGATGATGCGTCATTTAGCACAGCTGCACTGGGTATAGAAGAGAGCAATTCAGTCACTACCTCAATAGACCCGGGCTGATGTCAATCATCTTCCCTGTTTAGTCATTTATTGTTCTGCTCCTGCAATCACAGGGTCGTAAAGAAGAATACATTCCAAACCTGTTAATACAACATTGTTATGTAAAATTAATTAAAATGTTTAATTTTATGCATCACTTTTAATGGAGCATAGCAATGGAACCACTAGAAATATAAAGAAAATGTTGATGCTGTGCCTCCCTCCCCAAATTTTGCCCTAAGCAATGACCGCCCCCATAATTTATCTCTGCCCCAAACTTTGATATATGTGTGAGATAAGAGCATTTTAGGTTATAATGATTATAATGTATTCTATTTGTTTTCCTTTTCTCCTGGCCTTTTTTTTTGCCCTGCAGGTAGAAAATAAGAAAAAAGATATTCTGAACTAAATGGTGTGCTAAAACACTGTCCCGAATAATAGGCAAGGTGCAGAGTCCCCCATTACATGCAGAGTTGCATTCCCCACTCCCATTCCCCATTATAGGCAGTTTGGCATTCTCCCTCCCCTCATTCCCCATAGGCAGTTTGACATTCTCCCTCCCCCCATTCCCCATAGGCAGTTTGGCATTCTCCCCCCTCCTATTCCCTATAGGCAATGCGGCATTCCCCCCATCCCTGGGCATTCAAGGTGTGTGGGGAAATTTCTGGTTTAGGGATCAGAACTCAGGACAGGAAGTTAGCTCTCAAAGGAAGCTAGTTAGCTGGCTAGTAACAGAAGGACAAAGGATACACAACCCACCTGTGTCACCAAATAGGCAAGCTGCCGACCACCCGGGGCATGTGTGTTCTGGTACTTGGGGAGCCCGTTATTCACCCAGTTCTTCAGCAGTGCAGCTGAAGGTGGAGATGCGCAGGCCCTGGGTAGTCCCTTGGTGGACACGAACAGGGGATCTCCCCAGTGCAGACTATGGCAGAACTGGGCCCCAGTGTGGGCGGTAGTAGAACTGGCTAAGACACTGGAAGAGCAGTAGACCCAGTGCAGACAAAGACATAACGTGTGGTAAACCACAAAGCACAGCACAGACAAAGAAACAAACTATGAATGGCTGTGAGCCCCAGCACAGACAAGGCATGAACTATAAAGGATCACAAGGCCCAGCAAGGACAAGAAGGCAATTAGACCAAAATCACGAAACAGGAAGGCCCTAAGGCCCCAGAAGGACTAGGTGGTATCGAGGGGTTGGAGAGTACAGCTAGGCTTTGAGAAGACAATGCAATGATCCAACACAGGGGCGGGGCCAAGCACATGCATTTGTAGAAAACCCAACAGCATGATTAACACCAGGTGAGTCTAAACAATGTGGCTCTAGAACCCAGGGAAGAACCACACCACTCCAGGAGACACACAGCCATAATATCACAGCAGATAGCACAATGGCAAGAGCAGCGGACTTGGAGCGATGATGGATGGTGGATCGGCAGTTCGAGGCCCTGTCCATGCCATTCCTAACATTGGACATTCCCTATAAGTAGTGGTAGTAGTAGTGTGGCATTTCCCCCCATTCATCATAGCCAGTATGGCATTTCACCATCCCACCCCCCTCCCATAAGCAGTGGGGGATTTCCCCTTCTATAGGTAGTGTGGGAAGTGTAGGAAAAAAATGTAACTAACATAACAGTCGCCGCTGCCAGATGATGGAATAAACCCGCTGTTCCCTCTCTAGGCACCACCACAGCATCTGCAGGCCATGCCCACACGCTGCATGGACCTGAGTGTTTGTGTGGGGGCCGGGTCGAGGAGAAGCATCAGCAGTCGTGGCCAGAGTGGGTACAGTGGGCAGGTCCTCCGTCTTCTAGCTGTGGTGCTTGAGCAACAGTTATATAAGTTTATCCGCCCTCCAACATATAGCTGCAGAAGTGCCCAATAAGATGCACTGACATTCCGCTTTTGGGGGAAAATCAGTATCATCTTTACTTTTAAAATGGTTCCCCTGGATGTCCCGCTGTGAGAGTCCTCCTCCCCCCAGTTCACCCAGTAAACCTCTTCTCTGTCCAACGGTGCATGCGCGGGCTTTCGTCAAATCAGAGCCCTTTGCCGTGTTTATATCATTCGGCAAAGTTAGCCAGCATTAAATAGCAGGGATACATAAAATGCAATACTATTTTAAGTTGTCTCATGTTATTTTGGAATGTGGTGAAATATGTAAAGGGATAAAGGGAATATCTTGCAATAGTCATGGTGGAAGATCATTAGAGCATGAACAGAAAGGTTAGATGAATTCTGGTTGAAAAGGACACTTTTCACACTACCATTATTTCCAGGGTCAACTGGAAAGGTCTGCACTGGAATATACTCTCTGCTCAGTGCAATCAAATATTTATACATCCCTAATTAACGTTGACCATCTGACACTATTTCTTTGTGAATACCCTTGTGAGCTTTAAGCAGCAATTTGTTATCTTGGTATAGATACTTGTATCTAAATGTTAGTAATCTTACACATCAAATTTCCCAGACACGGAGGAGATTATAATCTAATTTGCTGTCTGTGGCTGATGATGAGAGCTGTAATCACTGATATGCATATTGATTTGCATAAAGTTTTTGAAGCACCCAACAGATAATTACACAAGTCTCTGAGGTGAACTAAATGCTGAAATACAGGTGTTCTCTACTGAAATCTTTGCAATATTTTCCTAACATCAAATAGTTTTATAAACATTCCATACTTCTCTAATTGATTGCTTTGAGATTTATAGAGCTGGTATCTTTTTAACTAAATGCCACTTTTCTACTTTCACAGAAGCAATTTCCATTTCCTCAGTCTGTAATGTGTATATTAATTTCTACTAGGTGTTATAATCATTATTGATTTATAAAGTGTGAGTATATTAATCAAGGCTGTGTAATGACTTGGAGACTAGAGCGTATTTTTTTATGGCTATAAACTTCTTAACTGACCTCAGTTTACAGACTAAGCAAAGAAAACAGGGCTTTCTTATAGCAAAGCAAATATGAGAATAACTTAACAGCTCCCGACCTGTATGCTCGTATGGAAGTTGCAAAGCCCTGTATAATTTATATAATAATATTAAAAATAATAATAGTTACTGAAAGTCAGCGATTGCTAATCAAAATGTTTTAGTTAGAAAGGGATTGGAACCCATTACAATCAAACCTAATGGGTAGTAAAATGGCACTGGAAATGACCTGATGAAGTCCAATGTAATTTCCATTACAGCAAGTCAAATTTGGGTCCAAAAAGTTGGAAAGGGGTTACCAGTAAAGACACAATGAAACCCCAAGTAGTTTTATAACAAGACAGTAAACCCCTAAACTGGGGAACAAATAGAGTGCTTTGGAAAGGGTTTGCAACTCATTAACGCTTACCACAAAGAAAGTTAAGCAATGGCAGGAATTAGTAAAATAGTACTGGTAAAGACAAGTTGATGCCTTGTGTATTTTGCTTTACTGCAAGTCACATTATAGCCTTTTAGCTTAAACATTTTATTTGAATACATTCTTAGTAGAACAGTACTGGTAAAAACCCGATGAAGCCTTGTTTATTTTTACAGCACATTATGTGATAGCCCTTAAACATAAGTTTGAAATTTTAGAAAGCAAAAGTCAAGTGCAACTTATCTCAAATAAAGCTAAGGGATAGCCAGCCTTAGTAAAATGTAGCAGTAAAAACTGTAATTTGCTTTACAGCAACTGATGTTTGCCATCAAATGTGGGTTTGAGGGGTTTTAGTTGGAAAGGGTTTGCATGGTAAAATTGTTTTGGTAAAGACCCGATAAAGCCCATGTAAATTCTATTACTGCAACTCATGTTATGTCCCTCAAACTTGGGTTTTAAAGTTTTCATTGGATTTGCAGCTAGGGGATAAATTCCCATAATAAAATAGTAGCGATAAAGCCCTGATGAGATCCATGTGATTGCCATTTCTGAACTTATCACCCTTAAACCTGGGATTAAAAGATTTTAGAAAGAGTTTACAACTCATGGCCACTCATCTCAAGCAAAAGTGGTACTAGTAATGATCCGATGAAGATGAATATCTTTCTCTAGTATTTGCCTGCATCTTGATGGTCTAGTTCATGAGTGTCAAACTCACGCAACATAAAAAGGCTTGGAGGGCCAATGGTTTGGCATGTGTGATCTTGATTTGGGAAGGATTTACAGTTTAAAGCTGTTCACACCTTGGTGAAATGGAGATCAGTAAATACCTGATAAACCCCCATGTAATTTCCTTTACCGCAATTCAATATTCTAGCCCTGAAACTTCTACAAAGCTTTAGTGTGAAGGGTTTAGAGCTAAGGGCTGGCGCATGATACAAAAATTTTGTTTTTATACTGTTATGTACTTTTTGGGTTAATATTACAATAGATTTCTTTAGCACATGTCACAATGAGTCATTTAAAACATGTTCACGTTGTGTTTATAAGGCACTGTAAAAAAATATTTTACACTACATATATAGAGCTAGCACCAATGAGCAAGCTGGAAATCACCCCTACAAGTTCTGAGGTTTTCTGCTGAGTGCATTGAATACAATGCCCCCACCCCAGAGCACTATAATTTTATTAGCACTTCTTATCACAGCGGTGCATTGGGATGAGGCATGGCTGTTCCTGTAGTTGAAAATCTGTTTATAACCAAAGTAGGATTGTCTGATATGATCAAGATAGCACACAATCATTCCTCTACATTACAATCAATCTTTAAAAACCCAAATGTAGAAATTCGAGGCTGGGCATGCCTGGAGTACACTGCTGAAATATTTATGAGGATATACAATATTTGAATTTGCTGTATTCAGCATAAGGATCTAGGGACATAATTCTTCTAGCAGGGCCTGTCATCCAGGACTTTGCTGTCTCCCTCAAAATGACTGAGCACCCAGCAGACCTCTTTTATCGGCTGCCAACCTATGGAATCTGAAGTACTAATTGTTTTATCAGAATTCCAATTTCTGCTTGGTGGATTAAACACAACTTCATGTGCTCTGACCCTTTATGAGTAACCAGTACTTCTTGTTGTTGATTTTTAATTTGCCCTCAAGCAGACAAAAACTGGTGTTGGCCCCATTGCAACGATCCCGATTGCTGATGCTCCGCCCTGCAAGTCCTGCTTGGCTTTTGTGCACTATGCTTCCTCTGGTAAAATGGGCCTTATGATTTGCCACTGGTGACTACCTGGTCGAGAGTATGTATGTATGTATGTATGTCAGTTATTGGTTATGGTTTAATAACCTTGGACCACTTATTTCTGCCGATAAGGACCTTGAAAATATATCTGCACCCTTGCTTTTCTACAGTACATGTGGAATGTCATTCAGAGGTGCTGTCACAGTTTTTATTTGATAAGAGATAAGATCCTTGATTAGTCGAGTTGGTTCACATTGCCCCAAATCATGAGAGAATTCCAGCCCAACTGATCAGGACCACCCAATCAAAGAGATTAGCTATGATGATGAACACCAGGGTGCTGTTTCACAAGGGCCCCCTCTATAAGAGACCAGGACATTTAATTCTAACAAAGGATTGAAATCACACCAATTCTAAATACATAGATGACAGATCACCATGATTTCTTTTATTCCACTAAGAATACAGCCTATTTTTGATGACAAAAACAATCTGGAAATGAGAAGAAGAAGAAGCAAAGTTCTGTGCTTGAATATCCATTACCATAGGGGTTTATGTTCTATTTATGGGCTTGTATTTCATTCTTCTTTAGTAATCTCCCATTCTCATTCGTGAAAGTGACTGAGCAACGTTTCCCTACAGTGGTGAATTAAATGCTTTTATAAAATTTTAAACTTAATTTCTATTATCGGTTAAGCTAACCTACTGTGATAAGAACAGCAATGGTGTACGCTGTCAGAACAGAGTGATGTTC